>JAWKAU010000058.1:0-693000 GCA_033398695.1 Orobanche coerulescens | reverse complement strand
CTCGATTAATCCGGCCATAGTGGCGCAATGATGATTGAGCAATTGTACATGGGTCATCATGGCCTGCATAAAAGTGTGTGGATCAACCCGAACATCTTCTGATCGAGCCGAGTCCTGGGCACGATTTCCCGACAGCGAGTGATTATTTCCGGCCTGCCCGCACCGCGCCTCTCCCGTGCATCCTCGATGCCTCTCCTCATACTGAAGTAGGAAGGTCGCATAATGATTATATTTCCCGCATGATTATCACGTTATGATTATGTCATGAGATGATGAAAATGAGTATACATGCTCTACTTAGTGATTATATGAATGATTTACTGAAGTGACATGATTATCTGATGAAATTCTTGAAATGATTATCTTGAATAACTTAACAAGATTAATAATATGATCATCCAGATCGACAACTGAGTAATGAAATGAATTAAGTGATTAATGAGTTAATATGATCATTCTGATCATTAACTGAGAAATGAAATGAATTAAGTGATTAATGAGTTAACATGATCGTCCTGATCATTAACTGAGAAATGAAATGAATTAAGTGATTAATGAGTTAACATGATCGTCCTGATCATTAACTGAGAAATGAAATGAATTAAGTGATTAATGGGTTAACATGATCGTCCTTATCACAATGAATGATGATGTTTGAGGATTGTTAATTGATGAATGATGAATGAATGACTATTGCAAGAAATTATACAATGGCGTTAGAAATCTTACAGTTCTTTCGGTCTGATTGGCTCGGCATTTGCACAGGTCACACGTGACGCGAAAGTCCAATGATACTAGTCTGATGACGATGATTTCAAATGAGACATGACTCGGAAGGTAGTAATCAAAACCACGCTCTGATACCAACTCTGTAACACCCCAAACTAGGCGGATATTACAGTGCCGTGGACCCCCGACTGGGACCCACCAGGCTAATGAAAATGAGTAAATTACGCAGGGTAAATGTAGTACCGAACCACATTACACAATTAATTACTCCAATAAGGAGTTTCATACAACACACCCAGGATGATACTGAATACAAGTATATTTTATATGGAGATAAAATATACACCACTGAGTGAAATGAATATTCAAACGGAATGTCTGCAGCGGAATAAATGAAGGAAACATAAATGACCGAAAAGACTGGGGCCCCCTACTAGTATCACTGGGACTCCTCGCCGTCACCGTGCTCTTCCCGTGCTTTAGCCTTGCCATGACCTGAAAAATAGTATCCCCCAACGGGCCGGGCCATACGTAACAACAATCCTCAAGAGTTGAAAATACACAATCATGAGTTATCCACGGTTATACAATATCCTGTTGAAACATACGCAATCAAACATGCTATATGAATCAACAAATGGTACGGCTCAAAGGAATGGCGCCACATTACGTCCGGGATGGAAATGTGTCCGTGCACAAGCCACCAACGAGTATCGATCGAATACACGTGTGGTCTTGTACCTAATCAGTCTCAC
Organism: Orobanche coerulescens; assembly: GCA_033398695.1. NCBI lineage: Eukaryota > Viridiplantae > Streptophyta > Magnoliopsida > Lamiales > Orobanchaceae > Orobanche > Orobanche coerulescens. Next base: position 691,516 of record JAWKAU010000058.1, on the reverse strand, counting down.
GAAGCCATCAACTCGTGTGCACAGTCCAATGTGAGGCCACCAACCAACACATGACTATAATGTGCCCGACGTGAAAATCCTACACATACCAATCGGTACGCCAGTATGACCCGGAATGCCACAATATGACAAAAGTGACAACGAAAATGAATAATGACTCACCAAGATTAAATGATGGTGGAATGAATGACAGCTTAATGAAATGATTGGAACCGTCGTTCCTTATGACTGAGGTGATTAATTGACAATGACAAGTTTTGATACGGTTAATACAATGATGAATGAGTTACGATTATGAATGAACAACATCAAAAGGAATGAATATCCTTTTAACCGAGTAAGAATTAACTTACTCAATACCGATGAAGAATGTCCGTCCACGAACAACGTCCTAAATGAAATGCCGGTCGCTCGAACAACCTTGAATAACAATAATTACCAACAACCGTTCAATACACGTATCAAGCAACTAAACACGACTAACCCAAAGGTCGAAAACAACGATAATCAAACTCATAGGGGCATTCCAACGAATACGTAACCAACCACACGACTTGAAAATATCCAATCCGAATATATCGAAACCAACACCAAAATGAGTATATCGAACTAACAAAACACTTCAATGATATCAATAATCCATTAGGAATCCACAATTCGAGATTACAACTACATTAATCGGAAAATCCCCAACAATCAAGTCAACCCCAAGGGTTCCCGAAATAATTCGAAAATAACCATTAAATCCGTAAGAATATACTTATCCAAGGTAGATAATCCATATCTAACATATTCCAATGATAATCCAAGCTTACACGAAGAAATCGGAAGGAAAACCCAAAATCCGAAATTCTAGATCCAAGAGATTAATACCTTTGATTCGATGTTAAGGAGATGATGAAGTGATGATAATCCAACTCAAAGACTTGAAGATGATGATGGATGATAGAAGCTCAAGAGAACTCTCCAAAATGCCCAAAATCGCCCGAAACCGATGAGGGAATGAGAAAGGATGATAAAATGACGAACTCAAAGCTAATCGTATAATATATAGCCATTCCGTGTTAGCGTGTGCTAGCTCCTTGTGCGTAGCGTGCGCTAACGGGTAATTTGGGTAGTCCAAGACCCACCGTCCGAACACGGTAGCGCGCGCCACGCACTTTTGTAGCGTGCGGCGCTACGGCCATGCCATTAGCGTGCGTTAATACCCATTGTTAGCGTGCGCTAACGAATTATGTGATGCCCGATCGGAATCCGAAACCTTCGTCCTCGATCGATCTCGATAGCGTGCGCTACAACCAACGATTAGCGTGCGCTATAATATCGATTGTGTACGCTAAATATCACTCATAGCGTGCGCTATGAATTAATCGATGCGATCCGGAGCCTGGACTCAACGATCCGTCCTAACGCGCGCTACTCCACGCATTTAGCGTGCGCTACTACAACCGCTAGCGCGCGCTACTTACCACTCGTAGCGTGCGCTACAAATAACTCACTGCAGTCCGGTACCTTCCGGATCGCAACTGTGGTAACATTAGCGTGCGCTAATGCCGAGTGGTAGCGTGCGCTACTGTACTCAATTAGCGTACGCTAAAAGAGTACGTAGCGTGCGCTACTCCTCACGCATACCCACAACGAAAATGACAACGATGATAAACACGGCACGAAACTCCAATTAGATTAGTGACGAATGACGATTGATACACGATACAATTACTCTGAATGATGAATACCATGATTGAATATGAGTGACAATTGATCATTAATGAGTGAAATTACTGAGTATCAATTACTGAATGATAAATACTGAATGATAATTACTGAATTACAACCGGGTATTACCGTCGCAAAAACTCATTTGAAGTGCAAGGCCAAGATGCCTAAACTCGACGATTTCAAAAGTATACGTTAAGCCACCACTTACACGTACCGGCAAAATAGTTTAGAAAATGATTTTTCAAAATAACTTAAGTTGACAAATACCAAAAGGGCATTTAAAAATACCCACATGGCACAAACAGTTAAAAATACTATAGCAGCGGAATATAACAACTAGTCAAATGTAATACCCAAGATTTTCGTTCCGGTTATTTTGGATTTTTCGGATATTTCTCGGTTGTCGAGTATCGGTATCATTTTTCTCGATGATTGATTTTTGTGTTTATATGGTCTCGTGTGGTTAATTGTTGCATGATGTTTTCATTTTGGATCGTTGATGTTGTCCACGATCATTTCATCGTGTTCGTTCCGTGTGTTTTGGAAATCGAGTCGCTGGGTCATAGCGGTTGGGCACTGGCCGGACAGTTGCAGCAGGAACCGACAGGGCGGCTGGGCACTGGCCGGACAGTTGCGGCATGAACCGGTAGGGACCAGCATAGCGCACGCTACTGTCGGATGGCAGCGCGCGCTAATCGGCAGGCATAGCGCACGCTATCGGTCGGCCAGTGCACGTTACCTGGCTGGGCAGAGATGTTTTTGTAGTTCTGGACTCGAGAAGGATCGACAGGTAGCGCACGCTACTGTCATTCGTTGCGCGCGCTAATCGACAGGTGTAGCGTACGCTATCGGTCGACCAACGTACATTACCTGGCTGAGCACTTTAGTCCAGAAAGTTCTGGACGGACCGGCTAGTGCACGAAAGTGTCCGCGCAGCGCGCGCTATCGCGGTCGGACAGGAAGGTTCTGGTCGGCAGGTTAGGTCAGCAGGACCAGGTCGTGCAGGCCCTGGCCGAAGGTTCTAGGCCGAGACTGGCTGATAGCGCACGCTAGTCCGGAAGCCTAGTGCACGATAGGGACGCGCCACTATAAATATGACTGAGCAGTCATATTTTCACTCGTTTTTCATTTCCTTTCTTTTCTGTATGTGGCTGGAGTCTTGGATAAGTCGAAGGCATGTTGATAAAAAAATGAATCCACGAATTTCTAGAGTTCACATCGTCGATTAATCATTCCAAAACATCCTTTGATCAAGCGAATCAGGGTAACTTTTCCTAAAACCTTAAGTTTGGGAAAATTGGGGATTTTACTTGATCTTGTCCGATTAGCCCATAATAACTTAGATTTGTGACGGATCAATAATTATTAAGATGTATTCTATCATTTACCTTGTGATTCCACGGTTGGATTGCTTAGGATTCGTTGTTTTATTGAATTCCTAATCGACGCCTTGAAGGTGTCCGATAAAAGGTCTTAGAGGGGTATTCGGGCGTTTATGTGATTATTATTCCTCGTACAATCATTGATTTATTGATGATATGTCTTAGGAAAGAATCCTTGTGAAGAACCCGAGTCGGAACCCTCCCGTTCGTTGTCTTCTTCGGGGTTCGAGGTTTCCCGGTTAAACCGTGTTCTTCAGAGTGTTCGATTGCAATTATTAAGGCAAGTATCTTGTTATACAACTTGTGTCTTGTGATTAGAAATCATGTGTTGTGTTTTGATGGTTGGTTTACCTTTGAAAATGTGGTTCATGTGAATTGGTTATGTGTTACCCGCTATATAGGATTGATGATGACTATGTTACTTGGATATATGTATTATGTATCGTGTTTTGTGTGCATGATTGTGATAATCATGTTGGCTTGGTTGTACACATGGTTGTACAACGTATTGTGTATTGATTAAAAGCTATTTTGGTCGTGTGTCGTTGATAATTGTGTTGCGTGTGCCTCATGCGTGATTTTGTCAATGCGATTGATTTGTCGTGTATGGACTTGGTGAAATGTGAATGTAACTGTGAAGTTATGTGTTGTGATGCTAAGCTCACTCGTGCGGTTCGACGGGGCCTACGAGGATTCATGGCAAGGGTCCATGGAATAGGAACTTAGTATGTGGTGCTGAGGTCCAGTCGTGCCGGTCTGACGAGGCCTACGATGACACATGGTAGTCAATCATGGGACCAAGACACTGTATGTCCAACCGTGTGGGTTCGACGGGGCCTACGGTGACTCGTGGAAAGATATCACGGAGTCGGTACTGGATGTTGTGATTGTTTTGGTTTGGCATAGTCCGTGCGGGTTGATAAACCTACAGAGCCACGTGACAAGGGATCACGAGTGTTGTGTATGTTGTGTCTGACACATGACATGAGTTCACGGTGTTATGGTTATGGTATTTGGCATAGTCCGTGTGGGTTGATGAACCTATGGAGCCACGTGACAAGAGATCACGAGTTTTATTATTGTTGTATATGGTATATGTGACAAGAGTTCACAAACATTTTGATTGATCGTTGGGCATGTTTTAATATAAAGGATTTTGACAAACGTAGTACATGAGTTCCTAGAGGCTTTTGACAAACCTAGGACATGAGTTCCTAGAGGCTTTTGACAAACTTAGGACACGAGTTCCCAAAATATTTGCGTTTTCTAAGATTTCCCTAGATGGCATTTCATTTTAAAAAGACTCCACTTGTGTTGGTTTCTATATTCATAAAACTTCTAGGGAATACATGAATGGTTAACTTGTGATTGGTAGAGTGTGGTTGTCTGATTTATGATTTGTAATTGCTTGTCACATTTTGTATGGTTTGATACTTGCACTAGTAAAATAGTGGAGTTTTACTAACCCCCGAGTAATCGGGGGGTGGATATCTGTTTTGTGTCCAGGTTCATGCTGGAGCGTCCATAGTGTTTTTTATGTTTCTCAGTTGAGGAAGTACGTGCCAGATCCGAGTCATATTATCAACTATGGTGAGATCAATGTAGCTGAGGGTATTACTTTCGAAGAGAGACCAGTGAAGATTCTTGAGCGTCGTGAGAAACATCTTCGGCACAAAATCATTCCATTGGTCAAAGTGTAATGGTCGAGACATGGGGTCGAGGAAGCGACATGGGAAATGGAAGAGAATATACGGTCGAGATACCCCGAACTTTTTATTTCTTAAGTTTCGGGACGAAACTTCTTTTTAGAGGGGGTGAATATAATATCCATATTTTTCCTAATTTCCGTACCTTCATGATTTTGGTATTTTCACAATTTTGATGATTTGCTTGTAATCGTATCGATATTTTGAAATTATCTTGTTCTGCACCTTTCGACTTTTGAACGAGTTTTGGGACCATTTTGGTCGTAAGGAGTCATTTTGTGATTTTGTCGTGTTTTGATTCGATTCTCGTATATGTCATTGGGAACTGTAATTTCCTCGAACCTATAAGTTTATTATTTGTGTTTAGACCTATTATGAACGTCTGAAATGTTATTCGACCGTGAATCAGGAATTTCGGAAGTTTTGGGCCACTGTTGTTATTTACAAAAGTCATGGGTATATGCTTGTATCTGTTTCCACATACCTTCTAGTGATCGGAATTGAAGATCTTGTATAGATCATGAATCTACAATGGTTATATCCTTCGTAATATTCCATTAGCTAGTTTTGCCGTTGAGTTTAGCATCGTTTGTGCCATTTCGGGCTACTGAATTCGAGCTGCATTATAGGAAGGTGTTACGACCGTATGATACAGGTATTACGGCCGTATGGTGGAGATGTTACGGCCATATGGAATAGATATTATGGCCGTATGTTGCCTTCGTCAATAACCTGTTATTCTAGTAGCATTTCTACGGCTGTATCCATTTGGAAGTTACGGCAGTAAGAGTTGGATGTTACAGCCGTAATCCTTGGGTGTTACAGTTGTAAGCTACGTTCATTTTTTTTTGTGTTGCCCAGTAGCATAGTTACGACCGTAAGGAGTGATAGTTACGGCCGTAACATTGGTCAACCTATATAAACGTAAGGGACGGGTTTCTTAACCCATTTCCTCCTTCTTCCTCTCCATTGTTGCGATTTGGGCGATTCCAAGATGCGAAATCGACGGGAGTTCATCAATCATCATCATCTCAAGTTCATAACGTGATTTAATCATCACAATACCATCTCTTCTCCTTCAAATTGAGGTAAATCTTCGTGAAACCCTACCTTGGGTAGTTTTTGGGGGTTTTATTCGATTCAGTTGTGTAACCCGTTTTTTACCATGGAAATCTTGAGTTCTTGATTAATCTCACTTGTAATTACGTCAACCCTACGATTTCATGCCCTACTTTGGTTTGCGAATTCGAGAAGGTTTGGATGTTTCCCGACCCTATGGTTATGATATTGTAATCGAGGGAATTCGGTAGTAGGTTTTGTGAGTTTCTCCATATGATTTGAGTATTGATTATTAATTATCGTATTCCTTATGAATCGTTTAGGTGTCGGAAGTGCATTCTTGGACCTACCGAACTTGTATACTTTTCCTTCCGATTCTTGATGTCTCAAAGGCAAGTATATGTTTATGATTGTATGTTCTCGACTTTGAAAGTAAGGTATATGAATGGTATGATTATATATATTCACTCTGGGACAGACCGACGGGTCCTCTGAGGGTTTCGTTGCCTTTGGTGCGGTTCCGCGAATATTTTGGGTTAACCACTCTGGGAGGGTCCGATGGGGCCTCTGGTGCGGTTCCATGGTTAATCACATATATATTGAAATGAAATGCTATGAGATTTAGTTATTCCCGAATACTAGTCTTGAGTTGAATGAAATGATGATTACATTTACTTTATTGTCGAGAAGTATTGGGTTTCATATTCGATATACTTGTACTAGCTATTCGACGGCTAACCCCTTTTTGGGGGAAATACTTTTCATGTATTTCAGGATCCAAGAGAGCGGATAGGCATGTATCGGGTCGGCATGAAGATGGTGGGCAAGCGTGATGTTGTGTCTTGTCACTGTTTGTATTTTGTATTTCATCCATTCAATGTTATTGTATTTGAAATGGTTATGAGTACTCGAGTATTGTTTCTAACTTTCTTGATGTTTAGGCCGGTGTTGACTTGGGATTGATTCCCGATGTATTATATTATGTCTTATTGAGTATTGTTTGTCTTCCAATGGATTATGTTTAGACCTTATCGGTCAAGGTTCATGGTTCCGCGTATGTATAGCCTTGTGGGTCCCACGGTGGGGCTCACGATGCTGTAATATACCCTGAATAACTTTTATTGGAGCACTATTGGTCGGTATCGCTGTTTGGAGATAGAGTTGTGAAACTCTTTCGCGTTGCGGAAACGATTTAAATAAATGTGCGGAATTTAAATGACACGGGGATTTATAGAGGTTCGGCAAACGTGCCTACGTCCTCTCTTCGGTATCTCTTTACTTAGGCTAAAGATAAACCTCTGCACCTCTCTTCTATCGGTCGAGGGATAACCGTTACAAGCTCGTATTTTATAGGTCCGAGTAAACCATTCAATCACTTGTATTTATGTCGGTCCAAGTTAAACCGTTTTCCTTTTCTATTGGACAAGGAATCAACTAATCTAGCTTTCTACGGGTATTAAATAAACCTCACGTAGATATTGATTGTGATTCTAACAATGCTGGGTCATTGATCCTAATAACACCAAATCCAATCGTATCCTTTCTTTTACCTCTCGTGTATGTGTTGAATGTATAAAGACTCAAACTATCAATATAAGCACAATTACAACAACAAAAATGTGTATAACAATACATGATCACTGAATCGTTTGCTTTGCGTTGTCCTTTAATGAATACCATTAGAAGTGGTATTTATAAGGATTTCTCTTCCAACTAGCCGTTAGCCTCTTAATCTTCCATTACGTACGTTATTGACATCTCATTACGTACGTTAGCTTTGTTAGGTACGTTAGCACATCTTCGTTACGTACGTTAACCTCTTCACAGTTTAGTCCAGTATCTTCGTTTCTTCTGTTACATACGTTATATCTTCATGTTACGTACGTTAACAATTATCAACATATCCGTTGCTTGATGATGTAAGCCATGACATCATCTCCAACATTCTTCTTGTTTGAATTCTGAAACACTTCGTTACGTACGTTAAGCATATCGTGTTACATACGTTATCCTTGATCTGTTACGTACGTTATGCTCTGTTCGTTACGTACGTTAAGCATGGTCAGGTAACTTCTTTCTTGTCTGATCAGGTAGATTCGTCTTGTCTGATATGCAGGTAGGTTGGACTCATTTGATCTGCAGGTAGGTTGGTCATCTTGACTGATCTTGAACAGATAGCTTTTCCTGGATTGCGCAACTTTTTGCGTCTTCAACTCCTTCGTTGTTTTGCTTCGCCTCTTTGTTGTTTTTCTTTATTTAGCAACTTTAATCATCAAAACTCTATTAATGAGTATTTGGAATAAAATATTCCAACAATCTCTCCTTTTTTGATGATTACAAAACAACGCCTTGAATGGATAAATCCTGCAAAAATAAAATATATGTATATTTATACGAATCAAAGTTTTCGGCTTTGATCGTTTCGTTAGTTCTCCCATCTTTGTCTTTCTTTCCTTTTCGACTTCACCTTGTCATTTTTCATCTTCTTTGATTCTCCCCCTTTTTGTATATTTTGATTTTCTCCTTTTCGATTTCTTCTTCTTTTTCGGGATATCATCTTTTCGACTTTTCTTTGTCTTTTCTTTTCTCCCCCTTTTTACAATTTATTTTTCTCATCATTCTTCCATGACGCTTTTTATCCCTTTCATATCTTTTCTCTTCCCCTTTTTGTTATCAGCAAAAAGTGTAATATAAACGAATAATAAATACAAATTGATGTATAAAAATATGCATGATAGGGTATAAATCCCCCTGACAAAAATATTCCCTTTAAAAATATTAATCCCCCTGAGTAAAATATCAATTTGATAAAAATCAATTTATGGGGATCCAACCGAGAGTTGGTTTTTGTTTTGAAATATGGACGATGTTAGGAATAACGGTTCCTTTTGGAATCCAAATCTTTTTTATTTTAACCGCCCGTCATGGGCTTTTACAATTTGAAATATGATGCCCAATTTTTAAATATTTTTCATATCGGGGTATCTTCAAATTTAAGGATTCAATTTCAAATTTGGTTTGAATCCCAACCCCTGTTTATTCAAGGTATATTTTTTAACACAAAGCATTTGTTCAAATTTATCATTACCGCATGAAAATTTCTTTGTCAAAATTTTAAGTTTATCTTGAACTTTTAAAAGATCATTCTTTAAAATATTTTCGTTTTCAACGCATTTTGTGTGATCGGTTTCAACAATTTTTTCCTTTTCAAGAATTTTGGAAATTTCTTTTTCGAATAATTTGTTTTTAGTTTGGAGGGATTTGATCTCGGATAAAGCATTTTGAAAATCCATATGCAATAATTCAAATGCTTCAAATAACTCGTCGTGAGGGGATGTACTAACCTGACTTTCCACATCGCTATCATCGAATGAACTTCGGGCCATGAGAGCGAGGTTATTTTGATTGATAAAATCTTCGTCCTCGCCTTCGTCACTCCATGTGGCAATCAAGACTTGCTTCTTGGAATTAGCTCGGCAATTTTTCACAAAGTGGTCTGATTTGCCACAGACGCGACAATTGTTGTCGAATTTCTTCGATTTGCCCATCTTGATGTCCTTCTTTCTCCGGTTTATTAAGGTTTGAAACTTATTAATATTTTTGGCATAATATGCCGATTCTTCGTCGCTTTCGTCTACGAGATTTCTTCTCTTTTTGACATCTTATCCTTCATGTCTATTGATTTTTCCTTCGGCTTCGGTTTAGCATTCCGAGATTTTAGAACAATCTCGTAGTTTATAAGTGAACCAACGAGAGCACTAAAATCAAGATTGTTTAAATCTTTAGATTCCATTATCGTCGTAACCGTGTCGTCCCATTCAACAGGTAGTGATCTTAATATTTTCTTGACTTTCTCACTACTTGATAATGGTTCGAATGAAGCAAGACCATGATGACCGCAAATCGGTCGAGCATGTTGGTGATGGATTTGTCACCTTTCATCATGAATAACTCGTAGTCATGGAAAAACATATTGATATTCATCTCCTTGACTTGAGTTGTCCCTTCGTGTGTGATTTCAAGAATTTTCCATATCTCTTTAGCACTTTCACACGATGAGATATGATTGACCTTTTCTGGATTTAAGGCACAATATAGAAGTTGAGTAGACTTACAATTTATATGGTTGTCCTTCCAATCCTCGTCATTATATTCTTCAAAACTCTTAAGAGATCTATCGGATTTGATTGGAACTTTCGGGCCAAGACAAATAATCTTCCAAATCTCTATATCATAGGCACGAATGAAGATCGACATCTTTTTCTTCTATGTCATATAATTTGATCTATCAAGGAATGGTGGTCGGTTCAAAGCAAGACCTTCGACGGAGCAAATTGGAACGCCATTTGGATCATCTCCTCGGATGTTAAGCCACTTCTTGGAGGTACCGCTCCGATACCAATTGTTGGAGCACTATTGGTCGGTATCGCCATTTGGAGATAGAGTTGTGAAACTCTTTCGCGTTGCGGAAGCGATTTAAATAAATGTGCGGAATTTAAATAACGCAGAAATTTATAGAGGTTTGGCCAAACGTTCCTTCGTCCTCTCTTCGGTATCTTTTTACTTAGGCTAAAGATAAACCTCTACACCTTTCTTCTATCGGTCGAGGGATAACCGTTACAAGCTCATCTTCTATCAGTCCGAGTAAACCGTTCAATGACTTGTCTTTATGTAGGTCCAAGTTAAACCGTTTTCCTTTTCTATTGGATAAGGAATCAACCAATCTAGCTTTCTATGGGTACTAGATAAACCTCACGTAGATATTGATTGTGATTCTAACAATGACGGATCCTTGATCCTAATAACACCGAATCCAATCGTATCCTTTCTTTTACCTCTTGTGTATGTGTTAAATGTATAAACACTCATCCTATCAATATAAGCACAATTACAACAACAAGAATGTGTATAACAATATATGATCACTGGATCGTTTGCTTTGCGTTGTCCTTTAATGAGTACCATTAGAAGTGGTAGTTATAGGCATTTCTCTTCCAACTAGACGTTAGCCTATGAAGCTTCCATTACGTACGTTATTAACATCTCATTACGTACGTTAGCTTTGTTATGTACGTTAGCACATCTTCGTTACGTACATTAACCTCTTCACAGTTTAGTCCAGTAACTTCGTTTCTTCTGTTACGTACATTATATCTTCATGTTATGTACGTTAACAATTGTCAACATATCCGTTGCTTGCTGATGTAAGCCATGACGTCATCTCCAACGTTCTTCTTGTTTGAATTCTGAAACACTTCGCTACGTACGTTAAGCACGTCGTGTTACGTACGTTATCCTTGTTCTGTTACGTATGTTATGCTCTGTTCGTTACGTACGTTAAGCATGGTCAGGCAATTTCTTTCTTGTCTGATCAGGAAGGTTTTTAAAAATAAGGACAAAAGAAAATAAAAAGTTATTAAAATGTTAGAAAAACTATTTTTATAAATTGGATCCTTTTATTTGATTCGCAAGGAGCGGGATGAGAAGAAACTCTCACGTCCAGTTCTGTAGTAGAGATGGAATTCCGAAACAACCATCAACTATAACCCCAAAAAAACTAGATTCCGTAAACAACATAGAGGAAGAATGAAGGGAATATCTTATTGCGGTAATAATATTTGTTTTTGTAAATATGCTCTTTAAACACTTGAACCCGCTTGGATCACATCTAGACAAATAGAAGCAGGCCGACGAGCAATGACACGAAATGCACGACGCCTGTGGAAAAATATGAGTCTGTATATTTCCAGATAAACCAGTTACAGTAAGAACAGCTGAAACACGTATGGGTTCGGGGAAAGGATCCCCTGAATATTGGGTAGCTGTTGTTAAACCTGGACGAATACTATATGAAATGGGTGGAGTAAAAGAAAATATTGTATAATATGCGGGTAGGTTGGACTCGTCTAATCTGCATGTAGATTGGTCATCTTGACTGATCTTGAACAGATAGCTTTTCCTGGATTGCGCGACTTTTTGCGTCTTCGACTCCTTCATTATTTTGCTTCGCCTCTTTGTTGTTTTGCTTTATTTAGCAACTTTAATCATCAAAACTCTATTAATGAATATTTAGCATAAAATATTCCAACTTCTTTGGGGTGTTACACCTGGCTGAGCTCTATGGAGAGCATAGTCGAACTGCTAGATATGAGATATCAAAGCAATTATTTGGTGCCCGGATTAAGGTAGGAGAGAGGGTTGGGGACCATGTCCTCAAGATGATCTCGATGATTGATAGATTGGAAGCTCTTGATTTCAGATGCATGCATCTCTCCAAACTGACCTTATCCTGCAGTCACTTCCCGACTCTTTTCCCAATTTGTCATGAACTTCAACTATAATGAGATTACATGTAACTTAGTTGGGCTAATGAACAAACTCGTGACTGCCCAGTCTCAGATGAAGACAAAGGGAAAGGAAGTTGCACTTGTTATTTCTTCCGGGACTTGGAAGTCCAGGCATAAGAAGAAAAAGAACAAAAAACAGTTAGGTCCAGTAGCCAAGATCGATAAGGGAAAGGGCAAAGCCCCAATGGTTAAAAAGAGCAAGGGGGCCAAGAAAACGGATGTGTTCCTTAACTGCGGCGATCTAGGCCACTAGAAGAGGTCCTGTTCAAAGCTTGACCGTAATGCGCCTTCAGGTACGGAACTACTGGTTTTAGAAACAAATTGTTTTGTAACTGTATATTCCACTTCTTGGATACTTGATTCCGGTGCGAGTTCTCACATTTGTACAATGAATCAGGATCTGGAACGAAGTAGGAAGCTGGATTCAGGGGATCTGATAGTCACCATCGGAAGTGGACATAGTGTCGAGGCTTCTGATATTGGATCCCTTATGTTGAATTTAGAATCTGGTTTTATTCTTACTTTAGATGATATACTTGTTTTGCCCAAGGGGCATAAGAATATTGTATCAATTTTGGTCATAGACCGAAAAGGATTTCACTTCTTTATTGGAGATGGGTCCTGTCGTATTTATTTCAGAAATAATTTGGTTGGTACTGCTACATTATTAAATGGTTTATACCATTTTAATCTAAAGAATAAAACAATTGTGAATACTATAACTAGGAAGCGTGGTAGGGATGAAATAAACCAAACACTTAAGTGGCATCTTAGACTTGGTTATATTGGTCAGACCAAGGTTCATAAAATGTAGAAAGATGGACTTACGGGTCCATTGGGATCAGATCCCTGTCCAACATGTGAATCTTGCCTTCAAGGCAAAATGACTAAGTTACCCTTCGCAGGGACTTTTGAAAGAGCTGCTGAAAAACTTGGATTGATCTATACCGATGTCTGTGGCCCTTTTGAAGTGGCACGAGATGGATTTCAGTATTTCATTACATCTAATGACCATACTAGGTATGGGTTCGTGTACTTAATGAAATATAAGTCTGAAGTTTTTGATAAATTCAAAGAATTTAAAGCCCTAGTTGAAAATCAAACAGGTAACCGTGTTAAGACTCTTCGGTCAGACTGAGGTGGTGAGTACATGAGTACCGAGTTTGATGAGTTCTTAAAAGAACTAGGAATAGTGTCACAATTCACTCCTCCAGCTACTCCACAATTAAATGGTGTATCATAAAGAAGGAACTGAACCTTGTTGGACATGGTTCGCTCCATGCTTAACTACACTGATCTACCAATTTATCTGTAGGGTCATGCGCTCCTTACTGCTGCATATATCTTGAACAAATGTCCTTCCAAATCCATCCCTAAGACTCCACATGAGATGTGGAGAGGTAGAAAACCAAGTCTTAATCACATTAAGATTTGGGGATGCCCGGTTTATGTCAAGAAGACTAAAATAGAGAAATTGGAAGCTAGGTCTATGAAAGATCATTTAATAGGATATCCAGGGGATTACATGGGATATCTATTCTACATATACGAAGATCATAGGATCATCATTGCTATACAAGCACACTTCCTGGAAGATCAGTTTATTCAGGGAGGAGGCGCGGGTAGAAATATTTCTTTGGAAGAAATAAAAGAGACACCAAATGAGACACATGTGCAAGATATTAGAACCGAACCTTCTGAAATACAAACACAACCTCGCAAGTCTAGTAGAATTTCTCAATTACCTAAGAGGTATGTCTATCTGCATCAAAAGGAACTAGGTGTCCATGAGATGACAGAAAGTAGTCAAGAGAATGATCCTTCTACATACAATCAAGCAATGGTAGATATTGACTCCGCCAAGTGGCAAGAAGCTATGGAAGCTGAGATAGACTCAATGCATGCTAATCATGTCTGGACTTTAGTAGATCGTCTTAAAGGCATAGTGCCTATTGGAAACAAATGGATCTATAAAAGAAAGACTGGTGGAGATGGCAAGATTGATATCTATAAAGCCAGGCTTGTGGCAAAGGGTTATTCCCAAAGAGAAGGAATCGATTACTTCGAGACCTTCTCACATGTAGCTATGATTATGTCTATTCGCATGATCACTACAAAAAACAACAGTTTTTACCGACGCCAAAATGGCGTTGGTAAAACAGAAAATAGCGTTGGTAAAAAAATTACCGACGCCATTACCGACGGTAACCCGCCGTTGGAAAAACGCTCGACGGTAATTTTTTACCGACGCCATTTTCCGACGCTGCCATTTACCAACGCCAATTTTGGCGTCGTTAAATTAAAAAAAAATTAAAAAAGTCAGTCGACTCAAAGTGGCTCGGGCGGGTTAGGTCCGGCTCAAAGTGAGGGTTCGGCCAGTCTGTCCAGGTCGGGTCCTAAGTGGTGCGGGTCCGTGCGGATCAGGTTCGGGCTCCATTCAATTTCAAATGGTTGAGAAGGATTTTGGTTTATAAACCACCAAAAATATTGATGTTTTTTCGATGTGGGATTGTGTTAAAAAATTACCGACGCCGAAATGGCGTCGGTAATGGCGTAAACGGCGTCGGTAAATTAAAAAAAAAATTACCAACGCCAAAATGGCGTCGGTAAATGGCGTCGGTAAACGGCGTCGGTAATTGTAAAAAAAATAAGTCTGCGAACCGGTCGTCGGCAATGGCGTTGGTAAATCGGGCGTCGGTAAATGGCGTCGGTAAATTATAAGTTTAACAACGGCGGTACGGGCGTCGGTAAATGGCGTCGGTAAATTATAAGTTTAACAACGGCGGTGCTGGCGTCGGTAAAAACTGTTTTTTTGTAGTGTGATGCTTGTCATAGCAGCCCACTTAGATTATGAAATATGGCAAATGGATGTGAAAACGGCATTCCTAAATGGATTTCTCGAGGAGGAAATTTACATGAAACAGCCTAAGGAATTCATATCTGAAACTAATATTCATAAAGTATGCAAACTTCAGCGTGCCATTTATGGACTGAAGCAATATTCGCGAAGTTGGAATCTTTGTTTTAACGAGACAATCCAAGAGTTTGATTTTGTCCAAAATGAAGAGGAGCCCTGTATTTACAAGAAGGTTAGTGGAAGCAAAATTGCGTTCTTAATACTCTATATAGATGACATTCTACTTATAGGAAACGACGTAGGAATGCTAAGTTATGTGAAAGCTTGCCTTTCCAAAGAGTTCTCAATGAAAGACTTGGGAGAAGCAACCTATATTCTGGGTATTCGCCTCTACCGGGATAGAGCAAAAAGAATGTTAGGCCTTTACCAAGCCCTATATATAGAAAAGATCCTGAAGCGATTTAGGAGGAAAGATTCTAAAAGAGGGTTCCTTCCTATGCAACATGGTGCAAAACTTTCCTTAGAGATGTGTCCTCAAAGTTAGGAAGACCGAAAGGAAATGAGTAAGGTGCACTATGCTTTGGCAGTAGGAAGCCTCATGTACGCTATGATTTGCACTAGACCGGACATTGCCTATACTGTGAGCGTAGTAAGTCGGTTTCAGTCAAATCCAGGACAGGAACATTGGACTGCTATAAAAAACATTCTTAAGTACCTTTTTACATACGGCGGTGGAGAACTTAGAGTGATGGGCTATACAGACTCAGATTTTTCGGGGGACATGGGCTCAGATGTCCACATTAGGGTATATCTTTACTCTGAATGGTGGGGCAGTTTCTTGGTGAAGTGCCAAGCAAAGTTCGACTGCTATCTCTACATTCCAAGCTGAATCATGCAGCCACGGAGGTTGCTAAAGAAGCTTTTCGGGTTAAGAAGTTCACTGAGGAACTTCAAGTGGTTACTAATGCAGAGAAGCCTGTGACGCTGTTTTCTGACAACGACGGATATGTTGCACAGGATAAGGAGTCTAGGGCTCACCATAACACCAAACACATTGCGAGAAAATATCATTTTGTTGAGAAATGGTTCAGTAAGGGAATGTTATACTGCAGAGAGTAGACACAGCAAATAACGTTGCTGATTCGCTTACCAAGCCACTATCTCAGAAGGTCTTATAGATACATCTAGAGAGTATGGGTATTAGATACCATAGTTTGTGGCATTGAGTGCAAGTGGGAGATTGTTAGGAATATGCCCTCGAATGCCACTCAGAGGATGAGGGAGTGAGAGCATTGTATTGTTATTATGAATATAAGTAAGGCATATATTATTTCTATATTATTGTATATCATTGGCATTGTGATTTGTATATAAAATAATAGTCTTTGCATTTGAGAGCAAACATTCCACTCCTTATGGAGATAAGGAGATATGCACTGGAAGTGTTTAGGGCTCGAATACTTAACTAGTTCGCAAGTCGATAAAACTTAATTAGGCAGTAAGTTTAGACAAGACTTGTATAACGTGTACTTTAACATGTGAAGTGCCTGTCTTCACTAAGGGTTAGTGGGAGCACACGTTGTAGGTATGCTAATGGGATTAGGATACTCGAACACGACTCACCTTGATTCGGTCACATGGATATCACTCTGGGATTGTCAATGACTGAATCGAAATGTTGTGATAGGTATACCCACCTTTGACTTGAGGTTTCAGTAAGAGATGTACTTATGATACTAAGTTAGTCATTAGAGTAGTTCGATCCAATCGCCAATTGGTGGGATCAACCTCGAAATGCAACTTAGTGGGCAAGTAGCAGTCTCTACTGAATACCAAGATATAATTCTTTCTCCTGTAAGTGAGCAGGTAAATGTCCTATGCGGTTAATGGTAAATGAGATCATAAGTCTTTGGCCAAAGCAGTTAGAGCTAGTTGTATTTGATACACAAGAGCTCAGTGATCTCGGTTTGCATTAATAAGTGCATAGAGTCAAGTTACAATAGGGTTTGACTTTTCCGTGACCCTAATACTGGACCGGAACATATGATTGAAGGGTTTATACATATACGGTTGATAGAACAAAAATAGTGTACTAAAATCATTGTTAATTATAAGGTTTTAATGAATTTTATGTTGGCACACTTGGTTATTTTCTATCTAATTTATATTTTGGATGCAATTTACTTCACTTGGCAATTTGTTGTTTAATTTAGGTGTTTGATGGAGTTCTTAAGCTTAAAGAATGATTTGGATCATCAAACGGACCAAGCCAAGGTGATATGGGCTTAAATGAAGAAAATGTTGCGGGACACTAGGTGGCCCAGTGTCAGTTCGGTGACCCAGTGTCAGTCTTGTTTCGAAAATAATCTTACTTGGGGCCCAAGAAACGACTCAAAAATCGCCCAATCACTTCCACAAGGCAATAAATCGGTCCATATGCTGGAAAAGATAATTGGAATAGATTTGGAAAGAAAGACTCCAAGGAAATTAAAACTCAAGAAGGAAAGATTCCTAATTAAAGAAGGAAACTAAGAGATAAGGAATAATTATAAAAGGAGAGGAGGGCTGGAATTAAATTGAGTTTTTGAATATCAATTCACGGCTGGAGCAGAAGGAGTTTTTGGAACAGCAATTTTCACGGCTGGAGTAGAAGGAGTTTGGGAAGGACGAACCGTTTCTCGCCGGAGCAACCGAGCCGATTCCGACGTGCGAAGAAGAAGACTACATCGTTTGAATTTCTTTCTTATCATGTCTATCATTAATTTGCTGTTTTCTAAAGCCAACATGTCCGGCTAATTTTCTATTCTAGTTCTTAGTGAAGTTTGAAACCGTATTTGAATTATTCATGTTTTAATCCCGTAGCGTATTCTCAACTCGAATTCTCTTGAATTATTTTTGTGTTATTGAATTCACTACTACGCCATATAATTTCTTGATTTGGTTTGGCCAACTAGATTAGGAGTTTTATGTCTTATGCTAGAAATTGAGTTGTAATCCATAATTGTTGCAATTTTAATTTCACAAGTAGAAAACAATTGATTTTTCCCAATTGAGTAACACAAAATCGAGATCCCTTAAGTCGAGCTTATGAACTTAATATCTTGCCTATTCCATTATT
This sequence comes from Orobanche coerulescens, assembly GCA_033398695.1. Lineage (NCBI taxonomy): Eukaryota > Viridiplantae > Streptophyta > Magnoliopsida > Lamiales > Orobanchaceae > Orobanche > Orobanche coerulescens. Next base: position 673,328 of record JAWKAU010000058.1, on the reverse strand, counting down.
TTGGTTTTTAATGCATCTAGCGAGTGAGATTTGAAGAGCTTGTTTTGAATCCACCGTATAGATGGGTTCGATTAAAGAGCTTGTTTTAATTGAATAAACAATTGGGGTCAACAGAGCTTGTTGTTGGCTTCGGAATAGGAGTTCATGAGATTAGAGAAGAGATAAACGCTGCATTGAAACTTGAATTAATTTGAAACGGTAGATGACGAAACTAAGGACTAGATTATTTCTTTAACTGATATTTTCGATTTTTATTTTCTTTGTTTATTTTATTTTAATTTATTTTGCGCAATTTATTTTAGTTAAGATTAGAAACTAAAATCCTCCCCTCGTTTTTATTTTAATTGCCAAAAGTATTTAATCGTTAATTAGTCTAATTGATTTACCGTTCTCCGTGGATCGACCCTTACTTGCCGATACTACTAGTTAGTAGAAGTAAGCCAAGGAAAAATATAAATAACTAATTTTGACGTGTCACGACAGCGCGGTCAAAATTTGGGCGCCGTTGCCGGGGAACGGTGTTAAATTAATTTTACTTATTTTGGGTTAAAACCTTTCTGCAATTTCGACACTGGGTGACACAGTGTCAGTTCTGGAAATTTATTATAATTGTCAGTTGTGCACTAATCCATTTTGTTTTAGTTTTGTATGAATACAAGGTCACGTGGAGATAAGAATTTACAATATTTTCCAGAAATCACCAAGCGAGATCGTGTTTTCTGACGAAAAGCAAAAGAAACCAAAGAAGCACTAGGGCACTTACCATTTTCCCTCGAAATATCACCCAGCGAATCGGAGGATGAATTTGGAGTCATGGCAAATAACGCTGAAAAGACGCTGAAGCAATTAGCCAACCCAAAGCTACCGCAACAACCACTGTGCATCACGATCCCGGCTATTGACAACAACAACACCTTTGAACTGAAGTTGGGATTGATTCACTGGCTACCTGCATTTCATGGTCTATCAGGAGAGGACCCACACAAACATCTCAAGGAATTCCATGTCGTTTGTTCAAGCATGAAGCCGAACGGTGTCACCGAAGAACAAATCAAGCTTAGGGCCTTTCCGTTCTCATTGAAAGATTCGGCTAAGGATTGGTTATTTTATTTACCGTCGGCCACCATCACAACGTGGAACGAGATGGAGATCTTATTTCTACAAAAATATTTCCCAGCCTCTCGAGCAGCCAACCTAAGGAAAGAGTTATGCGGTGCAAGGCGCGGAGAAACATTGCATGAATATTGGGAACGATTCAAACAGTTGGTATCTCGATGCCCACAACATCAAATTAGCGAGCAACTCCTTATTCAATATTTTTACGAAGGACTTAATCCGATGGAGCGAAACACGATAGATGCGGCAAGTGGAGGAGCCCTAGTGGACAAAACTCCCACGGCCGCAAGGGCTCTCATATCCAACATGGCGGCTAATTCACAACAATTTGGATGTCGCGATGCACCGATCAGGATGGTGAAGGAGATCCATGACTCATCCCTTGAGGAAAAATTAAATGAGCTAACCACTTTTGTTAGAAAACTTGTTGTAGGTAATAGCACACCAGTCGTACCCTGTTGTCTTTGCAAAACCACGGAGCATACAACGGAGAATTTTCGGAATTTGCTTGATGAAATCGAGGCACACGCCAATACAATTGGAACTGAAAATTTCTATGGGAGGAAGAACGATCCATACTCGAACACATACAACCCAGGATGGAGGGATCACCCTAACTTTCGATGGAAAAACCATCAAGAGGCGCCTCCACAGAATAGGGGACAATTTTACAAGCAGCCCACCGAAAATTTGACACAATCTTTGGAGGATATGATGAAGACCCTCATGGCAAACACGATGAATCAGTTCCAACAAGGCATGAACCAGATCCAACAGGGCATGAATCAATTCCAGCATGACACTAAATCGAGTATCGAAATTCTCGAAAATCAAGTGAGTCAACTAGCCACCACGGTGAGCCGCTTGGAAAACCAAAATAGTGGGAAATTGCCATCCCAACCTGAGCCGAACCTAAGGAACGTGAGTGATGTAACTCTAAGGAGTGGGAAGCATCTTAAGGAGCCTAAGGAGGTGGAGGAAGCTAAAAACGAGGAGGAAAAATCCACTGAACAGATCAACACTGGGACACCCAGTGCAGAATCAGCACCCAGTGCAGAACTGCCGGACAGCAAGGTAAATTCGTCCAAAACTGCTCCTTTTGAGACTAACGAGTTACCTTTTCCATCTAGGGTCAAAAAGGCAGCGATCGTGAATAAAGAGAAGCAAATTCTAGACGTATTCCGAAAGGTTGAGATCAACATTCCCTTACTCGACGCAGTTCAACAAATTCCAAAATACGCAAAGTTCCTTAAAGACTTATGCACCAACAAACGGAGGTTAAAAGGGAACGGGAAGGTGGTGATGGGAGAAAATGTGTCCGCTGTATTCCAAAAGAAATTGCCACAAAAACGGGAAGATCCAGAGCTTCAAAGAGAATTACAGCCAATATATGAGGAATTATATGGAGAAAGTGAACCAGAGTTGGCCTTCGATGAGCATCGCAAGGGAGGAAAGTTTTCAATAAACACTCCGAGAAAGCTTGGTGTGGTTCAAGAAGACGAGTCATCAGTCGTACATCTATTGAGACCCATACCAAAACCTCCTTGGTGTGTTCACTAAAAAGGGAAGTTCTTCGTCGAGCCAACGACGTAAAAAAAAGGCGCTTGTTGGGAGGCAACCCAATTTTTTTTACTTCTTTTATTTTTTTAGTCCAATTTTCTTTTTATTATTTATTTTTCTACTAATTATATTTTAGGTAAGTGGTAATCTATTTCTTGCATTTCGTATTTTATTTCTACCTTTCTTTATTTTTTTTATGCTATCCCTTTTATTTTTTTTCTATTCTATTACTTCCCTTATTTTTATTTTTATTCCCTTCCTTCTCTTTTTTTCTTTTTCTATCTCTCTGTTTCTCTCTTTCTCGGTATCTTCTTTTTACTCTGCAACCCCTAACTTCTCCATCTCTCTTTTCAGTCGACATCAGCCCCAAGCGCCGTCCGTTCGAGATCGCTGTCAAGATGTTGAAACTAATGCGACGGAGGTGCACAAGAAACATGGGATGGAGGACCGAACCGAGCAGCTGGAAGCCCTTCTCCCCCATTAGCCCGGTGATTCCTACTCTAGACTTTTTACTATCTTTTATTTTTCTTTTTCTCTTCTTTCCTTTCTTTAGAGTCGTGTGCTGAATTTTAAGTTTGGGGAAATTGGAGTCGGAATGATTAATTGAATTTGGAAAGTGTGATGTAATATATTTAAAATTGTCCTTAGCTAAATTTATGTGATTGAATCAAGTTCGTGTATTGGGGATTTAAGTATGGCCTGACATAGGAAATGGATATGATTGACTAGTTTGATTTTAATTAGGGTAGTTCACTAGTCTTGATTTTGGATTTGGATAAAAGTGTGAGGGATTCATGGCATAAACCCTTGTTATTCGTAAGTTTTGAGCCGTAGAGCAAAATATATATATATATACACATATATAAATAATTATACATATACATGCTCACTATTTCTTCTTGTGGGGTCGAACGTGTTGTGTTCATGCTAGAACATAATCAATTATTCATGTCAAGACTATGTTAGTGTTCTCATGCACTAAAGTGATAAAGGAAAATTAGGAATAACTCACTTGGCTTATATTTTCCCACCTCGACATAATCACCATTAGAAGCCATTTGAACCTAAGCCTTATTCTTTGATCCAGCACATTTTATTAGAAATTATCTAATTTTTGGTGAAAACTCATCCGTTTGAACCCTGGGTCAAGATTTGGTTGTGAATTAGGTGTATAACAAGTCGAGGAAAGGACTAGGAATTATCAAAAAGTGGGTGGTGAAGTGAAAAAAAAGTGCTGAAATTAAGATGAAAAAAAATAAAGGCCGAAAAAAAAACGAAAAAAAAAATAGGGGGGCGGCCGTAAAAATACCCCCCTCGAATGTTGTTAAAGCCACTGACCTCAATTGATCTGTCGTGGCTATGCGATTACATGTATGTACCCAAAAGGGTGCTCAAGGAAAGGATGGTGCTTCACTGTTTGTAGGATTTGTTATGCATTTAATTTCATGATTAGTCTTGACCAACGAATCCTTTATTTATCCTTTTTATCCTACCCATACCTAAAGCCACGTTACAGCCATAAAAGCCCTTTTGATTATATGTATGAGTTCATCTAAGTAGTGGAGATTTGATTTTTGTGCGAGTATGTGGTAATGACACACCATGTTTTGATGTGAGTGATTGCTTAATAATCCCTATATCTACTTGAGCGAGGGTGACCCCTTGTGAGGCCATCGAATTTTCTCTCACTTGATGCCAATGAAGATGTTGAGATTGGTTGAGGTACTTTAATTTTCTTCTTACTTGTTCGTGATTATTTATTCTCCCTTGAATATGGCTATCATCTTGGATTTTTCAATACATGCTTCTTGAAATTCTTTCACTCGAATTATGCTTGAGGACAAGCATTGGTTTAAGTTTGAGGAGATTTGATAGGACAAAAATAGTGTACTAAAATCATTGTTAATTATAAGGTTTTAATGAATTTTATGTTGGCACACTTGTTTATTTTCTATCTATTTATATTTTGGATGCAATTTACTTCACTTGGCAATTTGTTGTTTAATTTAGGTGTTTGATGGAGTTTTTAAGCTTAAGGAATGATTTGGATCATCAAACGGACCAAGCCAAGGTGATTTGGGCTTAAATGAAGAAAATGTCACGCGACACTGGGTGGCCCAGTGTCAGTTCGGTGACCCAGTGTCAGTCCTGTTTCGAAAATAATCTTACTTGGGGCCCAAGAAACGACTCAAAAATCGCCCAATCAGTTCCACAAGGCAATAAATCGGTCCATATGCTGGAAAAGGGAATTGGAATAGATTTGGGAAGAAAGACTCTAAGGAAATTAAAACTCAAGAAGGAAGGAGTCCCAATTAAAGAAGGAAACTAAGAGATAAGGAATAATTATAAAAGGAGAGGAGGGCTGGAATTAAATTGATTTTTTGAACATCAATTCACGGCTGGAGTAGAAGGAGTTTTTGGAACAGCAATTTTCACGGCTGGAGTAGAAGGACTTTGGGAAGGACGAACCGTTTCTCGCCGGAGCAACCGAGCCGATTCCGACGTGCGAAGAGGAAGACTACATCGTTTGAATTTCTTTCTTCTCATGTCTATCATTAATTTGCTGTTTTCTAAAGCCGACATGTCCGGCTAATTTTCTATTCTAGTTCTTAGTGAAGTTTGAAACCGTATTTGAATTATTTATGTTTTAATCCCGTAGCGTATTCTCAACTCGAATTCTCTTGAATTATTTTTGTGTTATTGAATTCACTACTATGCCATATAATTTCTTGATTTGGTTTGGCCAACTAGATTAGGAGCTTTATGTCTTATGCTAGAAATTGAGTTGTAATCCGTAATTGTTGCAATTTTAATTTCACAAGTAGCAAACAATTGATTTTTCCCAATTGAGTAACACAAAATCGAGATCCCTTAAGTCGAGCTTATGAACTTAATATCTTGCCTATTCCATTATTTTGGTTTTTAATGCATCTAGCGAGCGAGATTTGAAGAGCTTGTTTTGAATCCACCGTATAGATAGGTTCGATTAAAGAGCTTGTTTTAATTGAATAAACTTAAGAAATAATTGGGGTCAACAGAGCTTGTTGTTGGCTTCGGAATAGGATTTCATGAGATTAGAGAAGAGATAAATGCTGCATTGAAACTTGAATTAATTCGAAACGGTGGATAACGGAACTAAGGACTAGATTATTCCTTTAATTGATATTTTTGATTTTTATTTTCTTTGTTTATTTTATTTTAATTTATTTTACGCAATTTATTTTAGTTAAGATTAGAAACTAAAATCCTCCCCTCTCATTTTTATTTTAATTGCCAAAAGTATTTAATCCTTAATTAGTCTAATTGATTTACCGTTCTCCGTGGGATCGACCCTTACTTGCTAATACTACTAGTTAGTAGAAGTAAGCCAAGGAAAAATATAAATAACTAATTTTGACACGTCATGACAGCGCGGTCAACAGTAATCACAACATAATAATTTTTAATGATCCGATCATTCGTTCTTAGTTGGGTTACGGTACGGAGCACTAGACTGGCTAACTGCTACCCGTACTCTTTGGTTCCTCCCATTGCCGACTAAGATGTACCTATGGAGCCGCGCACAAGGATATTTGATGGATAAATATGTATTTATTAACTCTTCATTAACATTGGATATTAGATATCTAATTTGATTTATTTGAAAAATCATGCGGTCTAGTGAATTGAAATTAATTACCGGATGATTAATTTAATTCATAAATAATTATTTCTTGGAAATATATTATTATAATTTTGTATTTGATAAAATTAGTTAATTGGATTAATTAATTAACTATAAATACATTTGAGATCAAACGTAGTGTACTTAACGGACTATACTCGCGAATGTCCGGTACATGAACCGAGTGGCTCGGTTCATTTTTCTCACCAACCATAGTGGGATGCCCCATGTTTCCTTCCTCTTACCTTCCATGAGTTTTCTTCATCATGTGGGGTGTGTTTATATAGTAATAAGATGAGGACAAATGGATAAGATACCATATCTCATCATTTGATCTCATATTGTTATATAAAATGATGTAGTCTTTCATTTGTAAAAGACTAAGCAAAACACACACATGAAACACACAAGTCAGCCGTGAGGAATTCTTGGGGAGGAGAAAATTTTATTTTTCATTTTCTTGTTCATCTTTGAGAGAAAGAAAAGGAAGAAGAGAAGAGAAGAAAAATATCGTATCAATTCCTAGCCGTGTTCTTTGAGAACGAATTGATATTTTATTTTTCGATCAATATCCGACGCGAGATAACATAGAGACACTCGGTATTTTCGGTGTTAATCGGATTCGTGTTCGTGTTGGTGACCGAAAATAATCAAAGGTTGGCTCGTGAATTTTTCCTTCAATAAGATATTATCAAAGGTCTACGAGAGTATGACTTCTAAATTTTATTTTCGTCATTTATATTCGTTTATACGATGTTTGATCGGTTTATCTCCACAAACACTATGAATCATATTTCCCAACGTCCTGTTAGTCACCTCAGTCTGCCCATCTGTTTGTGGATGAGCCGTAGAACTCCTGTTAAGCGTTGTCCCAAACATCCTCCAAAGAGTAATCCAAAAATGGCTAAGGAACTTGGTGTCCCTATTAGAAGTGATAGAGGTAGGAACTCCATGAAGTCGCACCACCTCCCTGAAGAACAACTTTGCTACATTTGATACATCGGCTGTTTTCTTACAAGAAATGAAGTGTGTCATTTTGGAGAAATGATCAACTACCACAAAAATAGAATCCACGCCTCGTTGAGTACGAGGTAATCCCAACACGAAATCCATTGCCAAATCTTGCCAAATGTCATCAGGAATAGGCAACGGCATATAAAGACCAGTGTTTTGGGACTGACCTTTTGACACTTGACAGGCATGGCATCTCCAAACTATCGCACCAGCATCTCTCCTCAAGTGAGGCCAATAATACCTCTCTTCCATACCTGCAACTGTCTTATCTCTACCCAAATGACCCCCAAGTCCACCACCATGGAGATCTCGAATCAACTTCTCTCTCAATGACGAATAAGGGATGCACAACTGATCTCCTTTGAAAAGATAACCATCCCGAATATGGAAGTCTGCACTAGGCTGCCCTTTACTACATTTAGCCCATAATTCATTGAATTCAACATCGTCCTCGTACAACTCCTTCAGGCACTCAAAACCCACAATCTCCTGAGCTAAGGTAATGAGTAATGAAGTTCTCCTACTCAGTGCATCAGCCACTTTGTTCGAAGCTCCATATTTATGCTGTATAATAAACGGGAATTTCTGCAGAAAACTCACCCATCGAGCATGCATCTTATTTATCACTTTCTGACTGTGAAGAAACTTTATAGCTTGATGGTTAGTGAAAAGAATGAACTCCCTTTGAACCAAATAATGCTCCCACTGTCGTAGAGCTCGAATTACCGCATAAAACTCTTGATCATAAGTACTCCATTTCTGTCGAGCATCACTCAACTTCTCAATGAAATAAGCCACGGGTCTCTTCTCCTGGGACAGAATAGCTCCAATGCCCACCCCGCTCGCATCACACTCCACTTGGAACACTTTATCAAAATTAGGAAGGGGTTACACCGGGGCACGACAAAGTTTCTCTTTGATTATTGCAAAACTCCGTTCTTGCTCAACTCCCCACCTAAATTTGCCTTTTTTCAAACATTCAGTTATAGGTGCAGTAATGGTACTGAAATCCCTGATAAATCTCCTGTAAAAAGTGGCCAGGCCATGAAAGCTACGAACTTCGGTCACTGATGTCGGTGTGGGCCAATCTCGAATTGCACGCACCTTCTCTTCATCCACATGAATCCCTTCTTTGCTGACAACAAAGCCTAAGAAAAGCAATTTGTTGGTACAGAATGTACACTTTTTCAGATTAATGTACAATTGATTCTCCTGCAGAACTTGCAACACCTGTTTCACATGCTCTAGGTGTTATTTCTTGTCCTTACTATAGATCAAAATATCATCAAAATAAACCACTATGAAAGATCCAGTAAAAGGACGAAGAACCTGATTCATTAACCTCATGAAAGTGCTAGGGGCATTTGACAATCCGAATGGCATCACCAACCATTCATACAATCCATCTTTACTTTTAAAGGCTGTCTTCCACTCATATCCAGGCCTAATTCTGATCTGATGGTACCCACTACACAGATCTATCTTCGAAAACACCTTAGAACCTGATAACTCGTCAATCATGTCTTCCAGTCGAGGAATTGGAAAGCGATACTTGATAGTTATTTTATTGATTGCTCTGCTATCAACACACATCCTCCACCGATTTCCTTTCTTTGGGACTAGAAGGACTGGAACAGCACAAGGACTCATACTCTCCCGAATGAACCCTTTCTTCAGCAAATCTTCAATTTGCTTCCTTAAGCTCTCATTCTCCTTATGACTCATATGATAATGAGGTAGGTTTGGTAGACTACAACCAGGAATCAAGTCAATTTGATGTTGTATATCTCGCATGGGAGGCAATTCATTGGGCAACTCATCAGCAATCAATTCTTTGAAATCCTCTAGGATTTCTAACACTGCTACAGGGATTGAGTTATCTTCCTTCTCAGCACTCAACAACCCCTTAACCACCACTGGACAGAAAAAACCAGTTTCTTTTACGGCTTCATCAAGTTCTTTATCATTGTAAGTCATTACTAAGAAACTGGATTTCTTTCCCCCTGGATTATGGTCAAAGTGCAAAACAAGAGCCATAGCAATTTTGTGTGCACCCCAAGTAAACATCATCACATTATCCCGTCCCCGATAGGTAACATCATTATCAAACTGCCAAGGTCTACCAAGCAAAATATGACAAACATCCATATCAAGAACATCACAAATTAACTCTTCCTGGTAGTGTTTACCTATGGAGATGGGAACTCTACAAGTCAATTGTTGGGATTCGGTGCCTAAAACGAAGGCCCAGCGGAAGCGGTAAAACGAAAATTAATTCGATCCGAATCCCTACGAGGATCGATCGAGCTACGTATATACGAATATATAAACGAAAAGCAAGAGTCGTAAGAAACTAACCCTCGAAGTCCGTTGATTAAATGGAAACCTTCTCTTGAGCTATTCCCCAAGCTTTAGTTTGATCTCTACGAGTTCAATCCGCTCCAAGCCCTTGAACGATCCAACGCCGAAAGCACCGCGTCTCTACTTGCCACGCGCCGGAAAGACGACCGGAATAACAACACTTGATTAACCTCTAAGGTTACGGCTAGAATCAAGTGATGAAGCTTTTATTACTACACTCTAAGTGTATAATATATCTCTCAATAATTTTCTCTCAATTTTCTCCAAGAAAAATGAAGAAGAAGTGAATGAAGAAGATGAAGAATGAGTGTTAAACTCAAAGTCTATCTCTCTCTCTCAATCCTCACGTTGGATGCTTGTACAATACAAGTGAGGAGAGTCTTCATTTTATTCCCCATAAAATCCTCCCAAATCAAGACCAAATAATTAAAATGAATTAATTAAAAGATCTTGTTCCCTTGATTATTCAAGTCATCCACCAACTAAGGTGGAGACTATGACCAAAGGAAAGAGGAGGGAACTTGGGATGGCCATCTAGAAGGAGCCGGGACGAGTTCGGTTCATTTCGGACTTCCGTGAGTCCAAACAGATAAACTCCTATTCCGTTCCGATATATTTGTGTCGTTTAATTAATCCAATTAATTAAACATATCAAATACAAAATAACATAATTAATTTCTCCAAGAAATAATTATATTTATGAATTAAATTAATCACCCGGTAATTTATTTAATTCATTAGTCCGTAAATCAATTTATCTAATAAATCGATTTAGACATCCAATGTCCCAATTAGATATCCAATATCTAATATTCATAATGAGAGAATTAGCTTTATTTATTCCGTCGTCAATCCTATTGCGCGACTCGGTAGGTCCGTCTCAGTCAGCAATGGGAGGAACCAAAGAGTAGTAGCACCACCTAGCGATCGCGGCTACTGCGTACCCTTAATCGAGAACGAATGATTGGGATCATTCAAGAACCATTCATCGTGAATACCGGTATACGTATAAACCCTTCTTTCAAATGTCCCGATCAAGTTATAAGGTCACGATCAGTCAAACCCTATCTGTACTTGACGCTATGCATGCGTTAATGCAAATCGAGATCATCGAGCTCTCGTGTATCTAATACAACTAGCTCCAATGCTTTGGCCAAAGACTTATGATCTCATCGCGATAACCGCATAGGACATATAACCCGCTCACTAACGGGAGAAAGAATTATATCTTGGTATTCGGTAGGACTGCTACTTGCCCATCAAGATGCACGTCGAGGTTGACCCCGCCTTAGGTTTATAGGGTCGAACTACTCTAATGAAAATCTAAAAGTAACAACCACATCCCTACTGAATCAACTAGACGAAGGTTCACAAAAACCTAACACAACCTTTAGATTCCGTCATTGGCTTGTCGGAGTGAAATCCGTGTGACGAATCGAGGGTGAGTCGGTTCGAGTATACTAATCTAATTAGCATACCTATAACGTGTGCTCCCACTAACCATTAGTGTTCGACAGGCACTCTCCTTGTCAAAGAACACGTTATACAAGTCTTCACATAAACTTAACGCCCAGTCAAGTTTCATCGACTTGCGAACGATTAAGTATTTGAGCTATAAACCTTTCCAGTGCCTACCCCCTTATCCAATAAGGAGTGGAACATTTTGCTCTCAAATACACGGACTAGTTTCTACATGTATATTTACGAGTTAGGAATGCCAGTAACTACCAGTAAATAAAGAAACATTCATTTGCCTTATATAAATGGTTTACATAATTACAAGTACAATGCCCACACTCAACAACCTCTGAGTGGCATTCGAGGGCATACTCCTAACATCAATGTGACTTGAACTTGGGATCCTTTCCTGACCCATCCAAGGGTGTAAGGCTTCTCATGTGGGTAACTTCAAGTAGTCTACTAACTTCTGTGATACCAGATTCTCCATGCTCCCGTTATCCACGATCAAGTTGCAAATTTTTTTCTGGACTGAACAATGTGTCTTGAACAAATTTTTGCGCTGCCCCTCATCTTTGGATGTCAACAGTACCCTTTGCAACACAAAGTTAACCCTCTCAGTAGATTCCTCCTCTGCAAACTCAACATCTGCATATTCATCAGTCTCTCATTCAAGCTCCCCTCCATCCCCTTCTACAACAGCAGCTACTCTACGGGTCGGGCAAACATTAGACCTGTGACCTTTGCCATTACAGCGATAGCAACTATCACCACTAGGTTTGGCGTAGGGATTGTTCTGCTTCTGAACAGGTGCCTTATTCTGCCGCGCACTACTAGACCCCCCCTTTGTTTTCAGAATTGGACTCTTTAGGAGCTGCACTCTTTTCAGTGTCACCTGTGGAATCGAAGTTACCCTGGGGTGAGTACCTTCTGAAAGATGAGAAATTTCGAGGGGATTTCTCTATTAGTTCGGCCTTCAAGGCCAAACTGGATGCCTCCGCAACAGTCCATACAGTTTGCAAACCCATCTTCTCTTGCAAAGAATTCCTCAAGCCGCTAATATAGCGAGCCACCTTCTGGTTTTCCGACTCTCTCAAATCATTGCGCTCAGAATAGCGCAAGAACTCCGTTGTATATTCCGTCACAGTTCTCTTTCCTTGGACACACTCGATATACATTTTGTACAAGATCTGCTCATAATCTTCTGGCAGAAACCGCTCCAACATCAAATGTTTCATCCTACGCCAAGTCTTGACTGGCCCCTTCTGTTGTCTTTGCCTCTGTACAACCAACTTATCCCACCAAACAGCAGCAGTACTCTTCAACCTGATCGCCACCATTTTAACTTGCTTGTTTTTAGGAACTTCCATCACTTTGAAAAATCTATCAACATCAATCTGCCAATCTAGGAACTCTTCCACTCCCATAGTTCCATAGAACAAGGGAATATCAACCTTCAGTCGATAATCATGCTTATGATATTGATTACCCTCGTCAATTCTATCATCCTCGAGGGACTCTTCTTCCTCAGAACTCGAACTATCTGCAAGGATAGTTCTTTTGCCTCTATTCGACTTCCCTCTCCTATCTCCTTTCTGATTCATATTGTTCTGTATGTTATTCATCTGTGTAGTCAAGGTTGTCATCTGTTCGGTCAAAGCAGCAAGGGCCGCGGTAAAAGCCGCGGTAACTCCTTCGAGATCTGCTCTGGTCACTGGTTCTCCCATGGATGTTCAAGATGCGAAAAGGAACAGGAGAAAGCCTCTCCGATACCACCTGATGCAGTCGGAATTAATGGAGAAAAGCAAACGCAATTCCTCAAATCGAACAAACAGGTTTACAAGCGATAAACCTGTTGAAACTCTGGAGTCCACCAGAAAGGAAGAGTTAAACACTCTAAAATATTATTAGGATCCAAAAAGCTGTCTTCTAATGACGGCTAAAACATTTAAATAGTCTTAATAAAACCCTAATAAGAAAATTAGGAAAGAAATAAAATCCGGAAAATAATAAAATGCTGTTTTCGGGCCCTAAATGAACTCGTGGGCTGTGACTTGGATTCGTGGGCTGGACTAGAAGAAATCATTTCAGGCTTTTTCGTCGTTGGGCTTCTTCATCGAACCTTGTCGCGAGCCTCTCTATGTCAGTTTGGGACGGTTGCTGATAGAAGTCAAGGGGTGGATGTAACTGCGTTGATGAATGGTCCCACTGTACCTTAGGCAATGGGTAAGAGTTTAATCACACCAGTAGATGAAATGGAAATTTGGGAATATCTAGCTAGTATTGGCAAGAATAAAGCACCTGGTGTTGATAGCTTCAACGCCTATGTCTTTAAATATACTTGGGCTGTAGTAAAGCATGAGGTTATAAGGGCTGTACTAGAGTTTTTTGAAACATGAGAAATATATGCGGGTATCAACTGCTCTTTGGTGACCCTAATACAAAAGTCCACAACCACAAAAACTGTAAAGGATATAAGGCCTATCTCTTGCTGTAATATAATTTAGTATAAGATAATATCCAAGATTCTCAGTACGAGATTGAGCAAAGTGATTAACTATGTAGTAGATGATAGTCAGTCAACCTTTTTACTTGGAAAGGTCATACATGACAACAATGCTAGCACAAGAATTGGTGAGGGGCTATGGGAGGAAGGGTATCTCTGCAAGATGCATGATCCAAATGGATATTCAAAAGGCCTATGATTCAGTTGAATGGTGTGCTCTGGTGATGATTTATGGTGGAATTAGGCTTTCCATAATGAGGTGTGTCACAACTGTATCCTACAGGTTTTCCATTAGTGGTAGCCCTTCCAAACTGCTAAAAGCAAACAGAGGATTTCATGGCACACTTCATAAAATTATCTAATGCAACAGGATTAAAAGCTAGCCCGACTAAGTGTAAATTGTTCTTTGGAGGTGTGGATGCTGAAACACAATAGTTAATCATGGAGGAGACTTGTTTTAATGTGGGTGAGATGCCATTTAGATACCCGGGAGTTCCCTTAGCCAACAAGAAGCTGATTGTGGCAATGTGTTCCCCCTTATTGAGAAAATTATATTGAGACTACAACACTGGAGCTCAAAACTTTTATCCAATGCAGGAAGAAGTCAATTGATAAAAAATGTCTTATTCTCAGTTACGAGCTACTGGATGGAGATCTTTCCTCTTCCAAGGAAAATTCTACAACATTTGGAACCTCTTTGCAAATCCTTTATGGAATGGTACTAATAACATGAGCAGGAAGTCGGCTTGGGACCATGTTTGTGACCCTGTGTCTGCTGGTGGTCTAAACTTTATTTCTTACTGGAGTGGAATAAAGCTACCATTGGCAAACTTCTATGGAACTTACGTGCCAAAGCTGATAAACTCTGAATTAGATGGGTACATATGTACTATCTGAAAAGGCAAGATGTACTCACTTTAACTCCTTCTTCAAATAGCTCATAGATACTGAAGGGTATGTTTAAGTGCGGGAAAAATGTTTTTTTAGGCCCGTAACTTTGGCCTAGTTGGGTTATAAGGACATTATCTTTTCGGGCCTGGAGAAGAAGGACATTAATTTTAAAAAGTGGGAAAACAAGGACAATTAAGCCCGAAGGAGGTCCGATTGGGCTTAATTGTCTGTTTTCCCATTTAAAATTAATGTCCTTCTCTGCACTCCAAAAGTAATGTCCTTTCGACACTACCATTTATTTCTAAAGTTTCTAAATTACTTTTTATTTCTAAAGTTTATAAATTACTTTTTATTTATTTTACCATTTATCTTTTCAATTATTATAATTTTATTAATATTTTTATTTCAATTATTTTGAAATATATTTTTAAAAATAAAAATATTTAAATTTTTAATAATTACATATCATTAAAATTTTAATAACCGAAATGTACTCAAAATTTAAGTTTTAAAATTTGAAAATCATCACAAAATTAAAACTATCAAATAATTTAAAATAAAAAAATTATGTATAAAATTTAAAATTTAGTATGCATCAACTAATTAACAGCAAAAAAAATATGTAAAAACATGAATATTTTGATATAGTTAAAAATAATATTGATATAGTTTTTTATTTATATTAATCAATTTGAAAAATTCTTTAGATGGGGTAAAATAATTAAACTAATCGAATTGGTTAACTCGATTAAATTTGATTTTATAATAAAAATTTATTGATTTGATTTAAAAAATTATAAATAATTGAAATATTTTTTTGATAAATTAATCAATAATATTTTTAAAATTATTTATTAGTTCATATATTACGATATAAATATAAAAATTAAGAGAATTATAAATATTTTTTTGGACGGAAAAGATATCAAAATGTTCTTTTCTTTTATTTTTAAATAATTTTTTATTAAAAGATCTTGATGTTCACAGGAGCATTCGTTTGCTTCACACGACTGTTTTAAATAACTCTACAATACTCTTAACAAAAATACATAATTGATATTTTAACAAAAATACATATTTGATTCTTATTTTCTTGGTTTGGTTTCAGTTTAAACCGTGATTTCTAAGAACTAATTAAATTCAAATTTTATTTTAAGTAATAATTATTTTTAAAAAAATTAACTAGAAATAATTTTTTTAAATTTAACTAAATACTACATACACTAGAAAAAAAATATTTCAAAACGATCGTGATGTCGAACAAAAAATGGGTAAATTTAATTTTATTTTATTATAGGGAATAAATTAATGATAAATATAAGATATTAAAATTATATCTGTATTAATATTTAGCGGACTCACTAGCTAATTTTGTTAAACTATGCTATGAACTAGCCCTAAATACAGTTCGGTTAAAACTTAAAACATGTAATTCTTAATAGTACATTCTTTAAGAATATATTTAATTTTCATGTTAGATGAGTTATTAGAGCAGTTTGAAATATTTTTAGGCCGTAACTTTGGCTAGTTGCGTTATAAGGGCATTAACTTTTGGGCGCGGAGAAGAAGGACATTAATTTTAAAAGTGGGAAAACAAGGACAATTAAGCCCAATCGGACCTCTTCGGGCTTAATTGTCCTGTTCCCATTTTTAAAATTAATGTCCTTCTCCGCATTCGAAAAGATAATGTCCTTATAACCCAACTAGACCAAAGTTACGGGCCTAAAAAAACATTTTCCCCGTTTAAGTGCAGAGATGTCATGGGTTCAAATTGGAGTTTCCAGATCCAAGGCACATACTCTACCAGACATGTTTACAAAGTTTGAGAGGTGCAAAGATTAAAGTCCCTGGAGAAAACTATTCTTTGGTAATCAAGCTAGACCAAGAGCTACGTTCATTCTTTGGTTGGCCTGCCACCAAAGGTTAGCTACCAAAGATAGATTAATTACATATGGGATGATCACTGATGGTTGTTTTTGTTGGGAAAAACACGACTAACATCTCGTCACAAAAATCGGAACGCCGACAAATTCCCAATCTTGATTGCAACTTTGTAGTTAAAATGATGAAGCAACAATTACAACTCGACAAAAGTAATACAAATGATATCCAAAAGCGATAAATACGAGACACAATATTTTAGCGTGGAAAACCCCTCAAGACGAGAGTAAAAACCACGGGACCGAAGCCGCTTAAATCCACTATCACCAATACACACATATACACAATCGTCCCTAATACAAACTAGGGGTATACACCAATCGTCAAATACTTGGTAATAAATGTTCTTCAAGTATTTGGAATACACAATAATAACAAGATCGACAAAAGAAAACACCGTAATAAGCTTACATAAAAAGCTAACGAAATACCCAAACTTCCAGACTCAAAATCTCGATCTACACCGGTGAAAAGATTTGCCCAATAGCTACCAAGTTCTTGTCAAAAGATCACGACGATCCGACCGATAAATCTCCGGGAAATTAAAGAATTGTATTTCTCTCTCTTGTTTCTCTCTCTATCTCTCTCTTGCTGCTCTCAAAAGGATGTAGGTGATGTAGTGTTGAACTCCCGTATGAAATGAAGATAAAAAGGGAACCCAAAGGGGGTTGACCCCGTGTTCCGCGGCCCGGGCCAAGTGTACCGCGGCACACAGCACAAAAAACTGCCCAGGTATCGGCAGGGGCCACGACCCAGCAGGAGGGGGCCGCGGCCCACAGTACAGGCCACTCGGCCTTCGGTAGGGATGATCTGGGGGGTGATCGACAGGTCTCGGCAGGAGGTGATCGGCAGGGGCCGCGGCCCATCCGGCAGGGACCGCGACCCAGAGTACAGGAGGCTCGACTTGTACTGAGTGTTTTCGGGGGCCGTGGCTCGGCAGCTGTGTGCCGCGGCCCGGCAGTGCAAGGTGAGAAAAATGACTTTTCAAGCGTAGTGCCACGGTCCGGAGGATTTGTGCCGTGGCCCAGAATCCAGTCGACTCCGAAAATGCCTATATTTCGGAAATTACTCCTACAAATCTCCCCCTTTCCGGAATATTTGAAGAGTTCGCCATCCCGGCGATCGAACAACACACTTTCACCTTCTCTCTAATCAACGCCTTGGTTAACATATCGGAATCATTATCATCGGTATGAACTTTATCAAGTTCAAACAAACCATCCTCCAAAGCATCTCGGATCCAATGATACCTCACATCGATATGTTTCGTTCTCTTGTGAAAAGTCGCATTCTTAGCCAAATGAATCGCACTTTGACCACAAAGAACCACGTAACGTCATTGTCGGAAGCCTAGCTCTCGTAAAAATATTTTCAACCATAAGAGCTCTTTACACGCTTCCACCGCCATAATATACTCGGCCTTCGTTGTAGATAAGACAACGCATTTTTGCAATCTTGATTGCCATGACACGGCTCCCCCTGCGAACGTCATCAAATAACCGGAAGTGGATTTTCGGTTATCTTCATTACCGGCCATATCCGAATCGGAATAACCAACAATCATTGCTTTCCTATTTCCAAACATAATCCCCAATTTGGAAGTACCCCGCAAATATCTAAATATCCATTTTACGGCTTCCCAATGCGTCTTTACCGGATTAGAAACCGGCTCACCACTCCCACGGCATGAGCAATGTCGGGCCTAGTACAAACCATAGCATACATTAAACTCCCGACCGCCGAGGCATATGGAATTTTATCCATATCCTCAATATCCTCCTTCGTATTAAGGCAATCTTGGCTCGTCAATTTAAAATTGTTAGTAAGAGGCGAACTAACAGCTTTAACTTTGTCCATGTTGAAGCGTTTAAGCACCTTCTCGATATATTGCTCTTGCGACATGTGTAATTTTTGGGCTGCTCTATCACGAGTAATTCTTATCCCAAGAATTTGTTTAGCCGCTCCCAAGTCTTTCATAGCAAAAGACTTATTCAATTCTTCCTTCAAGTTGGCAATCCTCTCGGCATTCTTGCCAACGATCAACATGTCGTCCACATAAAGCAATAGGATGATAAAATCATCAACTCCAAATTTCTTGAAAAATACGCAATGGTCGAGAGTCGTCTTCCGATAGCCTTGCTCCCCCATAACCGACTCAAACTTCTTGTAACATTGCCGTGGTGCTTGCTTCAACCCATATAAACTCTTGCGGAGTTTACACACATAATCCTCTTTTCCTTCGACCTCAAACCCTTCCGGTTGCTTCATATAAATTTCTTTGTCAAGGTCTCCGTGAAGAAAAGCCGTCTTGACATCCATTTGCTCAACCTCAAGAGCAAGGCTAGCCGCAATACCAAGGACCAAACGAATAGATCCTATCTTCACAACCGGAGAAAAAATCTCGTCAAAATCAATACCCTTCTTTTGACTAAATCCTTTCACCACGAGTCTAGCTTTGTATCGGGGCAACGAGGTATGCTCCTCCGACTTCACCCGATACACCCATTTGTTTCTCAAAGCCCTCTTGCCTTTCGGAAATTTCACCAACTCGTAAGTATTGTTCTCATGCAAGGAACTCATCTCGTCTTGCATGGCATCCATCCATTCCTTCTTCTTTTCATCCTCCATAGCCTCCGCAAAATATTCGGGCTCTCCCTCGTCGGTGAGTAAAACGTACTCATCGGCCGAATAACAGGTGGAGGGATGACGGTCCCTCGTCGACCGCCTGTGTGGAACAAAAGATGGCATGTTCGTCACGGGTAGCTCGGGACGAGCTCCATCGGTGTCATCTTGTCTCAACTCATCGTTGTCACCGGAATCTTGTTGTTCATCATTTTGGACATCCTCTCCACCCGGTGTCTCAACATGTTGTGGAGGAACGGGGTCCAAATCAATAAGATCATAGTCGTGTTGTGGAACCGACTCTACATTCTCAACATCTTTCATCATTTGATCTTCTACAAAAACGTCTCTCGACTGAACAAGCCTCTTTGTCATTGGGTCATATAATCTATACCCGAATTCATCAAGCCCGTAGCCAATAAAAATACACGGCTTCGTCTTGGAATCAAGCTTTGATCTCTCATCATTCGGAATGTGAACAAAGGCTTTACATCCGAAAACCCTTAAGTGGCGGTATGAGATGTCTTTACCGCTCCACACCTTATCCGGGACATCAAACTCCAAAGGAACACATGGCGTCAAATCAATAACATGAACCGCCGTGTTCAAAGCTTCTCCCCAAAACGACTTTGGCAATCCGGCATGTGAGAGCAAACAACGAGCTCTCTCGACCAAAGTCCGGTTCATTCTCTCCGCCAAGCCATTGAGTTGCGGAGTCTTCGGGGGCGTCTTTTGATGTTGGATCCCTTGTTCTCGGCAATATTCATCAAAGGGTCCGGTGTACTCTCCACCATTTTCCGTCCGGATACACTTTAGCTTCTTCCTGGTCTCTCTTTCCACCGAGGCATGAAATTGTTTGAAAGTGTCTAACACTTGATCTTTGGTCTTCAAGGTGTATGCTCACACCTTCCTAGAGTGATCGTCGATGAATGTGACAAAGTATCGGCAACCACCGAGCGTCCTAGTCTTCATAGGACCACAAACATCGGAATGAACAAGATCAAGCACATTTTACTTCCGTGAAGGAGTATGGCTCTTAAAATTAACTCTCCTTTGCTTCCCAGCTAGACAATGAGAGCATCTTTTAAGGTGTACCTTGTGAACCCCGAACAACGCCTCCTTCTTCGCCATTCCTTTTTCACTCATGTGACCGAGCCTCTTATGCCACAGCTCGGCCATGTCATTGTTGTCGATTGTGTTCACGAAATTAGTCGTGACCTTCGGAACTGTCACGTACAATTTTCCTTCCTTTTGTCCTCTCCCGGCAATCAAGGAACCTCTAGTGAGTTTCCACAACCCCTTGCCAAAACCGCTATGATAACTGTCATCATCGAGTAAACCAACGGACATAACATTAAGCTTCATATCCGTAATATGTTTTACATTCCGTAAAACAAGTTCCATTCTGATGTCGAATCTCAATGCACATCTCCAACTCCAACAATCTTGGATAACCCATCATTATCCATCTTGACTATACCAAAGTCCCCCGGAGTGTCAGAGGAATAAAAATCTCTACGTGATATAACATGACACGTAGCTCCTCTATCGACCACCCAACTCGAATCATCTCTAGCAATATTCACCATATCATAGTCGCAACATACGAAGAATCTTCGGTAGTAGTATTAACTTCGGCTTTATCATTGCTACCGCTTTCCTTCTTTTGTGAATTCTCTCGGCCTTGGCGATTCTCCTTCTTCAATTGTCGGCAAAACTTCTTAGTATGCCCTTTCTTACCACAATGGTAACATTCAATATTGGCATACTTCCCCCGGGAACTACTCCTTTGTGGCCCTCTATTACTCAGACTTCTACTTTGACCTCTCCCCCGTCTTTCGGTAACTAGAACATCCGACTGTGACGAAGATCCTTGTGCTTTTATTTGGACCTCCTCATTCAACATGTTCCCTTTAGCTAATTCCATCGAAATGACTCCATCGGGGGCGGAGTTGGACAACGACGTTCGGAACGTCTCCCAAGAGTCCGGCAATGTGCCTAACAACCATAAAGCTTGCACCTCCTCTTTGAATTTAATTCCCATTCCGGAAAGTTGATTAATTATGCCTTGGAATGCATTTAAATGATCCGATAGAGGAGTCCCGTCTCGAAACTTCAAATTCATCATTTGTATAATGAGGAATAACTTATTATTCCCCGTCTTCCGAGCATACAATTGCTCGAGCTTGTGCCATAACTCTCGAGCATCTTTCACTCCACTAATATGGTTCAAAACGTTGTCATCTGTAACACCCCCGGATCCGACCGGGAATATTACAGTGCCGTGGGCCCCGAGATGGAACCCACAAGGCTGAAGGAAATTTTCGCAAACATTTACAAACGCCCAAGAGGCTAACGACGGTATTATCTATTAAAAACATTCGAAGATTTATAAAACTCATTTATCAAACCGTCGTAAAAACTCATTTGAAACCACAAGGCCCAAAATGCCAAAACTCAACAGTTTAAAAACATATGTTAAGCTATCGCTTACACGTACCGACAGAATAGATTTAGAAAATGATTGCCAAAGTAACCTAAGTTACCGGATACCAAAAAGGCCATTTAAGAATACTCACGCAGCGGATAAAGACAAACAAATAAAATACTCTAGCAGCGGAATACAACAACTGATCAGAAACTCAAAACACAAATAAATGCGCTTGCCAGTATCCCCCGGGAAGTTCATCTCTCTACGACCGCTACAAGCTTGATAATCCAAGAACCTAAAAAGAAAGCCCACGACGGGGTCAGCCATAATATCCAACAATGATAACCATCACATCTCGTCAATAATTACATATCAATGGAAATACTAAGTAAGAATACGACCAATGTAATCTTACCGTCATAACTTTAAGAGAATCCACGATTCGTATCCTTAACAACACATTAAGATAATACCGAAATATCTGTACGGTATCTCAACAATACTCAAGGTTCTCAAAACATTATCATAACTCGCGATACGGAAATTATACCAACTCTAGCCAATTCAATCCATCGGATAACATCGACAATTCCAATACGATAATCGATTGTCCATCAAAGACAAGTACCAAGGAAATACGGAACATACCTCAAGATACGAAATACCATTACCATCACGTCAGTCTAATCTGAGATCAGATCAACACAACATACGGACATAGTCCTAACACAAGACCTACAAATGCATACTCATATGACAACGTCAATATGATCACAACAATAACGACAATGTATACTTATGGCAAACCCATAATATACATATGCACAACAACAATACATATGGTAATCCAACGATCCAGCGCACACAGCTATAGATTCCCATGATGATCCCGTCGGACCAAAGCATGGTGGCATTACCTGTCCAACGATCCAGCGCACACAGCTATAGATTCCCATGATGATTCCCGTCGGATCAAAGCATGGTGGACATATGATAACAATGCACAACTGCACAAAACACAATACACAATGCACGACAACAACAATGCAAAAATGCATGACAACAATGATACACGAATGTATCACAACATGATCGACACAAATGACAAAAATGATTAGAGTACTTGCTCCGAGTCCTTCGAGAGCAATCTCGATGTCCAAACCATCACGAACCATTATTCTGAATATTCGACGATCCAAAATGTCACGAACGGTAGATAATTCACGTCTTCGTCTATACCACAACATATCTTCGATACCAAGTATACCAACAATGAATGTAAATCATATACCTTATGATTTAATTCCCAAAACTCGAATACAACCTATAATCCAAATCCCCTGTGATTATGATTATAAACATTGCTATACAAATTATAAACGAATGAAACTGAAACCATTCATTAAATATTATAAACTGAGCAAGTAATAACTTGCCTCGATACTGATACGACGATGATGAAGTTGTTACCAAATCCATTGTCGTCATCTACAAGTTCCTCGGTCCCGACCAAAGCAATTCACGAACATCCTCGAACACGACCGCAGCATACGGTTATAAACACCGATCAATAAACTTGACCTATTGTAATAATCGATTAAACAACAATTCGATAATAATCAAAAACCGCTAAAACCAATTCACAAACCCAACAGCTCAACAATATCTCAGTTAACCACAAGTCTGATCAAACCAACTTAAACGATCATGAATTCATAACCAAAACAGAATATATTACCCTGCCTGTTGACTTAGCGTACGTTAATCTCTTACCGTAGCGTGCGCTAAGTTGTTCCCGATAGCGTGCGCTAGACAGTAGGCTTAGCGTGCGCTAATGACGTACAGTTACATGCATTTCGGATACCGATCAACATATGGCAATTATCAAAACTCTAAGTGATTCTGAACCATGTTCATAGCTATCAAACAACGAAATCCAATATCCTTTAACATATAGGTAATCATCCGACTCTTAATTCAAGTCATATATTCATATTTCATCTTCCTTAATATCAACAACCTAAACACCAAGAACTCATAATCATGCCATGATCACCATCATATGAAGAAACCAACAACAACATCAAAGATCTGAATTGAAGGAAGACCTTAGCCAACATATCTCTTTGAAGATAAACAACACATTCGAAACCATCCAATTCATATCAATATCTTCATATCAACAATAACATCATCATAATCCGGTAATCCAACTCATAGTCATACTTATCAACTTTTTATATGATAATTATCAGCTCAAGAACATCATATACAATCCAAAACGAAATCTCAAAGTGAAGAGTAATTACCTTTTTGAAAGAATGGATTGATTTCCAAGGTTGAATCCATTTCCAAGAATCACCAATGATTTCAAGCTTCAAATGTTGTTATGGATGATTAACTCCAACTTAATCCAGTGTTTGGAACCTCAAATACTTCTCAAGACTCTCTCTATCGGCTCACATGAAGAAATGGATGAAAATGATGAAAAATAGCCAACTGCACTTATATATATACTGGACATTATTAACGTACGCTAACATCTTCAGTTAACGTACGTTACACACTTAGCGTGCGCTAACTGTCTTTGTTAGCGTGCGCTATCGAAGTCCAGAGGCAACTGTCTCACTGTATGAAATGATTTACGTACGCAATGCCCATGCAATAGCGTACGTAAATGCATCTATTTAGCGTACGCAAGTGTCCAACCTTAGCGTGCGCTACTCATAGTTGACTCGTTTGTCTGTATGCTCCCGAAGACAGGTCCACACGCCGAAAGTGCTGACGAGGATAAGATTCCTTTTCGTCCGATATACAGTTAGCGTGCGCGAACCAATATGCTTTAGCGTGCGCTAACACTACATTACAACATCTGTTGACCGATCAGAACGTGCGCCGAAAGTGGCCTGGTCCACACGTAGATTCCTTCCGATCTGACTGTATTAGCGTACGCTGCCTTTTACCTTTAGCGTGCGCTAAACTAGTACGATAGCGTGCGTTATACATGATTATTAGCGTGCGCTAATAATACTACACTTAGCCATTTCCAACTCTTCTCGTCTGTCTCGACATACTGGATACGCACACTCACATACTGAATACATATACTAAATTCCATAATATTCTCATATGATACATAATATCCTCAATTGCAATTGTCGACCAAGTACGACAATTATACCGATACTGACATCTCAGTCCTTCATTTATTTTATCAATCCGCATCTGATTCCACGCTGTACAATATAACTCGGATAAAATAATATCAAACAACAGTAGTAGAAATTCCGGATATTACATACTATACCACTTAAAATAAGTTTCGTCCTCGAAACTTGCAATCCGTCATAGAAAACAAATAAACCGTTCAACCAAAATATCCCGAAACCATCACGACAACGATCAATCATCATTATTACTGAATAACCAAAATAGCATACTTACATATGCTCCAAGTCGACGATCTCCTGAGATACTAGCAGGTGACTTCACTGTAAAGCTTCAACACGTTTACGATCACAATTCTATGAGTCTCAACAAAAATATATCATCTTCGGATGAAATAATCTATTCGTGTCAAATCACATGCGCACTGATCGCACAATCAAGTCCCGATTCTGATACAATCAATAATGCACGATACATCTGAGAAACATCTGCCCAACACAACGACACAAATCCCAAAACATCGACATGAAATTCGAATGCTCATACGATCATTAACAATGATCAACCAACAAATTAACCGAGAATATCATCAACGTGATAAACTCCAATATGACCAGCCAGAGGTCAAAACACAATCGAAAATATTATCAACATGATAAACTTCAATACTACCAACGAAGGATCAACAAGAACCAAAAATACTATCGCATGGTAGGCTCCAAAACGATCAATACAGAATCACAGAAACCGATATATGAAAGAACAAAATTCTCAAAACGTTAACAAATCGCACACAGTGAATCTCAACGAAACAAAACCGACTGGTGAACATTCCCCTCGGCATACGAGCAACCAATCGCAAATCGATGAACATACCAGTTCATACAAGGAGTGGGAACGACCACTCATTGTCCAAAACAACCAGTTTGGGGTCACCATCCCCAAATCTACACTTACAAAGAAATCATTCAAAAAATCACTATGGTAAAATTGCGCTACTACCATACCAATGGAATTACATAGCACATATGTCTCGGTTTCAGAAAATCCAAAGTTTCTAAAATCACATCCTGTGCATATATCTACAACACGCAGCATATTCTCTTATCCCATCAATCAACTGATCACCTCTGAATAACCAAACTACCATACTAAAATTCAAATCTCTTTTCCTCGTACCATTAGTGTGTTATCCAGTTTGTGAGTCTCACTCAGAACTTCACCATGATATGCACTATGCACTAAATGCGTATGTATACCGATCATATTTTCAAAACCAGTTTGAAATCATATATCTTGTCAAGAAGACAAATTTTCGAAAGTTCCTTCAAAAATTTCAAAACTCAAAACATAAATTTTGGTAAGATCACGAAATCAGTTTTTGAAAAATTAAATTGGCTCGCTGGTGTTAAGTATTCGATAACAGTTTTCCTTCGAATCCATACGATTTCGAAGTTTAAAATGAAAAGTATGCAAATGTTCGACTACATCCATACTCCTGTATACCAATTCGATTCGTCACCAATATCTACTGATATTACATCGGAAAACCACACGATCGAGTTCTAAAATCTCAGTATTTAAACTCCGACCAAAAACTCCTTTTCCACATATGATTCACAACGTCAACCATTAATCCATCCTGGAGCACCTCTAATATGCTATGACAAAACATTGAATGACCAACAACTCAATCACAGCGAAAGACTTCTCGAGAAGTTTCATTTGAACAAGTAAACTAAAACCACGAAAGGCAGAAACGAAATAGATAAAGATTGATAAAGTGTTTTACAATTCTCGGGGGTTTTAGAAAACAGCAAAGCTTTCTTTTGAAACATTAGGGTCTGAGCCCGTATCTCGTTCCGCATTACAAGAAGTTTTAAAAAGTAGAAAATCCTTTTTCGGACCCCAAGTCCTGAGTTATAAAACCATTTCAAAATCGATTGGGTCTCGGCCCAAAAATCATTTTCCGTAAAACATCCATAAAACATTCATTGTGAAAAGTATCATTTTCAAATGCTCAAAAACAGTTCGCATATCTCAAAATGAACTAACATGACTACATGTTCTCCTGAACAATCCACAATATTTCTCCCAAATGCACAACTCCATTCCAAAACTTAATCGCCATATTGATTTCCAAAATCATAACTTCTCAAGATCATCAATCATGTCCCAACTCTGTCACCTTATACTGTAATGCATAATATCTTTCTGAATCTCAAAACATATCAACTTAGAACGGCAATAAATCTCGATGAAATCCAAAATCCAAATACTTACAGATCGTGAAGTCGATGATTCCACATGATACTGGCACATGTCTCGACTCAAGAAAATACTCGACACAGATATTTTCAAAACGCACATTTTGCAAACTCAGTTCAACTCGAGAACACAACACAGCTCTATCTGAAGAAACACGTTAATACCATTTGAAAAAGTTTACAACAACCCCAGTGCTACACTGGTAAATCACATAACGCACAATCCCGAGTGAACAACAAAACTCAGAGCTCAAACACTTGTCAACCGACAACTCGAATGACGCGACCAAAACACGACCCAACTCGACCCAAATGCCTAGGTTTTCACAACCTGTCTCCGATACCATATTCTGTAACACCCCCGGATCCGACCGGGAATATTACAGTGCCGTGGGCCCCGAGATGGAACCCACAAGGCTGAAGGAAATTTTCGCAAACATTTACAAACGCCCAAGAGGCTAACGACGGTATTATCTATTAAAAACATTCGAAGATTTATAAAACCCATTTATCAAACCGTCGTAAAAACTCATTTGAAACCACAAGGCCCAAAATGCCAAAACTCAACAGTTTAAAAACATATGTTAAGCTATTGCTTACACGTACCGACAGAATAGATTTAGAAAATGATTGCCAAAGTAACCTAAGTTACCGGATACCAAAAAGGCCATTTAAGAATACTCACGCAGTGGATAAAGACAAACAATTAAAATACTCTAGCAGCGGAATACAACAACTGATCAGAAACTCAAAACACAAATACATGCGCTTGCCAGTATCCCCCGGGAAGTTCATCTCTCTACGACCGCTACAAGCTTGATAATCCAAGAACCTAAAAAGAAAGCCCACGACGGGGTCAGCCATAATATCCAACAATGATAACCATCACATCTCGTCAATAATTACATATCAATGGAAATACTAAGTAAGAATACGACCAATGTAATCTTACCGTCATAACTTTAAGAGAATCCACGATTCGTATCCTTAACAACACATTAAGATAATACCGAAATATCTGTACGGTATCTCAACAATACTCAAGGTTCTCAAAACATTATCATAACTCGCGATACGGAAATTATACCAACTCTAGCCAATTCAATCCATCGGATAACATCGACAATTCCAATACGATAATCGATTGTCCATCAAAGACAAGTACCAAGGAAATACGGAACATACCTCAAGATACGAAATACCATTACCATCACGTCAGTCTAATCCGAGATCAGATCAACACAACATACGGACATAGTCCTAACACAAGACCTACAAATGCATACTCATATGACAACGTCAATATGATCACAACAATAACGACAATGTATACTTATGGCAAACCCATAATATACATATGCACAACAACAATACATATGGTAATCCAACGATCCAGCGCACACAGCTATAGATTCCCATGATGATCCCGTCGGACCAAAGCATGGTGGCATTACCTGTCCAACGATCCAGCGCACACAGCTATAGATTCCCATGATGATTCCCGTCGGATCAAAGCATGGTGTACATATGATAACAATGCACAACTGCACAAAACACAATACACAATGCACGACAACAACAATGCAAAAATGCATGACAACAATGATACACGAATGTATCACAACATGATCGACACAAATGACAAAAATGATTAGAGTACTTGCTCCGAGTCCTTCGAGAGCAATCTCGATGTCCAAACCATCACGAACCATTATTCTGAATATTCGACGATCCAAAATGTCACGAACGGTAGATAATTCACGTCTTCGTCTATACCACAACATATCTTCGATACCAAGTATACCAACAATGAATGTAAATCATATACCTTATGATTTAATTCCCAAAACTCGAATACAACCTATAATCCAAATCCCATGTGATTATGATTATAAACATTGCTATACAAATTATAAACGAATGAAACTGAAACCATTCATTAAATATTATAAACTGAGCAAGTAATAACTTGCCTCGATACTGATACGACGATGATGAAGTTGTTACCAAATCCATTGTCGTCATCTACAAGTTCCTCGGTCCCGACCAAAGCAATTCACGAACATCCTCGAACACGACCGCAGCATACGGTTATAAACACCGATCAATAAACTTGACCTATTGTAATAATCGATTAAACAACAATTCGATAATAATCAAAAACCGCTAAAACCAATTCACAAACCCAACAGCTCAACAATATCTCAGTTAACCACAAGTCTGATCAAACCAACTTAAACGATCATGAATTCATAACCAAAACAGAATATATTACCCTGCCTGTTGACTTAGCGTACGTTAATCTCTTACCGTAGCGTGCGCTAAGTTGTTCCCGATAGCGTGAGCTAGACAGTAGGCTTAGCGTGCGCTAATGACATCTGATTACATGCATTTCGGATACCGATCAACATATGGCAATTATCAAAACTCTAAGTGATTCTGAACCATGTTCATAGCTATCAAACAACGAAATCCAATATCCTTTAACATATAGGTAATCATCCGACTCTTAATTCAAGTCATATATTCATATTTCATCTTCCTTAATATCAACAACCTAAACACCAAGAACTCATAATCATGCCATGATCACCATCATATGAAGAAACCAACAACAACATCAAAGATCTGAATTGAAGGAAGACCTTAGCCAACATATCTCTTTGAAGATAAACAACACATTCGAAACCATCTAATTCATATCAATATCTTCATATCAACAATAACATCATCATAATCCGGTAATCCAACTCATAGTCATACTTATCAACTTTTTATATGATAATTATCAGCTCAAGAACATCATATACAATCCAAAACGAAATCTCAAAGTGAAGAGTAATTACCTTTTTGAAAGAATGGATTGATTTCCAAGGTTGAATCCATTTCCAAGAATCACCAATGATTTCAAGCTTCAAATGTTGTTATGGATGATTAACTCCAACTTAATCCAGTGTTTGGAACCTCAAATACTTCTCAAGACTCTCTCTATCGGCTCACATGAAGAAATGGATGAAAATGATGAAAAATAGCCAACTGCACTTATATATATACTGTACATTATTAACGTACGCTAACATCTTCAGTTAACGTACGTTACACACTTAGCGTGCGCTAACTGTCTTTGTTAGCGTGCGCTATCGAAGTCCAGAGGCAACTGTCTCACTGTATGAAATGATTTACGTACGCAATGCCCATGCAATAGCGTACGTAAATGCATCTATTTAGCATACGCAAGTGTCCAACCTTAGCGTGCGCTACTCATAGTTGACTCGTTTGTCTGTATGCTCCCGAAGACATGTCCACACGCCGAAAGTGCTGACGAGGATAAGATTCCTTTTCGTCCGATATACAGTTAGCGTGCGCGAACCAATATGCTTTAGCGTGCGCTAACACTACATTACAACATCTGTTGACCTATCAGAACGTGCGCCGAAAGTGGCCTGGTCCACACGTAGATTCCTTCCAATTTGACTGTATTAGCGTACGCTGCCTTTTACCTTTAGCGTGCGCTAAACTAGTACGATAGCGTGCGTTATACATGATTATTAGCGTGCGCTAATAATACTACACTTAGCCATTTCCAACTCTTCTCGTCTGTCTCGACATACTGGATACGCACACTCACATACTGAATACATATACTAAATTCCATAATATTCTCATATGATACATAATATCCTCAATTGCAATTGTCGACCAAGTACGACAATTATACCGATACTGACATCTCAGTCCTTCATTTATTTTATCAATACTGTACAGATTCCACGCTGTACAATATAACTCGGATAAAATAATATCAAACAACAGTAGTAGAAATTCTGGATATTACATCATCCACCCATTGTCGAATATATCCGCAAACTTGGCGATGCAAAATAGTCCACTCCGCGTCGGACTTCCCTTCCGGTTTATCTTTGCTAAAAACAGGCAAATAATAATCCTTCACATATAGAAGGTCTTCCATCTTCCCCTTCCATACGTGGTAGTTTGAACCGTTCAAGTTAACCATTCTACTCGTCTTGGCTTCCATCTTACAATTGAGATAATTAAACAACCACGAAACAACAAATCTCATGGCTCCGATACCACTATGTTGGGAAAAACACGACTAACGTCTCGTCACAACAAAAAATGCGGAACCTCGCTTGACAAATTCCCAATCTTCAATTGCAAATTTGTGGTTACCGACAAGTAGAGCAACAATTACAACTCGACAAAATTAATACAAATGATATCCAAAAGCGATAAATACGAGACACAATATTTTAGCGTGGAAACCCCTCAAGAAGAGAGTAAAAACCATGGGACCGAAGCAGCTTAAATCCACTATCACTAATACACACAAATACACAATCATCCCTAATACAAACTAGGGGTATACACCAATCATCAAATACTTGGTAATAAATGTTCTTCAAGTATTTGGAATACACAATAACAATAAGATCGAGAAAAGAAAACACCGTAAATAGCTTACACAAAAAGCTAACAAAATACCCGAACTTCCGGACTAAAAATCTCGATCTACACCGATGAAAAGATTTGCCCAATAGCTACCAAGCTCTTTTCAAAATATCATGACGATCCGACCGATAAATCTCTGGGAAATTGAAGAATTGTATTTCTCTCTCTTGTTTCTCTCTCTATCTCTCTCTTGCTGCTCTCAAAAGGATATAGGTGATGTAGTGTTGAACTCCTGTATGAAATGAAGATAAAAGGGAACCCAAAGGGGGTTGACCCCGTGTGCTGCGGCCCGGGCCAAGTGTGCCGCGGCACACAGCACAAAAAACTGCCCAGGTATCGGCAGAGGCCGCGGCCCGGCATGAGGGGGCCGCGGCCCACAGTACAGGCCGCTCGGCCTTCGGCGGGGATGATCTGGAGGTGATCGGCAGGTCTCGGCAGGAGGTGATTGGCAGGGGCCGCGGCCCATCCGGCAGGGGCCGCGGCCCAGAGTACAGGAGGCTCGGCTTGTGCTGAGTGTTTTCGGGGGCTGCGGCTCGGCAGCTGTGTGCCGCGGCCCGGCAGTGCAAGGTGAGAAAAATGACTTTTCAAGCATAGTGCCATGGCCCGGAGGGTTTGTGCCGTGGCCTGGAGTCCAGCCGACTCCGAAAATGCCTATATTTCGGAAATTACTCCTACAGTTTTTGCTCATGTGGACTATCTGAAAGTACAGATCACTTGTTCCTTCGGTGTTTTGAAACCAAGAAGATTTGGATAGAGGTGTTACGATGGATGAAAATTCATAGTGTTGGAATATTTATTCTACATAAAAATAAATAGTGTTTTGATGATTAAGTTGCTAAACAAAACAAAACAACATCGAGGCAAAGCAAAACATCGAAGCAGACGAAGACGCAAAAAGCTGGACAAAATACAAAGCTAGCGCACGCTAGATATATAGGTTAGCGCACGCTAACGGGTCCCGGTTGCAGATCAGACGAGTTCGAAGTAACCTGAAGTGAAGTTACCTGATGAGGATAGCGCACGCTACATCATGTTTACTAACGCACGCTATCGACACTATATTACCGTTGTGAAGAGAAATCAAACACAGAATGACGTATGCACTGAAGTCATCTTAGCGCACGCAACAAGTGATATTTAGCGCACGCTAAAACATCAAGTTTGAATCAAGTCAATCAATTCGTTGGGGAGAATCTACTACAAGTCAAAAAGCATTAACGGATACATGACGCATGCAATGATGCAAGATTAGCGCACGCTACAAAGGAAGTATTAGCGCACGCTACAAAGGAAGTATTAGCGCACGCTAACAGTCAGAGACAGTAGCCACTGGACTGAACCTAGAAAACGTTAACGTACGTAGCATGCAGTACATAACGTACGCTAAGGCAAATATGAACGATAGCGCACGCTAAGGGGAAGAGCTAGCGCACGCTAGCAAGTCAACTGGCAGTAACGACTAGTTTGTGGAAGAAGGCTATAAATACCAAATGAGTTGGTATCATTCCACACAACAACACTGAGCAATTCACATACACTTGAGATATTATTGTAAACATTATAGTTGTTGTTCTTGAGCTTAAATTAGAGTGATTGAGTGTTATGCACAAAATCATACACGAGCGGGAAAAATAAAAGATACGATTGGATTCGTTGTTATTAGGATCAAGGATCTGGCATTGTTGGAATCGCAATCGCTATCTTAGTGAGGTCTATCTAGTACCAATAGAAAGCTAGAGTGGTTGATTCCTTATCCAATAGAAAAGGAAAAACGGTTTTACTCGGACCAATAGAAGACGAACTTGTAACGGTAATCCCTCGACCGATAGAAGATATTGGAATATTTATTCCACACATTATTTAATTTGTGTTTTGATGATTAAAGTTGCTAAACAACAAAACAACATCGAGGCGAAGCAAAACGACGAAGCAGACGAAGACGCAAAAAGCTTAGCAAAATGCATGTCTAGCGCACGCTAAGACAAATATGTTAGCGCACGCTAACGAGGAGTAATATGCATATCATCCATGTTCGAAGTTACCTGAAGGGAAGTCATCTGACGAGATAGCGCACGCTACACTTGTACATTAATGCACGCTATCGAGCCTTATTATCGTTGTGAAGATATTCAAACACAGAATGACGTATGCAATGAAGTTAGTACTAACGCACGCAAGGAATGATATTTAGCGCACGCTAAATATCAGTTTGAATTCTAGTCAATCGGAATGTTTGGAAAAGCAGGTCAAAGTCAGCATATCAAACGGATACTTTGACAAATCTTGCAACGGATATATTGGATTAGCGCACGCCACATTGTACGCACGCTAATACAAGAGTATAACGTATGTAAGGAAGAAGTCATAACGTACGCTAAAGAAGAAATAAAGCTACTGGACTGAAACTGGGAACAGTCTAGCGCACGCTAATAGAGAAAGGCTAGCGCACGCTAGCAAGTCAAAACAGCCAGCAACGGATAGTTTGTGGAAAATGCCTATAAATACCATTCCTATGGTATTGTTTGAGTACAACAACTCCAAGCATTCAAGACATTGATTTTATATTCATATACTTACATTGTTGTTGTAATATTGAGCTTATATTGTTAGTTTGAGTGTTTATACATTCAACATTATACACGAGAGGTAAAAGAAAAGATACGATTGGATTCGGTGCTATTAGGATCAAGTATCCGGTATTGTTAGAATCGCAATCGATATCTAAGTGAGGTTTATCTAGTACCCATAGAAAGCTAGAGTGGTTGATTCCTTATCCAATAGAAAAGGAAAAACGGTTTTACTCGGACCGATAGAAGACGAGCTTGTAACGGTAATCCCTCGACCGATAGAAGAGAGGCTTAGAGGTTTTGATCTTAATCCTAAGAAAAAGATTCATCGAGAGAGAACGTAGGCTTCGTTAATAGCCGAACCTCTATAAATCCTTGTGTGATTTATTTTCCGCAATTTATTTACGCTTCCGCACAAAACGGCCCATATATCCGACAATATACCAACAATTGGTATCGGAGAGGTACTCCAATACGCGGCTTAACATCCGAGGAAAAGATCCAAAATGGCGTTTCAAATGGCTCCAGTCGAAGTCCTTGCTCTCAACGGACCACCATTTTTTGATGGATCGAATTTCATGACTTGGAAGAAGAAAATGTCTATTTTCATCCGAGCTTACGATATCGAATTATGGAAGGTGATATGCCTTGGTCCCAAAATTCCGATAAACTCAAACGGAACTCTCAAAACCTTTGAAGAGTATGATGATGCGGATTGGAAAAACGACCATTATAATTACAAAGCCACGCAATTATTATACTGTGCTTTAAATCCGGAAGAACACAACCGGATATCATCGTGTGATAGTGCCAAAAAAATCTGGAAAATGCTTGAGGTAACACACGAAGGTACATCTCAAGTCAAAGAGACGAAGATAAACATGCTCCTTCACGATTATGAATTATTCCAAATGAAGGACGATGAATCCATCTCGATTATGCTGGACCGATTTTAGGTCATCACCAATGGATTAGCATGTTTTGGAAAACCACTTTCGAGTAGTGAGAAAGTAAAGAAAATTCTCCGATCACTACCTCGAGAATGGGACGGTACGGTTACGGCAATAATGGAATCTAAAGATGTAAACAGTCTTGATTTTTGTGCTCTTGTTGGTTCTCTTATCAACTATGAGATCGTTCTAAAATCTCGGAATGCCAAACCGAAACCGAAGGAAAGATCGATAGTTTTCAAGGCTAAAATGTCGAAAAAGAAAGAAGAAATTCCAGTGGACGAAAGCGACGAAGAATCGGCATATTATGCCAAAAATATTAATAAGTTCCAACACTTATTAAACCGGAGGAAGAAGGACATTCAAGCGGGCGAACCTAAGAAATTCGACAACACGTGTCGATTATGTAGTAAACCAGGCCACTTTGCTAAGAACTGTCGAGTAAAGCAAAAGGAGGTCTTAATTGCAACATGGAGCGATGAAGATCCCGATGAAGACTTCATGAATCAAAATAATCTCGCGCTAATGGCCCGGAGTTCATACGACGATAGCGACGTCGAAAGCCAAGTAAGTAATTCTTACGACGAACTTTTTGAAGCATTCGAACTATTACATACGGATTATCAAAATGCTTTAAAATAAATTAAATCCCTTCAAACTAAATATAAATCTTTGGAAATTGAAAATTCCAAAATTATTGAAAAGGGAAAATTCGTTGAGATCGATCATTCTAAATGCGTTGAAAATGAAAATTTTAAAGGATGATCTTGTTAAAGTTCAAACCGAGCTCAAGAATTTAATGAAGAAATTTTCACTCGGAAACGATAAATTTGAACAAATGCTATGTGTTCAAAAATACACTTTAAATAAAGAGGGGTTGGGATTCAAACCACGTTTTAGAAATGAATCCTTAAATTTTAATATACCTCGTTGCGAAAAATATTTGAAAATCGGGCATCATATCTCAAACTGTAGAAGCCCAAGACGAACGATAAAAATTAAAAATATTTGGGTTCCTAAAGGAACAAACGTTTCAAATATCGTTCACGTCTCGAAACAAAATCCAACTATCGGTTGGGTCCCCAAAAACTAATTTTTAACAATTGAGATTTTAAAAAGGGGGAGATAATACTTTCAGGGGGAGTTTATATCCTTATTAATGCATATTCATTTGTATCATGCATATTTATATTTCATTTGATATACTCTATATTTTTATATTTTTTGATAAAGACAAAAAGGGGGAGAAGGAGATGAATTGATAAAAATAAGAAAAATCAAAGAAGTCGAAAAGAAAAAGAAAGCATATAAAAAGAGGGAGATAAAACGAAGGAGTTGAAAAATAAAGGAGATGTTGAAAAGAAAAGAGAATTAGAGAAGCTAACGAAACAATCAAAGCCGAAAACTTTGATTCGTATACATATACATATATTTCATTTTCACAGATTTTATCCAATTCAATAGTTGTTTTGTAATCATCAAAAAGGGGGAGATTGTTGGAATATTTATTCCACGCATTATTTAATTTGTGTTTTGATGATTAAAGTTGCTAAACAACAAAACAACATCGAGGCGAAGCAAAACGACGAAGCAGACGAAGACGCAAAAAGCTGAGCAAAATGCATGTCTAGCGCACGCTAAGATATATATGTTAGCGCATGCTAACGGGGAGTAATCTGCATATCAGCCATGTTCGAAGTTACCTGAAGGGAAGTCATCTGACGAGATAGCGCATGCAACACTTGTACATTAACGCACGCTATCGAGTCTTGTTATCGTTGTGAAGATATTCAAACACAGAATGACGTATGCAATGAAGTCAGTACTAGCGCACGCAAGGAATGATATTTAGCGCACGCTAAATATCAGTTTGAATTCTAGTCAATCAGAACATTGGGAAAAGCAGGTCAAAGTCAGCATATCAAACGGATACTTTGACAAATCATGCAACGGATATATTGGATTAGCGCACGCCACATTGTGCGCACGCTAATACAAGAGTATAACGT
Organism: Orobanche coerulescens; assembly: GCA_033398695.1. Lineage (NCBI taxonomy): Eukaryota > Viridiplantae > Streptophyta > Magnoliopsida > Lamiales > Orobanchaceae > Orobanche > Orobanche coerulescens. The sequence goes on along the minus strand of JAWKAU010000058.1, from coordinate 636,333 downwards.
ATGTAAGGAAGAAGTCATAACGTACGCTAAAGAAGAAACGAAGCTACTGGACTGAAACTGGGAACAGTCTAGCGCACGCTAATAGAGAAAGGCTAGCGCACGCTAGCAAGTCAAAACAGCCAGCAACGGCTAGTTTGTGGAAAATGCCTATAAATACCATTCCTATGGTATTGTTTGAGTACAACAACTCCAAGCATTCAAGACATTGATCTTATATTCATATACTTACATTGTTGTTGTAATATTGAGCTTATATTGTTAGTTTGAGTGTTTATACATTCAACATTATACACGAGAGGTAAAAGAAAAGATACGATTGGATTCGGTGCTATTAGGATCAAGTATCTGGTATTGTTAGAATCGCAATCGATATCTAAATGAGGTTTATCTAGTACCCATAGAAAGCTAGAGTGGTTGATTTCTTATCCAATAGAAAAGGAAAAATGGTTTTACTCGGAGCGATAGAAGACGAGCTTGTAACGGTAATCCCTCGACCGATAGAAGAGAGGCGTAGAGGTTTTGATCTTAATCCTAAGAAAAAGATACATCGAGAGAGGACGTAGGCTTCGTTAATAGCTGAACCTCTATATGTAATATCCGGAATTTCTACTATTGTTGTTTGATATTATTTTATCCGAGTTATATTGTACAGCGTGGAATCTGTACAGTATGGATAAAATAAATAAAGGACTGAGATGTCGGTATCGGTATAATTGTCGTATCTGGTCGACAGTTGCATTGAGGATATCGTGTATCAGGTTATCGTACTTTCGATATAGGGTATATCGTATAAGAATGTTATTGGATCCAGTATATGTATTCAGTATGTCGTATGTTCGTATTCTATATGTCGAGACAGGCGGTAACAGTTGAAATTGGCTAAGTATAGAATACTTACCGTACGCTAATGTTGAAGACTTACGTACGCTAAATTGGTTGTGTTACGTACGTTATGGCTAAAGCATTACGTACGTAACGAAGGAATCGGACAGGACCGAGTCATGGTCGGCAGGTGGGACCCGATGTCGGCGGCGGATGTGGACAGGCGAGTCAACCCCGGCCATTACGTACGCTACGAGAAGTGTATAACGTACGTTAAATAGAATTTTACTGTAGCAAGTCAACGTATATATTACGTACGTAATGAAGGAAATGTTACGTACGTAATCAATTGGACGAAACAGGTCAGTTAGTTTTGGAAATGAGATTACGTACGCTATTAAGGACGCTTAGCGTACGCTAAGTGCATTACGTACGTTAATTCTGGTGGTTAACGTACGTAGAGATCGATGCAGTTTATAAAATGAAAGTTCGTCTTTCATTTCTCCTGATCATTTCACTTCGTTTTTCCGTCCTTCTTCACTTCTAAGTATGCTCTAAACACTTTTAAGTCGATTGTGAGATTGGAGGCATGGATTAGAAGCTTGGATATGAAGATATCAATGATTCTTGAAGGGTTTGATTGGGTTATTCATGTTCTTGAGGTATGTTGTTGAATTCTTCACTTTGATTTCGGATTTTGGTATTGTTATCAGTATATGATTCGTATGAAGTTGATTGTGATGTTGTTGTTACGATTATTGAGGCTACATGAACTATATGTTGAAGGAAGATGGTGTTATGATGGTTTATACCTTGAATATGTTGATTATGATTATGAAATCATAGAGTTCTTGATGTTCTTGGTATTGTTACTTCGATTCTTGATGTTAGGGAGATCGTATGTTCAAGAACATGTTGATATACACATTGAATTGTGATTAGGGATTGTTTAGATGTTAGAAAACATCGGATTACATTGTTTTAATGGCTATGAACAAGGTTTTGAATCCATTATTGTTCTTGAGGAACTTCTTGATGAATTTAACATAGCAAGACGATCGTAGGTTGAATTATCGGTACCTTTGGATATGAAGATCGAATATTCGTTGGTTGTAGTGGTAGAATTCGTATGTTCTTAATGAAATACGAATCATGATATCAATTTGGAATCCGGAAAGATTGTGATTGTTCGTCGAATATGATTTCCTTTACGCTCGTATCCGTAATCGCATTGTGGTTGTGAATTCGTAATTGTTTGAATTGGATTATTCGGACTTGTGGTTAATCAGGATAGTTGTGGAACTGTTGGGTTTATTGATCGGTTGTATTGATTGATTATGATCATCGAGTTGTAGTTTGTATTATAGATATCGTTGAATCGTTGAGATGATTTGGTTGGTCCTGTCGGTTGTTAATTGTTATCGGATATGTGTTATTTGATTACTTCGATAGGTTGAGATTATTGATCGGTGATTATAACCGGATGTTGCGGTCGTGTTCGAGTATGTTCTTGAATTGCTTCAGTCGGGGCCGAGGAGCTCGTAGATGAAGGCATTGTGACTGGTAGCGGCTTCATCATCGTCATGTCGGTATCGAGGCAAGTTATTACTTGCTCAGTTATAATGTTTAATGAATGGTTTCAGTTTCATTTCGTTTATAATGCATATAGCAATGATTATATGTTGTCATTCCAATTCTGTGAGTTAAATCATAATGTATGTGATTTATTTCGGTTATTGGCATATTTGGGTATCGAGGATACATTGTGATAAATATGAGGATTCGAGTATTTATGGTTCATGATACGTTTGGATCGTCGAGCGTTGCGGATAATCGTCGGTGATGATTGGACATCGAGGTTTCTCCCGAAGGACTCGGGGCAAGTATTCCATATTGATTATGGTTTAGTGTTATTTATTTTGGTCTCGTACATTTTCTTTCATGTTGTTGAACATGGAGTCGTCCTAGTAAGTTGTCATGTTGTCGTGCATGTTATGTTGTTCATGTTGATGAACGTGTTGATTTGCATATGTGTATGCATATTGTGTTGTTTATGTTGTGTAAATAATCCGATGGGATTATGAGGATCTATGCTGAGGGCGCTGGATCGAATGTCCACCATGCGTTGGTTCGACGGGATCATCATGGGGATCTATGCTGAGGGCGCTGGATCGTTGGACAGGTTTTCCACCATGCGTTGGTTCGACGGGATCATCATGGGGATCTATGCTGAGGGCGCTGGATCGTTGGATTACCAGTATTGTGTTGATGGAATCTTGTGAATTCGCATCATTGATTTTATCATGTGTTGTTGTTCATATGTGTATTGTTGGTTATCCACCTTATGATGATCTGATAGGATCATCAAGGGATCTATGCTGAGGGCGCTGGATCGTCGGATTTCCATTGAGTGTACATCATTGTTATTGTTGTGATCATATTGACGTTGTCATATGAGTATGCATTTGTAGGTCTTGTGTTAGGACCATGTCCGTTTTGCATTGATCTGATCTCGGATTAGACTGATATGATTGTCGTGGCACTTCATATCTCGAGGTATGTCCCGTATTTCCTTTGGTATTTGTCTTTGATGGACAATCGGTTATCGTCTTGGGATTTGATGATATTATTCGATGGATCGTATTGGTCAGAAATGGTATATTTTCGTATCGTGAGTTGGTGATGACAGTTTGAGAATCTTGAGTATTGTTTGAGGTACAATATAGATTTTATGTTCGAGTTTATTGGTTAATCGAGTACGAGATGTGAAACATGAAAATGGTTACTCTGATGAGAATTACTTGAGTAAGCAAAGTTATGGCGGTAAGATTACATTGGTCGTATTCTTATTCTGTATTCTCATTGGTATGTATTATTGACGTGATGTGAATGATATCATTGTTGGATATTATGGCTGACCCCGTCGTGGGATTTCTTTTTAGGTTTTTGGAGTATCGAGCTTGTAGCGGTCGTGAAGAGATGAGCTTCCCGGAGGATACTGGCTAGGACATGTTGTGTGCATTGAGTTTCTTGATTGGTTCTTGTATTCCGCTGCTAGAGTATCTTTATGGTTGGTCTTTTTCCGCTGCGTGAGTATTTTGAAATGCTCTTTTGGTATCTGGTAATTGAGATTACTTTGGAAATCATTTTCTAAACTTTTGAGTGTCGGCCGCTTGGCCTTGTGATTTCAGATGAGTTTTTACGACGGTTTTTGATAAATGGATTTTTATAAGTCTTTGTGAAATTTTAAAGATAATACCGTCGTTAGCCTCCTGGACGTTTGTAAAAGTTTGCGAAAAATTCTTTTAGCCTTGTGGGTTCCATCTCGGGGCCCACGGCGCTGTAATATTTCCGGTTAAATATGGGGGTGTTACACTATAAATCCTTGTGTGATTTATTTTCCGCAATTTATTTATGCTTCTGCACAAAACGGCCCATATATCCGACAATATACCAACAATTGGTATCGGAGAGGTACTCCAATACGCGGCTTAACATCCGAGGAAAAGATCCAAAATGGCGTTTCAAATGGCTCCAGTCGAAGGCCTTGCTCTCAACCGACCACCATTTTTTGATGGATCAAATTTCATGACTTGGAAGAAGAAAATGTCTATTTTCATCCGAGCTTACGATATCGAATTATGGAAGGTGATATGCCTTGGTCCCAAAATTCCGACAAACTCAAACGGAACTCTCCAAACCTTTGAAGAGTATGATGATGCGGATTGGAAAAACGACCATTATAATTGCAAAGCCACACAATTATTATACTGTGCTTTAAATCTGAAAGAACACAACCGGATATCATCGTGTGATAGTGCCAAAAAAATCTGGAAAATGCTTGAGGTAACACACGAAGGTACATCTCAAGTCAAAGAGACGAAGATAAACATGCTCCTTCACGATTATGAATTATTCCAAATGAAGGACGACGAATCCATCTCGATTATGCTGGACCGATTTTAGGTCATCACCAATGGATTAGCATGTTTTGGAAAATCACTTTCGAGTAGTGAGAAAGTAAAGAAAATTCTCCGATCACTACCTCGAGAATGGGACGGTACGGTTACGGCAATAATGGAATCTAAAGATGTAAACAGTCTTGATTTTTGTGCTCTTGTTGGTTCTCTTATCAACTATGAGATCGTTCTAAAATCTCGGAATGCCAAACCGAAACCGAAGGAAAGATCGATAGTTTTCAAGGCTAAAATGTCGAAAAAGAAAGAATAAATTCCAGTGGACGAAAGCGACGAAGAATCGGCATATTATGCCAAAAATATTAATAAGTTCCAACACTTATTAAACCGGAGGAAGAAGGACATTCAAGCGGGCGAACCTAAGAAATTCGACAACACGTGTCGATTATGTAGTAAACCAGGCCACTTTGCTAAGAAGCCGAGTAAAGCAAAAGGAGGTCTTAATTGCAACATGGAGCGATGAAGATCCCGATGAAGACTTCATGAATCAAAATAATCTCGCGCTAATGGCCCGGAGTTCATTCGACGATAGCGACGTCGAAAGCCAAGTAAGTAATTCTTACGACGAACTTTTTGAAGCATTCGAACTATTACATACGGATTATCAAAATGCTTTAAAATAAATTAAATCCCTTCAAACTAAATATAAATCTTTGGAAATTAAAAATTCCAAAATTATTGAAAAGGGAAAATTCGTTGAGATCGATCATTCTAAATGCGTTGAAAATGAAAATTTTAAAGGATGATCTTGTTAAAGTTCAAACCGAGCTCAAGAATTTAACGAAGAAATTTTCACTCGGAAACGATAAATTTGAACAAATGCTATGTGTTCAAAAATACACTTTAAATAAAGAGGGGTTGGGATTCAAACCACGTTTTAAAAATGAATCCTTAAATTTTAATATACCTCGTTGCGAAAAATGTTTGAAAATCGGGCATCATATCTCAAACTGTAGAAGTCCAAGACGAACGATAAAAATTAAAAAGATTTGGGTTCCTAAAGGAACAAACGTTTCAAATATCGTTCACGTCTCGAAACAAAATCCAACTATCGGTTGGGTCCCCAAAAACTAATTTTTAACAATTGAGATTTTAAAAAGGGGGAGATAATACTTTCAGGGGGAGTTTATATCCTTATTAATGCATATTCATTTGCATCATGCATATTTATATTTCATTTGATATACTCTATATTTTTATATTTTTTGATGAAGACAAAAACGGGGAGAAGGAGATGAATTGTTAAAAATAAGAAAAATCAAAGAAGTCGAAAAGAAAAAGAAAGCATACAAAAAGAGGGAGATAAAACGAAGGAGTTGAAAAATAAAGGAGATGTTGAAAAGAAAAGAGAATTGGAGAAGCTAACGAAACGATCAAAGCAGAAAACTTTGATTCGTATACATATACATATATTTCATTTTCACAGATTTTATCCAATTCAATAGTTGTTTTGTAATCATCAAAAAGGGGGAGATTGTTGGAATATTTATTCCGCGCATTATTTAATTTGTGTTTTGATGATTAAAGTTGCTAAACAACAAAACAACATCGAGGCGAAGCAAAACGACGAAGCAGGCGAAGACGCAAAAAGCTGAGCAAAATGCATGTCTAGCGCACGCTAAGACATATATGTTAGCGCATGCTAACGGGGAGTAATCTGCATATCAGCCATGTTCGAAGTTACCTGAAGGGAAGTCATCTGACGATATAGCGCACGCTACACTTGTACATTAACGCACGCTATCGAGCCTTGTTATCGTTGTGAAGATATTCAAACACAGAATGACGTATGCAATGAAGTCAGTACTAGCGCACGCAAGGAATGATATTTAGCGCACGCTAAATATCAGTTTGAATTCTAGTCAATCAGAACGTTGGGAAAAGCAGGTCAAAGTCAGCATATCAAACGGATACTTTGACAAATCATGCAACGGATATATTGGATTAGCGCACGCCATATTGTACGCACGCTAATACAAGAGTATAACGTATGTAAGGAAGAGGTCATAACATACGCTAAAGAAGAAACGAAGCTACTTGACTGAAACTGGGAACAGTCTAGCGCACGCTAATAGAGAAAGGCTAGCGCACGCTAGCAAGTCAAAACAGCCAGCAACGGCTAGTTTGTGGAAAATGCCTATAAATACCATTTCTATGGTATTGTTTGAGTACAACAACTCCAAGCATTCAAGACATTGATCTTATATTCATATACTTACATTGTTGTTGTAATATTGAGCTTATATTGTTAGTTTGAGTGTTTATACATTCAACATTATACATGAGAGGTAAAAGAAAAGATACGATTGGATTCGGTGCTATTAGGATCAAGTATTCGGTATTGTTATAATCGCAATCGATATCTAAGTGAGGTTTATCTAGTACCCATAGAAAGCTAGAGTGGTTGATTCCTTATCCAATAGAAAAGGAAAAACGGTTTTACTCGGACCGATAGAAGACGAGCTTGTAACGGTAATCCCTCGACCGATAGAAGAGAGGCGTAGAGGTTTTGATCTTAATCCTAAGAAAAAGATACACCGAGAGAGGACGTAGGCTTCGTTAATAGCCGAACCTCTATAAATCCTTGTGTGATTTATTTTCCGCAATTTATTTACGCTTCTGCACAAAACGGCCCATATATCCGACAATATACCAACAATTGGTATCGGAGAGGTACTCCAATACGCGGCTTAATATCCAAGGAAAAGATCCAAAATGGCGTTTCAAATGGCTCCAGTCGAAGGCCTTGCTCTCAACCGACCACCATTTTTTGATGGATCGAATTTCATGACTTGGAAGAAGAAAATGTCTATTTTCATCCGAGCTTACGATATCGAATTATGGAAGGTGATATGCCTTGGTCCCAAAATTCCGACAAACTCAAACGGAACTCTCAAAACCTTTGAAGAGTATGATGATGCGGATTGAAAAAACGACCATTATAATTGCAAAGCCACGCAATTATTATACTGTGCTTTAAATCCGGAAGAACACAACCGGATATCATCGTGTGATAGTGCCAAAGAAATCTGGAAAATGCTTGAGGTAACACACGAAGGTACATCTCAAGTCAAAGAGACGAAGATAAACATGCTCCTTCACGATTTTGAATTATTCCAAATGAAGGACGACAAATCCATCTCGATTATGCTCGACCGATTTTAGGTCATCACCAATGGATTAGCATGTTTTGGAAAACCACTTTCGAGTAGTGAGAAAGTAAAGAAAATTCTCCGATCACTACCTCGAGAATGGGACGGTACGGTTACGGCAATAATGGAATCTAAAGATTTAAACAATCTTGATTTTTGTGCTCTTGTTGGTTCTCTTATTAACTATGAGATCGTTCTAAAATCTCGGAATGCCAAATCGAAACCGAAGAAAAGATCGATAGCTTTCAAGGCTAAAATGTCGAAAAAGAAAGAAGAAATTCCAGTGGACGAAAGCGACGAAGAATCGGCATATTATGCCAAAAATATTAATAAGTTCCAACACTTATTAAATCGGAGGAAGAAGGACATTCAAGTGGGCGAACCTAAGAAATTCGACAACACGTGTCGATTATGTAGTAAACCAGGCCACTTTGCTAAGAACTGTCGAGTAAAGCAAAAGGAGGTCTTAATTGCAACATGGTGCGATGAAGATCCCGATGAAGACTTCATGAATCAAAATAATCTCGCGCTAATGGCCCGGAGTTCATTCGACGATAGCGACATCGAAAGCCAAGTAAGTAATTCTTACGACGAACTTTTTGAAGCATTCGAACTATTACATACGGATTATCAAAATGCTTTAAAATAAATTAAATCCCTTCAAACTAAATATAAATCTTTGGAAATTGAAAATTCCAAAATTATTGAAAAGGGAAAATTCGTTGAGATCGATCATTCTAAATGCGTTGAAAATGAAAATTTTAAAGGATGATCTTGTTAAAGTTCAAACCGAGCTCAAGAATTTAACGAAGAAATTTTCACTCGGAAACGATAAATTTGAACTAATACTATGTGTTCAAAAATACACTTTAAATAAAGAGGGGTTGGGATTCAAACCACGTTTTAAAAATGAATCCTTAAATTTTAATATACCTCGTTGCGAAAAATGTTTGAAAATCGGGCATCATATCTCAAACTGTAGAAGCCCAAGACGAACGATAAAAATTAAAAAAATTTGGGTTCCTAAAGGAACAAACGTTTCAAATATCGTTCACATCTCGAAACAAAATCCAACTATCGGTTGGGTCCCTAAAAACTAATTTTTAACAATTGAGATTTTAAAAAGGGGGAGATAATACTTTCAGGGGGAGTTTATATCCTTATTAATGCATATTCATTTGTATCATGCATATTTATATTTCATTTGATATACTCTATATTTTTATAATTTTTGATGAAGACAAAAAGGGGGAGAAGGAGATGAATTGATAAAAATAAGAAAAATCAAAGAAGTCGAAAAGAAAAAGAAAGCATACAAAAAGAGGGAGATAAAACGAAGGAGTTGAAAAATAAAGGAGATGTTGAAAAGAAAAGAGAATTGGAGAAGCTAACGAAACGATCAAAGCCGAAAACTTTGATTCGTATACATATACATATATTTCATTTTCACAGATTTTATCCAATTCAAGAGTTGTTTTGTAATCATCAAAAAGGGGGAGATTGTTGGAATATTTATTCCACGCATTATTTAATTTGTGTTTTGATGATTAAAGTTGCTAAACAACAAAACAACATCGAGGCGAAGCAAAACGACGAAGCAGACGAAGACACAAAAAGCTGAGCAAAATGCATGTCTAGCGCACGCTAAGACATATATGTTAGCGCATGCTAACGGGGAGTAATATGCATATCAGCCATGTTCGAAGTTACCTGAAGGGAAGTCATCTGACGAGATAGCGCACGCTACACTTGTACATTAACGCACGCAATCGAGCCTTGTTATCGTTGTGAAGATATTCAAACACAGAATGACGTATGCAATGAAGTCAGTACTAGCGCACGCAAGGAATGATATTTAGCGCACGCTAAATATCAGTTTGAATTCTAGTCAATCAGAACGTTGGGAAAAGCAGGTCAAAGTCAGCATATCAAACGGATACTTTGACAAATCATGGAACGGATATATTGGATTAGCGCACGCCACATTGTACGCACGCTAATACAAGAGTATAACGTATGTAAGGAAGAAGTCATAACGTACGCTAAAGAAGAAACGAAGCTACTGGACTGAAACTGGGAACAGTCTAGCGCACGCTAATAGAGAAAGGCTAGCGCACGCTAGCAAGTCAAAACAGCCAGCAACGGCTAGTTTGTGGAAAATACCTATAAATACCATTCCTATGGTATTGTTTGAGTACAACAACTCCAAGCATTCAAGACATTGATCTTATATTCATATACTTACATTGTTGTTGTAATATTGAGCTTATATTGTTAGTTTGAGTGTTTATACATTCAACATTATACACGAGAGGTAAAAGAAAAGATACGATTGGATTCGGTGCTATTAGGATCAAGTATCCGGTATTGTTAGAATCGCAATCGATATCTAAGTGAAGTTTATCTAGTACCCATAGAAAGCTAGAGTGGTTGATTCCTTATCCAATAGAAAAGTGAAAACGGTTTTACTCGGACCGATAGAAGACGATCTTGTAACGGTAATCCCTCGACCGATAGAAGAGAGGCGTAGAGGTTTTGATCTTAATCCTAAGAAAAAGATACACCGAGAGAGGACGTAGGCTTCGTTAATAGCCGAACCTCTATAAATCCTTGTGTGATTTATTTTCCGCAATTTATTTACGCTTCCGCACAAAACAGCCCATATATCCGACAATATACCAACAATTGGTATCGGAGAGGTACTCCAATACGCGGCTTAACATCCGAGGAAAAGATCCAAAATGGCGTTTCAAATGGCTCCAGTCGAAGGCCTTGCTCTCAACTGACCACCATTTTTTGATGGATCGAATTTCATGACTTGGAAGAAGAAAATGTCTATTTTCATCCGAGCTTACGATATCGAATTATGGAAGGTGATATGCCTTGGTCCCAAAATTCCGACAAACTCAAACGGAACTCTCAAAACCTTTGAAGAGTATGATGATGCGGATTGGAAAAACGACCATTATAATTGCAAAGCCACGCAATTATTATACTGTGCTTTAAATCCGGAAGAACACAACCGGATATCATCGTGTGATAGTGCCAAAGAAATCTGGAAAATGCTTGAGGTAACACACGAAGGTACATCTCAAGTCAAAGAGACGAAGATAAACATGCTCCTTCACGATTATGAATTATTCCAAATGAAGGACGACGAATCCATCTCGATTATGCTCGACCGATTTTAGGTCATCACCAATGGATTAGCATGTTTTGGAAAACCACTTTCGAGTAGTGAGAAAGTAAAGAAAATTCTCCGATCACTACCTCGAGAATGGGACGGTACGGTTACGACAATAATGGAATCTAAAGATTTAAACAATCTTGATTTTTGTGCTCTTGTTGGTTCTCTTATCAACTATGAGATCGTTCTAAAATCTCGGAATGCCAAACCGAAACCGAAGGAAAGATCGATAGCTTTCAAGGCTAAAATGTCGAAAAAGAAAGAAGAAATTCCAGTGGACGAAAGCGACGAAGAATCGGCATATTATGCCAAAAATATTAATAAGTTCCAACACTTATTAAACCGGAGGAAGAAGGACATTCAAGTGGGCGAACCTAAGAAATTCGACAACACGTGTCGATTATGTAGTAAACCAGGCCACTTTGCTAAGAACTGTCGAGTAAAGCAAAAGGAGGTCTTAATTGCAACATGGTGCGATGAAGATCCCGATGAAGACTTCATGAATCAAAATAATCTTGCGCTAATGGCCCGGAGTTCATTCGACGATAGCGACGTCGAAAGCCAAGTAAGTAATTCTTACGGCGAACTTTTTGAAGCATTCGAACTATTACTTACGGATTATCAAAATGCTTTAAAATAAATTAAATCCCTTCAAACTAAATATAAATCTTTGGAAATTGAAAATTCCAAAATTATTGAAAAGGAAAAATTCGTTGAGATCGATCATTCTAAATGCGTTGAAAACGAAAATTTAAAAGGATGATCTGGTTAAAGTTCAAACCGAGCTCAAGAATTTAACGAAGAAATTTTCACTCGGAAACGATAAATTTGAACAAATGCTATGTGTTCAAAAATACACTTTAAATAAAGAGGGGTTGGGATTCAAACCACGTTTTAAAAATGAATCCTTAAATTTTAATATATCTCGTTGCGAAAAATGTTTGAAAATCGGGCATCATATTTCAAACTGTAGAAGCCCAAGACGAACGATAAAAATTAAAAAGATTTGGGTTCCTAAAGGAACAAACGTTTCAAATATCGTTCACGTCTCGAAACAAAATCCAACTATCGGTTGGGTCCCCAAAAACTAATTTTTAACAATTGAGATTTTAAAAAGGGGGAGATAATACTTTCAGGGGGAGTTTATATCCTTATTAATGCATATTCATTTGTATCATGCATATTTATATTTCATTTGATATACTCTATATTTTTATATTTTTTGATGAAGACAAAAACGGGTAGAAGGGGATGAATTGATAAAAATAAGAAAAATCAAAGAAGTCGAAAAGAAAAAGAAAGCATACAAAAAGAGGGAGATAAAACGAAGGAGTTGAAAAATAAAAGAGATGTTGAAAAGAAAAGAGAATTAGAGAAGCTAACGAAACGATCAAAGCCGAAAACTTTGATTCGTATACATATATATATATTTCATTTTCACAGATTTTATCCAATTCAAGAGTTGTTTTGTAATCATCAAAAAGGGGGAGATTGTTGGAATATTTATTCCACGCATTATTTAATTTGTGTTTTGATGATTAAAGTTGCTAAACAACAAAACAACATCGAGGCGAAGCAAAACGACGAAGCAGGCGAAGACGCAAAAAGCTGAGCAAAATGCATGTCTAGCGCACGCTAAGACATATATGTTAGTGCATGCTAACGGGGAGTAATCTGCATATCAGCCATATTCGAAGTTACCTGAAGGGAAGTCATCTGACGATATAGCGCACGCTACACTTGTACATTAACGCACGCTATCGAGCCTTGTTATCGTTGTGAAGATATTCAAACACAGAATGACGTATGCAATGAAGTCAGTACTAGCGCACACAAGGAATGATATTTAGCGCACGCTAAATATCAGTTTGAATTCTAGTCAATCAGAACGTTGGGAAAAGCAGGTCAAAGTCAGCATATCAAACGGATACTTTGACAAATCATGCAACGGATATATTAGATTAGCGCACGCCACATTATACGCACGCTAATACAAGAGTATAACATATGTAAGGAAGAAGTCATAACGTACGCTAAAGAAGAAACGAAGCTACTGGACTGAAACTGGGAACAGTCTAGCGCACGCTAATAGAGAAAGGCCAGCGTACGCTAGCAAGTCAAAACAGCCAGCAACGGCTAGTTTGTGGAAAATGCCTATAAATACCATTCCTATGGTATTGTTTGAGTACAACAACTGCAAGCATTCAAGACATTGATCTTATATTCATATACTTACATTGTTGTTGTAATATTGAGCTTATATTGTTAGTTTGAGTGTTTATACATTCAACATTATACACGAGAGGTAAAAGAAAAGATACGATTGGATTCGGTGCTATTAGGATCAAGTATCCGGTATTGTTAGAATCGCAATCGATATCTAAGTAAGGTTTATCTAGTACCCATAGAAAGCTAGAGTGGTTGATTCCTTATCCAATAGAAAAGGAAAAATGGTTTTACTCGGACCGATAGAAGACGAGCTTGTAACGGTAATCCCTCGACCGATAGAAGAGAGGCGTAGAGGTTTTGATCTTAATCCTAAGAAAAAGATACATCGAGAGAGGACGTAGGCTTCGTTAATAGCCAAACCTCTATAAATCCTTGTGTGATTTATTTTCCGCAATTTATTTACACTTCCGCACGAAACGGCGCATATATCCGACAATATACCAACAGAAGGGAGGTGCAGAGGTTTTGATCTTTAACCTATAGAAAAAGATACATCGAGAGATGACGTAGGCACGTTTGGCCGAACCTCTATAAATCCGTGTGTCATTTAATTTCCGCAATTTATTTTACGCTTCCGCACAAACGGTGCATATACAGATAATACTCCAACAATTGGTATCAGATCGGTACCTCCAATACACGTCTTAACATCCGAGGAGTCGATCTAAATGGCGTTTCAACTTGCTCCTGTCGAAGGCCTTGCTCTCAACCGACCACCAGTTTTTGTTGGCTCGAACTTTATGACATGGAAGAAAAAGATGTCAATATTCATCCGAGCATATGACATCGAGCTTTGGAAGGTGATTTGTCTTGGTCCGAAAATTCCGACGAATTCCAACGGTACGCTCAAAACTTTCGAAGAATATGACGATTCCGATTGGAAAAATGACCACTACAATTGTAAGGCAACTCAACTTCTTTATTGTGCCTTAAATCTAGAAGAACACAATTGGATATTATCCTGTGATAGTGCCAAAGAAATTTGGAAAATGCTTGAGGTAACACATGAAGGTACGTCTCAAGTTAAGTAGACGAAAATAAACATGCTCCTTCATGAATACGAACTATTTCAAATGAAGGACGACGAATCCATAACGATAATTCTTGACCGTTTTTTGGTTATTACTAACGGATTAACATTTTTCGGAAAACCACTTTCGAGTAGTGAGAAATTAAAGAAAATTCTCCGATCACTACCTCGAGAATGGGACGGTATGGTGACGGCTATAACGGAATCCAAAGATTTAAATACTCTTAATTTTAGTGCTCTCGTTGGTTCTCTTATAAACTACGAGATTGTTCTAAAATCTCTGAATGCCAAACCGAAACCGAAGGAGAGGTCGATAGCCATGAAGGCTAAGATGTCAAGAAAGAAATAAGAAATCCCGGTGGACGAAAGCGACGAAGAATCGGCATATTATGCCAAGAATATTAATAAATTCCAACACTTAGTAAACCGGAGGAAGCAGGACATCCAAAAGGGCGAATCTAAGAAATTCGACAATACTTGTCGATTATGTGGTAAACCGGGCCACTTTGCTAAGAACTGTCGGGTTAAACCCAAAGAGGTTTTAGTTGCAACATGGAGTGACGAAGATCCCGATGAAGATTTCATTGATCAAAACAATCTTGCATTTATGGTCCGGAGTTCATTCGACGATAGCGACGTCGAAAGCCAAGTAAGTAATTCTTACGATGAACTTTTTGAAGCATTCGAGTTATTACATACGGACTATCAAAATGCTTTAAAAAAAATTAAATCCCTTCAAATTAAAAATAAATGATTGGAAATTGAAAATTCCAACATTCTTGAAAAGGGAAAATTTGTCGAGATCGATCATTCAAAATGCCTTGAAAACGAGAATATTTAAAGAATGATCTTGTTAAAATTCAAACCGAGCTCAAAAATTTAACGAAGAAATTTTCTCTCGGAACGAGAAATTTGAAAATATGCTCTCGGTTCAAAAATATACTTTAAATAAAGAGGGGTTAGGATTCAAACTACGTTTTAAAAACGAATCCGTAAATTTCAAAATACCCCGGTGTGAAAAATGTTTAAAAATCGGGCATCACATTTCGAATTACAAAAGCCCAAGATGGACGATTAAATTTAAGAAAATTTGGGTTCCTAAAGGAACAATTATTTCAAACATCGTCTATGTCTCGAAAGAAAAACCGACTTTCGGTTGGATCCCCAAAAATTAATTTTTGATATTTTATAAAGGGGGAGATAATAGTTTCAGGAGGAGATATTTCCTATTATTGCATATTTTTATATTCATGCATATTTTTATATATTCAAATTGGTATCCTCTATATTTTTTTTACACTTTTTGTTGAATACAAAAAGGGGGAGAAGATGTTGAATCGGATAAAAGCATCATGAAAGATATGACGAAAAAAATAAAAAGTAAAAAGGAGGAGAAAATAATAAAAATCGAAGAAGTCGAAAAGGAGAAGAAAGCGTACAAAAAAGGGGAGAAACGCAGGAGTTGAAAAATAAAAAACGAAGAAATCGAAAATGACAGAAAAAGAAAAAGGATTGGAGAAACTAACGAAACGATCAAAGTCGAAAACTTTGAAACGTACATATACATATATTTTTATTTTTGCAGGTTTTATCCAATTCAAAGAGTTGTTTTGTAATCATCAAAAAGGGGGAGATTGTTGGAATATTTATTCCACATAATAATAAATAGTATTTTGATGATTAAGTTGCTAAACAAAACAAAACAACATCGAGGCAAAGCAAAACATCGAAGAAGACGAAGACGCAAAAAGCTGGACAAAATACAAAGCTAGCGCACGCTAGATATATAGGTTAGCGCACGCTAACGGGTCCCGGCTGCAGATGAGACGAGTTCGAAGTAACCTGAAGTGAAGTTACCTGATGAGGATAGCGCACGCTACACCATGTTTACTAACGCACGCTATCGACACTATATTACCGTTGTGAAGAGAAATCAAACACAGAATGACGTATGCACTGAAGTCATCTTAGCGCACGCAACAAGTGATATTTAGCGCACGCTAAAGCATCAAGTTTGAATCAAGTCAATCAATTCGTTGGGGAGAATCTGCTACTAGTCAAAAGGCATTAACGGATACATGACGCATGCAATGATGCAAGATTAGCGCACGCTACAAAGGAAGTATTAGCGCACGCTACAAAGGAAGTATTAGCGCACGCTAACAGTCAGAGACAGTAGCCACTGGACTGAACCTAGAAAATGTTAACGTACGTAACATGCAGTACATAACGTACGCTAAGGCAAATATGAACGATAGCGCACGCTAAGGGGAAGAGCTAGCGCACGCTAGCAAGTCAATTGGCAGTAACGGCTAGTTTGTGGAAGAAGGCTATAAATACCAAATGAGTTGGTATCATTCCACACAACAACACTGAGCAATTCACATACACTTGAGATATCATTGTAAACATTATAGTTGTTGTTCTTGAGCTTAAATTAGAGTGATTGAGTGTTATGCACAAAATCATACACGAGCGGGAAAAAGAAAAGATACGATTGGATTCGTTGTTATTAGGATCAAGGATCTGGCATTGTTAGAATCGCAATCGCTATCTTAGTGAGGTCTATCTAGTACCAATAGAAAGCTAGAGTGGTTGATTCCTTATCCAATAGAAAAGGAAAAATGGTTTTACTCGGACCGATAGAAGACGGGCTTGTAACGGTAATCCCTCGACCGATAGAAGAGAGGTGCAGAGGTTTTGATCTTTAACATATAGAAAAAGATACATTGAGAGACGACGTATGCACGTTTGGCCGAACCTCTATAAATCCGTGTGTCATTTAATTTTCGCAATTTATTTTACGCTTCCGCACAAACGGCGCATATACCAATAATACTCCAACACATAGAGTACCTCAAAACCGGGAACTTCAGTGGTTGAATGGCCACACTACAAAATAAAAACTTGAAGTAAGCTACTAAAGATTGCCGTTGTTAACATGATCGTTTTTCAAAATCAATTACTTGAACCGCAGATTGGACAGGAAATTATTAGGAACACTAAAATTAGAGCTGAAATTGTGAAAGGGCTTATGACATATTGTAATCAGTTGTAGTTCTGTTTGTTGTTTTGGACTATTGTATTGGGTGTGTGAACTTCGTTAATTTGTTTGCCTGGATCGATTGATCGGCCATCTTTACATATAAAGTCGATTATTTTTAATGTCTTGTATTTTTAGTACCATGTTAAAAATACTTATCAGCAATGTCAAAATATTAATGTCAAAATATGTTTTGAAAATGGTTAAATTTCTTTTTTATCTAAGTTGTCAAATATAATACAACCTTTAATTATTTGTTAGATTGAGGTAAAAAATTAGTCAAAAGTTTTAGGACCACAACTAGCTCAACTTTTGTTTATTTTTTACATTCGTAAATATTAAGAATTTTTCTTGGTTTTATGGTTGGTTAACAATCTTCAGTTATGTTTAAAGTGGTTTTGGATGTTGTTGTCCATCGATTGTAAAAGTATTGCTATTAAACCAGATAAAAATTTAGCAGGCAGCGTACGTATTATTGAAAAGAAAATTGTACCACAACCTATTAGTAAACACTAATTTGGTGCGACTCGGCCCGCCCGATCCAATCAATTAACAAGTTATATTTAACAGTTTGAACAATTTTTTTATCAATACTTTTAAGTGTTTAGGCTAAAAATCAAATTTCAAAATTTTCTATACAATGCGTGTGCAAGGGGTCTCAATGACTAGTATAATATAAAATCAAGTGAACAAATCATTATTATTTGTTACAAGTCAAGAATTTGTAAAAAATAAATAAATAAATAAAAATAACGTGTACCCTACAATTACAAACAATAATAAGAATAATAATAATAATATCCATCTTTCCAGATTGATAATTGCTCATACGTGCAATGAACACATTTTTCTTGCCTATTGAATCCCACTATGTATTTCTGCATTGCGGAGTCGGCAATTTCACTGACCCATCGTTCCTCTTACTCTTTCTTCTTCTTGCAAGGATCCAAAGGCTTCCCACACAAGCACGAATTATTAGTATATGCAGCTGGTGGAGATATATTGAAAGGTCTGATCTGTGGGATCTGCCCACACAATTTGTTCACCCTAAAACATACGTGACTTAGTGTCTTATTCCCCGGCCAATGATCCGGGATTTTTCCGGTAAGCATGTTTACCGACACATCCAACCATTGCAACTTCATCAACAAGCCGAGGCCCATCGGAATCGAGCCCGTTATCTGGTTTTTCGAGATGTCCAACCTCTCCAACTTATCCAGTTTCGAAACCGAACTAGGAATTTGTCCCGAAATACTGTTGCTTCCTAAATCCAGCACTCTCAACCTCCACTCATCTCCTAAAAAATCAGGAATCCTGCCCGACATATTATTCTTGGACACGTTGATGACCTCCAAGAACTCGTTCGTCCCGTTGGCTAGTAGCCTCGACAGCGAACCAGTGAGCTTATTCCAACTGAGATCCATGACTTCAATTTGGGGCGGCAGTCGGATTGTCGAGAGATCGCCACGAAGCAAGTTGTTTGAGATATTCGCATAGATCAAAGATGTCATACTTTCAAAGAAACTCGAAATCCCGGACGTGAAGTGGTTGTCCGACAGGTCTACCGTGCTCAGGAGGTCAGGTTTGGTGAAGTTCGGTAAGGGCCCGGTTAGTCCACATCCTGTTAGATGGACATTGGTAAAATTTCTCTTTCGAATCCAAGCGGGAGTTGTCACTAAAGTAAGGTTGTTGTGAGAAAGGTCTATTGACAACAGAGCATGCAGCCCCTTGTTGAATGCTCTGTTGGGGAGAGGATGGGTCAAACAGTTTCTCGAGAGATTGAGATCCCACAATTTCGTAAGCCCGGAAATAGAATCCGGAATCTGGCCCGTGAGCTTATTACAACTCAAACTCAATATCTCGACGGACTTCAGATTCTTGATTTCGGACGGTATTTCTCCGGTGAGCTGATTCTGATCGATCGACAGCTGGGAAAGTAGAGACAGGCCGAACAGGGAGGTTGGTATCGGGCCCGAGAGCTGGTTTCCGGTGAGCAAGAGATTCGTCAGATATCCAAGCTGCCCAAGAGAAACCGGTATCGGCCCGGATAACGAATTGAAGCTGAGATCAAGAAACACCAGGCGTTTGAGGTTAGACAGGGAAGACGGGATCTGCCCTGTTAAGGAATTCCTGGCGAGACTCAACGTCGAAAGATTCCTCAAACTTGCCAACGAAGCTGGAATCAGGCCTGTCAGGTTGTTCCCACTTAACGAGATCGCCGATAGACTTGCCAAGCGTCCTAAATATGAAGGAATGGGTCCCTGCAGGGCATTATCATCAAGAACAAGACTTGTCAAGCGTGTGAGGTTGGAAAAAATCTCTGGGATTGTTCCGGATATGCCCTTCATCCCAGTGATTATCAGTGTATCCAGGAACTGCAATTTGCCCAGAGAAGGGGACAGAAGCCCGATCATATAGGAATCAGGTGATGGGCCCTGAAGCATCAAACTGCTGACCCTACCAGGGGCGGCGCCGCGGCAATCCACTCCGGACCAGCCGCCGCTGCAGCAATGGGAGGCGTTGTTCCACGTGTCGAGAAAGCCGGTGGTATCCTTGGAGATTTTGGATTTAAAACGAAGAAGAGCATCTCTGTCGTGTTTCGAACATGTAGCTGTCGGGGGCTCGTCGTCTGATTGGGTGGAAACTGGATTGGTCAAGAATGTTGAGGTGATGAGGATAATACCGACAGCCCACATCAGGAATTTCATTTTCTCGTTGATATGGGTTTCCAATAAAACTGTAAAAAAAAAATCAAGAGATAAGGCAGTGGGAGAAAGAAAAAGCTATAGGGTTTGGTACTATTTATTTCTTACGCCAAGTATATAATACTACCAGGAAATTTTGTGTCTGAAGATGAGGCATGAACTGAAGAGAGAGAGAGAGAAAGGGGGAGAGAGTTTTTGTTAATTATTAATGATGAAAAAGAGAGTGGAAATATCAGATGGGACGGATATGGTCTGGAAAACCGTGTCCCTACACTTATAATTTATAGTAGTAGCCCAATGTGGTGGGGGTGGAGGGGGGGTGGGGTGGGGATTTAACAAAAAATATTGGTTTTAAACTACAATATTTATTTTCCAAAATATTTTTGTTTTACTACGGCGAAATTAAATCGGATCACGTGTAATTTTCTGACCGTTTTTTTCACCAGGAATCTGAATAAGTTTTTCGAACCTTGGAGCGTAATATATTCAAATTTATTGTCGAATTTGTTATAAGATTATAGAGAAGTAAGAGAGAAAAAGACGCCGAGTTAAATACTCAATCTTAGTGTATTTTTTATTGATGGAGCAAAATCTCTATTTATAGGAAAATTTAGATGACAAATTATAATTACATAGCTATTTCACCCTATTATTACTATACATCTTGTGATATTATTATACATTATGTGACATTGCTATATATTTTGTGAAGTTTGGAATCTCATAACACTCTCTCTTGAATGACTATGTTTTGTGTCAAGAAAAAACTCAATGGGAAAAACTTCCAGATTATTTGTAGTGGAGCTTGTGGCAATCATATTTTGCTGCATCATAATGTTTCTAGGAAAATCCTGAAGGATAAAACCTGCCGCAATATGTAATCTCGTAAATTTGTTCTCCCTTATCTCGATCATTCTTGTATGAGTATATATGTGTCGTCTTAGTAAAACCTCATGGATAAAAACTGAATGAGTAGTATGATTCTCTTACACATGTATTGTAGGAGTATCCATCAGCTGCGTTGGTAAAACCTCTTGGGACGAAAACTGAGTGAATATATTATATATATCATTCATTGTTGGAGTATCCACGTGTTATCTCATTAAAACCTTGTCAAGAAAACCCTATGGAAAAAACCTGATCGAAGGAAAAAGAGTACAACAACTCCTTCTGTTTTCAAATCTTTGAGGAATAATTTTGAGCTTTGTAATGTTACTCACTATGCCATGAATATGCCTCGTTATAACTATATTAGGAAGAACCTAATGGGAAAAATCCTAATGAAAGAAAAAGAGCACATCATTTATGATAATACGCCATTCATGTTGTCTCGTTAAAAACCTTGATAGGAAAACCCAGTGGAATAAAACCTCAGTCAAGGAAAAGAGTACAACATATAATTTTCCTTTCACAACTCATTATTTTGAGTGATTGCATGGACTGATAATATATTTAAATCTCTCAGGAGTTTCTTTTCACTTTCAGTAAGCCCATATTATAAGGGCATATATTTCACTTTCGATTGATTTCAATATCCCTATTTTCACAAATCGTGAATTTCAATATCCTCATTTCCATTCCATATTTCACAATTGTGGATTAATACCCACATTTCCAATATCCATATTTCACAATCATGAATTTCAATATTCACATTTCATGGATTTCAATATCTTCTTTTCATTCATGGATATTCTTATTTTATTCAAGTATATAATCATTTCATTTGATATCCTTATTTCATGGATATCCTCAAGTTATTTTTGATATCCTCTTTTCAATCATTGATATCCTCATTCATTCATAGAGCTATTCTTTTATACTGTGTTGACATATTTCAATCTCATTTATTTCCCCGTAGCAACATAACTTGTCGAGATATCTCATTATAAATTATCCATTAGGATTACACATTATAGTTATGTCCATATACTTCTCAAAAGTATATGCCTGCTTTATCATTTGCTTTGATTTATATTCGAATAATTATTATTTATTTATCAAAGCAGCTGTAGTTGATATCAAAGATTAATAATCTATCAGGCATCTTTGAACTTCAAGTTCATATTTCAGTTATGAGGATATAATGTGATGTATTTCATATATTTCAAACTACTAATACTCCCGCTCATGCTAAGAGATTTCTGAGCACCAAATCCTTAGATCAGTATCTCAGTATTCATCTTCAGTCATGGTCGTTTATATATTATGGTCTCGATACTGGATTGAGGACTTTAAATAGTTTGCCAAAATAATATTCCACTTGTATGCGGATATCTGATCCTTTGGATCTAGTCAAGCTTATTTGGGATATATTACTACCTTCATGTGATCTATAATACATGCTCAAAACGTGAGCAGATCATATCGTAAATTTCCAATTACGAAATATATACACATGTGACTATCTAGTGGATCCATAATATCGAGTAGTTCACATGTAGAGAGAGTGGCCCATACTCCCCCTTAAAATATTTCAAATTTATCAGGGATTCATTCCCAATATTGGCTAGTAGTGATAATATTGATCGAGAACAAACATATAAAGACATGATGTGTTTAAATCACCACATAGATATTATATTGACACATCACATCATCTTTCGGTGCCATTATGGCACATCATTATCAACATGGAATCGCACCTCCCACATGTCATATTATGTTCATTATTCAAATATGGAGCTGTAGTTCATACGTTTCAGGATGCAGAGTCAAATCTCATACGCGTAATTCCAATCTATAAATAGATTATCATTTTATTCAGAAAATTCACCCATGTCGAGGGCTTGAATATCATAATGGATTCAATGCTCTTGAATCTTCGTAAACATTACCAATCTCTTTCAGTAAGCATTATAAAAAGAATTTATCGAGCTCGACTCGAAAGATTAAGGGTGCTAATGAAAATGACAACCCAGAAGATATTCGATGGTTGATCGAAGCACAAGTTCGATTATCTGGAGAATTTTCAAATTTATTTAAGTACATACCAAGTACAGACAGGAGTAGTTTTGCAAAGGAATGGAGAACAAAAAGATTAGGTAGATGCTATAAATGTACTCGGTGGACATGTGACACACGATGCAAATATGTGGGGTTTGTATCAAAAAATCGAGAAGATAAAAATGTATTTATAAAGTATGGATTGAGTAAGGAATCTATGAATCATGATATCCAATAGATTCTTGATACACATCCTAGTAGATACATTCATCTTGAACTAATGGCTCCGCGGACAAAATTTAAAGACGGAAACGCTATAACATGAAAAATAGTCTCAAAAGATTCAGTTTGTAAATCCGTTCTGTCAAAGTTTGTATAAGGTAAATAGAAAAATAATGCAAGTTAATGAATATTATTTTATAATATTTAAATTTCTCAACTGTCGATCGATAACATCATTTTTATTGAAAGATATAATATCACACCTGTCGTTTTCTTTTGCAATTTTGTCAAAAAGAAAATACTAAAAGTAGTGACTTGTTTGCCACTTATTTTTCAATGAAAATATTGAAGTCATTTGTCTTCTAGTAAGAAGCTTGTTCTTTAAATTTGTGATCCACATCAGAAAATATATATCTCGTAAATCTTTTGAAAGTCTAGTGTAGAGAGAGACGGAGTTCTGAGAATCCTTATACTCATCCCATTAAAACTGTATGTATTTTAGGTGGATCCAAACTAATAGGTAATATCTAGTATATGGATATGGCATATCAATTCATAAAAGAGTTAGGAAAGCACAAAATCGATATATTGTGTGGTGGGAGTAATCATAGATTTTTAGTTTATCTGTTAGAGGCCGCACAAAATAAGAAAATAAGAGTAACAAGTGCCTTACACTTTCCGACAGTTAGAACCAGTAGTATAGGGGGTTCAACTGGATTGATGTTTCAAGCACAGTCTGTGCATGATAGTATGATGTATATGGTGGTGAATAACAGTGATGCCTTTATTGTTCTTCCAGGTGGCTATGACACAATTAATGAGATATTCAATATCACGTCATGGTCTGAGCCGGACTTCCATACCAAACCGATAGGTTTGTTCAATATCACGTCAGGTACATGATAATATGATGTATATGGTGAATAACAGTAACGCCTTTATGGTTCTTCCAACTGGCTATGACACAATTAATGAGATATTCAGTATCACGTCATGGGCTGAGCGGGACTTTCATACCAAACCGATAGGTTTGTTCAATATCACGTCAGGTGGCTACTACCTTTTTGATTAGTTTCAATATTTTTCACTTTGACTATTTTGTGCTTCTTCCAAGCAATAATAAGATCACTTTTTGCCTTTATGTAAATATAATATTTTCATGGGTATTTGACATATGCTTCTCCATGAGCATTGTCATATCAATGAGGTTTCATGTGGTCCCACCATGAGATATAATCAATATGAATTTTTTAAGCAATTATTTCGAGTGATAGTTTTTCATATCACTTGTCAAATGATCCCGCCATGCGGTGTAATTTGCATGAGATTATCTTTAATTAATTGATGATAGCTTCTGGTATCACTTGCTCAATTTTCCCCACTTGTACTTAATAATCAATGAGATCGGATATTATTTCTATCAACTGCTTCTTCTTCGAGTGCAGGACTTGAATCATTGATCAACTACTTCTTCAGAGTATGATTTATTTTTATCAACTGCTTCTACGGGAGTAGGATTTATGAACTATTCGTGTGGTATAACCAACCACGATGGTGATATATAATATTTAATTATATAAATATGTAGAACTCCCATTTTGTGATAATTGAGCTCATCACGTAGAAGATATTATAATTGCAGAAAATAAATTCGATAATTAAGTGGTTTTAACCCACCACTGGAAATAAATAAAAGAATGAAATAAAATTGAAAAATAATTAGCAGGATCGTCCAATCAGCTCATTCATCGTCAAAGTGTACGATTATAGGTTAAATTAATGAATAACATTGCCAAAAGCCGACGGCAGCGCCGCTTGGCCGGCATGTGGTATTGTATAGATCACTTTATAAATTTTCACAATGCAAGAGTATGTATTCAGAAGTCTTTTCAGTTTTTCAGATATTAACTTGTATATTAATAAATTTCGGTGATAACATATATTAAAAAAATTGTTAACCTATATTAATATTGGAGTCAAATTGAAGCTCTCGTTAAATAGGTCATGATGGTATTAAGAAAAATTAATTATGATAATATATACAGTTTACATATGAGAAAAAACAAAATTTATGGTCTAATAAATTAAAAGAATATTTTTATTATATTATTTTCTTACCTTCTTAATTATTTTGCCCACACCGACCCTTGAATCCTTCCTTCTATTTTCCTATTCCATAATTTATTTTATTTTAGTTCATTCATTGCTTTTTTTGGTTTGTTCCATGTATTCTTTTATTTGTAGCAAGTATTTTTTTGGGATTAAAACAATATTTTTATCTTTTTATATTTTATTTATTTATTTTACCTATGGTTACTCGTGATCTATCCAAGGGAGTTAGTCCTTTTTATAAGATTAGCACTCGTGATGCCATTTTCTTCTTCTGTTTTTTTATTTTAATGTTATATTCATCTTTTTCATTTATATCTTCCTCTTTTCCGTGGTTCGTTCTTTCATCGTCATTTTTTTCTTCATATTTTCGTGTATTTGCAAAATTTAACTCCAAATTTGAAAAATCATATCTCACTCGTTGAATTCAGTAGATTGTATGTCATTGGTAATAGCTTGACGAGTAGAATCTAACCATGTGTAGTTCGTTCCCAATAACATGCTGTACATAAGCAATTTTAACAAAAAAATCGTTCGGTTCTCTCTTTTCGGGCAGCTTCTTTGCATGAATTTTATAAAAATATACACCTAGTATTTTGGAAAGATGATTACGAGAAATCTAGATATCTGATCGTCGATCGGGAGGTGACGTTGGAAAGCTTATTGAAAGTGATTTACAGAAAAGTATGGTTTGTAAAGATCAGACAGTTGGATCTCCGACGAGAGTCTGATGAAAGTGGACGGCAAAAGTGAAGCTTGTTGACATCTTCGACGGTAAAATTGCAGCGATGGGGTCGAAATCGGGCTATGATTCATATGGTTTTAGAACGAGCTTGATGATAGGATCATTTTGGTGTAGATACCGATCCATATACCATCATATTGCAACAATTCGATTTCTGATGCAAAAGATCATCCGTAGGATGCAACTGTAGAGCATACTCTCGTCGTATTACACAGAGAGGTAGATGCTTGTGCTGATAATGTGTTATAAGATTACAGAGAAGTAAGAGCGAAAGAGAAGAGTTAATACTCAATCTTAGTATATATTGTTACCCAAAATATTATTCGGAAGGGTTTGCTGGAATGGATGAGTAACAAACAAAATGCGAGAGCACGTCCGAGGGAATGTAAATAACACAAGATTTGTCGGGGTTGTTAGTCTCGGGCTTGAATGCTCTTGCAAGATATTATTAATACGAATACTTGGGAGTACAAATATTAATGTTAGAGTACAATTACAATGAGTGTAAAGACCCTAGTTATCTAGCTCTTGAGTGCTGATGATAGCCGGAAGAACCATAGTTGATGCTCTGTGAGTTCTTGTAACAAAGATGAAGTGTTGTGTGGAATTCTGTGTTTCTGATCCAACTCTCGGAAGACTGATGGTTTCTAAACCTTTTTCTAGTTGCTGGAGGTTTCCTATTTATAGGAGTGGAGGTAGTTGGAATGTCCTGATCCCAAACGGGCGATCGCCTTTTCTGCATTATAATAAGCGGGCGATCGTCGTAGCACATGGGACGATTTCCATAAAGTCCGCAACTGCTGCTAGCAGTCAGATGTGCGACCCAATGAGAAGGCAACACGCGTCCCATGTCGCTGTCTTGGGAGGTCCCACCTAGGACCTTTCGGCGGGTCTATCGGTAGGTGAGGCTATCCTTGTCACCGACATCTGGTGACAGGCTGGGGTCAAAGGGCCTTATCCTGTGGCGCCTTTTGCGGATCTGCATGTGGGCCTTCATCCCGAGATTCGGTCTTTGTAGACTTGACGGATGCTGGCTTTCCACGTGGCATGAGGCGGTCGTCTTTGGTCGGGCACCAGAGTCGATCGCTAGGTGCCAATAGGTAATCGCCCTGGACGTCGATCGCTCGGTACCTGATATGGGTCTGGACTCTTCGTCTGGTAAGTGTGCCTTGGTTTATTTGATGCTGACTTTGGTCGCTCGGCCTTTGTGCCAATCGCCGCTGAGGCGTATTAATTGCCACACAATAATTGCCCCCCAGCTCGCTCCGATGTTGAAGACGCGGGGTGAGGTGGTTCTACTAGCGATCGCTTGAATTAGACGAGCGACTTATCATTTCGATCAACAGACGATCGTCTCTCGAGAGGACTGAGTTTGAATTTGGACGACTTATTCGATCGCTGAAATGAGCGGGAAATGACAGCAGTCTTGAAACGTCATGGGGCACGTGTCGCGTTTCTGTTGGGGGAGTCCGACGGTTTGTCAGACTCTGTCCTTTGGTGTGCCCTCGAAACGACGCGCAGGCGGGATTCGAGGGCGGCATTAAATGCTGACTTTCCCAAACTTTGCGCTTCGGCCCCCAGATTCGGTTTATTTGCCCAGAAGCCCCCGCCCTTGCTTATAAAAGGGACTAGGGTCACAGAGTAAAAACCTTATGCATTTTCGTCTAAGAAGAAGACATAGCCGAATTCCCTTGAAGCTTCGTGTGACAATCGTCGTTCTACTCAGACTCTTTAGGTAAGAAAAAACAACCTTTTCTCCCTCCTTTCTCTTTGAATATGTCCGGAGGAAGACCAAATGTGTATGAGGCGGGTAGTACTTCTGCCGCTGGGGCTTCGACCGCCCGTGATGAATTTTCTGTGGAGTTTCATGTGGAAACCACCGTCGAGGCCATCCGCGTCGGGATTGAGCCTGCAGAGGTCGAAGAACTTTTTAATGAAGCTGACGCGGCCAAGTCGGCGGAGGCCGAGCGGATCCGTTCGCTGAAACGGGAGGAGATAGATGCGAAGGCGCACTGGGAGCGGAACAGCGCGTTCGGAAAAGCCTTCACAGATTTTGCCGAGCTCATGGAGAGATTGGCCGGCCCACTCCCCAAATTTAACTTCAGTGAATACTCGATCGCCCATCCTTATGAACCTGTAAGGCGGACGTTGTTCCGGGCTGCTCGCCGCTCTCCGTGGACCCTTGGCCAGATCGGGAACTCGGCGACCAGGAAGGATCTGGAACGTTGGAGGGCTAGGTTCCATGTTCCTTCTGATGTTTGCCTCCACGTGCCCGCCGAGAATGAGCGAGTCGATCAACCTCCCGAGGGCATAGTCGCCATCAACGAGGAGATAATGGAGGCTGGGCTGCGATTCCCGTTGCTGTTCGCTATCTCCTACCTGCTGACCGCCTGGAACGTGGCGCCGCTTCAACTGACGCCGAACGCCTGGCTGCAGATCGTCCGCACCCTTACTTTGTTTGGTGGCCATCGGCTGTATCGTCTTCCCTCGCCATTGGAGATGAACCATCTCTTCAAATTGACGGCTCAAAAAGGCTCTGTCGGCGGCTACCACATCCAAGATCGCTCAGGTCGAGTGATTCTTGGGGTCCAGAACAAAGTAAGGGGCGATCTGTCGAAGTGGTTCTGGGTCGGCAGTGTGTGGAAGTCGGCAGCGAGCGACAACCCCACCGACGAATTGGATATTCCCACCGGCTTTCGGGAGAGGAGTCCGAGTAAGGATTTAGACTCTCTCTTCGTTCGGATACACTCTAAACTAATCTAATTTGGCTCTTGTTTCAGGTGCCATTGTTCCGGCGTCAGGCGACCTCGCTTTTGATTTCGCGATCGTCTGGGAGAAGATACAGAGTCTTCCTGACGACCAAATAGACCCTCGCCAAATCAACAACGAAGCCTGTTGGTTGGCTGCTCGGCTATTTCGCTACCCTCGCCATCTAAATGTTCCAAGTATGAACTTTCATGATCTTTTTTGACATGTCGATCGTCTTGATTGAGGAAGATTACTAACTTTGTCGATTGCTTTCTTTTACAGAGATTCGCTTCCCTTATTTCCCAGAGCCCCCGGCTATGATCGCCATGTCTAATCCGGGGATCATGAGTCGCCTTCGTCAAGGGAAGAAGACGAGCCGAGCTCCTGCTGCTCTGCTCCAACTGATCCCGGAGGCGAGACCTCTCCAGGAGGCGGACGTCGAAGAACAGGATCCTCGGGATGAGGAGCAACTTCGGCTCATCCGCAAGAAATGGAAGACTGTGGAGCCCTCGGCCCCTACCACTACTGACGAGTCGCCGATCTTCGTGCCTCTGCTTTCCGCGATTCCTCTGGTGGAGGGGTCCACGCCCTCTTCGGCTTTCCTTCAAGCCATGGCGACCGCTGAGGCCGGGACCCCGCGTGGCAGTCCGTTCTTCGGCCGTGACCCAGAGAAGGTCGAAAGGTAAGCCTGGTCGCTTTGCCGAGTTATGTCACTTGTGTAGGAAACATACTAACTCTTTTGCTCTTTGTGCAGGATCCGCCACTCCGACCCAAACTGCTCGCCGATGGTGTTGGACTTCATGACGAGCAAAATTCCTCGCGAGGCCAGCGATGTCCCTTCTTACGTTGCTCGGGCTACCACCTCCCTGTCTAAGGCCTGGACGACCGATCTAGATACAATCGTGTGCCGGCGATCTGCTGACGCGATGCAGGCGACTTTCACACTGGCCCTTCAGACGGCGACGATGGCCGCTCAGGCCGTGAAAGACTATGAGGGTCGGCCCTCCACCGCTCGTCTCCATGCGGACCTCGAAGCCGCACGAAAACAAAATGCTGAGTTTGCTGACAGGCTCGTGGCCATGGAGAAGAGCTCCGTGGAGGCGGCTAAGTAGGCGAAGCAGGATCTTGACCGGGCGCGGGCGGCGACTGACCGGATGCGAGACCAGATGCCGGAAGCCCGCAGGTCGCATGCGGCCGCGCAGAATGAGGCCGATCAACTGAAGGTGACCGTCGCTCGACTGACCAGCGAGCTAGCATCCTCGAAAGAAGAGATGGCCGCCAAAGCTACCGAGCTCGAGGGCATGAGCCAAACGATTGCGGAGCTGAGGGGGAAGCTGACGGCGACTGAGGCCGATCCCTTCCTTAACGTGGAGTACGTCAGCGAATTTGCCTACTATATGGCTTATGCTGATGCGATCCGTGCGGCTAAAAAGGGAGGGCTCGAGGTTGGCCATTTGGCTGAAAATTTCAAAGCCTATGCGCTTGAGCACCCTCTGCAGCCAGCCTTCATCGTGCCGATCCTCGAGCTTTCCGCGGATCATGGGATCGATTTGAGCTGGTACCCATTGCCGGAGAACCTTGTTCATCCGGGTGCCCCGGAGGATGGGGGTTTAGAGCCTGCTGCTGGTGATGGAGCAAGCGTTGATCCTTGAGCTTTTCTCGCTTTTTACTTGTAATTTTACGGCTTTCGTTGTATTTTGCCTTCGGGCGCTTGTACACATATTTCGAATGAAATGGAATAATATGTTTGCTTCTGATTTCTTGCTTGTATGATCGTCTTTCTGAATCCTTTGCATGACTTTATACAAGTGTTTGAGGAACGATCGTCGTATGTGTATTTGAACGAAGTCGATCGTCGTATGTATTGCCCCACTCTTCTCCCTTGTTTTTGTTTACTTAGTGAAAGTAAGGGAACGAAAATAAATCGTTTAGCGGGCTATCTTCGGTTTAGTTCTTGCGATCTTTAATTTTGCAGATTCCTCGAGGAAGGCCGACCATCCCGGCCTAAAGGAACCGTGCACAGTCGTGGAGTTCGATGGAACCGGCCTCCGCGACCATGGCGCGAGCGACATTCTGTCTGATGGCCAACTTCTCACGACTCATTTAATTGTGAGGGTCCTCCGTAGGCTACATTTTTCCTCGCAATGTAGCGATGGGGCGGACAATCTCTGCCTGGAGGAGTCCTTGCACGGGGCGCCGTCGGATGAATCGACTCTACGACCGTGGCTTATTAGCACTTTTATGCCTCGGACCGACATGTTAGATGACGGGCCTTGAGGGCATACGTTGTGACGGGGGTAGGGACGCGTTGCATTGTCCAGGTTCACCATGTTAGATGATGGACCTTTGAGGGCAGGCGAGCGGGTCCACGGATCTGTTTTGGAGGGTTCTTTGGCTACGCCCGCCTCGTATTTAAATGAAGGGCGAGCGATCTCTGCCCAAAGGAACCTTGCATAATCGCAGAGATCGGTTCCATCGACCTCCACAACCATGTCGGCACTTTTCTACCTTGGATCGTCATGTTAGATGGTGATCCTTGACGGTGTATGTTGTGCAAGGGGGGCGATCGCTTGCCTAGGTCCTTCATGTTGATGACGAACTTTAGAGGGCGAGCGAGTCATCCTCTGATTTGTTTTGGAGGGTCCTTCGGCTACGCCCGCCTCGTATTTAAATGAAGGGCGAGCGATCTCTGCCCAAAGGAACCTTGCATGAACGAATCGTCGGTTTCATCGACCTCTGCGACCATGGCGGCACTCTTCTACCTCGGACCGTCATGTTAGATGGCGATCCTCAACGGTATACGTTGTGCTGGGGGAGGCGATCGCTTGCCTAGATCCATCATGTTAGATGACGACCTTTAGAGGGCGAGCGATTCATCCTTTTTTGGAGGCGTTGCTCAGGTAGTAGCCTTTGGTTCGACGATCGTCGTTCTATCGCCGATCGTTGTCCTTTATGCCCGGGGCTCCGGCTAAGTCACTGTAACACTCCCAAGACGATCAGGGCATATTACAGTACCGTGGACCCCACACTGTGGAATCCACCAAGCTAACGTACCAAAATGACATCCGACGAAGACATACAACCATTAACAAAATAACCATTTCACAATTCACGACATCCAAACCAAAAATAGGAATACGACAATACAATCCGTTCCCCCAAAAAGGGCACCAACATAAATAAATTCAACAAGAACTACTCGAGTACTTAAACAATTGACATAATAAATAAACGACAAAACAGAACACCAAATGATGACCACTGAACAGTATCATGCTTGCCCATCGTCCTCGTATGGCTCGAATGCTCGCTTATCCCCAAGACCTGTACCTGAAATACAAAAAGTATTTCCCCCATTTAAGGGGTTAGCGACAACTGCTAGTGCAAGTACAATCCATTTGAACTACATTCTAATCAGATGAATATATGCGCCAAAATCATTTTAGTAATTATTTATATTCCGGAATATTTACAGTGCACATGCACAAAACACATTTTTCTCCAACAAAACAATTCAAAGTTAACCTTGGTACGAGACTCACGGCCACCGTACCCCGCAGAGCCCCGTCGGATATCCCTGGGTGGTTAACCATAGTTCATGATACGCACACATACGGAAATACGTATCCCTAGAGGCCCCGTCAGACCGTCCCTAGGTGAACATACACATATCCATCCACAACAACCACGAATAGCCACAATTCAAATACTAGAACATGTAAACAAATGTAAAGTACTTGCCTTTGAGACATCTCCGACGAAATGGGGATGAACAACGACTACGAATGATCCGGACGGAAAATGACGGTTCCTAAATGAAGGATCAATACAAATCAGTCCCGATGGACAACAATAATCAATTGGAATGCACCCATAACCCCGATTACAAACTACAATAATGAACGATCAATCGATACGGGCAAGGGTTTACGCAAAATCTCCCTGAATCGATAATTAACGAATTTAACTAGATGAAATGGATTGGAATTCATCCGATAACAACAATCGATGAGGAATATCACAACATACTAGAATAATTCGAGTCTAATAAGCTAAACCCGGAAAAACCCTAAAAATTGACAATTTAGGGTTCTAGACGAAAATACCTTGAATCGGAGTGAAGAAGATGGATTTAGATGATGATGTGTTATGCTTGAAACACAAGAATCGGTCTGGAAGAAGACTCCACTGATTACTCTCCACAATCTGCTCTGGAATCGCTGAAATCGCCCGTAGGAAGAGAAAGAAAGAAAAATGACGGAAAAAGGATGAAAACTGTTGTTTCTGAACTGCCCGCTGATCTATTAAAACGCATAGTTAGCGCACGCTAACCATCCAAAGGTAGCGCGCGCTAACGGGGCTACAACAGTCCAGTAGCTGAATACCCCTAGATAGCACACAATAACAATAACTAGTTAGCGTACGCTAACTGCACA
The DNA here is from genome assembly GCA_033398695.1 of Orobanche coerulescens. NCBI lineage: Eukaryota > Viridiplantae > Streptophyta > Magnoliopsida > Lamiales > Orobanchaceae > Orobanche > Orobanche coerulescens. Next base: position 602,982 of record JAWKAU010000058.1, on the reverse strand, counting down.
TCGATAGCGCACGCAAAGGATTAGGGAGTAGCGTGCGCTACTCACGCGATCGATCTTGCTTTCGATTGATCTGGCTGCGGAGGTACGAAACTCGAAACGCACGACAAGGCCAGAATCCAGAAACATAAAAATGAAATATACAGGACGACGGAGCTAAGCGCTGAAAGAAAATATAATTCCGACCACCGGAGGGTCCGTAATGCGACAACAAAAATAGAATTCCCCAAACTTATAGAAAATTACAAAAATGGCCCAAGTGCCCGAAAATCACGAAACGACGTCGGATTTACAAACCAAAAGTCTCAACACGACCAACTCAACCATACGAACTTGCAAAAACCAAGATACAATGAAAACTAACGAGTTTTATGAGAATCGAACGTTCATACGGCAAGACATGTCATAAAATGAAATAACGTGAAAACATCACCAAAACTCGACCAAATGGGAAAACTCCAAGAATAAAATAGATTCAAAATGTTGAAACAGTTACAAGCGAGTCGATAAAAATAGATATACACCAAGAATGGAAACTGCTAAAAATGGAAAGGTACGGATATTACATTCTCCCCCTCTAAAATAAAGTTTCGTCCCGAAACTTAAGAATAAAAAAGCTCGGGGTGCCTCGAATGCATATCCTCCTCTAACTCCCACGTCGCTTCTTCTACTACGTGCCTCGACCATTGCACCTTAACCAAAGGAATGGTTTTGTGCCCTAACTGCTTGTCTCGATGCTCCAAAATCCTGACGGGCCTCTCCTCAAATGTAACATCCTTCTCGATCTCCACGTCTCCAAAATCAATAATGTGGGGCGGGTCCGGAATGTACTTCCTCAACTGGGAGACGTGAAATATGCTATGAAGATGACTCAACGACGAAGGCAAAGCCAACCGGTATGCCAACTCACCGACTCTCTCCAATATCTCGAAAGGCCCAATATACCTCGGGCTGAGCTTCCCCTTTTTCCCAAAATAGAAAACTCCCTTCGATGGAGACACTCTCAACAGAACATGATCTCCCACCTCAAACTCCAAGGGTCGACGCCTAACATCCGCATAAGACTTTTGCCGACTCTGTGCTGCCAACATTCTCTTTCTAATCAATTCAACTTTCTCCCTCGTCTCCAACACAAGGTCCGGCTCGATGCCAACTAAATCGGACGGCTCATCCCAACATATCGGTGATCGGCAACGTCAGCCATACAGTGCCTCATACGGTGCCATCTTAATCAACGCGTGCCAACTATTATTATACGTAAACTCAATCAAGGCCAGATGCTCCTCCCAGTCACTACTCCAGTCTAACGCACACGCGCAACATATCTTAGAACGTCTGAATGGTACGCTCGGACTTTACGTCGGTCTGAGGGTGGAAGGATGTACTTAAATGCAAATGTGTCCCTAATGCCTTGTGTACCGCCTGCCAGAAATGCGATACAAACCGGCCATCTCTATCCGAAATAATAGACTTCGGCGTACCATGAAGTCTCACTATCTGAGCGATAAAAACACGAGCCAACTTTTTCGGACCCCAAGTGTCCTTGATGCCCAGAAAATGTGCTGACTTAGTCAGTCGGTCTACGATCACCCACACCATATTCATTCCGGTCTTCGTCCTCGGCAAGCTCGTGACAAAATCCATGGAAATATCCTCCCACTTCCATTCTGGGACGGAAAGTGGTTTCAACAATCCGGCTGGCCGCTGATGCTCGATTTTGACTTGCTGACAAGTCAAACACTTAGCCACAAACTGCACTACCTCATTCTTCATGTCGTTCCACCAAAAATTTTTCCTCAAATCTTTATACATTTTACTCGAGCCCGAATGGACTGAGTAAGGCGACGCGTGAGCCTCTCTCATAATATTCTGCCTCAATTCCAAGTTGTTCGGAACACAAAACTGACCTTGGAATCTCAACACACCATCCTCATGTATCATGAATCCCGGGGCTTTCCCCTTCCCCACATTCTCTCAAAACTGAACAAACATCGGGTCCTCGAACTGTCCCGACTTAATGTCGTCGACTAAAGACGACGAAATCTCAAGTGTACGCAACTGCCCGGAACTCTCTGGTAACACAACCTCAATGCTCAACCTCATAAATTCTCGCTGAAGTCCCGACTGAGCCGTAAACAACTCAAGCGCCCGAAACGATACCGATTTCCGGCTCAAGGCATCTGCCACCACATTTGCCTTGCTCGGATGATAGAGAATCTCGAGGTCGTAATCCTTAATCAACTCCAACCATCTCCGCTGTCTCATGTTAAGCTCTTTCTGCGTAAAAATGTACTTCAGGCTCTTGTGATCGGTGAAAATCTGACACGACGAGCCATACAAGTAATGACGCCAGATTTTCAATGCAAATACAACTGCGGCCAACTCAAGATCATGCGTAGGGTAATTCAACTCGTACGGTTTCAACTGACGGGAAGCATAGGCAATCGTCCTCCCGTGCTGCATGAGTACACATCCGAGACCTTGGCCCGAAGCATCACTAAAAACTGAGAAACCCTCATTACCACTAGATAATGCCAAAACAGGAGAGGTCGTCAACCACTTCTTCAACTCCTCAAAACTCTTTTGTCTCTCGTCGGCCCACACAAACTTCTCCGACTTCTGTAACAACTGAGTCAGCGGTCGAGCGAGCTTAGAGAATACCTCGATGAATCTACGGTAATATCCGGCCAAACCTAGAAAACTACGGACCTCCTTCACGTTCTTGGGCGGCGTCCAATCCAACACTGCCTCTACCTTATGTGGGTCCACACGAACATCCTCGGTCGAGATCACATGACCGAGAAACATAACCTCCCGTAACCAAAACTCACACTTTGAGAACTTCGCAAAAAGACGCTGAGTTCTCAAAATGTCTAACACGATATGCAAATGACGGGCATGGTCCTCCTCGTTCCTCGAGTAAATCAGGATGTCATCGATAAAAACGACTACACACTTATCGAGGTACTCGATAAAGACTTTGTTCATAAGCTGCATGAACACGGCTGAGGTGTTGGTTAGCCCAGAAGGCATAACCACAAACTCGTAGTGACCGTATCTCGTCCGAAAGGCCGTCTTCAGAATATCGGTATCCTTCACTCGGAGCTGATAATACCCCGATCTCCAATCAATCTTCGAGAACACGGTTGCCCCTGGCAGTTGGTCGAACAAATCATCAATCCCCAGGAGCGGATACTTGTTTTTTATAGTCACTTTGTTCAACTCTCGGTAGTCGATACACAAACGGAGCGACCCATCCTTCTTCTTCACAAACAGGACCGGTGCGCCCCAAGGCGAAGCGCTCGGTCAAACATATCCCATGTCTAGTAACTCTCCCAACTATTTCTTCAACTCAAGCATATCGGCAGGCACCATACGATATGGCGTCTTAGAAATCGGTGCTGCACCCGGCTCTAAATCGACGGTAAACTCAACTTCTCGGTCCGGCGGCAATCCCGGCAACTCGTCTGGAAAGATGTCATGATACTCACATACTACTGGAATAGACGAGAGCTCGACTCCACCTTCCCCAGATCTCAAAGCGTAACACCAATACCCCGTGCAACCTCCTCGAAGAAGTCTCACCGCTTTCAAATCGCTGATCAAGAACCTCTAACTACTCTGCTTACGTCCCACAAAAGAATGCTCGGTACCGTCAGAGGCTAACATCGAAACGGTTCTCGTTCTATAGTTTATTATTGCCCCATGATGGTCTAGACAATCCTTGCCCAGAATCAAATCCTCATCTCTAATATCTACCGCAATCAGATTAGAAGGCCAAACCCTCCCCGCGATACTCACTGGAAAATCTCTAATCTCACGATCCCCCACGATGCTATCCCCACTAGGCAGTTTAACAACAAATGGTTCACACGCAACTAGGCAATCAATATGCAGACAACGCACACAATCAATAGATATGAAAGAATGCATAGCACCAGAATCGAATAATATGGAAACAGGATGGTTAAGGATGTGAACGGTACCTGTAGCCACCGTCGCGTCAGGATCTCCTCCTCGTCTTATCTCATATACTCGGGGCGGAACAGACCCCGCACTAGAAGCTCACCCTCTAGAAGGCTGTCCACATCCTCGACCTCTACCAAAACTCTGCTCTGGCTGAGGAACTGTCGGTGTCTGATTCACACTCGGCTCTCCCGCAACTGGGGCTGATATCTGAGTAACTGGGGGCTGAGCTGTATCCGTACAAAACTTAGCACGATGACCCATCCGGTCGCACGCAAGACACTGAATCGGGGGCCTATCACACTCACTCGTCATGTGGCTGGGACGACTACAGTTAAAGCACGTAGGGCCACGAACGGAACCACTAGGAGCACACTTGGAACCGTTTCCTCGCCCAAATGATGGGGACTGACTCCCGAAGACTCGCGAACCAGACTGAGCCTTCGTATACCCACTAGACTTGCTTCCCGAAAATTGGTCGGAGGTCTTCTGCTTCTTTCCCTCGGCTGCCGTCTCTGTCGCAGCAAACAACATCTCATAAGCCATCGCCTTATTATGATACTCTTTCAAAATTGTGCATCCCAGACCAGACATGTAGTGACGCACCCTCGGTTTCATCCTCATATCGAAGTGGCGCATCTTATCAAGCTCATCTCGGACTTAGTTTCTCACATAATGAAGTTGTTGGTTGTAGTCCTTAATAGCTTGAGAAATAGGAACATCCTGGGGCTTAGCCTCAAAGAAGGCTCGGATCTTCCCCCCTTTCACTGGCCATGGACAAAACTCGTCTTCCATCAACTCCAGGAATTATGCCCACATGGCTGCCCGATCACGTGGTTTCACCGCTTTCCACCACGTTGCCGCCTCTTTGGCGAGGAAGTACTGAGCGATGGGTACCTTCCTCTCCTCAGAGCAGTTAGCAGCCTCAAATACTTTCTCCATCTCAAATAGCCAACTCTCCCAACCAGAAGGGTCGGAAGTACCATCAAACTGCGGAGGAGACATACGAATCATGTCCTAAAGTAACTTATCATTTTCGGATCCAGTAGGCGGAACCGGGTTGGCATTAGCTTGGCCGACCAAGACGGCCTGAGTTAGTAGCGTCATCTGGTTCGCTACTTGTTGCATAATATTCGCCACTCCAACATTCTCATGTGCATTACGGGAGCTAGCAGACTGGTCCTGCTGACCCCTGGAACTAGGCGGGACACTATTCGACAAAGAAGGCATAGCCGAATAGGTTCCCGAGTTATCGGACATGGCTGTCCCACCGGCTGCGCCACGTCCCTTACCGCGTCCGCGTCCTCTACAAGCAGGAATTCTAAAGAAGTAGTGGGTGAGTACAATTCAAACGCAAAACACAACAAGATGCCAAGAAAGGAATAGAACAGAACAACGCAACGAATCAAGTTAAGAAAACTTACGAGCACCGGCATACTAAGATGATGGCATAGCAGTGATACTGTTCAAAAACGACACTCGACCAGACCCAAATAACTGACAGCCTAGGTATCCATAAACCTAAGCTCCGATACCATATTTTGTAACACCCCCAAGACGATCAGGGCATATTACAGCGCCGTGGACCCCACACTGTGGAATCCACCAGGCTAACGTACCAAAATGACATCCGACGAAGACATACAACCATTAACAAAATAACCATTTCACAATTCACGACATCCAAAGCAAAAATAGGAATACGACAATACAATCTGTTACCCCAAAAAGGGCACCAACATAAATAAATTCAACAAGAAGTACTCGAGTACTTAAACAATTGACATAATAAATAAACAACAAAACAAAACACCAAACGACGACCACTGAACAGTATCATGCTTGCCCATCGTCCTCGTACGGCTCGAATGCTCGCTTGTCCCCAATACCTGTACCTGAAATACAAAAAGTATTTCCCCCATTTAAGGGGTTAGCGACAACTGCTAGTGCACGTACAATCCATTTGAATTACATTCTAATCAGATGAATATATGCACCAAAATCATTTTAGAAATCATTTATATTCCGGAATATTTACAGTGCACATGCACAAAACACATTTTTCTCCAACAAAACAATTCAAAGTTAACCTTGGTACGAGACTTATGGCCACCGTACCCCGCAGAGCCCCATCGGACATCCCTGGGTGGTTAGCCATAGATCATGATACGCACACACACAACAATACGTATCCCTAGAGGGCCCGTCGGACTGTCCCTAGGTGAATATACACATATCCATCCACAATAACCACGAATAGCAGCAATTCAAATACTAGAACATGTAAACAAATGTAAAGTACTTGCCTTTGAGATATCTCCGACGAAATGGGGATGAACAACGACTACGAATGATTCGGATGGAAAACGACGGTTCCTAAATGAAGGATCGATACAACTCAGTCCCAATGTACAACAATAATCGATTGGAATGCACCAATAACGCCGATTACAAACTACGATAATGAATGATCAATCGATACGGGCGAGGGTTTATGCAAAACCTCCACGAATCGATAATTCACGAATTTAACTAGGTGAAATGGATTGGAATTCATCCGATAACAACAATCGATGAGGAATATCACAACATACTAGAATAATTCGAGTCTAATAAGCTAAACCCAGAAAAAAATCCAAAATTGACAATTTAGGGTTCTAGACGAAAGTACCTTGAATCGGAGTGAAGAAGATGGATTTAGATGATGATGTGTTATGCTTGAAACACAAGAATCGGTCTGGAAGAAGACTCCACTGATTACTCTTCACAATCTGCTCTGGAATCGCCGAAATCGCCCGTAGGAAGAGAAAGAAAGAAAAATGACGGAAAAAGGATGAAAACTGCTGTTTCTGGACTGCCCGCTGATCTATTAAAACGCATAGTTAGCGCACGCTAACCATCCAAAGGTAGCGCGCGCTAACAGGGCTACAACAGTCCAGTAGCTGAATACCCCTCGATAATGCACGCTAACAATAACTAGTTAGCATACGCTAACTGCACATCGATAGCGCACGCAAAGGATTAGGGAGTAGCGTGCGCTACTCACACAGCAGTCCAGTACTGCTCAGTTCAGTTCTGCTGCCGGAGGTACGAAACTCGAAACACACGACAAGGCCAGAATCCAGAAACATAAACATGAAATATACAGGACGACGGAGCTAAGCGCTGAAAGAAAATATAATTCCGACCACCGGAGGGTCCATAATGCGACAACAAAAATGGAATTCCCCAAACTTATAGGAAATTACAAAAATGGCCCAAGTGCCGGAAAATCACGAAACGACGTCGGATTTACAAACCGAAAGTCTCAACACGACTAACTCAACCATACGAACTTGCACAAATTAAGAAACAATGAAAACTAACGAGTTTTACGAGAATCGAACGTTCATACGTCAAGACATGTCATAAAATGAAATTACGTGAAAACATCACCAAAACTCGACCAAATGGAAAAACTCCAAGAATAAAATAGATACAAAATGTCGAAACGGTTACAAACAAGTCGATAAAAATAGACATACACCAAGAATGGAAACTGCTAAAAATGGAAAGGTACGGATATTAACAGTCATTAAACTTTCCAGCTTGCCCTCTTCGAACAATCTCCAGAGTTGTCTGAGGAGGTCGCGGCACTGGTTGGTGTTGTGGCTGGGACTTTTGTGGTAAGTACAAAATTTATTGCGGTCCAGCTGACCGTTTTCCCTTATCGCTTTTGGCTTGCTTTGCCGCTCGCGCCCCTTGATGGCGTTGAAAATACGGGCCGGAGATAGATTGAGGTTGTTGAGGAGGTGGACTTCCACATCCTCGAAGGCCCTGAAATCACCGGGTGGCTTGGCGACTGCCTTTTTTGGGATGGGCGATGTCTCCCTTCTCTCTCTGGTTGCTCCCTCACCTAGGCGAAGGGTGAGCAACCTTTGCCTGGCTAGAAAGTCGGCGGCCTTGGCGCGGAAGATCGCGTAGGTCGGGGGGATGTTCTTTGTGAGGTGCCTGAACATGGGTGAATGACCACATAATCTCCACAGGACCGAGTAGAGGGCGAGCTTGTTACTTATAGGCTCGCCCGTGAGGACCACTTCATCCACTCGGTCGATGTAATCTGTATCAGACTCGTCTCTCCCCTGCCTGATCTTCATCACGCGGTGGGGATCTTCTGGTCGAGCGACCTTGGCGGCGAAATACGACGTGGAAGTCGTTCGCCAGCTTCTCAAAAGAGTTAATAGAGCGCAGTGGTAATGATATGTACCACCTATGGGCAAGATTGCCTAATGTCAATGGGAACATTCGGCATCTCGTCGCGTCTGACGCCCCGCATCCGGTCATGTAGATCCGGAACTTGCTTAGGTGAGTCTCGGGGTCCGATCTCCCCGCATACAAAGACGTTTGAGGAGGAGTGACCTTTGGTTGCATGGGGGTAAGCTCGATCTGGACCGCGAGCGGCTCACTCGGTCCGATGACCTTTCTCCTGGCGCCTGCCCCAGTTTCCAGGAGCGCTTTCATCTCGTCGAACTGGCGTTGCATAGCGGCCATCACCGTGATCTGGCTTCTTGCGGACCAGCTCTCGGAGCGGGAGCCTAGGCGATCAAGTACTGATCCCCTGGCTCCGTTGTAGATGATGTCTTTGTCGCGGGGCTCGATTCCTCAGCGAATGGGAGCCAAACGGCCGACCTATTTTTGTTTGGGAGTTGGGTATGCCGAACTCCTGGTGATGGATTCGGACTCCGTGCCTCGTGGCCAGGGGCGAGAATTCCATCGCCATCTTTGCCGGGTCGCTTCTGGCGGTGACAAGACAGAACCGTCCCGCCTCGCGAGTGCCTTTTCTCGTGAATCGGGGCTTTCTGACGATTGCTCGACAAGTAACCCCTTGAGCTTCCATTTGCCCGCGCGGCGGATGGCTGAGGGGGTTATAATGGGCGCTTCGCATGCTCTCTGTCGCTTCCATAGGATGGCCATGGCCTCCTCGATCTGTTCCGCAGTTTGGAACTGATCGAGTGAGAGGCTGGGGCCGTCCCTCGGGGGCGGGATTGAGAGTCTTGCGTCACCGTGGCTACCCTCCGCCGTAGGTTGAGGCTCGGATTGGGCCGGGATATGGCGTCCGGCGAGCCGTAAAGTGGCTCTCTTCGAAGTGGTGGCAGACGTCATTATTCTGAAGGTTTTTCTTTGAAGAACAGTGAGTGTTTCTTCAAGTATATGTTTCGGAGAACAGTAAGTGTTCTTCGAAACGGTCGGAATGAAAATGAGGGTAAACCCCCTTCCTCTAGCGCCAATTGTTGTTACCCAAAATATTATTCGGAAGGGTTTGTTGGAATAGATGAGTAACAAACAAAATGCGAGAGCACGTCCGAGGGAATGTAAATAACACAAGATTTGTCGGGGTTGTTAGTCCCGGGCTTGAATGCTCCCGCGAGATATTATTAATACGAATACTTGGGAGTACAAATATTAATGTTAGAGTACAATTACAATGAGTGTAAAGACCCTAGTTATCTAGCTCTTGAGTGTTGATGATTGCCGGAAGAACCAGAGTTGATGCTCTGTGAGTTCTTGTAACAAAGATGAAGTGTTGTGTGGAATTCTGTGTTTCTGATCCAACTCTCGGAAGACTAATGGTTTCTGAATCTTTTTCCAGTTGCTGGAGGTTTCCTATTTATAGGAGTGAAGGTAGTTGGGATGTTCTGATCCCAAACGGGCGATCGCCTTTTCTGCATTACAATAAGTGGGCGATCGTCGTAGCACATCGGACGGTTTCCTTAAAGTCCGCAGCTGCTGCTAGCAGCCAGATGTGCGACACAATGAGAAGGCAACACGCGTCCCATGTCGCTGTCTTGGGAGGTCCCACCTAGGACCTTTCAGCGGGTTTGTCGGTAGGTGAGGCTATCCTTGTCACCGACAGCTGGTGACAGGCTGGGGTCAAAGGGCCTTATCCTGCGGCGCCTTTTGCGGATCTGCACGTGGGCCTTCATCCCGAGATTCGGTCTTCGTAGACTTGACGGATGCTGGCTTTCCACGTGGCATGAGGCAGTCGTCTTTGGTCGGGCACCAGAGTCGATCGCTAGGTGCCAATAGGCGATCGCCCTGGACGTTGATCGCTCGGTACCTGATCTGGGTCTGGACTCTTCGTCTGGTAAGTGTGCCTTGATTTATTTGATGCTGATTTTGGTCGCTCGGCCTTTGTGCCGATCGCCGCTGAGGCGTATTAATCGCCGCACAACAATGTATTCTTCATTGATGAACCAAAGCCCATATTTATATGAACACTTGAATGGCAAATTATAATTACATAATCATTCACCCTACTATTAGTATACATCTTGTGATATTATTATACACCATGTGACATTACCATACATCTCGTAAAGTTTGGAATCTCATAACAGAATTCACATTTTATTCAACTTCATGCCCATGTTTTCTTTTTTCATTTAATTATGGTACACAATTATAGTATACTTTCTCATATATGATTAAAATTGCACCATGATTATGGTGTTGCCAAATTATTTTTGCACTTGTTAGGATGCTAGTTTTAATTTTGGAACCAAATATGAAATTACGATAATAATGATGACAGCTATTAACAATTCGTAAATTTTCTTTACAATACGAATGGGCCTAAGGCCATCTCCGATTATCCCAGAAGTCACCATTCTGCCGGGATTACTATTTTCAATCAACTACTATTATTTGGTGATAGAGGGTAAAACCGGTCGGGTATATCCGGGTTCGACTCGGATTTTTTGGGCTCGACTCGGTTCCGTGTTTATGAACCGGTCGAGTTCGGCGAGCTGTTTCGGCTCGGTTTTGTAGTCGAGTCGGGTCGGGTGTACTTGACTACCCGGTCGGAGTGCTCGGATTGTGTACCCGGGTTCGGCTCAACCCGGGTGTACTCGACTACCCGTGATTTTTTTAGTTCTGTGCGTTTCTTAGTTACTTCTTGTTCTTGGTAATTTTTTCCTAATTTTATGTTGATTTCTTGCTTTTATTTTTTCCCGTTATGATTTTCTTGTTTGATGTTTATGTAAAAAGTAAATTTTTGTAGAACAAAAATATTTGAATTTTACAGAAAAATATGCAGAAAATGTTGGAAAAATAGGTACAGCCCGACCCGACCTGAATCCTACCCGACCCGCCTGACTCGACGAGCTACTCGGTGACCCGAGTGTACTCGAGCGGGTCGAACTCGGCAGCCTCATGCGCTGCCCGACTCGACTCGGGGTAACTCGACCCGAATTCAGAAAATGAAAAACTCGACTCGAGTTCGGGTGTACTCGACTCGAGTCCGACCCATTTGCAGCCCTATTTGGTGATATTGATTATTGAATAGTTCGCATTCATATTTGTCTTTCTTGACAGTTCTCCGATGAGCCGCCCGTCGGCTGCCGTAGATCTCCTAAGACCGTTCAATTTTTCTTCTTGCGGACGACTGTCGAACTATTCTTTGGCGACCGAACAATTTTTTTCTTTTTTATTAAGTTAAAGTATCAATTATTTTTCTAATCATTTTTTCGTTCTTGACGGTTCTCCGACAGGTCGCTGGCCGGATATCGGAGGACATCCGATAACCGTGTATTTTTATTTGCGGCTGTCTGTATGTTCTCCGGTGGGGCTTTTGACGGTCACCGACAGTTCTTCGTCAATCAGAAAATTTTGTTTTTGCAGCCGTCTGCTGGCCTATTCCCCGGCAGGCCGCCTATCAGATGCGGACATCCATCGGTCAAATAATTTGTTTTTCCTTAATGGTCGTAGCCAGACATCCGACAACATGTAAACTTTTTTTGTCCCCGCCGGCTAATTTATTTATAACAAGTCCATCTAACGGTTCTAGTTAAGATACACCGTCATATCATTATGACACAGATTATCCGTTAGTATAAAATATATTTTTGGATGGTCGGAAGTTTATATTCTACATTTGCTTCCTTTAATTTATTATTATTGTATTGTAATTACTTTATTGTTATTGTTGTATGAAATAGCTGGACCTTTTTACATTATTTATGAACTTTTTGACTTTTATTATCACTACGCATGCACTAGTACTTCCTGGAAAGAGACCCTGCAAATATACTTCAATATTGTAAATAAATTCCTAAAAATATGTTTGATATGCTGAATGATCTTTTATACTTTATAGGCTTATTATTATAGATTTACACAAACTCGTTTTTTTTTTTTTTTGAACACACACACCCCAACTCGAGTCGAACCCTCGACTTCCTTGTTACATGAGGGGGGTATCCACTCCACCTATTGGTGGGGATGATTTACACAAAGACCTTTGGTGAAGGATTTCCCTGCCATCGCAGGTTCGAATCACGGAGAGGACATGATTTTACTTCAATTAAAGCGTCGCCTTTATTGAAGGTTTTCCGCCGGGTTGTGCAAGTTTTCCTGAAATCTCTAACATGCGGATCCGGTTAAAACAACGTAGTCTAGACCTCCCTTTATGAAAGTCACTCTTAAAAAAACACAAACTAGGTCACCATGTGAGAGAAGGAAATTACGAAAAGAGGAAAGAGAAAGCGAAGTTTAAGGGCAGAAAAAGTAAAACTGTAACTCACAAGTCAAAAAAGTTTAAGTGAGCTGTGTGTTGATTAGTGACAACTCACATTATTAATTCGCACTTTAGGGATTTTTCTCGTCTTTATTAAATATATACAGTTGTATTTAATAATACAAGATTGGTCATTAAAAGTTTGTTAATTGTATTTATAAGATTATACGCGTTTTCATCCTTAAAAAGTTAAGAATTCAAGCTCGGGTGAATTGCCAATTGAGAAGAAAAGAAATAAACATGTAAAGTTAATAGGGCCTCTCTTGGAATAGATATGAGTTGTAGTATCTGTATACATATAGTCTTTTTATATTCATCAGATCAAATCAAAATTAATCATGATTATTGATCATTAATACTACAATCTATATGTTGTAGTGTTATCAAAATTATATTGTAGTTTTTACTGTTTATTTATAATTTTGAAAAAAGAACAGTTAAATATGAAATTCCCGTAATACCCTTAAAAGTCACAAATCTATTATTAATTTGTCTAACTCTCTAAAGTATTTTTTTTATGACATAATCATATTATTAGATAAATTATTAATTTTATACTTAAAAATTCAACTCCAAAATAGATTAACTAAATTATCAGATAAATTAAAATTATTTTAGAATTCAAAAAACATTAATTAATAATTAGCAAAGTTGTATATAAATGAATTCTGAAAAACTGAAAATGCTAAAAAAAATAACTGTAAAAATACAAATTAATTTTAGATTTTAAAATTTAATCCTAAAATAAATTAAAAATATAAATCACAAAAATATATATAAAAAATATTTAAATTCCAAAAATATATAATAGATTCTAAAATATTAAAGATAAATATTAAAAATAAAATAAAAATTAAAAAATATTTATATAGACTAGAATATGAAAAAAAGCTGAAATATTAGCAATTTTAAAATTAATAATATCGTAAGATTTGTTTATAATTTTAAAGATAATTTTTATTTTTAGATTGAAATTTGGTTTTTAGCATCTTTTTAATTTTTCAAAATTTATTGGTATTTTTTGGAATATTTTTTTTATTATATATAATTTTAGAATTTACTTGTAATCAAGGTCTGTTGTGCTTTTAAATATAATATATATCTCAAATTTGAGTATGCGCTTAATGTTTGGAATAGTTGTTCTTATCCATTTTCGTATTCAAAGTTTACCTTCATTTAACTTAATTTTACCCATGATGGTCAAATAATATAGGATGCACGATCCACACTGTATTTTTTGGATTTACTGATAAAATATTTTATTTTGAATGGTACAATTATATTTTTCAATATTTTTTAATTATATTTTTATATTTTATTGTAGTTTTCTGATTATATTCTTCACTTTATTTGTATGCTTCTAGATCTATTAAAATAAATATATTTTAAAGAATTAATATTAATTTTTTGAGAATTTGTATTAATATTATCATTTACTTCTAATTTTTAGGATTTACTTATGAAATGTAGAATTAATTGTTATTTTTTTAGAATTTTATTGGATTTATTTATATTATTTTTTTTATAGCATTTATTTATATTATTACAAATTTATTAAAATCGATAATAAATATTTGCATCTTTTAATTTGATAAACCTATTTATAATGTTAGGATATTCTTATTTATTTGTATTTTACGGATTTATTTGTACAATATTTTTATTTTACAGATTTATTTAATTTATATTATTAATATGGATCTATTTTTATGATTTTTTGTAATTTTTAACTAATTATTATTTTAGAATTTATTTTTTATATTTTTAACATTTATTTGTATTTTTTTTAGAATTTGTTTGTATTTTTTCAAATATTATTATACTTGATTGGATTTATTTTGTAGTTTCTTATATTTATTTGTGAATTTTAGAATTCATATAAATTTTATTATAATTTTTGAAAATTATTTTATAATTCAGATAATTTTTTTGTGTAATTTACATTGTAAAAATAAAAGAAGAGAAATTTTTTATTTATTTATTTCTTTTCTCAACTTAATGTTATTTTTGTACTTAAATAATTTTAAATTTATATTTTATATACTTATTCACTACAATCGTAATACATACCTGCATACAGGTAGTATAATTTCTACCTATTCCAAAAAAATCCCAAGTTAATATAGCATCATGTCTTACTGTATTTGACGGATATCATAACATTGTTAAATCTATTTTACACTTAATAATTTTATTCATAAGCAACCTCAACCTTTCAAGTCTCGTCTTATAAATCTTTAAAATGACATTTTTGCTCAGAAAGGGAAATCTTTTTTCGATTTTATTCAAAGTTTCTTCCATGATAAAAAATAAATAAATAAAAAGACAATGAAAATAATTGAAGAAAATATCTACAAATATCAGTTGTTGTGGGAAACTGAAAAATCCGACTTTAATAGTCACAGAGTACCGTTATCCGCCACTTGACCGGACAAACACAATTGAGTACTAAGTTACAACGTCGAGAAATTTGTACCTATAAAAATAGTTTACAATGTAAGATTTCAAATATAACTTATACTTCCCCGGCAACGGCACCAAAAACTTGACACGTTCTTAGTGTAATTATCGCAAGTGCACGATATCGTATCAAGTAGTAAGTGGACTTTTTGAGTCCGGTTTATCGATCCCACGAGGAAGTTTGGTTATAATTTGAATTACACACTATTAGTCTATTTTTATAGATACTAAGATGAGTGAAACACACAATTAAAGAGTTAGGTTTAATAATTGCAAAGAAAATGCAATAATAGTTCTAATATTTTAAGGAAATAAAAAGAGTGCAATAATAATAGATTGATTAACGATAAAATGAAATAGTTGGGATTACAAACTTAGTTCGTCATTAGTTATAGAAGATGTATAGGAGATCATAAGATGAATTTACTTATTATGTTGTGTAGATTCGATTTTCCTTAAAAAGACGATTTCTCTTTCGAACAATAAAACGCCCCTTACATATTAAATCAATCCACTATATTCTATGTTGATTGGCTTCAATACATAGCATTAGAATTTATGAAAATAACTCAAAGAATCATCTAAGGTCTAGAGGTATGTTTCTATCCCCTATAACAACTTAGAGTGAAGATCATTTGATCTAATCAAACATATTTTCTTTCGAAACATATGACGACCATAAATATCGTCATTTATTGGCCAAATAAATAAAGATTGTTAAAACAATGAAAATCACACACAATAATAAGTAATTCACAATAGATATTTATACAAACATAAATAACATGACTAACCTTGTTTATAATCCCAACTAAAGGTAACTTAGCCCATGAAGGGTTTAATATACATAATACAAGTTTTGGTAGTCATTATTAGTTGAATCAAGAGAAAGAATTGATCCTCACTCCCTTAGTAGATAAAGGAGAAAGAAGCAATAAACTCTCTGAACAACATATGCTATACCACACTTACACAAATCACTCAAGAACACAAGTGTGTTCTTCACACAAAAAGAAAATATTACAAAAAGTGGAAAAATTATATGACGAATGATGAATGATGAAGGATCTAAGGGGTCTATTTATACACCTAAAGTCATGTAATAGCTCCAAAACTCCAGCATTATTACAATAGATCGGATCAATGCCAGTCATCCCCTCAATAATACACAAAAAGTATAAAAAATTAGACAAATTATCATAATCTGTCAAGAGTTACGGCCGTAACATTAAGGAGTTACGGCCGTAACTTGGATGACTTACAGCCGTAACATTCAGTAGTTACGGACGTAACTTGGCTTCGTCAATTTGCTCACTGGTTGCTTTGAGAGTTACGTTTTCAGCCCAGAATTTCTCAGACTTTGCGTTTTTGCCTCAAATCTTCTTCGGATGATAACTTTTGATATATAACTCTGATTTTGAATCTGGAAAGACTGCCGAATTCGTCTCGGAAAGCCCTACAACATGAAAATATCAAAATTTAACAAAGAGAATATTTAATAAACATGTTATTTCTTGAGTAAATCAGTTATTCAATCCGATTAAGACTAGATTTACATCATCATCCGATAAAAATAAAATTATTAAAAACTAATTAATTAAAAGCAAAAAAAACGAGTAGACTAGCTCAATTATGGGTGAAATTTATCGATACAAACCATTGATAAGTGTATAAAACTGACACTTATCAGCCCTCGAGTCCAAAGTTATAACAAGTAATCGGCTGCGAAGGACAATTAGCTTGCACATGACCCACAACGTTGCAATTGAAACACCTCTCAGTCTGATTTGGAGTCAAAAAAAATGACTTGGAACTCTTGGTTCCACCGAACGAAGAAAGGGAAGGTTTCGCCGTAGGACTATGCAAAACTCGATGAGAAGAAGTTCCGACTCTCACACTGTCCAAAAAATCTCCAGACGTCCTCTGCCTTTTCAACTCATGCAAAGGCCCAGTAGATAACAATTCCATCTCAAACGCCATGGCTCGATTCTGATATTCTCTCAAAGTAGCACAAGTGAAATCGACATGTATTGTCGAATCTCTGGTCTCATCCGCATATTAAAATGACGGATTTTGTCTTCCTCGGTCCTCACCGGCCTCTTCATGTAAGCGAGTTGTCGACTATAATCGATAGTCTGCGACACGGGTATATCCCGCGGCTCGGCTAAATAAAAATATCGGATCCTCTGCTCTCAGATCGGCTCCGGACAGAGCTTCCATCAACTTCTTGAACTCTTCCCAAGTAACAGCATGATCCTGAGGCTCAACGGCCTCCCACCAATTAGCAACGTCACTATCGGGAAGGAACTGAGCGATAGGAATCCTCCTCTGGACAACCAACCGACTTGAAAATCTTCTCCAATTGGAAAAGCCAACCGTCCCAGCCCAAAGTATCACCCGCACCCGCAAAACGAGGAGGATGCATATGAACCACTTCTCTAAGCCACTGAGTCGACCCGACGTTCTCAGTCATGGTAGTGTTACGCTGAACCGCCTGAGCTAAATGAGTCATCTAGTCTGCCACCTGCTGAAGTATAGTAGCAACACCCATATCAACGCCATCACTAGTAGCATGATCCTGATCGCGCGACTGATTGCTACGAGCTCGACCTCTGGCCCTCGACATACCAAACTGAACAACCGTTCGTTAAAACGAGACATAACAACACATAACATCAACCACAAAAGGAGGTCCATACAAGGCACGCCGCGAAGCACAGAAATATTCTTGCTAACAAGAGTTACCATAGAACGTTCACACAACAAACTCATATCTGATAGTTCTCACAGACTCAGAAATGAATATCTCCAACAAAAACATTTATCAAGTCATCACACATTAGAACCAAGCACATGGTTAAACCAATCAGAACATTCAACACATGCCCAAGGCATTAAGCGCATACTGCTATCACTGTATATACGACAATCTCATTCAAGTTTCGAACCATTCTCGACTGGTACCACCGTTTTCGAATCAAAACTGAACTCTCATTGTCACATCCCGGGACCCCCTTGTCGTAGCATGATATTGTCCGCTCTGGGCACTCTCCTCTGAGCTGGCCCTCACGGTTTTGTTTCTGGGAGCCCATCGAGCAGCTTCCCAGGAGGTCACCCATCCTGAGATTGCTCTCGCCTCGAGCACGCTAAATTTTGACTTTAGATCATTCGAGAGTTCAACTGAATTGGGATGTTCCTGGTTTTTGGAAAATCGATGAGTTTTATAAATTTAAGTATGGGATTTTGCGACTATTTTATGAGTGTGATATCCCACACCGACTAGCAGAGAGCGGGCGAAGCACCTTATATGTGCGTGCTGAACTCCTTATAGCATGAGGCCTTTTGGGAGCCCAGTGGCTTCGTGGTGATGAGAACTCCAAAGTTAAGTGTGCTCGAGGCGACAGCAATCTCAGGATGGGTGACCTCCTGGGAAGCTGCTCGTTGGGCTCCCAGAAACAAAACCGTGAGGGCCAGCTCAGAGGAGAGTGCCCAGAGCGGACAATATCATGCAACGGCGGAGGGGTCTGGGGATGTAACAGTTTGGTATCGGAGCCACTCTGCCGTGTCGTGCGAGTGTGCCGACGAGGAGGTCGGGTTCTTTGAGGAGGGGCGGATTGTGATATCCCACACCGACTAGCAGAGAGCGGGTGAAGTGCCTTATATTTGCGTGCTGAACTCCTTATAGCATGAGGCCTTTTGGGAGCCCAGTGGCTTCGGGGTGATGAGAACTCCGAAGTTGAGTTAAAGAACTGAATTTTCTGAAGTTTATTAAAGTTCAAACTTTTTAACAAGAGTCACGGAAAAAATAGTGTAACGACCACAAACTCGAGCATCATTGACACGAGCAATGATTTAGCCAGCACACGTATTCTTTAAACATAATTTTAAGATGCACATATTTGGAAAACTGGAATTTCATTCTGAAAACAAATACTTGTAATTATCAATTCTTCGTGAAACGGGTCAAGATTTCTTATTTTAAAAATTTTTAAAAAAAAGTGCGGAAAAATATTTTTAGAAGACTTGTTGTTTATCGTAAAGCGGAACGAACTCAGTCTTCAAAATTTTAAATTACTAACATCATGTTCCGTTTCGAAGCAAACCTTTCGAATCCTTGCAAAAAATTTTCATTTCCCTCCTCACAAGAATTTTTTTTTCACATAAGGTGTGTCTCAATTACTTTCGCTAAGTATTTTGCTCGTTTAATGAAGAAACTCGGGTCCTTTATGTTCAAAAGAATATTTGAAATAATTTACACTCTCAGAAATATCATTTTCACAACGAAATTTAAAAAGCCCGAGTATATGGAAATAATTTACCAAGTAACATGACGATGTGTCTACAATTTCCTTAGATGTAAAATTTCCAAACACATATATTATTTCCAAAACCATGGAGATCATTTCAAGTAATTACTCATAATGAAAGTGCAGCTTCCACATATCAATACCAATATTTATCCACAAATTTCTCAACATAAAAGTTGTACATACGTGTCACGTTTCCAAATTCATGAATATCACAATCCAAGTTACCGCACACTCATAGAATCCTCCACACAAAGGTACACATGCATATTTTGTTCCCAAGATCATGAATATCATATCTCGATTTATCTCAACATACTTAGTCAAATAGATTCTCATAACCCAAATTATAGCACTTACAAAAGAGAGGCTTACGCACACAGGTCGCGAGGATATGATGGCTGCACCACGATACTAATCACAACTAACCACAATTGATCCCAACGGATCAAAAATGATCACGCTTGTTCACAATTGTTCACCCAGGTGACACGACAAGACACGACTCGACAAGACCCAACTAGACCCAACTGCCTAGGTTTTCGCAAACCTAAGATCTGATACCATTTATGTAACACCCCAATCCAATCAGGGATATTACACGCCATAGACCCCTTTTTTCCGCAAGGATCTACCAGGCAGGAGACTACAAAACAAAACCAACACGTGGTCAACTCGACCAAAACATAAAACCGTAGACCGATTAGGTCTCTCAAAACACAACATAGCAGTATAACTGATAAACTAAAATACAACTCGATCAAAAATTACACAACATGTCCATCCTCTTAAGGATGACAAAGAAACTAGTAATAAACACTCAGACCGACAGATCACTGATGGACAACCGACTACAACTGTGACTAGTATCGCTGCTTTACATCATCCTCCAAGCTGATCTTATGGTTGCTCAATCCAATCAGGACACCTGAAAAATAATATAAAATAATCCCCAACGAGGGGTTAGCGATGAAAATCGCTAGCAAGTAACCAAGCTATAAGGTAGTAACACGATCCCTGAGTCTAAATTCCTTTCAAAACAATTTTCTTTAGGAAGAATCATAAGAATGACTCCAAAACACATTTAAGAGAATAATTGAAGACTTTGGGGGTCTCAGTGTAAAATCATGAAAGATTTATAATTCTTCTGTTTAAAATAGTTTACCAAAAGCATCGAAATGATTCTATTCACAACCAAGTCTCAACGACTAATTAATAATACAAGTACATCCGGGACCCAAGGTCGAAATATTCACAAAACAAGCACGAGAATCGCCTAGGACCGGGGCTAAACCACTAGTCCTATCCGAGGCCTCTATGGACCCTCCCAGACTGGCTATCTAAACAAGCTCAAACACACCCATAAGTTATCTTGACACCGCACTCGCAAGTGATGATTCTCGGAGCCCCCTCCAGACCTACCCGATTAGATAACCTTATGGTCATAACATATCGACTGGCCGTACTCGCAAACACGCGCCGCCGGAGGCCTCACGGGTCCCTACCCGGGTAACATCACTCAAACACGCCCATAAGTTATCGTGACATCGCAGTCGCAAGTGACGATTCTCGGAGCCCCCTCCAGACCTACCCGATTATATAACCTTATGGTTATAACATATCAACTGGCCGTACTCACAAGCATGCGCCCCGGAGGCCTCACGGGTCCCTACCCAGGTAACATCACTCAAACACACCCATAAGTTATCGTGACATCGCACTCGCAAGTGACGATTCTCGAAGCCCCCTCCAGACCTACCCGACTAGATAACCTTATGGTCATAACATATCAACTGGCCGTACTCGCAAGCACGCGCCGTCGGAGGCCTCACGGGTCCCTACCCGGGTAGCATCTCAATTCACCAAGATATACAACAACAAAGGTACAATATTCACCACAATCGCAAATGCGTAAAACATAAGTTAACGCATCATACACCTCCACAAAGTCACAACATTCACATGACACCATCATTCAGGAAAAAAGGCTAACAAGCGAATAATACAAATATTCCGCGATTCCACAATTCCTGGGATAACTAGTCATTTGTAGTATCCATTTTAAGCACAATACAACATGAAAGGGTTGTTATCATTCTTCATGAAACTCAAGTTTACGTTCGTATTTACTTTCATAGAAATCACATATTCCTTTAAAAGTAAGTTACGGTTCAATGTTCAATCACTAACAAGTCCACGTTAAATTCACGACAAATCACATTCAAAAAGTATAAAGAATATAGATGAGATACTCCCCTCAAGTCGAAATCACGCGAAGCAACGGGAAAGCTCGACCGAAAACCCTCGAATCCTCCAACTAGGTCGAAAACACAAGAACAACATAATTAATACAAAAATCGATCACAGGGAAGATGGAAAACATACGAAATTCTCAACAAGAATTCATAGGAACAAAGGATCGAATACTTGGGGTTCAATAATTCCCCAAGAACATCAAGAACATCACCCGAACCCGAACACGATAACAATATGGATCGAAACACCGGAATATAGTCAATACTTCCGAATAAGGATACACAACACAACGATTCACGAAGATCAGCTCGAATCCTAAATATTCTCAAAATACATAGAAAAGGGTTTCAAGAAAATTACCTCGAATCAAAGATGAAGAACACAGATTGATGATGTTAATCAACACCAAGAACTCAAGGAAGATGAAAGCTTGGAGTTATAAGACTCCAAAATCGCCCAAAATCGCCTACGAATCGCCACAACCGTGGCGGAATGAAGAAGGGATGAAAAATGACGAACGCGGTCAACCCCTGGGTATTTATACCCATGCTAGCCTAACGTACGTTAGGGAAGAAGGGCTAACATATGTTAGAAATCTTACATATGTAAGGCATGCAAGATTACGTACGTAACGATGGACATAATTCTCTATCTGACATTGCAAAGACCCTTACGTACGTTATGAATAGGGATTAACGTACGTATGCCGCACATGAAGTTAACATACGTTATGCTCATCACATAGCGTACGTAAGGCACTTAGCAGTTCCAAACTGTTAAGTTCAGCTCATCGAGTACGAGCGCGATGAAACTGTGAAACGACAAAAACAACACAAGACGAAGACATGCACACCAAGCGGGCGCAACGACGAACTCAAGCGCTAAAATAAAACACGATTCCGACTACCCGAAGTTTTGGAATACGACAACGGAAGTAATCAATGGCTACTCCCAAAAACTTCCTTCCTCCTGAGCCAGGTGTGAAATGTCCCATAATGTCGATTCCCCATTTAGCAAATGGCCAGGATGCTCCCATAGTGATCATGTTTTCTGCCAGGATATGTATTAATGGTGCGTGTATTTGACATTTTTGGCAACGTTTGACCATCTCAACCACCTTTTTGCTCATCATCGGCCAGAAAAAACCAGCCCGTAATGTTTTGCTGATTAATGCCCTTCCTTTAGTGTGATCACCGCAGCACCCCTCATGAATTTCTTCTAGCTCGTCTTGCATATTGGATATGAGGGGATCCAGTGCTCTTTCCTATTTAGATCGTTTCCACGTCCTTGGATGGCTCTCCCCGTACTATTTCTGCTGACTGATTTCCTCCGGACTATTCGAGAGGATGGGTATTATTTTTCACGGTATTTTTTGCTTTCTGACCTCCCGGCTTTTCTGGATTGCACTAGCAATTATGTCATCTAATGCTTCTTTCGTCAAGGTGACTGTGCTGGGTGTAGCTTATTCTCCAGGGGTGATGAGTGTTTCTTGTAGAGTTGATTCTCCGCCCGCAGCTGCCAGTTGCTCCTCCAAATTTCTAGGTACCAACTCCCCAATTTTCTTCTGTACTGTCTCTTCTGCCATTGTCAATCTCACGTCTCAACTCTGGTGTGAATCAATGTCACCGTTCCCACAGACGGCGCCACTTGATGTAACCGAGATGATCGGTCACCATGAACCGGTTTAATCTCAGAAGTTTATCTAAGACAACCTGAATATGTGAAATGCTTCTATCTTTAAATGTTTCTCTCTCTAAGTATTTCTCTCTCTAAGAGTTTCTCTCTCTAAGTGTTTTTAATTACTTAACTTTGGGATGGACAGCTTCTCTCCCATTTATAGAAGAGGGATGAAGCCTGCCCCTGCAATCCCACTCTTAGGGAAATTCCTAATTTTCAAGGATTTTGGTTGCGGCTGCCACTCACTGGATATCGGGGATTTTGGCTGCGACTATTAATCTCCAGATATCTGGGATTTTGTAAGAAAGATAAAATCCCAACTTTCCAGGGATTTTATCCTTATCGGCCCGGACCCTTCCTAGCTCAGGGTAGGGCCAGTTAGCTTGGACTCCTTCATGAGGGCACCCCCTTGTTGGGGTCCCTCGTTCTTCTGAGAGGTCGGTAGGTCTGCTCATCTTTGCTAATATTTACATCTTATCTTCCGAGCTCGGGATAGTGTCAGTTAGCTCGGACTCCCTCATGAGGAAACCCTCCTGTCAGGGTCCCTTGTTCTTTTGAGAGGTCGGTAGGTCTGCCAATAACTGGGCTCTTTAGATCGGGTATTTGGCAGGTCTACATTTATCATCCTATCAGAGGCACCTTGCCCATTCGCTAAATGGGGGATCGACATTATGGGACAATTCGCAGCTGGCTCAGGAGGAAGGAAGTTTTTGGTGATGGCCATTGATTACTTCAGTAAATGGTTAGAGGCCGAGCCAGTGGCCACTATCACCGAGCAATTGATCATAAATTTTTTGTTTAACAACATCTGCTGCAGATATGGGGCACCCCAAATACTCATCTCGGATAATGTGACACAATTCAATGGGAAAAGAACGCAATCCTGGTGCGAAGGAATGCATATCAAATAATGATTCACTGCGGTAGCCCATCCACATGCCAACGGACAGTTGGAAGTCACAAATAGAACAATATTGCAAGGGATAAAAACACGCCTGGGCAAAGCAGGGATAGGATGGGTAGATAAACTCAGCTCGATGCTATGGTCTTACAGAACCACACTTAGGTCGTCAACAGGGTAAACGCCTTTTGGTATGGTGTATGGGTCCGAAGCAGTAATCCGGGCAGAGGTCGGAGAAATGTCACACCGAGTTCGATGGTTCAATGAAGAAGAAAATGAAGAAATGATGAAGGAAGCACTGGATACCATAGAAGAAATAAAGGAAATAGCTGCAACAGGTACTGAGAGATACATGAGTTTGACAAAAGCAGCTCACGATAAGAAGGTAAAGAAAAGACAATTCAAAGTCGGCGACTTGGTACTCAGGCGAGCTGATGCTCTAGAAAAAAGGAAAGCTGGAACCAAACTGGGAAATACCTTACAAGGTAATCCGAATCTATGCAGGGGGAGCTTATGAACTCGAGGATATAAAGGGATACCCCATTAAGATAGCTTGGAACATATGCCATTTGAAAAAATATTTTGTGTGAAGAAATGTTGAGAAAGGCTTGTAATGTTTTAATAAAAGTCCATTATCAAGGAAATTTGAATGTGCAATTCGAACGAACTAAAAAATCTGATCGGGTGAAACACCCTCAGATTCAAACAAGGGTGAACTGCCTTAGAAAATCTGACCGGGTGAAATGCCCTCAGATTCAAACAAGGGTGAACCTCCCTAGAAATCTGATCGGGTGAAACGCTCTCAGATTCATACAAGGGTGAACTACCCTAGAAAATCTGACTGGGTGAAACGCCCTCATATTCAAACAAAGGTGAACTACCCTAGAAAATCTGAAGGGGTGAAACGCCCTCAGATTCAAACAAGGGTGAACTGCCCTAAAAAATATGAACAGGTGAAACGCCCTTAGATTTAAACAAGGGCGAACCGCCCTAGAGGGCATGAGTGGGTTAAACACCCCCAGATTCAAACAAAGGCGAACTGCCTTAAAATCTAATCGGGTGAAACGTCCTCAGATTTAGACAGAGGAGAACTATCCTAAAATCTTGATAGAGCTATATTAACTTTTAAAAGGTTGTTAAAACCGAGCTACGCTAACTCCAAAGAGTTGTTTGAAGTAGCCGAGCTATATTAACTTCAAGAGGTGATTTTTAAAGGACGAGTTGTATTGAAAAGAGGTTGTTTTCATACCCGAGTCACATTAACTTGCATATCAATATCGTACATATCCGAGCTACATTCACATTAAAAGGTCTTCATTAAAAATGGACATCTGTGCTAGGACAAAGGCAACAAATAGAATAAATATACATACAAACAAAACTAAAATACGGACTCGGTAGATGGGGAGAATATGAGGGGGAGGCCTCAGGATCAGCCCCCCCTCCCCCCCAGTCGGAGCGTCAGGAGCATTGGCCCTGCCGGATGAGACAAGGGGGATAGCTGGCAACTCCAAATCCAGACCGGATTTGGTTATCGACTCCCTAAGAGCGGCTTCCCATGAGGCAGCCTCTGGGGACTCATTCACGTCGCCCGACCAACCCGAGGGGACAGGAGATTTCTCTAAGGCAGCCTCCCTATTCAGCTCGCCTTCAAAACCCAAAGCTGCTAGATGCTCGCGGGCACGGAATAAAGCAAAATCGAAGTACTGCGTCGCAGCTGGAGCAAGTCGGACCAGGCAGGCAGTTGAATTATGATAACGAGCAAGGAGGGCCGAGCGATAGGCTCCCAAGAAGGATTGCCCGACGCCGGCAGTCAGGAATTAGCGCTGGCCATCCAAAACTCCTCGCTCATAGGTTGACGACACCTGAGATCTAGCCTCCGCTAGTTGAGCTTCGAGCTGCACAATTCTCTTAGACGAGGCCTTGGCCTATGCAAGCTGAGCCTCGAGCTGGATAACCTTCTCTAATTCAGCCTGAGCCTGAGTATTCATGAGTTTTAGCTCTTGATTCATCTGAACATAAGCCATCTGGGCTCGATCTAAGACCGTTTCTCGCTCAAAAATCTTCCTTAGGGCAATATCGAGACGATATTCCCTCTCAGATAGCCTCGACCAAGATCTTCTTTCGCCCTCAGGGCAGCCGTAAGCTCAGCCGAAATATGAGCCATTTGAGAAGAAGGGCAATCTTCACTCTTCTGCTCTTCCACCAGACACATCAGGGTATAGCAGGGCTAAAAAGAAAAAGGAGGGGAAAAAGAAAAATAAGCAAAGATAAAAAAAATACAGTAGGGATAGAAAAAAATAAGCAAACGTAATTACCTTCCCAAAATACATCATCATCAAGTCTAGACGAGTATGCTTCAAAGAATGCCGTCGTATCTACCTGTCCGTATCAGGGACCACTGAGCTGAAGAAGGAAATGAACTTCTCAAACTCCTTACAGCGCAGCAGGGTATCCATACCCGAATTAGAAGAACTCGCAGCCTTGGACCGCTTAGCAGGAGCTGGGGAGCTCGAAGATCGGGCTCGCTTAGTGACCTGCAGCTATAGAGAAGAGCTTGTCGGATCCTGCCCAGTGGTCAAGAAGGAGCTAGGTCAGAAGGCAGAGTTACCCCGACCTTGGCCACCTTGGTAGAAGTAGGCCTATGCTTCGATTTAGATGAGCCCTCCATCCTCTCTTTAGGAGGATTCGCCGATTTAGGAGCCTTGTCCTTTGCAGGACCGGTAGGCTTGGTAGCATCAGATTGGCAGGTCCGCATAAAACAATATATAAAAACTAATATAATGTGACCCCCCCCGAGATATTCGGAGAATATCACAGTGCCGTAAATCCCGACCTGGGATTCACTAGGCTTATCTCACTCACAACGTATTAAATTTAATAAAATCCAATTGGGAATCAATAAACTCGATACAAACAAGGAAGTTCAACCACGAACAAACAATACCATGAAGAAATACAAGAAGTTGCACGACAATGGAAAAGGACTTTCCTAAAGTACTCGAGTACCACTTATTATTACAAGGATAAAATAGACCGAAGAGAACAACGACCAAACAAAGTAGAACACAACTAGCCACAGTATCACGCCTCGCCATCCTCATCGTATCGTCCCGGCGCTCGCTCGTATGGTTCCTTAGGACCTGAAAAACACAAAAGTAATTTTCCCCAAACGAGAGGGGTTAGGGCAAGTATTACAAGTGAAATGTCAAGTCTTATACATAAAAGCATATGCACCAATTCAAAGCCATGATGATGATTTTCCGGAAAATACAATTATCCAAACATATTTGGAAATGATGATATCTCTTGCTTAACCGTGGACTCGACAATGCGCGAATCCCTCCTCGACCCCGTCGGATCATCTCGGAGTGGCTAACCCAAATGTTCATGGAACCGACATAAGCGGAACCCTCCTCGACCCCGTCGGGTCCTCTCGGAGTGAACGAAAGCAACTCTCACAATCACATGCATTACTTTTCACATTTAAGAACATAACTTTCACAAGAATCACTTGCCTGGAATCGAGAGGAAAAAGGGTACGAACGACAAGGTACCAAGATTGAAGGATTCGACAACTCCGAACCTAGACAAGTTCGCAATTCAATTGTCAAAACCCCATCGGTATGAAAATAAGTTGGAATCACCCGAATTTACTACCCCGATACATGTGTTCCGGGAATAATTCTCTTGGATAGTGAATCGCAAGTCAAATATCCCAAACACTCAAGAACTCCAGAAATACACCATTAAATCCATAGGAAAACATGTATCAAAGGTAGATAACTCATAATCGATATATTCTAACATAACAACAAGCTGGATCGAAGAAATCGGATGGAAAATCCCCAAATCCCGAAAATCTAGGGTTGTGAGAAGTTTACCTTGATTTGGAGCGGTGGAGAGGATCAAACGTTGATAAATCCGAACTAGAAACTCAAAGATGTTGCTAGATAATTGCAGCTCGAAGAACTCCTCACAAATCGCCCGGAATCGCCTAAAATCGCCAAGGAGGTGAAGGTAGGAAGAAATGACGATTTGGGAATGGAAATGTCCTATTTATACTAAATAGGGACTAGCGTGCGCTAGCCATGAAAAATAGCGCTTTGTCGGATTCACCGTGCAATCCAAGAGCCTCTGCGACTCGTTAGCGTACGCTAACACCGGCCTTATAGCGTGCGCTAGTGACTTCAATTAGCGTGCGCTAATTATTTCTAATAGCGTGCGCTACACGGTAGTCGTGCCTACCCGTAACCCATCCGCCGCTCTGCTCTCTTTAGCGCACGTTACTCTAGTAACGTAGCGTGCGCTACCACCAAAATCTAGCGTACGCTACCAGTCACACCTAGCGTACGCTAGGAATTCCATTTTCCAGTCCAGTAGCTACTGGACTGTACGCCTCCAATACATTAGTAGCGTGCGCTAATTATAATGGATAGCGTGCGCTACCCTCACTAAATTAGCGTGCGCTACAAGGTGTGCGTAGCGTGCGCTACCCATTACACAAAGGTAGTATAATCGCATCAAGGATCCGAAAACAGCGACGATCCGAACAAGAAAAGGGGTAAATCCAATTGACAAGAGTTCCAAGATCAATATAAGCTTACCAAACACTTATACGAGCGTAAAAATTACAAAGCACAAGAGTAGAAGATTTACAAAAAGTACGGGTATTACATCCCCCCCCTCTAAAATGAAGTTTTGTCCCGAAACTTAAGAAATGAATAACTCTGGGTATCTAGTACGCATGCTCTCTTCGGTTTCCCACGTCGCTTCCTCAACTCCGTGTCGTGACCACTGAACTTTAACCAACGGTATGGTTTTGTGCCGGAGTTGTTTTACTCGATGCTCTAGTACTTTCACTGGCTTCTCTTCAAATGTGACATCCTCTGCGATCTCGATGTCCCCGTAATCAATGATATGACTCGGTCGTGGACGTACCTCCTCGGTTGGGAAACATGGAACACACTGTGAACATGGCTAAGGGCCGGAGGTAAAGCCAATCGATAGGCCGATTCCCAATTGCCGAGAATCTCAAAAGGTCCAATATATCTCGGACTAAGTTTGCCCCTTTTTCCGAACACAAGACTCCTCTAATCGGTGATACTTTGAGTAGGACATGATCACCCACATCAAATTCCAAGGGCCGACGACGATTGTCGGCGTAGGATTTTGTCGACTACGAGCGGTTATGATCGGTCTCGGATGATGGAAATCTTTTCTTTGGTTTCCATCAACATATCGGGTTCCGTCCCGACCAAATCTGAAGCTTCATCCTAACAAAGTGGAGATCTACACCGCCTACCATACAATGCCTCAAAAGGTGCCATCTTGATCGATGCGTGCCAGCTATTATTGTAAGTGAACTCGATCAAAGGTAGGTGTATTTCCCAATCGGTACTCCAATCCAGGGCACACGCCCTCAGCATATCTTCCAATGTCTGGATCGTCCGCTCAGTCTGACCGTCAGACTGTGGGTGGAAGGAAGTACTCAACCTCAATTCGGTGCCCAAGGCTTGATGGACCGCCTTCCAAAAATGCGACACGAAACGACCATCACGATCGGAAACAATAGACTTTGGCGTACCGTGTAATCTCACAATCTCCGATATAAAAATCCGGGACAATCGCTCCGGTCCCCACGTGTCCTTAATGCCAAGAAAATGTGCCGACTTAGTCAATCGGTCAACAACAACCCAAATCATATTCATCCCCGACTTAGTCCTCGGCATCCTGGTGATGAAATCCATGGTAATATCCTCTCATTTCCATTCGGGAATAGGGAGAGGTTTCAACAACCCGGCCGGTCGTTGATGCTCAATTTTGACTTGTTGACATGTCAAACACCTTGACACAAACCCGGTGATATCTCTCTTCATATATTCCACCAAAAACTCCTTTTAAGATCCTTGTACATTTTACTCGTCCCAGGATGGATCGAGTAAGGTGTAGCATGGGCTTCTCGTAGTATTCTCTGCCTCAGCTCTGATTCATTCGGAACACAAATCCTACCCTGAAATTTCAAAATGCCATCCTCGTGGATCATAAAACCAGGGGCTTTCCCTTTTTCCACGTCTGCCCTCAGTTGGACAAGCATTGGGTCATTCTCCTGTTTTTCCTCGACATCGTCGATCAAGGACGGAATAGCCTCAAGAGTACACATATGACCCTGAACCCGTTGGATCCGTACTTCGACTCCCTGCTCAATTAACTCCCATCTGATCTTAACTTGAGGCGTAAGGGCCTCAAGCATCTGAAGAGATATCGACTTCCGGCTCAACGCATCAGCTACAACGTTAGCCTTTCCTGGATGGTAAAGGATTTCCAGATCATAATCCTTTATCAGCTCTAACCAACGTCGTTGTCTCATATTCAGCTCTTTCTGGCTAAAAATATACTTTAGGCTCTTGTGGTCGGTATATATTCGACATGAAGAACCGTACAAATAGTGACGCCAGATCTTCAATGCAAACACTACAGCAGCTAATTCCAAATCATGGGTAGGATAATTCAGCTCATACGGTTTAAGTTGTCGTGAAGCATAGGCAATCGTCTTATCATGCTGCAAGAGTACGCACCCAAGTCCTTGTCCTGATGCGTCGCAATAAACCGAATACCCACCGACTCCCTGAGGTAGGGCTAAAACCGGCGCGGTAGTCAGACGCCTTTTCAGCTCTTCGAAACTCCGTTGCTTCTCTTCATTCCATTCGAACCTTTCGGACTTCTGGAGTAATTGAGTAAGTGGTCGAGCAAGTTTGGAGAACCCCTCGACGAACCTCCGGTAGTATCTGGCCAGACCCAAAAAGCTACGAACCTCCTTCACATTCCTGGGTGGAGCCCAATCTAACACTGCCTCAATTTTCTGGGGATCTACCCGAACCCCTTCCGCTGAAATCACATGTCCGAGAAACATGACTTCCTTCAGCCAGAATTCACACTTAGAAAACTTTGCATAGAGGTGCTGAGTCCTCAAAATCTCCAACACCAATCGCAAATGTCGAGCGTGTTCCTCTTCATCTCGAGAGTAGACCAAAATATCGTTGATAAAAACAACTACACAATTATCAAGATGCTCAATAAATATTTTATTCATCAATTGCATAAATATCGCCGGTGCGTTGGTTAACCCAAAAGGCATAACCACAAACTCATACTGCCCATACCTCGTACGAAAAGCAGTTTTAGGAACGTCGGATTCCTTAATGCGAAGTTGATAGTAACCGGACCTCAAATCAATTTTCGAGAACACCGCGGCTCCCTACAATTGATCAAACAAATTATCGATACGCGGCAAAGGGTATTTATTCTTAATGGTCACTTTGTTCAGTTCCCGATAATCAATACACAAACGTAGTGAACCATCTTTCTTCCTTACGAACAAGACCGGTGCACCCCATGGAGAGGCACTGGGTCTAATATACCCTTTATCCAACAATTCTCCCAGTTGTTTCTTCAACTCTTGCATTTCTGAAGGTGCCATACGATACGGTGCCTTAGAAATCGGGGTTGCTCCTGACTCCAAATCAATTGTAAATTCAACTTCCCGCCCCGGTGGTAGTCCCGGTAATTCGTCTGGGAAAACATCCGGAAAGTCACTTACAACAGGAATCGAGGGAAGTTCAACTTTCCCATCTTCGACTTTTATGGCATAACACCAATACCCAACACAGTCCTTTCTAATCAGTTTTGTCACCTTCAAGGCACTAATCAAAAATTTCTGACATCCCCTCTTGTACCCCGCAAAATGGTGTTCGGTACCGTCTTTGGCTAACATTGATATGATCTTCGTGCGATAATTCATTACCGCACCGTGTCTATCGATCCAATCGTCACCGAGGATTAGATCTTCATCAATAATGTCTACGACTATCAAATTCGAAAACCACACTCTCTCAGCGATTAACACCGGACAATCTCTAACTTCCTTGTCTCCCACGATTCTATCACCACTGGGCAACTTAACCACAAATGACTCACAAGGGGACAAGCCCTCAATATCCAATCGACGTACACAATCCAAAGAGATAAACGAATGAGAAGCACCGGAATCAAAAAGCACTCTAACTGGATGAGACAAAAGAGAAATGATACATGTCGCCACGGTAGCCTCTGGATCTCCAGCTTTCCTCATCTCATAGACACGAGGTTGCACCGAACCAAGACCGGGAGCTCCCCTCTAACAGACCGACCACGGCCTCTGCCTCGACCGTAACTCTGGGATGGTTGACCCGTAGATGACTTCGATTAACACTCGGTTCTCAGTGTGTAGGGCCATTGCACGAGTTCCAAGTGGGGTTTCTTCTTCCGTACAAGACATGGCTCTGTGGCCTTCCCGCCGCAATTAAAACACTTCAATGGGGGTAGACCACAATCACGATTAATATGGCCTGCTGTCACAATTAAAACATGTCACAACCCGGTTGACGCATTAGCACCAACTACGAAATTCCATTTACCTCCGATGCACGGGAAGACCCTTTGGTTGTATAGCTTGCCGATTGCGATCCCCGTGGTTGCCACCTCTACCGTTAGAAAACTTTCCGGTGGTCTTCGCTTCTTACTCTCACTTGTCGTTTCTGTAGTAGTGAAGGACATATCATAGGCTAGTGCCCTATCTTGATACTACTTCAATGTGGCGAAAGCGAAGCACGACATATAGTTCCTAACTTTTGGCTTAATTCGCATGTCAAATTGACGAATTCTATCTCTATCTTCCTTCACTTGATTTTTACATGGTTGAGTTGACGGTTGTATTCAATGATTGCACGAGATACAGGGGACATCCCGGGGTTTAGCTTCATAAAGGCTCGAATCTCGGCCTCCCGAATGTGCCACGGCGTAACTCGGCCTCCATCAATTCCTTAAACTCATCCCATGAAACCTCACGATCCCGAGGTGCAACACTTGCCACCACTAGCCGCATCCCTTGATAGGAAGTCTTGGGCAATCGGCACCTTACGTGCCTCCGGACAATTCACGGCCATGAAAACTTTATTCATCTCATTAATCCAATCTTCCCACCGATCGGATCATTTGACCAATAAATTTGGGAGGGCACATACGAATAACATCTTGTAACCACTTCTCGGCCCGATGTCGATGAGGAGGTGGTTGGTTAAGCTGCATCACCGGGTTAAAAGAGCCATTTGGTTCGCCACTTGCCGTGATATGGTGGCAACACCCACATCCGGTTGGCTCCCTGTAGAAGTTCCCAGACTGGCTGACGGCTCCTGATGACTACCGGTGCTAGGTTGAATAGAGTCCGACAAGCTAGGCGTAGATGAGCCTTCTACCGAGCTGAGGGACATGGCCGCTCTACCGGCTGCGCCACGCCCTCGGCCACGACCACGGCCGCATCCACGTCCTCTACCAGTTGACATTCTAAAGAAAAAATGTAAGTAAAATCATAAGAATAGCTCGAAGCAATGCCATCTAGAATATGGACTTCTCATGTCCCATAATCGAATGATAGTGAGTGAATGAAGAGGGTAAATAAGATAGGGAACTTACGAGTACCGGTCGTACGAGATGACGACAGCGCGATGATACTGTGTCCTTGGAATTGTACATTTAGACCCAGCAATCCGACAGCCTAGGTATCCATAAACCTAAGCTCTGATACCAAATTCTGTAACACCCCCCGAGATATTCGGAGAATATCACAGTGCCGTAAATCCCGACCTGGGATTCACTAGGCTTATCTCACTCACAACGTATTAAATTTAATAAAATCCACTTGGGAATCAATAAACTCGGTACAAACAAGGAAGTTCAACCACGGACAAACAATACCATGAAGAAATACAAGAAGTTGCACGACAATGGAAAAGTACTTTCCTAAAGTACTCGAGTACCACTTATTATTACAAGGATAAAATGGACCGAAGAGAACAACGACCAAACAAAGTAGAACACAACTAGCCACAGTATCACGCCTCGCCATCCTCATCGTATCGTCCCGGCGCTCGCTCTTATGGTTCCTTAGGACCTGAAAAACACAAAAGTAATTTTCCCCAAACGAGAGGGGTTAGTGCAAGTATTACAAGTGAAATGTCAAGTCTTATACATAAAAGCATATGCACCAATTCAAAGCCATGATAATGATTTTCCGGAAAATACAATTATCCAAACATATTTGGAAATGATGATATCTCTTGATTAACCGTGAACTCGACAATGCGCGAATCCCTCCTCGACCCCGTCGGATCATCTCGGAGTGGCTAACCCAAATGTTCACGGAACCGACATAAGCGGAACCCTCCTCGACCCCGTCGGGTCCTCTCGGAGTGAACGAAAGCAACTCTCACAATCACATGCATTACTTTTCACATTTAAGAACATAACTTTCACAAGAATCACTTGCCTGGAATCGAGAGGAAAAAGGGTACGAACGACAAGGTACCAAGATTGAAGGATTCGACAACTCCGAACCTAGACAAGTTCGCAATTCAATTGTCAAAACCCCATCGGTATGAAAATAAGTTGGAATCACCCGAATTTACTACCCCGATACATGTGTTCCGGGAATAATTCTCTTGGATAGTGAATCGCAAGTCAAATATCCCAAACACTCAAGAACTCGAAATACACCATTAAATCCATAGAAAACATGTATCAAAGGTAGATAACTCATAATCGATATATTCTAACATAACAACAAGTCGGATCGAAGAAATCGGATGGAAAATCCCCAAATCCCAAAAATCTAGGGTTGTGAGAAGTTTACCTTGATTTGGAGCGGTGGAGAGGATCAAACGTTGATAAATCCGAACTAGAAACTCAAAGATGTTGCTAGATAATTGCGGCTCGAAGAACTCCTCACAAATCGCCTAATCGCCTAAAATCGCCCAAGGAGGTGAAGGTAGGAAGAAATGACGATTTGGGAACGGAAATGTCCTATTTATACTAAATAGGGACTAGCGTGCGCTAGCCATGAAAAATAGCGCGCTATCGGATTCACCGTGCAATCCAAGAGCCTCTGCCACTCCGTTAGCGTGACGCTAACACCAGCTTATAGCGTGCGCTAGTGACTTCAATTAGCGTGCGCTAATTATTTCTAATAGCGTGCGCTACCTGGTAGTCAGTGCCCACTCCAGAACCTACTGTCCCCAGCTCTGCTCTCTTTAGCGCACGTTACTCTAGTAACGTAGCGTGCGCTACCACCAAAATCTAGCGTACGCTACTACCACACCTAGCGACGCTAGAATTCTTTTCGATCCAAAGAGCTACTGGACTGTCCGCCTCCAATACATTAGTAGCGTGCGCTAATTATAATGGATAGCGTGCGCTACCCTCACTAAATTAGCGTGCGCTACAAGGTGTGCGTAGCGTGCACTACCCATTACACGAAGGTAGTATAATCGCATCAAGGATCCGAAAACAGCGACGATCCGAACAAGAAAAGGGGTAAATCCAATTGACAAGAGTTCCAAGATCAATATAAGCTTACCAAACACTTATACGAGCGTAAAAATTACAAAGCACAAGAGTAGAAGATTTACAAAAAGTACGGGTATTACATATAACAGTCAAATCATCCTCACACCCCAACATACGCCAAAAAAGGCTAACTAAAATACGGTAGAAATATAATAAACAAAACTGGGAAGACCTACCAATATCAGGTATGGCTGGATACGAATTAGAACTCAACCTGCAATGAAATAACAGGTCATGAAGATGCGTCAGCTAGAAGGCATTGTAGGAAACGACATTCCATTCCTGAACCTTACTAACTCACCCAGCTCGGATAGAGTTGCGTCTAGGGATCGAAGCTTGACCTGGGGTGGCTTGCACCCACTCCGTTGGAAAGCCCCAAGATTCACCAGAAGGAAGACGAAGATAAAAGAAGCGTGTCCTCCAATCATTCACGTTGAAAGGGAGGTGAGTAAGGAAATGGGCATCGTTTCGAGAAGTTAAATAAAAAGAGCCTTTAAAGCTCTTCACCCCGAAACAAAAATAGAAGAAATCTAGGTCGGGTTCCTAATTCTTATAATGACAAAGTACAAGAAAACTGACCATATAACGAAAGGAGTTCGGGGAAAATTGATTAAGGGGAAGGTTATATTTAGTAGAAATAAAAACAAGGATAGTGTGAAAAGGAAAGCGAAGGTCCTGTTCACCGATCCACAAACCAAGTGATGTGGCCTGGAGGAGGGTGATCAGGAACGTCAAAAGCCTATGGGTGGCAAAATCGCACCCCGTAGAGAGCCTAAGAAATCTTACAAAGCTCTCTAGTGCGGCCGGGCTGGTCCTAGATAAAGGATGGGGAGGAAGGATGCGTGTAGCCCCCGCGCTCGCTTGATAAGGGTCGGCTAACAGGCCGGTAATCGTCACCTCGCCAGAACGAGGAGAGGACGGGGGATCTACAATAATTAAAGGGATTCCCGAAGGAAGATTAGGGGCTATATCACCTAGCTCTGACTAATCTATATTACCGACAGGCTCGTCTACAAGACAAAGGGAGGAGCCTACAGCTCGTTCCGACCTACTACCTGAATTCCCGTCGGAAGAAGATAAACCTTCCAAAAAAGAATCCATGGCCGATTGACCGGAGATATTCTGGGAGTCGATTTTCTTAAATAAAGCCTTTAAGACTGACCCAGTTCTTGGTGACCGATCAGCTCGGTTACATCAGCACAACTTATTATGTTGTGTAGATTCGATTTTTCTTAAAGACGGTTCCTCTTTCGAATGTTAAAACATCTCTTATATATTGATCAATCTACTATATTTTTATGTCAATTGAAATTAGTACATAGCATTGGGGTTTATGAAAATAACTCAATGGATCATCTAAGGTTAGAGGTACATTTCTATCCTCTAGAAGAACTTAGAGTGAAAATTATTTGATCAAATCAACATATTTTTTTTCGAAATATCCGAAGATAAAAAATATCATCATTTATTGGCCAAATAAATAAAGATTGTAAAATAATGAAAATCACACACAATAATAAGCAACCCAAAATGATTTTTTATACAAACTTATAACATGATACAAATCTTGTTTATAATTTCGACTAGAATAACTTAGCCCATAAGGACTTTATTCAACAAATTACATGAAACGGTAAACATGATTAGGTTATAAAAGCAAAGAATTGATAATAACTCCCACCTCAACATGAACTTCTTACCAACATTTACAAGTACGCAAGTTTGTCCTTCACAAAAATGGTAAAAGTATAAAGTGAAATGAAAAAAATCAAGATGGAAGATGATTAAAAGACGAAAAATGGAATGGATCAAGGGATCTACTTATACACCCAAGGTCATTTAATAGCTCCAAAACATGAGCAGAACACATTAAATTGGATCAAAAAGTGTGAAAGAAGTGATAAGATCACACAATCTATCAAAAAGTACGGTAGTAAGATTTAGGTGTCAGGGCCGTACATCACCAATTTTAAGACCGTGACAAAGAAGGTGTTACGTCCGTACGCTGCCACATATTTTTTTGTGTGTTCTTTGTTGAGTGTCTTATGACCGTACGAAAAGTCATGAACGGCCGTAATAGTTCTTCAGACTTCATTT
Source organism: Orobanche coerulescens (assembly GCA_033398695.1). Classification (NCBI taxonomy): domain Eukaryota; kingdom Viridiplantae; phylum Streptophyta; class Magnoliopsida; order Lamiales; family Orobanchaceae; genus Orobanche; species Orobanche coerulescens. The sequence goes on along the minus strand of JAWKAU010000058.1, from coordinate 565,328 downwards.
CTAATCTATACTTTATTGGCTCTTAGACCCAAATCTTATTCGGATGATAAATTTTGATATATAACTTTGAGTTTAAATCCAGAATGAGTGTCGCACTCGTCCTTTTGAGATCTACAACATAAATCTGTGTGTTATAGTCTAAATAGTACTCCTTCCGTGCCTTACGTATAGACACTTTTTTACCATTTTTTTCTGTCCCAAAGAATAGGCACACTCTATTTTTAGTAAAATCACTTTACTCTTTCTTTTTATAAAGTCATACTCTCTCTGCTCCATATGACAAAGTCTTAATTCCCAAAATAAATATTACTATATATTAACATTAATTGGGCAATCCTTTCCGGAGCCAAAAAAAAAAAAAAACATTAATTGGGCAAGCGTGCGTAGTAGCCAAACGCAGCATCAAAGCCATCACAAATCGCACAATTTTAGAGTTGCAAATAGACAAACAACAGATATGCACTCTTTTGGGTACAGAGTCAACGCTTTGGTGGTACTCGCCGGCACGATTCTCGCATTAATCTGCGGTATCGCGTCTGTTTCCGACAGCTTCAATTCGATCTCGCCCTCCGCTGAAGTCCATGTAAAATCTTTTGAATTTCGACCTGTTCTCCACAAAATTGAAAAAATAAATTGTTATTCATTGAGCTTTTTTTTCTTTGGATTTTAGGTGTTGGATATTAATCGGTTTCGGAAGAAACTCACCGGTGATGATGAGGTGAATCCCATACTAGCATGGAAATTGGGTTGCTGTAATTTTCCTTTTCTTTTTTCGTTTCATTTTGTATTGTAATTTTGTGCTTGTGAATTGCGTTGAAGTGTTGAAAATATAGTGTATTTTGGCTTGAGGTGTATGAATTGGTTGTTGTAAATTTATGTTAAAAATAGCTTCAAATCAATTGGATGAATAGAATGCGCCTCCGTGACTGTATATATAGTATATGTTCATAATTCATAAAATCATATTAACTGGATAAACCTTGAAAAAAATAGAAGCCGGTTCAATCCAGTTATGAATCATTCTTGTCTGTGGCACAAATGATGGGTATCATAACTGGAATCTCTATGTGCAGATAGACTGTATTCCGTGAATATATAAATATATAACTGCATAAACCTTGAAGAAGTAGAAGTTGGATTAATCATATTATATAACATTCGTGCCCCTCTATGCGGCGCAAATGATGGTTGTGAGAACTAGAATCTCTATGTGCCCCCTTCCTTTTTGTTGTGACTAGTAACTGCTGGCTCCGATAATCATATGTTAGAAAATTTGGGTGAAAATATATGTCTCCTATGCAGGTCAGCCTGACTTTGAATATATCAGCAAATCTAGAGTCGTTATTTACGTGGAACACTAAACAGGTTTGTCGATTCAAATATTTCAACTACTGTACACTGTGATTGGTGTGTGGTTTTCTCTATGATTTAAATGATTGATCTGAATGATCTGGTTTGGAGAAATAAGTGTTTTCGGGCAACTGGTAATAAACATATCAGCTTCATTGTTTTTACATTTAATGATTGGTTCATCAGTTGGATTGAAGATGAGTCGATACTTCATCTGTCTTTTTGGAGAAATTAGGTTAATTCACCTTAGTTTAAACCTTGACGGTAGCTAACATATAGCTCAGTAAGGCATTGTAAGTCTGTAACCCAGGGGGCGATTGTTTGGCTGAGCAGGTTATACTGTAACTTAGCCCTAGATCTGGGGTGAGCTTGAGGCCGTGGGGATACATGGAAATGAGATCAATCCTCGGCGCCACTTAGATTAGGGAGAAAAAAAAGAAAAGAATAGACAAACCCAAACGGTAGCTACATTTCCCACTATTTTTTTTTCAAAATCTTTGTGGGAAGATGCATGCTGTGGCCTCCCTTCTTTGAACTTGTTCCTGGCCATTAGACAGACTGGGACGAATTTTGTAAAATCTCAAAAGCTCCAACCTCTTGGTTTGTATGTAGTAGGATGCTTTTTTGTTTAGGTTTGGATGATTTGTTGCTATTGAAGTTCATTTTTATATGACATCTCATCTTGCATTTATTTTCAGGTATTTGTATTTTTAGCAGCTGAATATGAAACGCCAAAAAATGGGTTGAATCAGGTACAAAATCATGATTCCGTTTTGTATCTATTATTGAACATATGTTTGTATCCTATTTCGAAGGATTCTGCACGTAGTACAAGTGCTAATTCTTCATCTTTTACCTGTGAGTGTGCTAGTATGATTATGATGGTTTATTACTATCTACTACGAATCTCTTCAACTAGATTGTAGTGGTGGTATATTTTTTCTTCTTTTTCATATGTGGTCATATGCTTCTTCTCATTGCGTGACGTTCGTAAACATATTCCTACTAATGATTGGATGTACGGTGGCAGGTCTCCTTGTGGGATAGTATTATACCCTCAAAAGAGCTAGCAAAATTTCAGATTCGCACAACTAACAAGTATCGTTTTATTGACCAAGTGAGCTATTGTCTTGGAGTCCCTTTGCTTATTCGATTTTTAAACCCTTTTGCCTTAATGTTCTATATACGAGTGCTCAGGTATCACCCCGTGACATTACACTCTATATTCATGCAGGGAAGCAACCTACGTGGTAAAGACTTTAACTTAACTATGCATTGGCATGTGATGCCGAAGACTGGCAAGATGTTGGCCGACAATTTGGTTATAAGTGGCTTCCGCTTGCCCGAGGCCTACAAATAAAAAGAATTTGTTTTATTACATTTTCTTGAACTTTTAGTCCTCCCTTAGTTGGAGGTACAAGCAGTTGAGAATCAAAAGCGACACTTAGCTATATATCTGACATGTACTATTTGTGCTTATTGGTAATGTGTTTGCTTGAAGCGGCCCTCTGATCGAGGAATTACAAGAGTTCTAACTTGTATTATTATTTGACTGACAAGATCCTCCAATCGTCAACATTGCGCGACTGTGTATTTTTGTGAAACAATTTTTTTTCCGGGTAATCTAAGGGGTCACATGACATGATGGTAAGATGTGTGTAACTGGCATGATTGGTATGTATGAATTGGATTGAATTAGGTAGGAATGGAGTAACCAAGACATGCAATGAAATAGGTATTTCCCTTTTCCTATGATTGTATACATGAGGAACAAGAAAAGGATTAGTCATAGAAGTAGATATAATCTGGGATTAATAAGTTTATTATTTTAATTTGAGTTAATTACATAAATCGTCCTTGTGGTTTGTCGGGTTTCACAATATTTAGTCCCTATACTTTTTTTCAGTGGGTCATGTCGTTGTGGTTTTTGATCCGTTACGGATTTAGTCCTTGTGGTTTGTCGGGTTTCACAGGTTTAGTCCCTATACTTTTTTTTTTCAGTGGGTCATGTCCTTGTGGTTTTTGATTCGTTACAGGTTTAGTCCTTTGACCAATAATTCTGTTAGTTGATCGTTAATCTGAAGGGTATTTTCGTCTTTTTATATATATTTTTTATTATTATTTGAGTACGTTGTAATTAGCTCTTTATTTTATGGTTATTATTATTATTATGATTATTTTTTTTTTAAAAAACAAATTTTATTAGATGAATAACATTTTACAAGAAATTAGTGGGAAGCCGAGATATTATTTGGGCCCCCACTCCTTTTGCAATAACAAAAACAACTCGAGTAAAAATATGAGCAGCAGCAGCCTCCCAACATCTTGAGACACCGAAATCTTCTGAACTCGTTTCAGTAATGCAATAGTACTCGTCTCCAACTCCCCCAGTGAAGAGAACGAGAAGGGTAAGAAACCATATCCCCGCGCCTCACACAAGTCCTGGTACTTGGCACATTTACGCCGAGCAGCATCAATCACAACTTATTTAGGCGCATAGTCAGCCATAGCAGATTGAGTTAAGGGGGAGGAACCAGTCAAATCCACACACATCCCGGCCCCTGTCCCAGATAAAGAGCTAATTACAAGTATAGGGACTAAACCTGTGAAACCCGACAAACCACAAGGACTAAACCCGTAACGGATCAAAAACCACAAGGACATGACCCGTTGAAAAAAAAGTATAAGGACTAAACATGTGAAACTCGACAAACCATAAAGACGATTTATGTAATTAACTCAAATTAAAATAATAAATTTATTAATTGTGAATTTTTAAGGGATGGTATCCCACATTGAATAATGAACCATCATTATTCTAGTATATAAGGAGTTACCTTTATTCATGTAATAATTAATGGCACATGTGTATGGGCTTAAAGCCCACACGCGCGCCACCGCCGCCCGCCCGCCTCGGCCGCGAGCCGCGTGCCGCGGACATTGGCCTTGATCTTGGATCTTGACAATTGGTCTTTGGGCCTGGTCGTGGCCTTGGCCTTGACCTGCCTAAAGAATTTTTTGGACAAGCTCAACAACGTAGTTGGGCTCGTATGTGCACATAAGGATGTCCAGGTACATCCGACTATATCCTGATTGTTCAAATTCAGCCAATAAAGTCTGTAATGAGGAGGAGTTAATGGCAGGTTTGAATTTCGTGACCCCTGCCATTTGTTTGAAATTCGTAACTCCTGAGCATAATGCAGCATAAATGACTGCATTATTATGATAGCCATTAGTGGCTGTATTAAATCCTGATCCCTGCAGGTGTGTGAGATGGCCTATAAATAGGCATACATCTCATTTGCATCTGACACACAGAAAAACGAAAAGTATTCTGCATACCTCTGCATTTCATAAGTTAGTTATGTTCTCAACTCGTTCTTGTTCGCCGGAGCTCGCCGGAATTGTGGTGCTACATCCGTCGAGACGAATGTCGTTTTACCTTTGGAGATAAATTGCCAAACCGAAGAGCACTACCGGGGCAATATTTGTCTTGCGGGAAGAGGCCTCCTCGACTCGACTTAATTTACGATTTTATTATTTATTTTCTTGTATTTTCAATTCTGTTTCGAGTTCTGTAATTTCCTTCTTGGTTGAGTCCTGTAATTTCTAGATTTCGAGTTGTAATTTATTTTCCAGTTGTAATTTATTTTTCCGCCTAGCAAGTTTCTGCGACAGAAATATCCAACAAGCGCAAGACAAATACATACTTGCTAAATCCTACAACTGGAGATGACGACCGCTGCTTCCACCGACTCGAACACCACCGCTACCTTTGCCTCCGCGACTGCCGCTGTGACCGTGGCAAATACATTTGCCGCAACCATGTCCAACATGATGAGCTCAACTACCTCATCAACAACTCCATGGGTGTTTTCGAACCCCTTCCTGACTACCGGTGGATCCACCTCGAGTGGCACCGTTGGTTCCACTTTTAGTGGTACCGTTGGATCCATGTTAGGATCCAGTGTTGGAGCCTACGGGTTCAACACGAGTGGTTCCTTTTTTGGAACAACCTCGGGGCCTAGGATGATACCTACCGCCGAGAAGCCACCAAAGTTTGGTGGTGCCGAATTTAAAAGGTGGCAACAAAAGATGTTCTATTTGACAACATTGGGGTTTGCTAACTTCCTTAAGGAAGATGCGCCACCGGTGCCAAGTGCTCAAGAGACTAGTTTTACAGTCCGAGCTGCCTATGACAACTGGCATAATGGAGACTATCTTTGTAAAAACTTTATTCTGAATTCTTTAGAAGACAGTTTGTACAATATATACTCTGTTGTAAACACATTAAAAGAGATGTGGGAAGCACTTGAAAAGAAGTAACGTAGTGATGATGCAGGTACAAAAAAGTTCGTAGTCGCCAAGTATCTGGACTACAAGATGGTTGACTCAAGGCCAATCATGGAACAAGTGCAAGAGTTCCAACTCATCATTCATGATGTCAATGCCGAAGGAATGGTTCTGTCAGACGCCTTCACTGTTGCAACTGTAATCGAAAAGTTGCCCCCCAGTTGGAAAGACTTCAAGAGCTATCTCAAACACAAGAGAAAGGAGATGACTCTTGAAGACTTGATTGTGAAACTGCGCATCGAGTCAGACGTGCGAAAAAATGACCACAAACCAAAAGGCCTGATTGATGCTAAGGCCAATCTGTTGGAGCATGGCGGTCTCTCCAATAAAAGAGCTCGCTAAAGTGTCCAAAACAAGAGCAAAGGGAAGCAACCAGCCAAGAAGTTTGATGGTGATTGCTTCAACTGTGGCAAACATGGGCATGCGGCAAAAGGCTGTCGAAAGCCGAAAGCCAATAAGAAGAAGAAACATGTTGCCAACATCGCCGAGACTAACGACGAGTGGAACGAGGATGACCTTGCTGCTGTGGTCACCGAGGAGGTCAACTACGTTGAGAACCAAGGTGGTTGGTACGTCGACACTGGTGCGACCGCCCACGTTGGTGCCGATCGGAGTCAGTTTAAAAACTATCAAGCTGTTGAGGGGAGGAAGCTCAACATGGGGAATCCAGCTTCATCTGAGATTATCGGAGTTGGAGAAGTGGACCTCAAACTTACGTCAGGACAGACTCTCACTTTGAAGAATGTGCTTTGTTGTTACCCAAAATATTATCCGGAGATGATATGCTGGAATGGACGAGTAACAAACAAAATGCGAGAGCACGTCCATGGGGAAGTAAATAACACAAGATTTGCCGGGGTTATTAGTCCCGGGCTTAAATGCTCTCGCGAGATTTTATTAATATGAATACTTGTGAGTACAAATATTAATGTTAGGGTACAATTACAATGAGTGTAAAGACCCTAGTTATCTTAGCTCTCGAGTGTTGATGATTGCCGGAAGAACCAGAGTTGAAGCTCTGTGAGTTCTTGTTACAAAGATGGGGAGTTCTTTGTATTGTTTTCTGTGTGTAATCGTGTTAATGTTGTCACTCCCTCTTTTGCCAATGCTGGAGGCCTCCTATTTATAGGAGAAAAGGTTGCTGGGACCTCCCTGTCCACCGCGGGCGATTGCCGTTCCTGCATTTAAATAAGGCGGGCGATTGTCCCAACACGTGGGACTGTTTCCTTAAAGTCCACAACTGCTGCTGGCAGCCAGATGCGCGAACCAATGAGGAGGCGACATGTGCCTCTTCTCTCTGCCTTGGGAGGTCCCACCTAGGACCTTTCGGCGGGTCTGTCGGTAGGTGAGGACGTCCTTATCGCTGACAGCTGCTGATGGACTGGAGTAGGTCCTGGTCTTGCGGCGCCTTTTGCGGATCTGCACGTGGGCCTTCACCCGAGATTCGGTCTTCGCAGGCTTTGACGGGTGTCGGATTCACACGTGGCATGGGATGGTCATCCCCGGTCAGACATTAGAGGCGATCGCCAAATGCCAATAGACGATCGCCTTGGACGCCGACCGTTAGGCGCTTGCCCAACATCTGTCTTCTTTGGTTGGCTTCCGACCTTTGTGCCGATCGCCATCGAGGCGTATAAATCGCCGCACAACAATTGCCCCCCAGCTGGCTCCGATGTTGAAGACGTGGGGTGATGTGGCTCTGCTGGCGATCGCTTGTTTTAGACGAGCGACTCATCTACTCATGAAGTGGACGATCGTCCCCCGGATGAACTGATTTCGAATTTGGACGATCTCCCCAGATGCTGGAAAGAGCGGGAAGTGGAGGCGGGCTTTGAGACGTCACTGGGGCACGTGTCGCACTCCCATTGGAGGAGTCCAACGGTTTTGTCAGACTTGTCGTCTGGCGTTCCCTCGAAACAACGCGTACGTGGATTTCGAGGACTGCATTAAATGCGGCTTATTCGACGGTTGCACTTCAGCCCTCGAGATTCCGCTTATTTGCCCAGAAGTCCCTGCCCTCGCCTATAAAAGGGGCTAGGGCTACTTGGGTTAGATCTTTATGCGATCTTGCCTTAGAAGAAGACATAGCCGAAATTCCTTGAAGCTTTGTGCGCCGATCGACGCTCTCTCTAGGTAAGAACAAAAACTTCTCTCCCCCTTTCTTTTTGAACATGTCTGGAGGAGGATCCACCGTGTACGAGGGGGTAGCACTTCCGCCGCCGCGACTTCGACTGCTCGGGATGAAACCTCCGTGGATTTTCACGTGGAGACGGCCGTCGAGGCCATTCGCACTGGGATTGCACCCGCGGAGGTTGAAGAGCTTTTCAACGAGGCTGACGCGGCGAGGTCGGCGACGACGGAGCAGAGGCGCTCGCCGGTAGATGAGGATGAGGCAGTGAAACTGTACTAGGAGCAGAATAGTGTGTTCGGCCGGACCTTTTTGGAATTTGCCGAGCTTATGGAGAGGCTGGCCGGACTACGTCCTCAATTTGATTTTCGCGCATACTCGGTCGCCCACCCCCATAAAACGGACGTCATTTCGGGCCGCGGACCGCTCCCCGTGGACCCTCGGCCAGATCAAGAGTTCGGCGACTAAGAAGGACTTGAGTTGTTGGAGGGTGGAGTTCCATGTCCCCTCCAATGTTTCACTGTATGTACCCACCGAGAACGAGCGCCGACCAACCTCCCGAGGGTATGGTCGTCGTTAATGAGTTGATCATGGGGGCCGAACTGCGGTTCCCATTGTCGTTCGCCGTGTCATATATGTTGACCACCTGTAATGTGGCGCCGCTCCAACTGACGCCGAACGTCTGGTTGCAGATCGTCAGCACTTTGACTCTTTTTGGCGGTCACCGGTTGTTCTGTCTTCCTTCTGCGCTGGAAATGAACTACCTCTTTAAGCTGACGGCGCAGAAGGGTTCAGTTGGCAGCTACCACATTCAAGGTCGCACGGGCCGGGTGTAACTCGGGGTGCCGAACAAGGTCCGGGGCGACCTGAAAAAATGGTGTTAGATCGGCAGAGCGTGGAAGTTGGCGGAGAGCGACTAACCCGAGGATGAGTTGGATATCCCCACCGGCTTTCGGAAGAGGAATCCGAGTAAGGGTTTTAACTCTCCCTTTGTTCGGATACACCTTGAACTGATCTAATTTGGTTTTCTTTTTGCAGGCTCCCTTGTTCCAGCGGCCGACGACCTTCCATTTGACTTTTCAATCGTCTGGGAGCGAATCCGCGGTCTTTCGGACAATTACATCGACGCTCGCGTGATCAACAACGAAGATCATTGGTTGGGCGCTCGGCTGTTTCTCTTTCCCCGCCACTTGAAGGTCCCAGGTACAAATGTTTACGATCTTTTTCTGCTTGATGATCACCTTTGATTGAAAGAGATGTCTAACCTGGTTGAACATCTTCTTTGACAGAGATATACTTCCCCCGCTACTCCGAGCCACCGAGAGAGATTGTTATGTTGAACCCTGGCCTTATGAATCATCTCCGCCAAGGGAAGAAGGCGGGCCGTGCCCCTGCAGCGACGACCCATCCTATCCCCGAGGCGAGACCTCTCATGGTGCCGATCGTCGAGCTGGAGACTTGGGAAGAGGAGCAACTCCAGCGCAACCGCAAAAGGCGGAGGCCGGAGGAGCCTTTGCCAACTGTTGCTGCTGAGGCGCCCGCAGTGGTGCCACCGGTCGCCACGCCTCTAATTTCTGCAGTTCCAATGGCGGAGGGGCCTACGCCCTCATCGGCCTTCCTACAGGCCATGGTGACCGCTGATGCCCAGACCCCGCGGGGCAAGCCTTATTTCGGACGCGACCCCGAGAAGTTCGAAAGGTAAGTTTGGTTGATCTTGTTTAAGTAAGTCACTTGTGTAGGGGACATACTAACTCCTTTGTTCTTGTTGCAGGGTCCGCCTTGCCGACCCGAACTGCTCGCCGATGGTGTTGGATTTCCTCGCGAGCAGGTCTCCCCGCGAGCCTAGCGACGTCCCTCACTACGTCTCTCGGGCTATCTCGTCACTACCGAAGGCTTAGATGACCGACCTAGACGCGATCGCGCACCCGCGGTCCAGAGACGTAATGTAGACGACTCTTGCCCTAACCCTCCAAGCGGCGACGATGGCCGCTCAAGATGTAAAGGATTATGAGGGGCGGCCCTCTACTGCCCATCTCCATTCGGACCTCGAGGCTGCTCAGAGTCGGAACGCTGAGTTAGTCGACAGGATTGCGACGATGGAGAAGGAGTACGCTGAGACGGCCAAGCGGGCTAAGCAGGATCTCGACCGGATGAGGCAGGAACTCGACCGGGCCCGGGCAGCGACCGACCGGATGCGCGATCAGATGACAGAGGCCCATCGGTTGCATGCGGCCTCGCAGGAGGAGGCGACCGGGATGAAGGCGGTGGTGGACCGGTTAAATGGTGAGTTGGAGTCGTCGAAGGGGGAGCTGGCCGCCAAGGTTGCCGAGCTCCAGGATGCGGACAAAACAATCGCGGGGCTGAAGGAGAAGTTGGAGGCAACCGAGGACGATCCCTTCCTCAATGTGGAGTATGTCGGCGAGTTTGCCTATTACATGGCTTACGCTAACGCCATCCACGCTGCCAAGAAGGGAGGGCTCGAGGTCGGCCCTCTGATCGATAACTTCAAAGCCTATGTGCTTGAGCATCCCCTGCAGCCGGCCTTCTTTGTGCCGATCCTTGACCTCTCCGACCTCGGAATCGACCTGAGCTGGTATCCGTCGCCGGACAAACTCATTCATCCGGAAGCCGGCGAGGAAGCGCACGCCGATCCAGCAGCTGGTGACGAAGGCTAGGCGGGGCGGCCTGAGTCAGACCGCTTTCATTTTGTCTTCCCTTGTAATTTTTCGGTTTCATCGTGTTTTGCCTTCGGGCGTATGTACAAATGACTTGAATGAAATACATAATTGCATCTGATTCCTTGTTTGTACGATCGTCTGTCTGAATGTTTCGCATTTGACTTTACACAAGTGTTTGAGGAGTGTTCATTGTATGTATAGCTCCGAATGTATTGGCATACTTAAAATCCTTACTTGTAAATTTCTGAACAAAACCGATCGTCATATGTGTATCTGAACAAAGCCGATCGTATGTGGTTCCGTCCTCCTGATCGCATGTATAGCTCCGTTTTGCCCCTTGTTTTTGTTTACTTGGTGAAAGTAAGGGAACGAAAATAATTTGTTTAGCGAGCTAACTTTAGTTTGGTTCTTGCGATCTTCGATTTTGTTGATTCCTCGAGGGAGGACGATCGTCCCGTACTAGAAAGATTTCGCACAGTCGCGGGGTTCGATGGAACCGACCTCTACGACTATGTCTTGTGCGCGAGCGACATTCCGTCTTATGGTTAACTTCTCGCGACTCACTTAATTGTAAGGGTCCTCCGTAGGCTACGTTTTGCCTCACAATGTAGTGATGCGGCAGACGGTCTCTACCTGGAGGAGTCCTTGCACGGGGCGCCGTCGGATAAATCGACTTCGCTACCATGGCTTGTTAGCACTTTTCTGCCTAAAAGGGCATACGTTGTGACGGGGGGAAGGACGCATCGCATTGTCTAGGTCCACCATGTTAGATGATGGATCGAGGACGGGCAAGCATGTCCACTGATCTGTTTTGGAGGGTCCTTCGGCTACGCCCACCTCGTATTTAAACGAAAGGGCGAGCGATCTCAGCCCAAAGAAACCTTGCATGGTCGGGCTATCGGTTCCATCGACCTCCAGAACCATGGCTGCACTTCTCTACCCCAGATCGCCGTGTTAGATGAAGATCTTCGATTGTATACGTTGTGTTGGGGGGGGTGATCGCTAGCATAGGTCCATCAGGTTAGATGACGACCTCTTGAAGGGCGAGCGAGTCGTCCTCTTTTTTATTTGTTTGTATTGTCGAGGCGAATCATATAGAGGGGATCGGAAAATCTCATTTAGCTCTTTGTACATTAGGTAACTGAATACAGAGTCTTTATTGATAGTATTTCTTCAAATGAACGGCGTTCCAGGGATATTGGTCCGGGGTGCCGTCTGGGTGTTGGAGCTCGTAGGCTCCTTTGGTTAGCCATTTGGATATCCTGAAGGGTCCCTCCCAATTCGGGCCAAATACTCCTGTGTGAGTCTGGAACTTTTTGAGGACTAGGTCGCCCACTTGGAATCGCCTTTCCTTGACCTTCGAATTGAAGATTTTTTCGGATTTCCTTTTATGGATTGTGTTTTTCATTTTCGAGGTCAGTCATCGTTCCTCGAGCATATCCAAGTCGATCCGTCGGGCTACATCATTGTCTGCCGTCATTTGTTGTGAAGTTCGGTGGCTGAGAACGGCGATCTCCGAAGGGATCACTGCTTCTGTTCTGAAGGCGAGGGCGAATGGGGTTTCGCCGGTTGAATTTTGGGTCATCGTTCGGTAGGACCACAAAACATCCGGGAGCTCGCTCGCCCATCGTCCTTGTTTGGATTCGAGTCTTGCTTTGATCGTGTGTTTGAGAATCTTGTTTATAGCCTCTACCTGCCCGTTCGTCTGAGGGTGGTAAGGGGCTGAGAACAGCTTTTTAATTCCCCATTTCTCGCAGAATTGCATAACTTCCAAACCGTCGAACTGCTTTCCGTTGTCGGAGATGATAGCCTGAGGTAGACCGAACCGGCATATGATGTTCTTCCAAATGAACTTGATTACTTGTTCTTGGCCGATCTTGTTTAGTGGCTCGGCCTCCGCCCATTTCGTAAAATAATCGACCCCCACGATGGCGAATTTACATCCCCCTAGTGTAATATCCGCAATTTTCGATTTTCGGTAAATTTCTTTTTTCGGCCAAAATCCGTTTTGACGACTCACACATGTCCGTTTCGTCATTCCGAGAATGATTAATTCTACACTTTTTGACATCCGAGCTCGTTTCGGTGTCATTTTGTTGAGTTCCGTGCTTTTTAGCGACTTTTCCGCACTTGAGTTCGATTCTTGCAAATCTCGTCCGAAACTGCTGTTTCGAGTTTCCCGTAAGTCCGTTTAACTTTGTTAGGCGTGTTGTGAACTTCTGTTTGGTTATTCGATCACGTATCGTGATTTCCGGGCGTTTTGGGCCATTTTGTAATTTCTTGAAAGTTACGGGTATCCGTATCTGTAATTGTTGTCTCGACCCGTTTCTTGGTCGCGTATGATTAAATATGGTATTATGTTTTCATTTCGGGTCGTTGATGTCGTCCGCGAACTTTTCGTCATGTTCGTTCCGTGCGTTTTCAGAAATCGGGTCGTCGAGCCCTAGCGGTTGCGGGATCGGGCGACGGACGGTTGCGGATCGGCCGACGATTGCAGGCACCGGCCGGACAGGTGCGCAGAACCGCGTAGCGCACGCCTTCGGCCGGAAGGCTGCGCGCGCTAACCGGCAGTGTAGCGCACGCTGCGGATGGCCTAACGACGCTTAGCGGTCCGAGGCAGTGGAGTCACAGGGGTTCTGAATCGGTCATGCTCGCGAGTAGCGCACGCCATCGCCGGGCCAGGCGTGCACGCTACGGCGGTGGTAGCGCCTTCTGATCGGAAGGCTCGCCACGCTACGCTACCGCGGCGATCTAGTCCGAAGGCCATGGGTCGCGCACGGGCCGATAAGCGACGCTAGCTGGCGCACTTAGCGCGCTAGTCCGGCCAAGATAAATGTGGTGGCGACCACATTTCATTTCGTTTTTCACTTCCTTCCTTCTCCGTCCGCGGCTGGAGATTCATGGGTGACGAAGCCATGTTGTTTAACAACAAATCCATGAAGTTCTTGAGTCCATAACATCAATCAATCATCCGTTATGATCCTTTGATCCAGCGAATCAAGGTAATCTTCATTAGAACCCTAATTTCGTGAATTTGGGGGGTTTTTGCATTTTCGTCCGATTCGTTCCGTGTTGTTGATTAATTCATGATGGGTATGATTAATCTTGGTAGTATTCTTGTGTTTAACATCATTTAATCCATTGTTCTTCGTCGAATCGAAGTATATTTCTTGATTTCCTTCGAATTGACTTTTTGGGGGATTTGTCCTCGATCTCGTTTTTCATCCGTTTTCGATGGATCAATTATGGTTAAATGATGTTTTTAAACATATTCTATGGATTGTATATCCATATTTCAACTTGAAATTCCGTTTTCGGGTTTTGACGGGACGAATCATGTTCTTGGCCGTTTTGGGGAAAATCCTTGAATTTCGTCATTCGTTCCTTGAATTCAGCGGCTTTGGGTCGTACTTTGGAATTCATTTTCATTGTTATTGTTTTCGTTCGTAGTTCATTGTTGTGGATTGTCGTTCGGTGGAGTCGGCGAGTTCGTGGTCGGTTCGTGCCAACCTACTTTGGCCGATTCTCCGCGTTGTGGTTATTCGAGGCAAGTACCTTGCCCATACTTTTCTCGTTTTATGGATATGATGATCGGTGGTCGTCTTGATGTGTTCGTTTGGTTATTTGAAATGAAGTTTCAAAAGATTTCGGTTTGGCCTCGTTAAAGGCTTTCTTTCAAAACGCGTGTGTTTTGTGAACGGTGTGTTTTGGGAATTGATTATGATTTGATTATTTTGAACGTTGAGGTCTTTGATGATGATACTCCTGTGTTTAAAGTTATGGGATCGTGTATTCCGTATTTAATCTTGTTATTGCGTTTTTGAAGAGTTGATAATGGTGTCGAGTTAGAGGCCATCTCTAGTGAGTATTCTTAATGAACTTACATTCTTAGCATATTAGTATTGCATGAGTAACGTGTGTGTGTGTGTATGCTCACTACGGGTTAGATCCGACGGGGTCTCGGTAGGGCTCCACGAAGCTGTGGAACCGCGAGCTTGCTTTTAACCACTGTGGGTTAGATCCGACGGGGTCTCGGCAGGGATCCACGAAGCTGTGGGTCCGCGGTTAATTGTGGTGCATTTTACAATGTGATTTGGATTATTGGCATTTCCGGAAATGAGTGCTTTCGAACGGTTTTCATGATTGCATGCATTGACTAAGTGTGTAAGAGGTAAGTTGTTCGTTTGGCCTACTTGGCTAGGATGGCACAAGAGTATTTTGTTGTTTGTTTTAAATCCTTTATTTGTGGATTTTGATGTTGGGAAACGAACCTTGTGGTCGTTCTTGTGTACTGTGAGTTGATGATATTTGGGGCTAAAATCCCAATGGTTTTGTAAAAGTCATTTTACGGATTTGGGGCTAAAATCCCAACGGTTTGGTAAATGTCATTTTTCGGAAAGTAAACCTTTGGGGCGGTGACCCCTTTTGTCTTTTGGATTTTGAAAAGTAGGATTTGATAATCCTAAATTGTTTTCTATTAAAACTCTCGATGGCATTCTAAACTGTTTTATAAATTGTTCCATTGATTCGTGATCTTTCGATTTTGGAACGTTTTCTCAAATTCTTACCTCGAGAAGTGCTTTTCGTTTCGTTTGGAACCTTGAGGATTCCTGGTTATTGTTACTCGTGGAATGTGAATTGTATGGCTCGTATTTGCACTTTGTTCTTGCACTAGCAAAACAGTGGAGTTTTGCTA
The DNA here is from genome assembly GCA_033398695.1 of Orobanche coerulescens. Lineage (NCBI taxonomy): Eukaryota > Viridiplantae > Streptophyta > Magnoliopsida > Lamiales > Orobanchaceae > Orobanche > Orobanche coerulescens. The sequence continues at coordinate 550,123 of JAWKAU010000058.1, read as the reverse complement.
ACACCCGAGTATTCGGGGGGGTGGATGTCTGTTTTTGCATTCAGGTTTTGGAGCATAACACAGGGTCGGCACGAAGGATGATGAAAGATGATCGATACTAATCACATGAGGAACCGTACTTTGTTTATTGGTTCAGTTGTACTCTATTTTTCCGCTGCTATATTTTCCCGTTGTACGGGTGTGGTTGTATTTTGACCCCTGCGTGGGCATGAGTTGTATTTGAGTTGTATGTATTTGTTGAAAGACCAAATCGGTCTACTGAGTCATTTTAGCCTGAAAGGCATAGTTGAGTTGTTATTTGTCGTTACCAGCCTGGTAGATCCTTGAGGAAAGGTTCTACGGCGTGTAATATCCCTGAGCGGATTGGGGGTGTTACATAAATGGTATCAGAGCTTAGGTTGAGGAAACCTAGGCTGTCGGGTCAAGTCGTGTTGTTTGAGTCTTGTTTCGTCGGATTTTATCTGATTGAGTCGTGTCGCGACGCGTCGTTTGAGTTTGTTGGTCGTGATTAGTATCGTGGGGCGATCATCATCTTCGTGCGACCTGTGGAAGTAAGTCTCCCTTCTTTGTGTTGTGCCTCGTGTGACACGAGCTATTTTTTTTATGATTATTTGTTAAGTGGTGGAATCCTTATGTGGATTTTGATTTCACGATAGGTATTTAGTCGACTCTCGTATTTGATTTATACGAGGAGTGTCGTCGCTTGTGATGTCTTTTTATTGTTGTTTTTGTCCGTGGCTGATGATTTTCGAATCGATTTGCACATTTTACAAGTTCTATTGTGGAAGCTTTGTGCTTATACGCGTTCGACTTGTTCACTAGCTAGTGCGGGAGGGTCCTTAGAGACCTCGAATGGGGTCAGTGGTTTTGTTCTGAATGTGGTATTTTATCGTTTATTTTCGTTTAAAGACATGTATTGTCTTGATTTTAAACGTTTTGATGCGTGTACTAGGAGTTGTTTTAGTGAACGTCGATATGTGTGAGTCTTGGGCATTCTGGACTATTGGATTTTTGAAAAACTTGAGTATCTTAGAAAAATAAATTTCGAGACATACTTTTCAAATGAGTTATTTTCTTGTGGTACATCCTAGGTGCCACAATATATTTCAAAAAATTTCTACTTCGAGGACCAAAATGCTTTGAGATATTTTCAATGTTTTAGAAATACTTTTATTTAGACCCGAGGGTCGAATATTTTGAAAGTTTTCACTAAGAGAAAGTGTCCTCATTTTTATCAAATGCGAAATGGTTCTCCAAAGTCTCGATAATGATGTTTCACGTTTGTACTTTTTGAAAGGTGATACTCAAGATCAATCGGTGTTCTTCTAAATTATTTTCAAAATGAGGTTTTCGTTTTTAAAACCTATCCATTCCCGTTTGAGGGCTGGGTATGTATGTATGATGTTCGCGTTGTCATTTTGATGTTTACTCCCGAGTATGATCGAATTGGCGGTGTGAGCGTTGAGTCGTTTTCCACACATTTGTTGTGTTAGCCTCTGTGAGAGGTGGGATGTTGGTATTGAATATTGTTGTCGCCTCGTGGTGATTTCTGCGTTGTCGCGCATGTGCGAGCTGTTAGAGCTTGGTTTTGTATGACCGTGTGCATTGGTGATGGTTCCGTTATGTGTCGGTTGTTTAATGTCTTGTTACCTTGCTCCCGTTTTTGTGAATTTCGTGGACGAGGTCGGAGGTAATGCCCGTACTATTTTGACTTCTGCATTTTCTCTTTCTCCAGTCTATCGATTCGACCATGATCGTTGATACTTTATGAACTTGTTCTGTATTTCGGTTTCATCGTCCGAACGAGCTGTGATCTTGTTGTGGGTCGATCTGGTTATCGATGTGACTTTTTCGGGTTCAGTTCGATTCTTGTGAACCTTGTTCGGGAGTGGCATCATCTGGTTCTATTAGTTCTTTTATTCGAAGTGGATCGGATTTGGAACTCTTATGTTTTCGACTCTGTCGACTCATTTATGTTCGTTGACATTTCTGAGCTTGTCCTGCCCCTTGTTTTTGTTTATCGAACGAGTGTGGTATCGTTTCGGAATAACTCGTTTGTCGTTGTGACTTTTCAATCGCTATTCCCTTTCCTGTGGATCTTATGGGAATGCATGTCTTGTAGTTCTCACCAGATCATCCTGGGAGTTGTTATTTGAATTTTATTATCCTTCGTGTTTCGGACATGATTGTTCGATTTTTGTTGTCTCGGTCATTTGTTTGTTCGGTTTTTGTTCTTGTTTCGTGATTGTTGAGCGTTCATGCTACTTTGTAATTCCCTTAAGCTCGGGAAATTAGTCTCGTTCTCGATCTTCCAACCCTTGGGCGGTGGGATTCCGTATTTGTTTAGTGGTTGGCTCGCGTTTTGATAGATGTACCGTTGGGTTGGTCAATCATATTGATTTTCGTTCGTTCTGTTTTGTGATTGCCGGATAATTGACTTGGCTATATTATCCGTTTGATGACGCTTGTCATTTGTTGGTTTTATTATATCCCTAACGGCGGCGTTGTGTTGGTCGCCGTGGAGCGTGTTTTCACGCCGTATATTCCTTTGCGTTGTTTGTAACATTTCGCCGTTGGGCGTTAGTTACGCGTTTCTTGCGTATCTCGTTGAGTTTTCCTGGCGGGATATTGCTTCTCCCTACTTGTTTTAAGTTTCGGGACGAAACTTCTTTTAAGGAGGGTAGAATATAATATCCGCAATTTTCGATTTTCGGTAAATTTCTTTTTTCGGCCAAAATCCGTTTTGACGACTCGCTCATGTCCGTTTCGTCATTCCGAGAATGATTAATTCTACACTTTTTGACATCCGAGTTCGTTTCGGTGTCGTTTTGTTGAGTTCCGTGCTTTTTAGCGACTTTTCCGCACTTGAGTTCGATTCTTGCGAATCTCGTCCGAAACTGCTGTTTCGAGTTTTCCGTAAGTCCGTTTAACTTTGTTAGGCGTGTTTTGAACTTCTGTTTGGTTATTCGATCACGTATCATGATTTCCGGGCGTTTTGGGCCATTTTGTAATTTCTTGAAAGTTACGGGTATCCGTATCTGTAATTGTTGTCTCGACCCGTTTCTTGGTCGCGTATGATTAAATATGGTATTATGTTTTCATTTCGGGTCGTTTATGTCGTCCGCGAACTTTTCGTCGTGTTTGTTCCGTGCGTTTTCGGAAATCGGGCCGCTGGCTCGCGCTATGGATCGCCGGACGGTTATGGATCGCCGACGATTATGGCACCGGCCGGACGGGTGCGGCAGGAACCGGCGTAGCGCACGCTACGGCCGGAAGGCTGCGCACGCTAACCGGCGGGTGTAGCGCACGCTACCGGATGGCCTAACGCACGCTAGCGGGTCCGGACAGTGGAGTCCTGGGGGTTCTGGAATCTAGGGGTGAGCTCGGTTCGGTTTGGTACGGTTTCTAGCTAAAATCGATACCGAACCGTATGTTATCGGTATCTAGCATTTGAGTTCCGAAATGATTCGGTTTTAAATCGGCTCGGTGTGATCGGTTTCGGTGTCGGTTCGGTAGCGGTTCGGTGCAATGGCGTGATTAAATGGGCCACTTAAGTTGGGCTTGCACCAGGCCCAAATTGAACTACTTGGGCTAAATCAAACAATTGTAAGTTCAAATAGAAGGATTTATACATAATTAATCCACTTCAAAGCTTGAATAAAAATAAAATGTACTTCAATAACATGATAATAACTAAGGATTCAAAAAGTCCAATATCAGATTAAACAAAAGTCTTGAATTTCCTCCTCAAAGACAGTCCATCAATTCATAACAACCTGCACAAAGAAAAAACAAAGTCTGCAGAATAGTCATCTGTTTTATCGGTTCGGTTCGGTTTTTAAAGTCGGGATTCATATCTAAAACCGAAACCGAACCGCATAATTCAGTTTTCAAAATTTTAAGAACCGTACCATACCAATATCTTATTGGTTCGGTTTTTCGGTTTAGGTTTTTTCGGTATTTTCGGTATTATCGGTTTTTGTCGGTTTTTCTGCTCACCCCTACTGGAATCGGTCATGCTCGGCAGGTAGCGCACGCTACTGTCGGACGCTGCGTACGCTACGGCCGACAGGTAGCGCACGCTACGGCCGGAAGGCTGCGCACGCTACCTGGCCGGCGATCTAGTCGAGAAGGCTCTGGGTCGCGACACAGGCGATAAGCGCACGCTAGCTCGGCGGCTAGCGCGCTAGTCCGCCTAAGATAAATGTGGTGGCGACCACATTTCATTTCGTTTTTCACTTCCTTCCTTCTCCGTCCGCGGCTGGCGATTCATGGGTGACGAAGCCATGTTGTTTAACAACAAATCCATGAAGTTCTTGAGTTCATAACATCAATCAATCATCCGTTATCATCCTTTGATCCAGCGAATCAAGGTAATCTTCCTTAGAACCCTAATTTCGTGAATTTGGGGGTTTTTGCATTTTCGTCCGATTCGTTCCGTGTTGTTGATTAATTCATGATGGGTATGATTAATCTTGGTAGTATTCTTGTGTTTAACATCATTTAATCCATTGTTCTTCGTCGAATCGAAGTATATTTCTTGATTTCCTTCGAATTGACTTTTTGGGGGATTTGTCCTCGATCTCGTTTTTCATCCGTTTTCGATGGATCGATTATGGTTAAATGATGTTGTTAAACATATTCTATGGATTGTATATCCATATTTCAACTTGAAATTCCGTTTTCAGGTTTTGACGGGACGAATCGTGTTCTTGGCCGTTTTGGGGAAAATCCTTGAATTTCGTCATTCGTTCCTTGAATTCAGCGGCTTTGGGTCGTACTTTGGAATTCATTTTCATTGTTATTGTTTTCTTTCGTAGTTCATTGTTGTGGATTGTCGTTCGGTGGAGTCGGCGAGTTCGTGGTCGGTTCGTGCCAACCTACTTCGGCCGATTCTCCGCGTTGTGGTTATTCGAGGCAAGTACCTTGCCCATACTTTTCTCGTTTTATGGGTATGATGATCGGTGGTCGTCTTGATGTGTTCGTTTGGTTATTTGAAATGAAGTTTCAAAAGATTTCTGTTTGGCCTCGTTAAAGGCTTTCTTTCAAACGCGTGTGTTTTGTGAACGGTGTGTTTTGGGAATTGATTATGATTTGATTATTTTGAACGTTGAGGTCTTTGATGATGATACTCCTGTGTTTAAAGTTATGGGATCGTGTATTCCGTATTTAATCTTGTTATTGCGTTTTTGAAGAGTTGATAATGGTGTCGAGTTAGAGGCCATCTCTAGTGAGTATTCTTAATGAACTTACATTCTTAGCATATTAGTATTGCATGAGTAACGTGTGTATGTGTATGCTCACTACGGGTTAGATCCGACGGGTCTCGGTAGGGCTCCACGAAGCTGTGGAACCGCGAGCTTGCTTTTAACCAGTGTGGGTTAGATCCGACGGGGTCTCGGCAGGGATCCATGAAGCTGTGGGTCCGCGGTTAATTGTGGTGCATTTTACAATGTGATTTGGATTATTGGCATTTCCGGAAATGAGTGCTTTCGAACGGTTTTCATGATTGCATGCATTGACTAAGTGTGTAAGAGGTAAGTTGTTCGTTTGGCCTACTTAGCTAGGATGGCACAAGAGTATTTTGTTGTTTGTTTTAAATCCTTTATTTGTGGATTTTGATATTGGGAAACGAACCTTGTGGTCGTTCATGTGTACTGTGAGTTGATGATATTTGGGGCTAAAATCCCAATGGTTTTGTAAAAGGCATTTTATGGATTGGGGGCTAAAATCCCAACGGTTTGGTAAATGTCATTTTTCGGAAAGTAACCCTTTGGGGCAGTGACCCCTTTTGTCTTTTGGATTTGATAATCCTAAATTGTTTTCTATTAAAACTCTCGATGGCATTCTAAACTGTTTTATAAATTGTTCCATTGATTCGTGATCTTTCGATTTTGGAACGTTTTCTCAAATTCTTGCCTCGAGAAGTGTTGCGATATTTCCTACGCGCAAGTGCACGTCATCGTTTACAAGTAATAAAGTGATAAGTAGAGTATCGTTCCCACGAGGATTGAATCTCTAACTACCGATTTTTTCGTATTCCAATTTTATCTGAACAATCGAATTTGGGTTTTGCGATTAATAACTAAAAGATTTACTAAAAGACTAAGCAGTAGAAAACAATATCTTAGATAAAAGAAATCAAATGGTGAATAAGTCTAGGGTTCTGAATCCACCTTAGTTAATCCGAATTTACTCTCGATTATCCGTAATAAATAATTTTCCCAATTTATTGAAGGCGGAGATTGCTAATATATTCTACCGCCTCTCCCGAGGTCAATAGATTTATCTAAAGGCGAATAACGCACTCTATCCCTAGGTGAATTAATTCGTCAATAGGCGAAAAGCATAAAATCTCCTAAAGGCCACGTAGTTCCTATGAGTATATTCCTATCTCACAGAATAAAACGGTCCTCACCAATAGTTCCTCACCAAATCTCCTCTCCCGATTCGAAGTGAATGATTAAATCAATACAACTATTGGCCAGATAATTGCAAGCATTAAACATAATTGGGAAAACTCAATAAAAAGGTAATAAATTGGATAATCTCAATCAATTCGTCAAAACAAAGGTTTCATCAAAACCCTAGATTAGGGCTTTAGCCTGACATACTAAAAACTAAAAATACAGAATAAATAAACGAAAGCATAAAATTCAAACGCAGATGAAGCGCGGATTCCTCCGTTCTTCAGCTTCCGCCTTCTGCCCTTGAATTCTTCTGCTTCCCTCTTCTTCTGCCGTCTCCAAGCTTAAGCTCTCCAAGGTTTTAGATCCAAAGATTCCAAGATTCCCAAATTCCAAGATGATTTTATTAGGGTCTTAAACCCTATTTATAGCTCAGCATATCAGCAAATTGCGTCCGTATTAGTCGGTCGAAAACTGGCTTCGAAACAGCTCAAAATCCGCGCGGGCATACACAAACCGCCAAGTGTGCCGCGGCTCACTAAACCTGTGCCGCGGCACATCGCCTTCAGCTGAATGCATGGGCGTTAATTAATTCTTCTGTGCCGCGGCTCACCTGGGCTGTGCCGCGGCACAGTACAGTTACTCGCCCTTGGTGGTGTCTTCCTGTGCCGCGGCTCAGATTCCTTGTGCCGCGGCTCATAGTCCAGATTTGCCGTTTTCGCCCGTTTTGCCTCGTTTTAGCTTCCGGACTTCAATTTCCTGTCAATCATACAAAATTAAGGCATTAAAAGCTCATTTAGACGATTTCACTCTCCAAAATACTACAAAATAATAATAAATAAGCGTATAAAAATACGCCTAACAAATACCCCCAAACTTAAGCCTTTGCTTGTCCTCAAGCAAAAAGAATTAAATTCAATAAAAGAATGTCGTGAATCATCGTGCAACTCATAGTGTTCAACCTAATCAATACTCTACTGTAATTCTCTCTAAATAATATGAGTGTCATAAAAGCGAGATGCACTCAGAATAATGATTCCGCAAAGTAATCAAGTTCAGTCCTAATCACTCGTTCATGAAGAAATTCCAGCTCAAAGATTAACAAAACGTGAGTCAAATCGACCGTCAATATGAAAGGCTAAAATGAACAAGCAAGTTCGTCCCGTTCCACAGTCGAAAGGCACAATTTTCACGAGTTTCATAACAATTAAACCTCGGACAGTATTCCCTTATATATATAAGCTCAAGAATTTGATTCGAGTTGACCACTAGGTTAGGATCTCGGGATGTTTCATCGGGATAATCCTAGGGTGGAACTTCCATTCTCATGTATTAGGAAACCGTTTGACGTAAAAGACACTCATGGGGCACATGGATGCTTCTAGTTACTAAGTTCTGTCTCTGACGGAGAAACAACTCGAATACATAATTTCCGCATGTCCGAATCAAGGTTGCCGTTTTACGCGAGAGTAAACAGCGGGTCACGCGAATACCCCCGGTTACTAGGCTCCCTATCATTGGCACATGTGAAATATCTAACTCACTAGTCTAATCAGGGTCGTCGTTTTACGCGAGAGTAAACAACGGGTCACGCGAATACCCCCAGTTACTAGACTTCCCTTCATAGAACACATTATCTCGACTTTTTGGGAAAAACTCACCAACTCTAAACTCCATCTAAGTGCCAAAACGACTAAAGAAACAGTACGACTCACTATCCGGAAGATGTAACCAAACGTATTGATGGGGATTTAAAAACAAGTATGTATCGTCTCTTATCTGCCAAGACCTCTACAATCACGAAAAATTTCGGACCTAATTGAATACTAAGCAGAACAGAAATAACTGACTACAACTCGACTAGAACTCGCCCGCTTCTTCAGAGAGAAAGACAGTGTCGTAACATCAGTATCACACAAATAGAAGCACGAAAAATTCACGAATAAAGAAAAACTACGACAAGCAAGGCTATCTAAAAAATTTTTTACGCAAAGTAATGAAAAGTGCAACGAAATAAAGTACAGCAATAAAATAAAGTACAGCAATGAATGTAGAAACTGAAAGTAAATCCCCCCCCAAACTTAGGATGTACATTGACCTCAATGGACAAAAATGATATGCAATAAAAGTAAAAGGTCAAGTACTCCCCTCCAGTCTGCTCAAGAGCTGGTGCCGGCATCGTCCGGTGAGGAGGGTGGTGTGGCTGGCCGGGCGGGCGCAATAAATGGCCCGTCGGGATGCATGATGTGGGCCGTCCATGCGGCGAGGTGCTCCTGATGATAAGCATCCCTCGCAGCAAGACGCCTCGCCGCTCGACGGCTGGCCCGGCGGGCCTGCTCTCGCATCTCGGCTCGGACGGTAGCGACAACGCTCTCCCGCTCCGCCCGCTGCTCCTCCCGCATGGCAGCCATCAAGCTCTCTCTCTTTCTCCTCATCTCATCTCTCTCTCCTCGTCTCCTCTCTCAGCTCCTCTCTCTCTCTCCTCAGCTCTTCTCTCTGTCTCCTCAAATCCTCCCGCAGCCCATCAAACAACTCCTCTAACCTCGCTCTATCGGGCTGCGGGCCGGCATCTCCATGCGTCAACAAAAGCGGCTCGGGGGATCCCTCGTGAGCCTCCTCTAGCAAAAATCCTCTCCCCCGAGTGTGTGCCGGCGCTCCGCCCCACTGGTCGAAGTGTGATATGATGCGGTGGTCGATCGGGGCCTGTGGGGCTAGCATCGGCTCGTCGTCTGACCACGTCAGCCCCGACTGCCGGCATAAAGCGCAGATGAGGGAGGGGTGCTTCAACCCCGTCTTGGCCACCCCAGGATACTATGGAAGATGGATCGGACTAGGATGGGGGCCACATCGAAACGCAGCCCGGAAGTGATAACAAAAAGTGTCCGGGCGTGGGAGAGAAAGACTGTACGGATCTGGGAGGTGGGGTCAATGCGTGCGCAGATAAAATAAAGCCAGGCACGCCCGAGCCGGCTGAGGTGCGAGCTCCTGAAGTGAAAAGTGGAAGAACTCTGTGCTCGCTGCTCCCAGTCAGTACCGGGCTGTGCAATGGTCTCAAGCAGGGCCTCCTTAGTGAGGCTGGTCATCACTCGGTCATAGGCTGACTCGTCAACCACCGGAAACCCAAAAAGCCTCCGAATAGCGGCCGTGGAGAAATCAACTGTAACCCCTCGGACGTCAACCTGAGTCCGAGACTCTAAAGACGGCAACGAATGCCCTGCCCGAATGTGCTTCAGCAGTGCACTGGCGTAAAACTCCTGCACGATCGAGATAACCGCTGGCTCGGGAGGTGCGGTAAATCTGGCCCACCCCATCTCGTCGATCATGGTGAGCAATTCCCCGTCCTGAGGAGCTGGAGTAAAACCCCTCTCTGGAATAAGTGGTCGTGGCCGGATCTTTTCATTGAATATCTTATGGATTTCGGGGTCCGAAAATTGGTGCCCCTCCGCCTCGGCCCGACCACGAGAGGTCTCCCCTCGAGTAGGGGATGACTCGGTCCTAGCTCGCTTGCTCAACTTCTTTGTTCGCGCCATATGGTCCTGAAAAGTAAAACACGAGGGTTTATTTACGCAACAATAATAACAATAATCTACGCTCAGCTAGCGATGTCCAGTCAGAAATCACGAATTTAACAAAATAGCGCATACATGAGAGAAGGGTGAAATTGGACTTAAACGTTTTACCTGACTGTAAGGGTAGGGCTTGCTGTAAATTTAAAATGTATACGTTGCACGAAAATTCAAAAGATTTCTTTTTCCAAAGAAAATTTTTCATTTAGGCAATTTATCAAACACCTTGAGGGCACAAGTTTACTTGAAGAATAAACATAGTTATAGCTCGATTCAACTCCCAAAAACAGAAATACAATTCAATCATTATCACCTTAACTCATTCAACTCATTGATATTCCGATTTAACCATGAAAATTCGATAAAACTACCATGTTATTCGCTAACAATCATAAAACTTTCGAAGGAGAATAAGCATGTTCCATTCATCCAAAGCAAAAAAACAACTTCCAAAATAAACCATAAGCAAGTCAAGATTAAAGATTGAAACGTACCTTTTGAAGATTGCAAGAAAAATCGCAGGAAAAACAATGGAAGAACGCTTCGGCCGGTCGCGCGCTGGGGAGGGAAGAAGAAAGGAAGGAAGGCGTACCTGGTAATGCCGGCCGAATGCGTGTTATATGCTACCTGGCCTTTCGGATTCCGCGTAGTGTGCCGCGGCACAGATAAAGTGAGCCGCGGCACAGGGTACAGTCCCTTTTGCCTGTGTTCTCGTTTTGTCGTGTGCCGCGGCTCAAGTTTCGTGTGCCGCGGCTCAGTGCTCAAGTGTGCCGCGGCTCATTTTAGCCGTGCCGCGGCACAGGGTACAGTTGGTTTGGCCTCCCCTTGCGATTGATGTGTGCCGCGGCTCACAATACCTGTGCCGTGGCTCATACTTCAGTTTCTTCCCTGGGACTTTCCTGCACAGAACTTTGAGAAGAAGACGTTAAAAACGAGAGGCAGAAGCAAATTGAAGCACAAAAATGAAGAAAAAATAAGAATCACGAATGCAAGAAAAATAAAGAAATGCAAAAATCTACAACTACGAACTCGGGTTGCCTCCCGAGAAGCGCTAAGTTTATAGTCTTCAGCCGGACCTATTGGACAACGTTAGTTCGCTTTTCGCAAACTCCATTTGGTTTCCGCCCCGTTCATCGAATCGTTCATATTTTTGTTAAAATTATGACCATTGGTCATTAGCGGTTCGACTTTTGGTTCGGTCATCAAATGTTGTTTTCGAAAAGGTTTCGACGTGAATAACTTCCCAAAACACCCGGTTTTTCCATGACTAATTGTCCGCTTGGCTTTCGGCTCACTTTCCTCCTTCACAAACGCACTCAAGACTGCAACAGATTTTTCCTCATGTTCGAGGAACGCCACTCGTTCTACATCCTTCTTAAGACTTGGACCATTTAACACAAAATCTGAATTTTCCCACCGACGATGTTTTCGGTGCTTTCCTCTTTCAACAACATCCACACTTTCAATTTGTGACCCTTTATCGACTTAGGGACATGGGAACGATTTGAATACTTGAAAAGTAACTTGCTCGTCTTGGACCCTCAGAGTTAACTCCCCCTTTTCCACGTCTATAAGGGTTCGGCCCGTCGCTAGAAATGGTCGTCCCAAGATGATTGGAATATTTTCATCTTCCTCCATGTCTAGTACGATGAAATCAGCTGGAAAGATGAACTTGTCAACCTTAACTAATACATCCTCGATCACTCCCCTCGGATACTTTATCGATCGATCCGCCAATTGTAAGGAGACTGTTGTTGGCTTGGCTTCCCCAATATCCAGCTTTTTGAAAATCGACAGAGGCATGAGGTTGATACTCGCACCAAGATGGCATAGTGCCTTATTAAACGAAAGATTCCCCATGGTGCACGGTATGTTGAAACTTCCCGGATCTTTCAATTTAGGTGGGAGCTTCTTTTGAAGAATTGCACTGCACTCCTCTGTCAAGGTGACCGTTTCAAACTCCTCAAGCTTTCTCTTCTTCGATAATATCTCTTTCATGAACTTGACATAACTCGGCATCTGTTCCAATGCGTCGTGACGGAATATTTATGTGAAGCTTTTGAACACATCAAGGAACTTAGAAAATTGTTTGTCCGCCCTTCTTTCTTTGTAGTCTGCGGAAAGCGGGCAGGGGGGACACATGTCTTCGAGTTATCCGGCGTTAAATCCTTCGACTCCTCTGGCTTTAAATCCTTTGACTCCTCAATTTCCTTCTTCTTTTCACCCCGCTCGGGCTGATCCAGCACCTCTCTCCCGCTTCTCAAGCTAATTGCGTTTAGACTCTCTCTAGGATTTGTCTCTGTTGTACTCGGCAATGCTCCCTCCGGACGAGCTGTCAACACATTAGCAATTTGGCCCAGCTGGACCTCCAAATTCCGAATGGAAGCAGAATGATTTTGTAATGTAGCTTCCGTACGGGTCATAAATTGACTCGTATTTGCCGCCAATTTTGCAAGTGCTTCCTCGAGAGATACTTTGGGAGCGGGAGGGGGCTGCTGTTGATTCTGGGCGAACGGGGGCTGGTGTGAGTTCTGTCCGTTTCTCCATGAAAAGTTAGGATGATTGCGCCACCCCGGATTATAAGTGTTAGAGTACCGGTTATTCGGCCGATTCCCATTTCCTACGAATTGAGCCTGCTCCATCTGATTTTGCTCGAACGGATTTCCAACTTGACATTCCGCGCTCGGGTGTGATCCGTTACACCAATTGCATGTCTCTATGGTAACAGGGGCTGGTGCGTGCGAAAATGTCTGGAGCTGTTGTGTCAAAGCGGCGACTTGAGATGACAAGGTGGAAATCGGATCATTGCTTGAAACTTCCATGACTCTCTTCTATGTCAATCTTTCCGATGGCCATTGGTATGCGTTTTCGGCCATATCTTCCAAAAGCACGTGTGCCTCGGCCATAGATTTTCCCATGAAAGTCCCACCAGAGGCCGCATCCACGAGAGTGCGTGTAGAAGCACTCAAACCATTATAGAATGTATGAAGCTGAAGCCAATCGGGAATGCCGTGATGAGGGCATCTTCGTAGCAATTCTTTATATCGCTCCCACGCCTCGTGGAGCGATTCCATATCGTACTGACAAAAGGTGGTTATTTCGTTTCTCAACCTCGCCGTCTTAGCAGGTGGGAAAAATTTGGCAAGGAAGGCTTGCGCTAACCTCTCCCATGTTGTAATCGACCCCGACGGTAAGGAATTTAACCAAAACTTTGCTTTATCCCTCAAAGAGAAAGGGAAAAGCCTCAATCGGATGGCATCGTCGGTGACACCATTAGTTTTGAATGTATCGCATATCTCAAGGAAAGAAGCAATATGGGCATTCGGGTCGTCCTTCGGCAGTCCACAGAATGGGCTCGCCTGCACCATCTGAATAATGGCGGGCTTGATCTCAAAATTATTAGCTTGGATAGTGAGACGCCGAATTCCCGAAAAATTAGCGTTAACCTGCGGCATGGCATAATCTCGAAGAGCTAGTTCCGGTTGAACTTGCCGCACTTGGTTATCTCCTCCTTGGACTTCGAGATTCTCGGCCATGTTGACCGTCGTCTGCAACTCTCTTTTCTCCTTTTTGTTCCTTCTTAGCGTGCGCTCGAGCTCGGTGTCCAAAGGTAGTAGGCCTTCGTTACCGAGTCTTCTCATGCACTACACGAAAGGTCCTGAAAGGAAAAAACAAATAAACGAAATTAAATACACAAAAATAAAAATAAAACGTTCAAATTAAGATTGGAAATACTTAAATCGATATTAGAAAATTTCAATCCCCGGCAACGGCGCCAAAAACTTGTTGCGATATTTCCTACACGCAAGTGCACGTCATCGTTTACAAGTAATAAAGTGATAAGTAGAGTATCGTTCCCACGAGGATTGAATCTCTAACTACCGATTTTTTCGTCTTCCAATTTTATCTGAACAATCGAATTTGGGTTTTGCGATTAATAACTAAAAGATTTACTAAAAGACTAAGCAGTAGAAAACAATATCTTAGATAAAAGAAATCAAATGGTGAATAAGTCTAGGGTTCTGAATCCACCTTAGTTAATCCGAATTTACTCTCGATTATCCGTAATAAATAATTTTCCCAATTTATTGAAGGCGGAGATTGCTAATATATTCTACCGCCTCTCCCGAGGTCAATAGATTTATCTAAAGGCGAATAACGCACTCTATCCTTAGGTGAATTAATTCGTCAATAGGCGAAAAGCATAAAATCTCCTAAAGGCCACGTAGTTCCTATGAGTATATTCCTATCTCACAGAATAAAACGGTCCTCACCAATAGTTCCTCACCAAATCTCCTCTCCCGATTCGAAGTGAATGATTAAATCAATACAACTATTGGACAGATAATTGCAAGCATTAAACATAATTGGGAAAACTCAATAAAAAGGTAATAAATTGGATAATCTCAATCAACTCGTCAAAACAAAGGCTTCATCAAAACCCTAGATTAGGGCTTTAGCCTGACATACTAAAAACTGAAAATACAGAATAAATAAACGAAAGCATAAAATTCAAACGCAGATGAAGCGCGGATTCCTCCGTTCTTCAGCTTCCGCCTTCTGCCCTTGAATTCTTCTGCTTCCCTCTTCTTCTGCCGTCTCCAAGCGTAAGCTCTCCAAGGTTTTAGATCCAAAGATTCCAAGATTCCCAAATTCCAAGATGATTTTATTAGGGTCTTAAACCCTATTTATAGCTCAGCATATCAGCAAATCGCGTCCGTATTAGTCGGTCGAAAACTGGCTTCGAAACAGCTCAAAATCCGCGCGGGCATACACAAACCGCCAAGTGTGCCGCGACTCACTAAACCTATGCCGCGGCACATCGCCTTCAGCTGAATGCCTGGGCGTTAATTAATTCTTCTGTGCCGCGGCTCACCTGGGCTGTGCCGCGGCACAGAGTACAGGTTACTCTGCCCTTCGGCTGGTGTCTTCCTGTGCCGCGGCTCAGATTCCTTGTGCCGCGGCTCATAGTCCAGATTTTCCGTTTTCGCCCGTTTTGCCTTGTTTTAGCTTCCGGACTTCAATTTCCTGTCAATCATACAAAATTAAGGCATTAAAAGCTCATTTAGACGATTTCACTCTCCAAAATACTACAAAATAATAATAAATAAGCGTATAAAAATACGCCTAACAAGAAGTGCTTTTCGTTTCGTTTGGAACCTTGAGGATTCCTGGTTATTGTTACTCGTGGAAGGTGAATTGTATGGCTCGTATTTGCACTTTGTTCTTGCACTAGAAAAACAGTGGAGTTTTGCTAACCCCCGAGTATTCGGGGGGTGGATATCTGTTTTTGCATTCAGGTTTTGGAGCATAACACAGGGTCGGCACGAAAGATGATGAAAGATGATCGATACTAATCACATGAGGAACCGTACTTTGTTTATTGGTTCAGTTGTACTCTATTTTTCTGCTGCTATATTTTCCCGTTGTACGGGTGTGGTTGTATTTTGACCCCTGCATGGGCATGAGTTGTATTTGAGTTGTATGTATTTGTTGAAAGACCAAATCGGTCTACTGAGCCATTTTAGCCTGAAAGGCATAGTTGAGTTGTTATATGACGTTACCAGCCTGGTAGATCCTTGAGGAAAGGTTCTACGGCATGTAATATCCCTGAGCGGATTGGGGGTGTTACACCTAGCGCCGTCGGCAAAGGACCGATGAAGTCGATGCCCCATTGGGCGAAAGGCCACGAACTGTACATAGAAGTGAGCTGCTCGGGGGAGAGCTTGATGTTCGGGCCCATTACTTGACACTTGTGACAAGATCGGCATAGGTAATCGCGTCTTTTTGTAGGGTAGGCCAGAAAAGCCTTGCCTGGTCGTCTTGTGGATGAGAGCTCGCCCTCCAGCGTGATTTCCACAGATCCCGTCATGGATTTTGGCTAAAATGAGTCGGCCTTCCTCCGGCGTAATGCATTTGAGGAGAGGAATGCTGAAGGCGCGCTTGTAAAGCCGGTCGTCCAATAGGGTGTATCTGGTTGCTCGGAGCTGAAGCTGGAGAGCTTTGATCTGATCTGCGGGGACCGTTCCGTCCTTCAAGTATTTAATGAACGGAGTCATCCAGTTCTCTTCGGTGATGGCAACTGTGGTGACCAGGCTTCTGTCGATCGCCAATTTTGTTGACTTCGTGATTTGGTTGTGAGAGAAGTCTGCCGCCCCATCTGACGATGCGAGTTTGGATAAGGCATCGACCTGGGAGTTGTGCTCTCTCGGGACTTGTTCGATCAGCACTTCTTCAAACTTTGTGCACATTTCGGCGATCAATTCTTGATATTTGATCATCTGTTCGCCGCGCGCCTCATATTCCCCTTGACTTGGTTCACAACCAAGAGGGAGTCCATGAAGATGTGGAGGCGACGAACGTCCATGGTGAGTGCTAGATCGAGCCCGCCTACCAAGGCTTCGTATTCAGCTTCATTATTGGTCGCACGGAACCCGAATCGCACAACATTTGTAAAACTTTGGCCGTCGGGGCTGATGAGGACAATCCCTGCCCCTGCTCGCGAGCTGGTCGCCGAGCCATCTACGTATAATTTCTAGGTAGGACGGCTGACCTGGGTCAGACTGGGCGGGAACGTTAGTTCCACCATGAAATCCGCCAGAGCTTGGCCTTTGATCGCCGTGCGAGGAGTGTACGTGACACCGTATTTGGCGATCTCCAGTGACCACTTGAAGAGTCGCCCGTTGGTGTCCGGTCGGTGCAGAACCTGCCTTAGAGGGAGAGTCGCCAGAACCTCCACTTGGTGTTCGAAGAAGTAAGCCCTCAGCTTGCGAACACTCATGACTAATGCGTAGGCGAGCTTCTCCAGAGGCGTGTAAAGCGTTTCCGCGTCATGGAGCGCTTGACTAACGAAGTAGATCGGCAAGTGGGCTTGCCCCTCTGCTCGCACTAATACAGCGCTCAGCGCGACCTCCGAGGCCGCCCGATAGAGGAATAGCTTTTCGCCGGGGATTGGCTTCGCCAAAATTTGGGGATTAGACAGATACTCCTTGATTTTGGCGAACGCCATTTGACTTTCCTTCATCCATGCAAATTTCATATTCTTTATGGTAGCGAAGAATGGCTTGCTTTTGTCTTCGAGTCGAGAAATGAAATGGTTAAGGGCTGCTAGACAACCCGTGAGGCGTTGCACCTGTTTGACATTCCGTGGCTCCTGCATGTTGAGGATCGCCTGGATCTTGGTGGGGTTCGCTTCGATCCCCCTTTGGCTCACGATGTGCTCCAGGAACTTTCTGGAGCTTACCCCGAAGTTGCGTTTCTTGGGGTTTATTTTCATGTTGAATTTCTCGAGGATGGCGAACGTCTTGGCAAGGTCTTTGATGTGATCTTCCTTTTTGAGGCTCTTGACCATGATGTCGTCAATGTAAACCTCCATGGTCTTGCCGATCTGGTCGGCGAACATCCCGTTGACTAGTCGTTGGTAGGTCGCCCCCGTATTCTTCAGACCGAATGGCATTCAGACCCAAAAGTACACGTCTTTTTCCATGTGGAACGACATGTGTTTTACGTATTTATCCGCCATTGGGATCTGATGGTACCCGGCGAAGGCGTCCATAAACGACATCATTTCGCAACCTGCCGTGCTGTCGACTAAGTGGCCAATATGAGGCATCGGAAAGTGGTCTTTCGGACATGCCGCATTGAGGTCGGTGAAATCGATGCATAACCTCCAGGAATTACTTGCCTTTTTGACGAGCACCGCGTTAGATACCTACTATGGCTCGTCGGTAGCTACTCCGATCAATTTGTTGTCGAGTAGTTTTTTGACTTCTACGTCGAGCGCAGCATACTTCTCAGGACCGAATTTCCTACGTTTCTGGTGAACAGGCTTCCTTGTCGGATCGATTATTAGATAGTGACAGGCGTGTTCAGGACTGATGCCAACCATATCTTGATGTGACCAGGCAAAGATTCCGATGTTCTTACATAGTAGACTGATCAGATCATCTTTTAACTCGGGACCGACACTTGAGTCGATCTGTGCTTCCCGCTCCAGGCGAGCCGGATCGATTGCTATACTTTCCAACTCTTCAATGGGGATGGTCTCTTCTCATTTGGAACGATTGTCGGGATCGATCCTTGGATCAATGTCGAGGCTTGGCTCGAAACCGATCCTTGGCTCTATGTCGTCCGACACTTGATGCGGGATGCCGTCCTCTGAGTCGGGTTGGTATGAGGTGTTTGGCTCATCGATCTCCATTGGTTGAATGTCGATCGCCTCAATGTTATAAATAGTACGGGAAACGTTTAAATGGGAAGTTACGACACAAGAGTAACTCAAACATTTCTTTGCCATTAACTGGTCTCCTTTTACAGTACCGACCGTCCCATCGGTAGTGGGGAACTTGATACAGTAAAAGAAAGAAGAGGCGACCGCCTCAAAGGTTTCAAGAAAGGGGCGACCTAGGAACCCATTATAGATGATGGGCCTATCTATGATTACAAAATTGAGGTTCCTAGTGATCTTAACCTTGGGATCGTAACAGCATTTTAGCTCGACATAGAGCTTGATCCTTCCATAGGCTTGGACCGTGTTGTCGCCGAACCCTTGAAGCACGGTATCAAATGGCTTGATGAACATGGTCAGGTTGCCGAGCTGGTCCAGAGCATATTTGAATATGATGTTGCAAAAGCTCCCATTGTCAACCAGCACGCGGTCGACCATTTTTCCAGGGATACATGCAGAGATTACCAATGCATCCTCTTTGGTGCACTACACTCCCTCCCTATCCTTGTTGGAGAAGGAGATGAGCGCGTCTTTGGAGATGGTCGGCTCTGGGGGCACCACAACATGGACTCCGGCGAACGCCCTCAGCTCGGCCTTCCACTTTCTATTTTATATGGTGGAAACTGGGGAAAGACCTCCGAGGTTTCCACCTCCCGGCTGAAGCATATTGATCCGGCCGCCGGGGTTGATCAGAGGGATCGATTCGTCTGAGTACTCCGGCTCATTTTGCTCGATCCTGGCGACCGGATTGGGGGGGATTCCGTCGTTCTGTCGGCGATCGCACCCCCCGGTCCTTTCTGCCTGGGGTTCTGGCTTGGTCACCAAATTGTCCAGCTTCCCTTCCTCGAACAACCTCCAGAGTTGTCTGAGGAGGTTGTGGCACTGGCTGGTGTTGTGGCCGGGACTTTTGTGGTAGGCACAAAATTTGCTGCGGTCCAGATTACCGTTGTCCCTCATCGGCTTCGGCTTGCTATGCCATTCACGCCCCTTAATGGCATTGAAGATATGGGCCGGAGACATATTGAGGTTGCGGAGGAGGTGAACTTCCACATCCTCGAAGGCCTTGAACTCACCGGGCGGTTTTGCAACCGCCTTTCTGGGTTTGGCGACCGCCTTCTTCGGGATGGGGGATGGCGCCTTCCCTTCTCCGGTAGATCCCTTGCCTAAGCGAAGGGTGAGCATCCTCTGCCTGGCCAGAAAGCCGGCAGCCTTGACGCGGAAGATCGCGTAGGTTGGGGGGATGTCCTTCGTGAGGTGCCTGAACATGGATGAATGGCCATAGAATCCCCCCAGGACCGAGTAGAGGGCGAGCTCATCGCTAATGGGCTCGCTAGTGAGGACTATTTCATCCACCCGGTCGATGTAGTCTTCGTCAAGCTCGTCCTTCCCCTGCCTGATCTTCATCATGCGGTGGGGGCCTTCTGGCCGAGCAACTTTGGCGGCGAAATACGACGTGAATTCGTTCGCCAGCTTCTCAAAACAGTTGATTGAACGCGGTGGCAGTGAGATGTACCACCTGTGGGCAAGATCGCCCAATGTTAATGGGAACATTCGGCACTTCGTCGCGTCCGATACCCCGCATCCGGTCATGTAGATCCGGAACTTACTCAAGTGGGTCTCAGGGTCTGATCTCCCCTCATATAAAGGTGTTTGAGGAGGAGCGATCTTCGGTTGTACGGGGCCAAGCTCGATCTGGACTGCGAGCGGCTCACTTAGTCCGGTGATCGATCTCTTGGCTCCTGCCCCAGTTTCTATGAGCGCCTTCATTTCGTCGAGCTGACGCTGCATTGCGGCCATCGCCGTAGCCTGACTGCTCGCGGTTTGTCTCTCGGAGCGGGATCCGAGGCGATCATGTACCGATCTCTTGGCCCCGTGGTAGGTGATGAGGTCTCTACCACCGAGCTCAATTCTTGGGCGAGCGGGAGCCAGACGGCCGGCCTGTCTTATGGGAGTTGGATACGCCGAACTCCTTGTGACAGATTCGGACTCCAAAGTCTCACGGCTGGGGCCCGAATGCCCGGGTCGCCATGAGGGATCACTCCCTAGGCGGCTGAAGATGGAATCGTCCCGCCTTATGAGCGCCTTTTCCTACGGCTCGGGGCTTTCTGACAATTTATCGACATATAGCGCCTTGAGCTTCTGCTTGCCCGCACGGTGGATGGCTGATGGAGTAATGGTGGGCGAGTCGCATGCTCTCCGTCGCTCCCTTAGGATGGCCATGGCCTCCTCAATCTGTTCCGCGGTTTGGAACTGATCGAGTGAGAGGCTGGGGCCGTCCCTCAGGGGCGGGAGTGAGAGTCTAGCGTCGCCGCGGTCGCCTTCCGCCGCAGGTTGTAACTCAGCCTGGGCCGGAATAAGGTGTCCGGCAGATCGTAGAGTGGCTCTTTTCGAGGTCGTGGACGACGTCATGATTCTGAAGGTTTTTCTTTGAAGATCAGTGAGTGTTTCTTCAAGTATATGCCCTGGAGAACAGTGAGTGTTCTTCGAGATGGTCGGAATAAAAACGAAGGTTAAGATACCCCCTCCTTCTAACGCCAATTGTTGTTACCCAAAATATTATCCGGAGATGATATGCTGGAATGGACGAGTAACAAACAAAATGCTAGAGCATGTCCGTGGGGAAGTAAATAACACAAGATTTGCCGGGGTTGTTAGTCCCGGGCTTGAATGCTCTCGCGAGATTTTATTAATATGAATACTTGTGAGTACAAATATTAATGTTAGGGTACAATTACAATGAGTGTAAAGACCCTAGTTATCTTAGCTCTCGAGTGCTGTAGATTGCCGGAAGAACCAGAGTTGAAGCTATGTGAGTTCTTGTTACAAAGATGGGGAGTTCTTTGTATTGTTTTCTATGTGTAATCGTGTTAATGTTGTCACTCCCTCTTTTGCCAATGCTGGAGGCCTCCTATTTATAGGAGAAAAGGTTGCTGGGACCTCCCTGTCCACCGCGGGCGATTGCCGTTCCTGCATTTAAATAAGGCGGGCGATTGTCCCAACACGTGGGACTGTTTCCTTAAAGTCCGCAGCTGCTGTTGGCAGCCAGATGCGCGAACCAATGAGGAGGCGACAGGTGCCTCTTCTTGCTGCCTTGGGAGGTCCCACCTAGGATCTTTCGGCGGGTCTGTCGGTAGGTGAGGACGTCCTTATCGCTGTCAACTGCTGATGGGCTGGAGTAGGGCCTGTTCTTGCGGCGCCTTTTGCGGATCTGCACGTGGGCCATCACCCGAGATTTGGTCTTCGCAGGCTTTGACGGGTGTCGGCTTCACACGTGGCATGGGACGGTCATACCTGTTCGTACATTAGAGGCGATCGCCAGATGCCAATAGACAATCGCATTGGACGTCGAACGCTAGGCACTTGCCCACCATCTATCTTCTTTGGTTGGCTTCCGACCTTTGTGCCGATCGCCATCGAGGCGTATAAATCGCCGCACAACATACTTCATGTTCCTGATATGAGGAAGAACTTGATCTCAAGCTCAATACTAGTTAAAAGGGGTTTAAACTAGTGTTTGAGTCAGATAGAATTATTATAAAAAGTTTGATAGGTTTCTTGGTAAGGGTTACCTCACGGAGGGACTCTTTAAACTGAATGCTTTGGCTATACGCCATGTAACCAAATCTGTAAATGCTATTGCTTCCTCTTACTTGATTGAGTGTTTTGATTTATGGCATTGTAGATTAGGTCATGTGAATCTAAATGCTATAAAAAGATTAGTAAACTTAGATTTACTGAAATTAAATGAAGTCAATACTCAAAACAAATGTGAGACTTGTGTTGAAGCAAAAATGCCGAAACTTTCGTTTCATTCGGTAAAACAAAACACAATACCTCTTGAATTAATTCACACAGATGTGTGTGATTTAAAGTTTGTGCAAACTAGAGGTGGTAAGAAGTACTTTATCACTTTTATCGATGACTGCACAAGATATTGTTATCTTTATCTTTTTAGAAGTAAAGATGAGGCTATCGAATCTTTTAAGAACTTCAAGAATGAAGCCGAAAATCAATTAGGCTGCTGTATCAAGATGGTTCGAAGCGATAGAGGTGGCGAATATGTAGCCCCGTTTGAGGAATTATGCAACGAGAGTGGTATAATTCATCAAACAACAGCTCCATATGCACCACAATCTAATGGCGTTGCTGAACATAAGAATCGAACACTTAAAGATATGATTAATGCCTTATTGATTAGTTCAGGATTGCCCCAGAACATGTGGGGGGAAGCTGTCTTGACAGCCAACTACATATTGAACAAGATTCCATGCAAAGGTAAGGATGTTACTCCTTATGAGTTGTGTAAAGGTAGAAAACCTTCATACAAATATCTCAAAGTGTGGGGGTGTTTGGCTAAGGTTGAGGTACCTCTACCTAAACAAGTTAAAATTTGTCCTAAGACGGTCGATTGTATCTTTATTGGGTATGTACTGAACAGTAGTGCCTATCGGTTTGTTATCCACAAGTCAGAAGTACCTGAAATGACTGTGGGAACAACAATTGAATAAAGGAATGTTGTATTCTTTGAAAATATATATCCTTGTAAGGACAATGATAAAGTTAAGAACAATTCTTGCAATAGAGTTGAATATGAAAGAACAAGTTCAAAACCTGTGGATGTAGATCCAAAGTCACGTAAGCGATCGAGATCTAATCTGGAAGATGTAGAACCGAGACGTGGTAGTAGGGTTAGGACACCAAAGACATTAGGACCTGACTACATAGCATTCATGTTGGATGAAGAACCAACATTGATCAAAGTAGATTATGCTAGACCAGACGGGTTGCTCTGGAAAGAAGCCGTTCAGAGTGAAATTGACTCAATTTTACAAAACCAAACTTGGTTTTGGTTGATTTACCTGAAGGTTGTAAGCCCTTAGGATGCAAATGGATCCTTAAAAGAAAGTACAAGGCTGATGGGTCAATTGACAAGTATAAAGCTCGTTTAGTAGTCAAAGGTTTCAAGCAGAAGAAAGGGTATGATTTTTTTGATACCTATTCACCTGTAACGAGAATTACATCTATTCGAGTGCTTCTCGCGATTGCTGCTTTGCACGATCTTGAGATTCATCAAATGGATGTTAACACTGCTTTTCTGAATGGTGATCTGGATGGAGAGATCTATATGGAACAACCTGAAGGGTTTGTAGTACCTGGACAAGAGAAAAAGGTATGCAAACTGGTTAAGTCTCTATATGGATTGAAACAAACTCCACTACAATGGCACATGAAATTTGATAATATAATGTTATCGAATGGTTTTAAAATAAACGAGTGTGATAAATGTGTTTATATTAAGAACACTAATAACGGTTATGTTATTGTGTGTCTTTATATAGATGACATGTTAATCATGGGTAACAATATACAAGTGATTAACGATACTAAGAACATGTTAAAAAAGGAATTTTGACATGAAAGACATGGGGCTAGCCGATGTAATTCTTGGAATGAAAATTTTGAGAAAATCAGATGGAATCATCTTGACACAATCTCACTATGCCGAGAAAGTTCTCAAGTTTAATGCTTTTGATAGATTGCCGGCTATGACCCTAATAGATTTAAATGATCACTTGAGCAAAAATAGAGGGGAGCCTGTTGCACAAGAGGAACATGCACGAGTCATTGGGTGTTTAATGTATCTTACAAATTGCACTCGACCCGATTTAGCTTGCGTTGTGAACAAATTGAGTCGTTACACGAGCAATCCAAGCAAAGAGCATTGGAAAGCTCTCGTTAGAGTTTTGAGGTACTTAAAGTATACTCAAAACCTTGGGCTACACTATTCGAGATACCCCCCAATACTTGAAGGGTACTGTGATGCAAATTGGATATCCGATACGAAAAGTTCATTTTCAACAAGTGGTTACGTGTTTACCATTAGGGGTGGAAATGTATCGTGGAAGTCCGTGAAACAAACGTGTATAGCCCGATCCACCATAGAATCGGAATTCATAGCTTTGGACAAAGATGGTGAAGAAGCCGAGTGGCTCAGAAACTTTCTAGAAGATATTCCATGTTGGTCAAAGATAATGCCTGCAGTAATGATACACTGCGATAGCCAAACTGCTATTGGTAGGGCAAGAAGTAACGTGTATAATGGAAAGTCTCGACATATTCGTCGATGCCATAATACCATGAGACATTTGATCAAAAGTGGGGTTATCTCTATTGACTATGTGAGGTCATTGGATAATCTAGCGGATCGGCTAACCAAAGGGTTAAACCGTGATCAAATGAATAAATTGCTAGAGGGAATGGGTTTAAAATCCACAAATTGAGAATTATCATAGTGGTAACCCAACCAAGATGACTGGAGATACCAAGAACTTGGTTCAATGGTAGAACTAAGCTATGAGAGTTCGTGTGAAACACTCATCTAAGTTTATTCCATGTAGAGCAATCGAGTGTTGTTAGATGTATTTTTATGCGCCTAATTATCATTATTTTATACCCATTGTTAGTTTAAATCTGCGTAAATGAGCTTTTAATGCATTATCATTATATTTTTTGAAGGAAATTCGAGTCCGGGAGCTTGAACGAAGAAAAACGGGCCAAAACGACATTTTTTGGTCGGGGACCGCGGCACACAGACGCTGGGCCGCGGCATAGGAGGCGCACAGCAGGAACCAGTATAAATTGTACCGGGGGTCGCGGCACACTCGCTCTGAGCCGCGGACCGTATGGAGAAATTGTGCCCAGGCCTGGCCTCATGAAGACAGGGGCCGCGGCACACTAATGCCGGGCCGCGGCCCGCCGCGCAGGGTTCATATTCGCAGCTCGCGGTTTCGGCGGTTTGGAAGTCCGTTTCTGACCTAATTTTTGGATGCATTTTTGAGGCAGATGAAAGATTATAAATAGGCATTGAAGGTCAGAAGATATTAACATCAAACAGAAGGAGAAAATACCGAGACGCAGAGAGCAGAAGCGAGAGAACGCCGCAATTCAAGATCCTAAACTGTGTTTGCTTTTTCTTATGTTTTCTCTAATTCATTGTGTATTATTTTCTAGCATGTCGGGCTAGAACCCTCTTCTAGGATTGTGATGAACCCAAGATTTTGACGGATTAACTTTTGATTTTGCATTATTAATATATTTCACTTTCTATTGAGTTTTCCCCAATTGTTCTTAATGCATTCAATTATGTGGCCTATGATTGAATTGTTTTGATTACGCAACTCGAATCGGGAGAGGAGAGTAGTAGGAAAAATTGGTGAGAAACATTTTATCTTGTGAGATAGGAATATACTCATAGGAATTACGTGGCCCATCTGAAGATTTTGTAGTTTTTGCCTATCGTTTAATTAATTCACCTAGGAATAGAGTGATTTATTCACCTTAGAAAATTCTATTGACCTCGGGAGAGGCATTAGAGTATCTTAGAAATCTTCGCCTTCAATAAATTGGGAAATTGCTTAATTTATATAAATCAAGAGTAATTCGGATTAATAGAGGCGGATTCTCAATCCTAGATTATTCTCCTATTTGATCTTCTTTCTTCGAATAATCGATTTTATTAATTGTTTTTAGTTTATCACTTTATTAGTTTTCTTTAATAATCCTTGCACCACCAAATTCGATCGTTCAGATAAAATTAGAATATAAATAAATTGGTAATTAGTAAGTCAGTCCTCGAGGGAACGATATCTTACTTATCACTTTATTACTTGCTTACGACAACGTGACTTGCGTTCACTGAAATACATAACAAGTTTTTAGCACCGTTGCCGGGGACTGTTTTACTAATATCAATTTCAGTATTTCTAGTCTTAATTTGAACATTA
This sequence comes from Orobanche coerulescens, assembly GCA_033398695.1. Classification (NCBI taxonomy): domain Eukaryota; kingdom Viridiplantae; phylum Streptophyta; class Magnoliopsida; order Lamiales; family Orobanchaceae; genus Orobanche; species Orobanche coerulescens. Next base: position 524,139 of record JAWKAU010000058.1, on the reverse strand, counting down.
TTTTATTTTTGTGTAAATTTTTTTTATTTGTTTTCCTTTCAGGAGTCTCGTTTCGTGCATGAGAAAATTCGGTGACGAAGGTCTATTACCTTTGGATACTGAACTCAAGCGCACTTTGTGGAAAAACAAGAAGGAAAGGCGTGAGCTGTAAACAAAGGATACCATGGCCGATAACAAAGAAAATCACGGGGTGGACAACCCTATTCAGCAAGCTCAACTGGCATTGGCACTCCGGGATTATGCATTGCCTCAAATCAATGCGAATTTTTTGGGGATTCGGCGTCCAACTATCCAAGCAAACAATTTCGAGATTAAGCCAGCTATAATCCAGATGGTACAAGCAAGCCAATTCTGCGGACTAGCGAATGACGACTCTAATGCTCATATTGCGTCCTTTCTCGAGATATGTGATATATTCAAGAATAATGGAGTTTCTGATGACGCCATTCGTCTACGGCTTTTCCCATTTTCTTTGGGGGATAAAGCCAAGTTTTGGTTGACTTCACTTCCGCTGGGCTCTATCACGACTTGGGTGGAGTTAGCACAAGCCTTTTTGGCTAAGTTCTTTCCACCGGCAAAGACAGCGAGACTTCGGAATGAAATAACGACCCTCGGGCAATTTGAGATGGAATCGCTTCATGAAGCTTGGGAGCGATACAAGGATTTACTAAGGAGATGCCCATACCATGTCTTACCGGATTGGCTCCAAATCCAGACATTCTTAAACGGACTAAGTGCTTCTATATGCACTCTTGTTGATACAGCCGCTGGAGGAGCTTTAATGGGCAAGACGATGGCGTAAGCTCATTCTCTATTGGAAGATATGGCGGCAAATGCGTATCAGTGGCCTTCAGAGCATTTGAATCCGAAACGAGTTATGAAAATTTCCGATAATGATCCAATATCTACGCTATCGGCCCAAGTTGCTGCCTTGACTCAACAACTTCAATTTTTATCACGCGCTCCTTCTACCGTTACCACAGAATCATGTAATTGGTGCAACGGGTCTCACCCTAGTGCGGAATGCCAAGTTGGAAATCCTTTCGAGCAATCTCCGATGGAACAAGCTCAGTTTGTGGGGAACGGAAATCGCCAGAACAATCCGTATTCCAACACATATAATCCGGGGTGGCGAAATCACCCTAACTTTTTTGTGGAAAAATGGAAAAAATTTAAACCAACCTCAGTTTACTCGACACCAACAGCAACCTCCTCCTGCTCCAAAAATCTCTCTAGAGGAGGCAATGGCGAAATTAGCAGCAAATACCAGTCAGTTCATGACCCGTACGGAGACAACCTTGCAAAACCATTCCGCATCTATTCGCAATTTGGAAGTCCAATTGGGTCAAATAGCAAATGTGTTAATAGCCCAACCTGAGGGTACTTTGCCAAGTACAACTGAGACGAACCCCAGAGAGAGTATTAATGCCATTGGCTTGAGAAGTGGGAGGGAAGTGTGTGAGCAGCTCGAGAGAAACAAAAAAAGAGGTGAAGATGAGAAGAAGAAAAATTCGGCATCAGAAGAATCAGAAATTTCTAAAAGCTCAAAATTGTTTCCTGACAATCCGATGGCCTATGTGCCACCCGTCCCGTTTCCGTAGTGATTGCAAAAGCAAAAATTGGACAAGCAATTATCCAAGTTTCTTGACGTCTTCAAGAAACTACATATCAACATTCCATTTGCCGACGCCTTGGAACAAATGCGGAGCTATGTGAAGTTCATGAAGGAGATCTTATCGAACAAAAGGAAGCTCGAAGAGTATGAGACAGTGGCATTGACGGAAGAGTGCAGCGCCATCTTGCAGAAAAAGCTCCCCCCGAAGGATCCAGGAAGCTTCAATATACCATGCACTATTGGAAACCTGTCTTTTGATAGAGCGTTATATGATCTCGGTGCCAGTATTAATCTTATGCCCCTTTCCGTTTTTAAGAAGCTAAGTATTGGGGAGGCCAAGCCGACTACAGTCTCTTTGCAACTAGCTGACAGATCCATCAAGTTTCCGAGGGGAGTGATAGAAGACGTCCTGGTCAAGGTCGATAAATTCATCTTTCCTGCCGATTTTATTGTGCTTGATATGGAGGAGGACCATGATATCCCAATTATCTTGGGAAGACCACTTTTAGCAACCGGCCGAACTCTCATTGATGTCGAGAAAGGGAAACTCACTTTACGGGTTCAAGATGAGCAAGTCACGTTCAAAGTGTTTCGATCTCTCCCGTGTCCAAGCAATGTCGAGAAGGGTTCTCAATTTGAAAGCTTAGATATTTTGGCGAAAGACACACACCAGGAAAACTGTCAGTCGAAATGTTCAGAATCTGTTGTAGTTGTTCCGACATCTGAGAAAAATGTAGAACGAGTCGCATATCTTAGGCATTTGGACATGTCGTCTTCATCATCCGTCCACTCACCATCTAAAAATTCTCAGGTCGTCATAAATGTGTTCGTGGAAAAGAAAACTAAGCCGGAAGTGAAACGGTTGCCAAGTCATATGAAATTTGGGTGTTTTGGAAAGTTACTATTATTCAAATCTTTCCGCAAAGAACATTGGATGTCCAAACCAAAAATCGAACTGTTAAAGACTGATGGTCAAAAATTTAAAACACATATTAACGGTTTGATGGACGGGGTGGAGCCCAAATGGTGTTTGCGAAAAGCAAATTGATCTTAAAAAGGTCCGGTTGAAGACTATAAACTTAGCGCTTCTCGGGAGGCAACCCGAGTATTAGTATAGATTTTAGTTTTTAGCTATTTTTCCTTCATTTTTGGAGACTATTTTTTGGCGTTTTTGGCTTTGCAATACTTATTTCTCATGTTCTAGGTGCTTTCTTTTGAAAATTTTGTGCAGGAACTTCCCAGGGATAAAAATCCATCAGGGGCCGCGGCACATACAGAGCGGGCCGCGGCACATAAAAGTCTAAAATCCTGGAAAACTTTCTGTACTTTTGCCACGGCACGAGGATGCTGAGCCGCGGCACACTTGCCCCAAGAGCCGAGGCACGATGAAGCCAGGCCGTGGCATGCCGAGACCCAGAAAATGCATCCAGGAACCTGTACTACGTGCCGCGACACGCAAGCTCTGAGCCGCGGCACACTAACCCTACAAGCCGCGGCACCCGTACAATGAGCCGCGGCACACGACGAAACTCACCAACACCCAAAACACACTGTACTGTGGGTCGCGACTCACTTGATACGTGCCGCAGTCCCCATCGAGAATTTAAACAGCCTGCACTCGATTCATAAGCCATTCATCCGAAACACCAGGTATCTCTCAAACTTCTTCTTCTTTGCGCGGCGCAAGGATCTCAACTTCCAACTTCTTCTTCTTCTTATCTTCCTCAATCCAACTCCAGGTAACCCTTAATCCTTAGTTTCATTCGCAATAAAGATTAAACAATGGGATAATGTGTATTTCAATTATTTTTGAATTTATCTTTCTTCCCTATGTTCTATCAAGAAGTTGATCGGATTGTGTTGTGATTGTCGATTAATTGTTGATGGTGTTTTGATTTGTCATGAATTATTGCAATTTCGTTTGTTGTTGGGGATCGAATTGAGAAATGATTACTTTTGTTCTTCATTTGAATACATGCACGCAAGGTGTTTGATGAAATGCCCCAGAGAAATTCATGAACTAAAAATCATCAACCTTTGTTAAATTCTGAAATGGTGTATTCCCCCCCGCCTTTTTACGTACTTTTCAGTTAATTGTAGCATCATGTCCTTCATATAAAAGTAAGAGTTTTAAAGTTATATCCATTCTCACAATTTAACAGTGGTGATTGGTATCTTGTTAATTGGAGTCGTCTAATTTCCGACATTTATTTTTCAGGGACTTCGTCATGGCTCGGAAAAGGAAGTTGAGCACGAGGGCTAGGACACGATCATCCCCCACAAGAGGGGAAACGTCACAAGACCGAACAGATATGGAATCCCACCAATTCTATGACCCTGACATCCATCGAATATTCAACAATAGAATCCGTCCTCGTCCAATAATTCCAGAGCGGGGATACACTCCCGCCCCCCAAGACGGCGAGCTATTGGCAATGATCAAGGAAATGGGATAGACTCGATTCACTGCACCACCCGAGACGGTGGTGATTTCTATTGTCCAAGAGTTCTACGCCAGTGCTCTATTGCGACAAATCCAGGCAGGGCAGATGATGGGACGACCGGATACACGGACTGAGGTCGTCGTCCGATGCCAAACAGTGGACTTCTCGGTGGCCACGATTCGGAGGCTGTACGAGCTACCAGAGGTGGACGAATCGGAGTACACACGGACTATGAGTAGACTCACAAGGGAGGCTTTGCTGGAGGCACATGCTGAGCTGGGTTCCGTCTGGGAGATGCGTGTCCCGGGTTCCACAGCTTTCTATTTCAAGAGTTCCCGCCTCAGTCGTCTTGGGCGAGCCTGGATTTATTTCCTCTGTGCACGAGTCGACCGTACATCATAGATCCACTCGGTCTTGCTTACTGGTGCCCGATTATTGTATGCTATCACGATGGGACTCCAATTTGATGTGGCCCCACGTCTTTCCCGTTCTATATTTCAGTGCATCCAGGGAGGGGCAAAAACGGGATTAAAACATCCCTTGCTGATTTGTGCCCTATGTCGCCAGTCGGGCGTGACTTGGTCCGACGACAAGCCTTCTATAGTGCCCCAAGGTCCGATCAACCACCGTATTATCTCCCATTTAGACCAGTGGGGTGGCACGATGGCACACGAGTGGGGGCGAGGATTTCTTATCGATGAGCCACACGAGCACTCTCTCGAGCCACTACTTCTAACTCATGAGCCGGCAGCAGATGATAAGGATCAGACTGAGTCCACTCCACCACCAGCGAGAGAGCACCTTCAGGCGATGTTTGATAGCCCGAGGGAGGATATGCGGGCAGAGAGAGAGAGAGAGAGACAGCCTCCTCGCAGCTGTTCGAGAGGAGATGCGCGAGTAGGCCCACCAGGCCAATCGGCGTGCGGAGAGGCGCTTAGCGGCGAGGGATGCTTATCATCAGGACTATTTAGCTGCGTGGACGAGCCATATACTCCATCTGGACGGACCCTTCATTCCGCCAGTCAGGCCATCTACACCACCCTCCTCGCCGGATGAGGCCGGCACCAGTTCCTGAGCTGATATTAGGGGAGTACTTGACCTTTCTCATATTGCATATTATTATTTGTGTCCATTGAGGTCAATGTACGTCTTAAGTTTGGGGGGGTTACTTTTAGTTGTGATTTACTTATTCGTTGCTATTTTTGTTGTTATTGATTCTAGCCTTGCTTGTCTTCTCAAATATTCTGGACTGTATTTGCATTCGTGAATTTTTCGTGCAGCCTTGTGTAAGACTGCTGATATGATACTAATTTCTTTTTGAAGAAACGATTGAGTTTTGGTCGAGTTTGCATTCTACGATATTTGTTTCCCCTGAGTATTCATTTCGGTATGATTTTTTTGCGTCATTGTAGAAATCCTAGCATATAAGAAATGAGACATATGTGTTTACGAACCGCCGTCTATACGTTTGGTTACACTTTTCACGTAGCTAGTCGTCCAGTAACATGAGTCTTCTTCGTATTTAATTTGAGTTTAGGCATTGAGTCGGACAACTTTTCCCAAAAATTCGAGAAATTATACATATTCTATGATGGGAATTCTAGTAACCGGGGGTGTTCACGTGACCCGTTGTTTACTCTCGCATAAAACGACAACCCTGAATAAACTAATGGTTCATAAAAATCGCATGATGATGAAAAGAAGCCAAGTAACCGGATGTATTCACGTGACCCGTCATTTACATTCGTGTAAAACAACAACTTTGAATCGGTCATGCGGGAATAGACATTCGAGTTTTTTCTCTGCTGTAGAAGAAGACTTAGTAACTAGAAGCACTCATGAGCCCCATGAGTGTCTTTTACATCAAACGGTTCCCCAATACATGAGAATGGATTTCCACCCTAGGGTCATTTCATGAAACATACCGGGAGTCGAAACCTAGTGGTTAACTCGAATCATTATAATGATCATATATAAGGGAATGCTGTCCGAGGATTATTACTTACGATGAAACTCTTGCATTTTTGCCACGAGACTGTGGGACTGGGCGAGTTGGCTTGTTTAATCTAACCCTTCATATTGACGGTCGGCTAAATTCACGCTTGTTAATCTTTGAGCCTTGATTTTCTTCATGACCGATAGATCAGCACTAAAGATGATTGCTTTGTGGAATCATTATCTGTGATGGGACCCACTAATACGATACTGGTATTTTTCTTTGAGATTTTCAGATTAGTATTAATCAGGTAAACACTATGGATTTGCACGTTTACCCACGATACTTGTCATCTCATTTGAAATTAATTTTTGCTTGAGGACAAGCAAAGGCTTAAGTTTGGGGGTATTTGTTAGATGTATTTTTATGCGCTTAATTATCATTATTTTATACCCATTTGCGTAAATGAGCTTTTAATGTATTATCTTTATATGTTTTGAAGGAAATTCGAGTCCGGGAGCTTGAACGAAGAAAAACGGGCCAAAACGAGATTTTTTGGTCGGGGACCGCGGCACACAGACGCTGGGCCGCGGCATAGGAGGCGACCAGAAGGAACCAGTACAAATTGTACCGGGGCCGCGACACACTCGCTCTGAGCCGTGGCCCGTATGGAGAAATTGTGCCCAGGCCTGGCCGCATGAAGACAGGGGCCGCCACACACTAATGCCGGGCCGCAGCCCGCCGCGTAGGCTTCATATTCGCAGCTCGCGATTTTGGCGGTTTGGAAGTCTGTTTCTGACCTAATTTCTGGACGCATTTTTGAGGCAGATGAAAGATTATAAATAGGCATTGAAGGTTAGAAGATATTATCATCAAACAGAAGGAGAAAATACAGAGGAGTAGAGAGCAGAAGCGAGAGAACGACGCAATTCGAGTTCCTAAACTGTGTTTGATTTTTCTTATGCTTTCTGTAATTCGTTGTGTATTATTTTCTAGCATGTCGGGCTAGAACCCTATTCTAGGATTGTGATGAACCCGAGATTTTGACGGATTAACTTTTGATTTTGCATTATTAATATATTTCCCTTTCTATTGAGTTTTCCCCAATTGTTCTTAATGCATTCAATGTGGCCTATGATTGAATTGTTTTGATTATGCAACTCGAATCGGGAGAGGAGAGTAGTAGGAAAAATTGGTGAGAAATGCTTTATCTTGTGAGATAGGAATATACTCATAGGAATTACGTGGCCCGTCTGAAGATTTTGTACTTTTTGCCTATCGTTGAATTAATTCACCTAGGAATAGAGTGATTTATTCACCTTAGAAAATTCTACTGACCTCGGGAGAGGCATTAGAGTATCTTAGAAATCTTCGCCTTCAATAAATTGGGAAATTGCTTAATTTATATAAATCAAGAGTAATTCGGATTAATCGAGGCGGATTCTCAATCTTAGATTATTCATCTATTTGATCTTCTTTCTTCGAATAATCAATTTTATTAATTGTTTTTAGTTTATCACTTTATTAGTTTTCTTTAATAATCCTTGCACCACCAATTCGATCGTTCAGATAAAATTAGAATACAAATAAATTGGTAATTAGTAAGTCAGTCCTCAAGGGAACGATATCTTACTTATCACTTTATTACTTGCTTAGGACATCGTGCACTTGCGTTCATCGAAATACGTAACAACGTGCACTTTATTACTTATTCGTTGCTATTTTTGTTGTTATTGATTCTAGCCTTGCTTGTCTTCTAAAATATTCTGGACTGTATTTGCATTCGTGAATTTTTCGTGCAGCCTTGTGTAAAACTGATGATATGATACTGATTTCTTTTTGAAGAAACGGTTGAGTTTTGGTCGAGTTTGCATTCTGCGATATTTGTTTCCCCTGAGTATTCATTTCGGTCTGATTTTTTTTGCGTCATTGTAGAAATCCTAGCATATAAAAATGAGACATACGTGTTTACGAACCGCCGTCTATACGTTTGGTTACACTTTTCACGTAACTAGTCGTCCAGTAACATGAGTCTTCTTGGTATTTAATTTGAGTTTAGGCATTGAGTCGGACAACTTTTCCCAAAAATTCGAGAAATTATACATATTCTATGATGGGTAGTCTAGTAACCGGGGGTATTCACGTGACCCGTTGTTTACTCTCGCGTAAAACGACAACCCTGAATAAACTAATGATTCAGAAAATTCGCATGATGATGAAAGGAAGCCAAGTAACCGGATGTATTCACGTGACCCATCGTTTACATTCGCGTAAAACAGCAACTTTGAATCGGTCATGCGAGAATAGCCATTCAAGTTTTTTCTCCGCTGTAGAAGGAGACTTAGTAACTAAAAGCACTCATGAGCCCAATACATGAGAATGGATTTCCACCATAGGGTCGTTTCATGAAACATACCGGGAGTCGGAACCTAGTGGTTAACTCGAATCATTATAATGATCATATATAAGGGAATGCTGTCCGAGGATTATTATTTACGATGAAACTCTTGCATTTTTGCCATGAGACTGTGGGACTGGGCGAGTTGGCTTGTTTAATCTAACCCTTCATATTGGCGGTCGGATAAATTCACGCCTGTTAATCTTTGAGCCTTGATTTTCTTCATGACCGATAGATCAGCACTAAAGATGATTGCTTTGTGGAATCATTGTCTGTGATGTGACCCACTAATACGATACTGGTATTTTTCTTTAAGATTTCCAGGTTAGTATTAATCAGGTAAACACTATGGATTTGCACATTTACCCACGATACTTGTCATCTCATTTGAAATTAATTTTTGCTTGAGGACAAGCAAAGGCTTAAGTTTGGGGGTATTTGTTAGATGTATTTTTATGGGCTTAATTATCATTATTTTATACCCATTTTTAGTTTAAATCTGCGTAAATGAGCTTTTAATGCATTATATTTATATGTTTTGAAGGAAATTCGAGTCCGGGAGCTTGAACGAAGAAAAACGGGCCAAAACGACATTTTTTGGTCGGGGACCGCGGCATACAGACGCTGGGCCGTGGCACATGAGGCGCCCAGAAGGAACCAGTACAAACTGTACCGGGGGCCGCGACACACTCGCTCTGAGTCGCGGCCCGTATGGAGAAATTGTGCCCAGGCCTAGCCGCATGAAGACAGGGGCCGCGGCACCCTAATGCCGGGCCGCGGCCCTCCGCGCAGGGTTCATATTCACCGCTCGCGATTTCAGCGGTTTGGAAGTCTGTTTCTGACCTAATTTCTGGACGCGTTTTTGAGGCAGATGAAAGATTATAAATAAGCATTGAAGGTTAGAAGATATTATCATCAAACAGAAGGAGAAAATACCGAGGAGCAGAGAGCAGAAGCGAGAGAACGACGCAATTCAAGTTCCTAAAATGTGTTTGATTTTTCTTATGCTTTCTCTAATTCGTTGTGTATTATTTTCTAGCATGTCGGGCTGGAACCCTCTTCTAGGATTGTGATGAACCCGAGATTTTGACGGATTAACTTTTGATTTTGCATTATTAATATATTTCTCTTTCTATTGAGTTTTCCCCAATTGTTCTTAATGCATTCAATTATGTGGCCTATGATTGAATTGTTTTGATTACGCAGCTCGAATCGGGAGAGGAGAGTAGTAGGAAAAATTGGTGAGAAACGTTTTATCTTGTGAGATGGGAATATACTCATAGGAATTACGTGACCCGTCTGAAGATTTTGTACTTTTTGCCTATCGTTGAATTAATTCACCTAGGAATAGAGTGATTTATTCACCTTAGAAAATTCTATTGACCTCGGGAGAGGCATTAGAGTATCTTAGAAATCTTCGCCTTCAATAAATTGTGAAATTACTTAATTTATATAAATCAAGAGTAATTCAGATTAATCAAGGCAGATTCTCAATCCTAGATTATTCTCCTATTTGATCTTCTTTCTTCGAATAATCGATTTTATTAGTTGTTTTTAGTTTATCACTTTATTAGTTTTCTTTAATAATCCTTGCACCACCAAATTCGATCGCTCAGATAAAATTAGAATATAAATAAATTGGTAATTAGTAAGTCAGTCCTCGAGGGAACGATATCTTACTTATCACTTTATTACTTGCTTACGACAACGTGCACTTGCGTTCACCGAAATACGTAACAAGTGTTGAAAACTTGCCTAGTGATGAGGTTTTTTTTTTAAGAAAAGTGTCATATCATAGCACAAAGATGTTTTAGGGGGGCATATTCCCTTACAAAGCCGATATTTCCCGGGGGGGCCAAATCCCAAACATAGCCACAAAATGAAAATAAAACAAGCTAACTAAATACAAGAAAGCAAGTAAATTTTTGGGAGGCCAAATCCCAAACATAGCCACACAACAAACGACACAAACAAAAATATTCAGCTGAGTGTCTGGTTCGAGCTTGAATATCTGTTGAAATGCACCATGAGCTGTGTAAGAATTAGGTACTTTAACGACCTACCTAGGTCAAATTTGAGCGCCAACTGAGAATCTGGCCTTGGTTCAGAGCCAAAAGTAAATCCAGCAAATCACCAGGAGCCATCCATCAATGAGTCTTTAGCGCGAGCTTGTGCATCTTGAAATATGCAGATACGAAATGACCATATCAAAAGCCAAATAAAGGTCTAACAAAATCCGCCATAAATACCTACTTTCTCATTGCTGCAATGCATACATACAAACCAACTCAACGCTCCCCAACGTAGAGAATAACCAATTACCGCATTTCTTCACGATTCTTCGATATTCAAGGGTTCATTCAAAATTCCTAATCCAGCTCTTAAACAGGAGCAATCTGTCTTTGATCTTGAGCGCGAGCAAGAGCATCTTGGAGTATGCAGATACGAAAGGACCATATCAAAAGCCAAATATAGGTCTAACAAAATCCGCCAACAATACCTACTTCCTCATTACTGCAATGCGTATATACAAACCAACTCAATGCTCCCCAACGTAGAGTATAACCAATTATCGGATTTCTTCATGATTCGATATTCAAGGTTTCATTCAAAATGCCCAATCCAGCAGTTGAACATGAGCCATCCGTCTTTGATCCTGAGCGAGAGCTTGAACATCTTGAAATGCAGATACGACAGGACTCCTTCGATAGCCAGATACAAGTCACACAAAATCAGCCATAAACATCTACTTCCTCACTACTTCAATGAGCAAATTTGAACCAACTTAGCGCCCCTCATACGCAGGGTAGGAACAAATATGCCTAGTGATGAGGTTAAGTCTATGACTTTTAATGATTCCTAAAGACCTCTAGAGGTTGAGTATGACAAGATACTCGATAAAGAATCACCTATATAAGTGAGAAGTGGGACCGCTTCATGAAAATCACTTATGAATCCAAAGGGGTATCCAAGGCCCGTAAAGGACACAAAACGTGAGAACGGACGAGGTTGAGGTGTTCAAGTGTTAGCATCATTATCTCGGTGCACGCCGTGGGGGAATAGTTCAAAGCATCAAGCCACTAATCTGCTTGTGTACCCGATGATGTTAACTATGGAAGGTTCAAAGTCACAAACTACCTATCCTTATACTTTAACGCCTCTTGAGGACTGAGTTTGAGTCTGCATATTGCATTTGGGCTATTTTCAATCATGTGGGGGATTGTTGGAATCGTTAATGATTTTAATTTTATTTTGTAAAATTAAATATCATAGGATCGATCTACATTCCGAGTAGATGATCGTGGTATATTCACTTTCTCTAAACCAATTCCCGGTGAGTGAGAAATAATGAATTAAAGTTTGTCACTTAATTGTGAATTAATAAGGGGTGGTATCCCACATTGAATAATGAACCATCATTATTCTAGTATATAAGGAGTTACCTTTATTCATGTAATAATTAATGGCACATGTGTATGGGCTTAAAGCCCACACGCACGCACACGCACGCGCCGCCACCGCCGCTGCCCGCCCGCCTCGCCTCGGCCTCGGCCGCGAGCCGCGAGCCGCGTGCCATGGACCGTGGACCTTGGCCTTGATCTTGGACTTGGATCTTGGATCTTGGATCTTGACAATTGGTCTTTGGGTGGTCTTTGGGCTGTTCTTTGGGCCTGGTCGTGGACTTGGTCTTGGGCTAGGCCTTGGCCTACCTAAAGAATTTTTTGGACAAGCTCAACAACGTAGTTGGGCTCGTATGTGGATATAAGGATGTCCAGGTACATCCGTCAAGTGGTTAAAGAGCTGAATACAGTCCATGTACATCCTGATTGTTCAAATTCAGCCAATAAAGTCTGTAACCTCCCAGAGTAATGAGGAGGAGTTAATGACAGGTTTGAATTTCGTAACCCCTGCCATTTGTTTGAAATTCGTAACTCCTGAGCATAATGCAGCATAAATGACTGCATTATTATGATAGCCATTAGTGGCTGTATTAAATCCTGCTCCCTGCAGGTGTGTGAGATGGCCTATAAATAGGCATACATCTCATTGCATCTGACACACAGAAAAACAAAAAGTATTCTGCATACCTCTGCAGTTCATAAGTCAGTTCTGTTCTCAACTCGTTCTTGTTCGCCGGAGCTCGCCGGAATTGTGGTGCTACATCCGTCGAGACGAAAGTCGTTTTACCTTTGGAGACAAATTGCCAAACCGAAGAGCACTACCGGGGTAATATTTGTCTTGCGGGAAGAGGCCTCCTCGACTCGACTTAATTTACGGTTTTATTATTTATTTTCTTGTATTTTCAATTCTGTTTCGAGTTCTGTAATTTCCTTCTTGGTTGAGTCCTGTAATTTCTAGATTTCGATTGTAATTTGTTTTCCAGTTGTAATTTATTTTTCCGCCCAACAAGTTTTTACGACAGAAATTTCCAACATTTATTTTAAGAAATAAGAATGCGTATCAATCATTGAGTTATTTACCAGAGGTAAGTGGTATTTAAATTTGACTTTTTGACCAAAGTAATATATTTTCAAAAAATATTTACTATCATACTTTCAAAAATATTTACTAAAGTGGTCTAGTAACAAGAATATTTACCAAAATATTATTCTAACTTCGAGCGTTTGATTCCTTTTTAAAATCTACAATTTTGACTTTTTTTAACTATTAATTTTTCCAACTTCTTAAGCAATTTATACATTCTTTTACCATGTGCTGAACTTTTTTTTTGCATTTATCTTTTATTGATGTCATATGTACCAATTTTCTTACAAACTATATTTTTTCCTCTTATTAAATTATTTCAAACATGTCACAGTAATTGTTTGAGTCTAAATAATTATCCCAACTTGATTGTACAAATCATTTCAAACGACAAATAAGTCATTTTAAATTAAAACCATTAACATCACATGTTCTATATTTTTTAAGTACAAACCCAACAACAATGACTTGTAACAAAACAAAAAGAAAAAAAGAAAACATCCCGATGAGCTTGAGCTAGTAACCAATCTCTATATGCAAATAATAATAATAATAATAATAATAATAATTGAAAAATAATAAGGGGCAAACTCATGACAATGAACCATAAAAAAATATTTTATATGTATTAATATTTATCTTAACTTATACCGACTTCCTTTTCGAGTGTGACCACGGTACTTACAAATTCCACAAGGTTAGCACTTCTCCATTCCATTTTCAGTTGTGTCGAGTGAGGACGGCCTTTTTCGAGCAATCTTTACATCCATTACCATACAAAAAGAGCCAAAATATCCATTGACGTTCAAAAAATACTCATTATTTTAACAGCCTACAATACAGCCATTAAGAACCGTAATGTCTAAAAACAGCCATTAACAATTAACACTAATTCACAAACACAATTAACAGTAATTGACAATAATTAAGAATTGAGAGCCATTAAAACTCAAAAAATTACTCAACAATTAATAGTAATTCATAAACACAAAAATACACGAACACAAAAATAGTCGTTAACAATTAACAGTCATTAACACAAAAAAAAGATTGCCCAACGATTAACTAATCAAGGGGAATGTCGACAGATTAAGGGAATGCAGATGAAGGGGACAAACCTAATTTAGGTTGGAAAAATAGCTTAATTAATACCATAATTAATTATGGCAATTAATGACATTAAATGGTATATTTGGAATCTACATTTTGTGTAGATTAATTTAGTGTATTTACTTGTTCAATTTAGTTAAGAAATGAATGAGTAATTAATGCACAAAGTTAAACTATTTAATAGTTGGGAATGTGGTGTGGAATCCCATCCCACATTGGAAAAACAAGGAAAAATTGAGCTATTTATAAAGGACTTTCCATCATAAAGGAGCAATTAAGTGTGCTCCATTATGGTGCACCCTAGTTGGCTTTAATTAATTTTTTCGGCTAAAATCCGAATCCTACGAGGAAGGTGCAAAGCATCTTCCGAGTTCGAGCACGTGCACGTCGCACTTGTCGCAACGGGCGCTTCGTAGGCGCACTTTGAGCCTTTCATTTGACAACTGAGATAGTGGCTCGGATGACATAGAAGGTGACTTGGCTGACACGTGGCAGTGACATGTTAAATACACCCTGCAGATGATGATCAAACACACAACATTAATCAAGATAATAAGACATCCATACTAGCCTAGAATTCATACTACAAGTCCCGAGTATTCAGTAGTTCGTCCGGAATTCGATTCCTAATACAAGGTATCGAGTTCATAGAAAACCGTTGTATCTTGGGGACGTTTGCCGTTGAACCGTGTGTATTGTGCGGGGCAATTTCGTCTTACGGAGAGAGAGTCCAAATCTTGCCTCGGTTTTGCATCATTTGTCATTTTCTACAGCATCTACAAACAACAATCGTAGGACGAAATTTTCTGTAGAAGATGGCGTTGTCAAGCAACATTGTTCATGCTCCTGCCCATGCCGAGAAACCTGAGAAATTTTCAGGTACTAATTTCAAACGTTGGCAATCAAAAATGTTGTTCTACCTTACTACTCTCAACCTCTGTCGCTTTCTTTCGAATCTCCTCCTGTTGTGGGGGATGATGAAACTGACACCCAGAAACGCATGGTATTGGATGCATGGCATCATAGTGACTTCTTATGTTGAAATTATATTTTGAATGGGCTGGATGACACACTTTACAGTGTTTATTCCACAATCAAAACGTCCAAAGAGTTATGGGACTCATTGGAGACAAAATATAAAACAGAAGATGCCGGTTTGAAGAAGTTCATCGTGGGTCGTTTTCTCGACTTCAAGATGGTGGACAACAAAACTGTTCTTGAGCAAGTGCAGGAAATACAGTTGATCCTGCACGACATTTTGGCAGAAGGAATGAGCCTATTTGAATCCTTTCAAGTTGCTGCCATAATCGAGAAGTTGCCCACGATGTGGAAGGATTTCAAAAACTACCTCAAACACAAGCGCAAGGAAATGGGCCTTGAAGATCTTATTGTGCGACTGAGGATCGAAGAAGACAATCGAAAGACCGATGTCAAGATGAACAAGTCATCTATGGAGGCAAAAGTAAATGTCGAGTCAAGCCACAACAAAAAGCGGAAATTTAACGGGAAGAGGCAAGACTCGAAGAATCAAAAGAAGATCAAAGGAGAATGCTACAACTGCGGTAAATTCGGGCATATGGCGAAAAATTACCGCAAACCAAAGAAGGACAAGAAGAGAGATCAAGCAAATATTGTCGAAAATAAGTATGTGCCCGTTGATTTGTCTAATCTTGATCTATGTGCAGTTGTAGATGAAGTCAACATGGTCAGTATTCTAGTCGGATGATGGGTGGACACCGGCGCTACCAAACACATTTGTGCCGATAAAGCCATGTTCTCCTCCTACGAGCCCGTCACCGAGGAAAGAAAGTTGTACATGGGAAACTCCGCTACCTCAAATGTTGTCGGAACTGGAGAGGTTATACTCAAGATGATGTCGGGATTGAAAATGACGCTCAAGAATGTGCTACATGTTCCGGACATCCGTAAGAATCTTGTGTCTGGCTCAGCATTGAGTAAAGCCGGATTTAGGTTAGTGTTTGAAGCGGATAAAGTTGTAATAACTAAGAATGGTCACTTTATCGGAAAAGGCTATATAGATAACGGCCTTTTCAAACTGAATGCTATTAATGTACGTGGTGAAAATGAAATAAACGATAAAGTTGTTTATTTGGTTGAGTCTCCTAATTTATGGCATGATAGATTCAGACATGCAAATCTAAATATACTACGTCGTTTAGTAAATTTAGATTTATTGCCAAAAATGACTTTCGATCGACACAAAAGGTGTGAAATCTGTGTTGAAGCGAAAATGGCAAAATCTCCTTTTCATTCAGTGGAAAGATCGACAAAACCTCTTGAATTGATTCACACCGATCTATGCAATTTAAAATTTGTGCAAACAAGAGGTGGAAAGAATTATTTTATAACTTTTATAGACGATTGCACAAGATTTTGTTATGTGTATCTTTTGAGAAGCAAAGACGAAGCATTCAAAGCTTTCAAAACATACAAAATAGAAGTTGAAAATTAACTCAACACCAAAATCAAAATGATTCGAAGTGATCGAGGTGGTGAATATGTTGCACCTTTTCAAGAATATTGTCGTGAAAATGGCAGTATTCACAAAACGACTGCACCTTATGCACCCCAATCAAATGGTGTTGCAGAACGAAAGAATAGAACATTGAAGGAAATGATGAATGCTATGTTGATAAGCTCGGGCCTATCACTTAACATGTTGGGAGAAGCTATTCTTTCGGCTAATAAAATTTTGAATAAATTACCCAAAAAGAAGCAAGATAAAACTCCATATGAATTATGAAATGGAAGGTAGCCGTCCTATAAATATTTAAAAGTGTGGGGGTGCTTCGCAAAAGTTGAAGTACCGAAACCCAAGCAAGTAAAAATAGGACCAAAAACGGTTGATTGCATTTTTCATAGGATATGCAAACAATAGTAGTGCGTATCGATTTTTGGTACACAATTTGGAATTACCCGATATAAATGAGGGAATGATCATAGAATCAAGAAATGCCATATTTTTTGAAACTATATTCCCTAAGTAAGATAAGAATGACATAAGTTCGAAAAAGAGGACTTATGATGAAATCTCGTCAAATAGTAATGGACCAACACCGGAACCAAGGCGAGGAAAAAGAATAAAAACTGCAAAAACCTTTGGTCTAGATTTTGTAGTCTACTCTTTAGAAGACGAACCGAAGACAATCAAGGAAGAATTGTCTGGTTCCGATGCCGATCTATGGCAAGAAGCTATTAATAGTGAAATCGAGTCAATCTTGAACAATCACACTTGGCATATCATTGATCTTCCTCCGGGAAATAAACCTTTAGGTTGCAAGTGGATTCTCAAGAAGAAATACAAAGGCGATAAATGTATTGACAAATACAAAGCACGTTTGGTAGCCAAAGGATACAAACAAAAGGAAGGGTATGATTACTTTGATACATACTCACCTGTTACTCGGATTACATCCATTAGAATGCTACTTGCAATAACAGCATTATACAATCTTGAGATACACCAAATGGATGTAAAAAAGGCCTTTCTAAATGGAGATTTAGAAGATGAAATTTATATGAAACAACCCGAAGGGTTCGTGGTTCCCGGCCAAGAAAACAAAGTTTGTAAACTTGTTAATTCTTTATATGGACTTAAACAAGCACCCAAACAATGGCATGAGCAATTTGACCAAGTAATGATGTCAAATAGTTTCAAAATCAATGAATGTGATAAATGTGTGTACATCAAAAGTACATCTGACAATTTTGTCATTGTGTGTCTATACGTTGATGATATGCTAATTAATAAAATCATCATAGACACTAAGGAAATGTTAAAGAATAACTTCGACATGAAGGATATGGGATTAGCCGATGTGATTCTAGGAATCAAGATCTCCAGAACACCCGATGGAATAGCTTATCACAATCTCACTATGTTGAGAATGTGCTTAAGAAATTCAAAGCATACGATCTACCTCCGGCTAAGACACCTGTTGACTTAAGTTTACACTTAGCCAAAAATCGAGGAGAATCTATATCACAAACAGAATATGCTAGGATAATTGGAAGCCTAATGTACTTAGCAAATTGTACAAGGCTAGACATAGCATATTCTATTAGTAAACTGAGTCGGTTTACGAGTAATCCCGGAAAGGATCATTGGACCGCATTGACAAGAGTGTTGAGATACTTAAAACGCACCGTCAATCATGGTATACACTATTTGAGATATCCAACTGTTTTGGAAGGATATTGTGATGCCAACTGGATATCCGATACTAAAGACTCTAAATCCACAAGCGTTTATGTATTTACCATTGGTGGAGGAGCAATATCATGGAAATATTCTAAGCAAACATGCATAGCCCAATCTACAATGGAATCGGAGTTTATTGCTTTAGACAAAGCCGGTGAAGAATCCAAATGGTTAAGAAACTTCTTAGAAGATATTCCTTGTTGGGAAAAACCTTTGCCTCCCGTTATGATACATTGTGATAGCATGGAAGCCATAGGGAGGGCAACGAATAGTATATATAATGGTAAGTCTTGACATATTCATCGAAGACACAATATCATTAGACAATTGATCACTACAGGAATAATGTGTATTGATTATGTAAAGTCAAAAGACAATATAGTGGATCCGTTTACGAAAGGTATTAACCGTGATCAATTATATAATGCAGCAAGGGGAATGGGATTGAAATCCACACATTAAGAATTTTCATAATGGTAACTCAACCAGGATAATTGGAGATCCCAAGAACTTGGTTCAATGAGACAACTAAGTTGTGAAAGTTCTAGTTAAGCACTTGAAAATCCGTTCTCGTAGCTATTCAAGTGCAAGCCTGCAGTTTGTGGTGAAGGGTAAGCTTTTTAAAGCTTTTAATGATTCCTATGTCAGGATACTCTTTATAGGAGATCACCTATATAAGTGAAGAAGTAAGGCCGCTTCATAAAATTATTAACACTTATGAATCCAAGAAATGGTCCAAGGCCAAAATGGACACAAGGTGAGAATGAAAGATATTAGATCTATTATTGTGTGTATGTTGTTGTCTTGGTTTACATAAAAGTTGACCGGTTCAAGATATCACGTTCACCGAGCAACGAGTAAATCCGATAGCAATACACTAAGGAAGGTTCAAGGCTAACTACCACCTATCCTGAAGCAATAATAGGTCATCGGAACGTAGTGCATATTGCATTTGCATTAATCATCATTCATGTGGGGGATTGTTGGAAAAATAGCTTAATTAATACCATAATTAATTATGGTAATTAATGACATTAAATGATATATTTGGAATCTGCATTTTGTGTAGATTAATTTAGTGTATTTACTTGTTCAATTTCGTTAAAAAATGAATGAGTAATTAATGCAGAAAGTTAAGCCATTTAATAGTTGGAATTATAGTGTGGAATCCCATTCCACATTGGAAAAACAAGGAAAAGTTGAGCTATTTATAAATGACTTTCCATCATAAAGGAGAAATCAAGTGTGCTCCATTATGGTGCACCCTAGTTGGCTTTAATTAATTTTTAAGGCTAAAATCCGAATCCTACGAGGAAGGTGCAAAGTGTAATACCCGTGATTTCGATTTCCGGTAATTTTTTTTTCCGGCGGAAGTCCATTTTGACGACTCGCTCATGACCGTTTCGTCATTATGAGAATGATTAATTCTGCACCTTTTGTCATCCGAATTCGTTTCGGTGTCGTTTTGTTGAGTTCCGTGTTTTTTGGCGACTTTTCCGCACTTGAGTTCGATTCTTGCGAATCTCGTTCGAAACTGCTGTTTCGAGTTTCCTGTAAGTCCGTTTAACTTTGTTAGACGTGTTGTGAACTTTGGGTTGATTATTCGATCACGTATCGTGATTTTCGGGCGTTTTGGGCCATTCTATAATTTCCTTAAAGTTACGGGTATTCGTATCTGTAATTGTTATCTCGACCCGTTTCTTGGTCGCGTATGATTAATTATTGCATTATGTTTTCATTTCGGGTCGTTGATGTTGTCCGCGAACTTTTCGTCGTGTTCGTTCCGTACGTTTTCGGAAATCGAGTCGTCGAGCCCTGGTGGTCGGGCACTGGCCGGACGGTTGCGGCAGGAAACGGCGTAGCGCATGCTACGACCGAAAGGTAGCGCACGCTACAGCCGGGAGGCAGCGCACGCTACGCCCGGTTGTCTGCGCGCGCTAGCGGGCCAAGGCAGTAGGGCAGTGGGGGTACTGGACTCGGTGGATCGGCAGGTAGCGCACGCTACTGCCGGACACTGCGCACGCTACGACCGGTAGGTAGCGCATGCTACGGCCGGAAGGCTGCGCGCGCTACCTGGCCGAGCAGTGTCTCTAGACTGCGGCCTGGGCCGATAGCGTACGCTAGCTCGGCAGCCTAGCGCACGCTAGGCTACACCTGTATAAATGTGACAGAGCAGTCACATTTCCTCTCGTTTTTCACTTCCTTACTTTTCTGTCCGCGGCTGGCGATTCGGAGGTGATGAAGCCATGTTGTTTAACAACAAATCCATTAAGTTCTTGAGGTTATATCATTGATCAATCATCCGTTATCATTCTTTGATCCAGCGAATCAAGGTGAGATTTCCTAGAACCCTATTTTGAGAAATTTTGGGGTTTTTGCGTTTTTGTCCGATTCGTTCCGTATTGTTGATTAATTCATGTTGGGTATGATTAATCTTGGTAGTATTCTTGTGTTTAACATCATTTAATCCATCGTTCTTCATCGAATCGAAGTATAATTCTTGATTTCATTCGAATCGACTTTTTGGGGGATTTGTTCTCGATCTCGTTTTCCATCCGTTTTTTATTGATCGATTGCGGTTAAATGATGTTGTTAAACATATTCTATGGATTGTATATCCATATTTCCACTTGGAATTCCATATTCGTGTTTTGTCGGGACGAATCGTGTTCTTGGTCGTTTTGGGGGAAACACTTGAACTTTTGTCATTCGTTCTTTGAATTCAACGGCTTTAAGTCATGCTATGGAATTCATTTCATTGTTGTTATTGTCCTTCGTAGTTTATGAATGCGAGTTGGCGATCGATGGAGTCGGCGGGTTCATAGTCAGTTCGTGTCAACCTACTTCGGTCGATTCTCCGCGTTGTTCTTATTTGAGGCAAGTACCTTGTTCATACGCTTCTCGTTTTGTGGATATGATGATCGGTGGTCGTCGTGGTGTGTTTGTTCGGTTATTTGCAAATGAATTTTCAAAAGAATTGTTTTGGCCTCGTTAAAGGCTCTCTTTCAAAACGCTTGTGTGTTTTGTGAATGGTGTGTTTTGGGAATTGATTACGGTTTGATTGTTTTGAACGTTGAAGGCTTTGATGATACCCCCTGTTGTTTAAAGTTATGGAATCGTGTATTCCGTATTTAATCTTGTTAATGTGTTTTGAAGAGTTTGATAACGGTGTCGAGTAAGTGGCCATTTCTAGTAAGTATTCTTGATAAACTTACATTCTTAGCATATTAGTATTGCATGAGTAACGTGTGTGTGTGTGTATGCTCACTACGGGTTAGATCCAACGGGTCTCGGTAGGGCTCCACGAAGCTGTGGAACCGCGAGCTTGCTTTTAACCACTGTTTGTTAGATCCGACGGGGTCTCGTCAGGGGTCCACGAAGCTGTGGGTCCGCGGTTAATTGTGGTGTATTTTGTAATGTGATTTGGATTATTGCATTTCCGGAAATGAGTGGTTTCGAATGGTTTTCATGATTGCATGCATCGACTAAGTGTGTAAGAGGTCAGTGTTCGTTTGGCTTACTTGGCTAGGATGGCACTAGAGTATTTTGTTGTTTGTGTTAAATCCTTTATTTGTGGATTTTGATGTTGGGAGACGAACCTTGTGGTCGTTCTTGTGTACTGTGAGTTGATGAGATTTGGGGCTAAAATCCCAATGGTTTTGTAAAAGTCATTTTATGTATTTGGGGCTAAAATCCCAACGGTTTGGTAAAGGTCATTTTTCGGAAAGTAAACCTTTGGGGCGGTGACCCCTTTCGTCTTTTGGGTTTTGAAAAGTAGGATTTGATAATCCTAAATCGTTTTCTATTAAAACTCCCGATGGTATTTCAAATCATTTTATAAATTGTTTCCCTTGATATTTTGATCTTGAAATTTTGGGAAGTCTTTACTCAAACTCTCGCCTCGGGAAGTGTTTATCTTGTTGTATTTAAATCTTTGAGGATTCCGTATTGTTATCGTTCGCGGAATGTGAATTGTATGACTCGTATTTTTGCACTTGAACTTGCACTATCAAAACAGTGGAGTTTTGCTAACCCCCGAGTATTCGGGGGGTGGATGTCTATTTTTGCATTCAGGTTTTGGAGCATAACACAGGGTCAATACGAAGGATGATGAAAGCTGATCGATACTAATCACATGAGGAACCGTACATTGTTTATTGGTTCAGTTGTACTTTATTTTCCGCTGCTATATTTTTCCCGTTGTACGGGTGTGGTTGTGTTTTGACCCCTGCGTGGACAAGAGTTGTATTTGAGTTGTATGTATTTATTGAAAGACCAAATCGGTCTACTGAGTCATTTTAGCCTTTAAGGCATGGTTGAGTTGTTATATGTGTTACCAGCCTGGTAGATCCTTGAGGAAAGGTTCTACGGCGTGTAATATCTCTGAGCGGATTGGGGGTGTTACAGAAATGGTATCGGAGCTTAGGTTGTGGAAACCTAGGCTATCGGGTCAAGTCGTGTTGTTTGAGTCTTGTTTCGTCAGATTTTATCTGACTGAGTCGTGTCACAACGCGTCGTCTGAGTTTGTTGGTCATGATTAGTATCGTGGGGCGATCATCATCTTCGTGCGACCTGTGGATGTAAGTCTCCCTTCTTTGTGTTGTGCCTCGTGTGACACGAGCTATTTTTATGATTATTTGTTAAGTGACGGAATCCTCTTATGGATTTTGATTTCTTGATATGCGGGTTCATATGAGGAGTAGTGTTGCTGGATTGTGCATGTTTGACTTTATTTCTTTTATCCACTGCGTGAATTCTTTTGTAATGGCTTTCGGTATTTTACCGACTGAGTTCTATTTCAAAAACCGATTCCCTTAACCGAGTTTGTGGCATTATGGCCTTGATCGTTTTGGCGAAATTCTTATGACTATATTTAGTATTTTGTAAATGGCTTTTGTAAATTTTTGAAATATTACCGTCATCGGCCTTTTTGACGTTGTAAATGGTTTTTAGCCTGGTGAGTTCCGGCGCGGGACCCACAACGCTATAATGTTTTGTGTAATTACCTGAAATTTTTGGGCATTCTAGCCCATTGAATTATCTTTGAAAACCTTGAGTATCTTAGAAAATAAATTTCGAGACGTACTTTTAAAATGAATTATTTTCTCGTGGTACATCCAAGGTGCCACAATATGTTTCCAAATTCTTCTACCTCGAGGTCCAAAATGTTTTGAGATATTTTCAATGTTTTAGAAACACTTTTATTTAGACCCGAGGGTCGAATATTCTGGAAGTTTTACTAAGAGAAAGTGTCCTCATTTTTATCTAATGTGAAGTAGTTCTCCAAAGTCTCGATAACGATGTTTCACGTTTGTACTTTTTTGAAAGGTGATACTCAAGACCAACCAGTGTTCTTCTAAATTATTTTCAAAATGAGGTTTTCGTTTTTAAAACCTATCCATTCCCGTTTGAGGGCTGGGTATGTATGCATGATGTTCGCATTGTCATTTTGATGTTTGCTCCCGAGTATGATCGAATTGGCGGTGTGAGCGTTGAGTCGTTTCCACACATTTGTTGTGTTAGCCCTCTGTGAGAGGTGGGATGTTGGTATTGAATATTATCGCCTCGTGGTGATTTCTGCGTTGTCGCGCATGTGCGAGCTGTTAGAGCTTGGTTTGGTATGGCCGTGTGCATCGGTGATCGTTCCGTTATGTGTCGGTTGTTTAATGTCTTGTTACCTTGCTCCTGTTTTTGTGAATTTCATGGACGAGGTCGAAGGTAATACCCGTATTATTTTGACTTCTGTATTTTCTCTTTCTCCAGTCTATCGATTCGCTCATGTTCGTTGATACTTTATGAACTTGTTATGTATTTCGGTTTCATCGTCCGAACGAACTGCGATCTTGTTGTGGGTCGATCTGGTTATTGCTGTGACTTTTTCGAGTTCGGTTCGATTCTTGTGAACCTTGTTCGGAAGTGACATCATCTGGTTCTATTAGTTCTTTTATTCGAAGTGGATCGGATTTGGAACTCCTGTGTTTTCGACTCTGTCGACTCGTTTATGTTCGTTGACATTTTCTGAGCTTGTCGTGCCCCTTGCTTTTGTTGATCGAACGAGTGTGGTATTGTTTCGGAACAACTCGTTTGTCGTTGTGACTTTTCAATTGCTATTCCCTTTCCTGTGGATCTTATATGAATGCACATCCTGTTGTTTTCACCGGATCATATATTGTCTCGCGTCCAGATGTGAACCTTGGAGTTATTGTTTAAATTTTATTGTTCTTCGTGATTCGAACATGAGTGTTCGATTTTTGTTGTCTCGATCGTTGTGATTCGATCGTTTTATTGTTCGGTTTTTGTTGATCTCGTTTCATGATCGTTGAACGTTCAGACTCCTTCGTAATTCCCTTAAGTTCGGGAAATTAGTCTCATTTTCGATCTTCCAACCCTTGGGCAGTGGAATTCCGTATTTGTTCAGCGATTGGCTCGCGTTTTGATTGATGTACCGTTGGGTCGGTCAATCATATTGATTTTCGTTCGTTGTGTTTTGTGATTGTTCGGATAATTGACTTGACTATATTATCCGTTTGATGACGCTTGTCATTTGTTGTTTTTATTATATCCCTAACGGCGACGTTGTGTTGGTCGCCGTGGAGCATGTTTTCACGCCGTATGCCTCTTTGCGTTTCTTGCAACGTTTTGCCGTCAGGCGTGAGTTTTCGGTTTTTGTGTATCTTGTCGAGTTTTCATGGCGGGTATATTGCGTCTCCCTACTTGTTTTAAGTTTCGGGACGAAACTTCTTTTAAGGAGGGTAGAATGTAATACCCGTGATTTCGATTTTCGGTAATTTTTTTTTCGGCAGAAGTCCGTTTTGACGACTCACTCATGACTATTTCGTCATTCTGAGAATGATTAATTCTGCACTTTTTGTCATACGAGTTCGTTTTGGTGTCGTTTTGTTGAGTTCCGTGCTTTTTGGCGACTTTTCCGCACTTGAGTTCGATTCTTGCGAATCTCATTTGAAACTGCTATTTCGAGTTTCTTGTAAGTCCGTTTAACTTTGTTAGACATGTTGTGAACTTCGGGTTGATTATTCGATCACGTATCGTGATTTTCGGGCGTTTTGGGCTATTCTGTAACTTCCTTAAAGTTACGGGTATTTGTATCTGTAATTATTGTCTCGACCCGTTTCTTGGTCGCGTATGATTAATTATTGCATTATGTTTTCATTTCGGGTCGTTGATGTTGTCCGCGAACTTTTCGTCGTGTTCGTTCCGTACGTTTTCGGAAATCGAGTCGTCGAGCCCTCGTGGTCGGGCACTGGCCGGACAGTTGCAGGACTGGCCGGATGATTGCGGGCACCGACCGGACGAGTGCGGCAGGAACCGGCGTAGCGCACGCTACGACCGGAAGGTAGCGCCTTCTGGCCGAAGCGGCGCATGCTACGCCGGTTGTGCATGCGCGCTAGCGGCCGAGGCGATAGGGCGGTGGGAATCTTGGACTCGGTGGATCGGCGGTAGCGCACGCCATCGCCGGACACTTGTGCACGCGGCCGGAAGGTAGCGCACGCCACGGCCGGAAGAGGCTGCGCTTCTGGCCGAGCGATGTCTACGGGCTGCGGCCTGGACCGATAGCGTACGCTAGCTCGGCAGCTTAGCGCACGCTAGGCTGCACCTGTATAAATATGACAGAGCAGTCACATTTCCTCTCGTTTTTCACTTCCTTCCTTTTCTGTCCGCGGCTGGCGATTCGGAGGTGACGAAGCCATGTTGTTTAACAACAAATCCATGAAGTTCTTGAGGTTATATCATTGATCAATCATCCGTTACCATCATTTGATCCAGTGAATCAAGGTGAGATTTCCTAGAACCCTATTTTGAGAAATTTTGGGGTTTTTGCGTTTTTGTTCGATTCGTTCTGTATTGTTGATTAATTCATGTTGGGTATGATTAATCTTGGTAGTATTATTGTGTTTAACATCATTTAATCCATCGTTCTTCGTCGAATCGAAGTATAATTCTTGATTTAATTCGAATCGACTTTTTGGGGAATTTGTTCTCGATCTCGTTTTCCATCCATTTTTGATGGATTGATTGTGGTTAAATGATGTTGTTAAACATATTCTATGGATTGTATATCCATATTTCAACTTTGAATTCCATTTTCGTGTTTTGTCGGGACGAATCGTGTTCTTGGTCGTTTTGGGGGAAACACTTGAACTTTCGTCATTCGTTCTTTGAATTCAACGGCTTTAAGTCGTGCTATGGAATTCATTTCATTGTTGTTATTGTCCTTCGTAGTTTATGAATGCGAGTTGGCGATCGGTGGAGTCGGCGGGTTCGTAGTCGGTTCGTGTCAACCTACTT
Organism: Orobanche coerulescens; assembly: GCA_033398695.1. NCBI lineage: Eukaryota > Viridiplantae > Streptophyta > Magnoliopsida > Lamiales > Orobanchaceae > Orobanche > Orobanche coerulescens. The sequence continues at coordinate 497,622 of JAWKAU010000058.1, read as the reverse complement.
CGGTCGATTCTCCTCGTTGTTCTTATTTGAGGCAAGTACCTTGTTAATTTTGTATATTCGATTTATTGAACTGATAATGGATTATGGGGGATTGTGGAGAATTTCGAACTAAGTGTATGCCGAATAATTCATGAGATTGTTCTTGTTAATCGGTCTAGTAATCCAAATATTGTTTTTTGAGTTCGGTATTGATATATTTGAGGATATTGATTTCACGTTCATTGCTATTATGATAGATTGATGTTGTTTAGGGCATGGTTGAAGAACTGTCAAGGTCGGAGTATTCGTGTATCTGAACTGGCTTCTTGCTTATCGGTATTTGAATCAAGTTTATACTTGTCAGTAATAATGTTTAATGATCTGTCATCAATTGCGTCATATGAGCATTCACATATGTTGTGATTTGTTTGGTAAATAGATTTATTTTATCTGATGATATTATGATCGAGGCTTGGTGATAGTGACGGTCAACGTACGGTGTGATAAAGGTGGGATTCTAAAGTCGTGTATAGTATTGTATGATGATAGTTGGACCGGGAAATGTAGGTATGCATATTGTTATAGTTTAGTAGTTATGATGACATTACAAATATTACATGTTTTGATTGTGGAGGCTCATTCTAGCAGGTATCTTGACTATGTGTATTGTAATTCAATATTTTGAAACTTGTGGAATGTGAAAAGGTGCATATGAGTGAGAAAGGATATGTTTCGTTCATCTAGAGATGCCCGACGGGGAGTGTGAGGATCTATGATAAGGGCCCTGGATCGTAAATGAGGGTTATCCACCCAAAGATCTCCGACAAGACTTATGGGGATCTATGCTAAGGGCGCTGGATCGTGGATAACCATGAGTGATATGTATCATTGTTTTTGGTTGAGAACCCTTGTTATTTTCAATGATAAAGGTGATACTTTCGAAATATCATAATATTTTGTTTTTGATGTTGAAATATATTATATATATGTGTTGGGATTCGGTGCCTAAAACGAAGGCCCAGCGGAAGCGGTAAAACGAAATTTAATTCGATCCGAATCCCTACGAGGATCGATCGAGCTACGCATATACGAATATAAAATAAGCAAAGGAAGATTCGAAATCATACCCTTGTCGTCTGTTGATTATATGGATTTCCTTCTCTTGAGCTATTCCCCAAACGATCCAAAATGCTCCAAGCCCTTGGATGATCCAACGCCGAAAAAACCGCGTCTCTACTTGTCACGCGCCGGAGAAACGAACGGAATGACAACACTCGATTAACCTCTAAGGTTACGGCTAGAATCAAGTGATGAAGCTCTGATTATAACACTCTAAGTGTTTTAATTTATATCTCTCAATATATCTTGAATTTTCTCCAAGAGAACTCAAGAATAAAAATGAAGAAGATGATGAAGACTTGAGAAGAATAATATTCTCTCTCTCTTTTCTTTCCTCACTCTCACGTAGAAAAATGTGTAGGTAAAATGAAAGATGTCTTCATCTTTTATTCTATTCCTTTTTCACATGATACAACTCATCAAATAAGTGATCAACCCCACCATCAAAAGATACCATGACCCCAATGTCTTTATCACTCAATAAAGAATGAAATAAAGACAAAATAAAGGTGGGTGGAAAAAGAGGGGGCGGCCATGTGGATGAATCGAACGAGTTCGGTCCGTTTCGGACTCCCGTGAGTCCAAACAGATAAAATCCGATTCCGTTCCGATGTATTTATATCGATTAATTAATCCAATTAATTAATCATATCAAATACATAATGACATAATTAATTTCTCCAAGAAATAATTATATTTATGAATTAAATTAATCACCAGGTAATTTATTTAATTCATTAGGCCGTAAATTAATTTATCCAATAAATTAATTTAGACATCCAATGTCCCAAATTAGATATCCAATATCCTAATATTCATTATGAGAGAGTTAGCTTGATTCATTCCGTCGTCAATCCTATTGCGCGACTCGGTAGGTTCGTCTCAATCAGCAATGGGAGGAACCAAAGAGTAGTAGCACCACCTAGCCAGCCTGGCAGCCTACACTGTACCCCAACTGAGAACGAATGATTGGGATCATTCAAGAACCATTCTGTCGTGAATACCAGTATACGTATAAACCCTTCTTTCAAATGTCCCGATCAAGTTATAGAGTCACGATCAGTCAAACCCTATCTGTACTTGACGCTATGCATGCGTTAGTGCAAATCGAGATCATCGAGCTGTCGTGTATCTAATACAACTAGCTCCAATGCTTTGGCCAAAGACTTATGATCTCATCTGCCAATAACCGCATAGGACATATAACCCGCTCACTAACGGGAGAAAGAATTCTATCTTGGTATTGATAGGACTGCTACTTGCCCGTCAAGATGCACGTCGAGTTGACCCCGCCTTAGGTTTACGGTCGAACTACTCTAATGAAAATCTTGACGTCACAAGCACATCCCTACTAAATCCTCAAGTCGAAGGTTCACGAATACCTATCACAACCTTTCGATTAGTCATTGGTATCCAGGAATGAAATCCGTGTGACGAATCGAGGGTGAGTCGGTTCGAGTATACTAATCCAATTAGCATACCTATAACGTGTTCTCCCACTAACTATTAGTGTTTGACAGGCACTCTCCATGTCAAAGAACACGTCATACAAGTCTTCACATAAACTTAACGCCCAGTCAAGTTTCATCGACTTGCGAACGATTAAGTATTTGAGCTATAAACCTTTCCAGTGCTGACCCCTTATCCAATAAGGAGTGGAATGCTTTTGCTCTCAAATACATGGACTAGTTTCTATATGTATATTTACGAGTTAGGAATGCCCGTAACTACCAGTAAATAAAGAAACATCCATTGCCTTATAGTAATGATTTACATAATTACAAGTGCAATGCCCTCACTCATCATCCTCTGAGTGGCATTCGAGGGCATACTCCTAACAATCTCCCACTTGCACTCAATGCCACACACTCTGGTATCTAATATCCATGTTCTCAGTTAGCTTAGAGCGTCCGCTAATCGAGAAAGTGGCTTGGTCGAGTGGATCGGCAACGTAGTCGGTGACTCTACTCTATGCGGACAATGTATCTCTTTGCGAACAAATTCTCTTACGAGATGATACTCTCTCTCAATATGTTTGATCTTGTTGTGAAACCTCGGCTCTTAGGCACGTACTCTTTGCTGCGCGGCGTAACACAGTCTCATGAGAAGTTTACCTAGTAACTTCTTAACCCTTCCTTTGGAGGCCTCCGAGGCCGCTTTATACTCAACTGGCGGGTGGAATCGGCGGTCGCGCTATACTTGGCACTATGCCAAGAATCGCTCCTCCATTAAGAGTAAATTTAGCTTAAGTAGACATAGAATCGTCTTTCTGTCCTTGGAAGTTCAATACAGTGAATCCCATCACATTCAGTTCTCCACCGCCATACATAAGAACCATATCTCAAGTCCTTCTAAAGTACTTGAGAACGTTCTTTATGGCAGTCTAATGTTCCCAAACTAGGTTAGCCCGAAACCTACTTACCACGCTCCTAGCATGCGCAATGTCAGGTCTCGTACACAATAAAGCATATGTAAGGCTACCCACTTCCGAAGTATATGGTATATAACTCATTTCCTTTCATTGTTCCTCACTTTGAGGACACATCTTCAAGGAGAGTTTTATTCCATGTCGCATCGGTAGGAACCCTCTTTTAGAATCATCCATCTTAAATCGCTTTAAGATTTATCTATATAGAGGGCTTGGGAAAGACCTATTGTTCTCTTCGCTCTATCCCGGTAGAGTCGAATACCAAGAATATAGGTAGCTTCTTCCAAGTCTTTTATGGATAAATTACTCGAAAGCCAAGCTTTCACAGAACTAAGCATTCCCACATCATTTCCTATTAGTAGAATGTCATCTACACATAGTACTAAGAATGCGATCTAGCTCCCACTAACCCTCTTGTATACACAAGGTTCCTCTTTATTTTGCATGAAGTCAAACTCTTTGACTGCCTCATCAAAACAATGGTCCCAACTACATGAAGACTGCTACAGTCTATTACATGGAGTCTACATCCACCATTGCTAGGTCATTAGGTCGCGGGTCTCTTGTTTATCACCTGGAACCTCGTAGAAACCCAGTTCCTCCAAGTGCATAAAACTATACCTCTCAGGTAATTGAGACACCCTACTAGACCTACGAGGTGGTTGTATTTGTGTTACAGAAGGTTCGGTTCCAAATTCTTGCACAGGTGTCTCATGAGGAGTTTCATTGTATTCTTCCAAAGAAATATTTCTACGTGCTCTGCCTTCCTGAATGAACTCATCTTCCAGGAAGTGTGCTTGTAAAGCAACAACGATCTTTCGATCTTTGGGCATGTAGAATAGATATGCCATCATCCGAGATGGGAATCCAATGAAACGTCCCTTCGCAGACCTAGCTTCCAACTTTTCCACCTTAGTCTTCTTGACATAAGCGGGACATCCCCAAATCCTAATATGATTAAGACTTGGTTTCCTTCCTTTCCACATCTCATGTGGAGTTTTAGGAACGGATTTGGAAGGACATATGTTCAAGATATACGCGGCGATCAGGAGTGCATACCCCACAGGTAAATCGGCAAGTCAATATAGCCCAGCATGGAACGGACCATGTTCAACAGGGTCCGGTTCCTTCTTTCTGACACACCATTTAACTGAGGAGTACCTGGAGGTGTTAGTTGTGAAACTATTCCATGTTCTTTAAGGAACTCGTCAAACTCCGTACTCATATACTCGCCACCTCGGTCCGATCAAGTGATTTGATATGATTACCAGTTTGTTTCTCGACTAGGGCCTTGAATTCCTTGAATTTCTCAAAGGCCTCGGATTTATGTTTCATTAGGTATACATAACCATACCTAGTATGATCATCTGTAAACTTAATGAAATATTGATATCCGTCATGTCTCGCTTCAAAGCACCACAAACGTCGGTATGGATTAATCCCGATTTATCAGCGGCTCTTTCAAAAGTCCCTGTGAAGGGGGACTTAGTCATTTTGCCTTTAAGGCAAGATTCACAAGTAGGAAAGGGATCCGATCCCAATGGACCCATAAGTCCATCTTTTTCCATCTTGTAAACCTTGGTCTAACCAACATGACCAAGTCTAAGATGCCATTTCAAAACTTGGTTGGTTTCATCCCTACCACGTTTTCTAGTCATAGTATTCACAACTACTTTGTTGCTGAGATTTAGATGATACAATCCATTCAACAATGTAGCAGTACCCACTAGTTTATTTCTAAAATAAATTTTGCAGGAACCATCACCAATGAAAAATGAAAAGCCTTTTCGGTCCATGACCGGAATGGATACAATGTTTTTATGCCCCTTGGGCAAAACAAGTACATCTTCTAAAGTCAAAACAAAGCCGGATTCTAAACCCAAAAGAAGTGATCCTATGTCGGTCACCTCGACACTATGCCCGCTTCCATTTGTGATCATAACTTCTCGGCTCCAAGCTTCCTACTTTGTTCAGATCCGATCCATGGTACAAATATGAGAACTAGCACGAATCCGGTATCAGAAGTAGAAAATACAAGAGAACAATTTGTTTCCAAAACTAAAAGTTACGTGCACGAAGTGCCATGAAGAATCGGACAGTCTCTAGCCCGGTGGCCCACTCACCGCACTTGAGACAAGCATCCTTCTTCTTCTTGTTCTTCGGAACCATCGGGGCCTTGCCCTTACCCTTAAGGTCCTTTGCTTGTGGTCCAGTCCGCTTCTTGGTCTTTTTCTTCTTATTCTTAGAATTCAAGTCCGTAAGAAATCACAAGGGCCGACTCCTTCATCCGTGAGTCTTCATTTGAGATTGAGCGGTCACAAGTTTGTTCATTAGCCCGGCTAAATTACATGCAATCTCATTGCGGTTGAAGTTCATAACAAATCGTGAGAAGGAATCGGGGAGAGGCGTAGGATAAGGTCGGTTTGGAGAGAAGTATCCATTTTAAAATCAAGAGCCTCCAATCTCTCGATCATGGATATCATTTTGAGGACGTGTTCCCCAACCTTCTCACCTTCCTTCATCCTTGCACCGAACAGTTGCTTGGATATCTCATATCTAGCAGTTCTGCTGTGCTCACCATAAAGTTCGGTTAAGTGAGATAGAATCTGCCTAGCAAAAGTCATTTTCTCATGAGCTCTCTGAAGCTCATTAGACATGGAAGCCATCATATAAGCACGAACTTTCATGTCATCCTTAACCCACTTTTCGTGGTTTTCAATCTCTTCCTGATTGGCTCGGGTCCGCACAGGAGGCGCGGGAATGTCCGTCTCCAAGACGTATCCCAGTGCCTCTATACTGAGGACAATCATCAGATTGCGGAGCCAATCCACAAAGTTAGGTCCCATTAAGGTGTTCTTTTCGAGTAGAATTGCGAGTGGATTCATTGTCATATTGAGATTTGTCTGCATTAAGTATAACAGATTAATTAGTGACTTGTTATATTATGATCTGAGTATAGAATTAAGGTCTTTTCTATTCTTGTTACCCAGCTCCCACTATTTTATCGGAACAACACACTCCCATGTGAAATCGGAAGTATCGTCGCTCTACTTCATAGTGGTGATCGAGTTCTTTATAAATCTTAATAGAGGGCAACGACGGGTTTCTAGTCTATTAATTTTCATAAAGTGGTGTCCAACACCAACCCATCTAATGAATGATTCGATCTTCTTTTTCCCCTTGTTCACTCCCCTCAACCTATACGGTTTCTATGGTTCGTGAACAAGTTAAGTTTATACCATCGACGCAAATCAGTTTCACAATTGAATCTTATCCGGCAACCTATCGTGTTTCTAGGGATAAAATTTGCTCCAAGAAGGCATCGATGCGCTCCGGTAATTTATCCGTCCTCCCGACGACTACCCCGATAACTCGGAAGCATAGCACATCCGGTTTGGATTTCAATTTCGAAAGCTCGATGGAGGAAGGAAAACCTTGAAACCTTATAAACTTAATAATTTGTTGTGGGAGAATTTTCGCGATTAACGTTACACTTTGCACATTAATCATTTTAGCGCGTTTGTTGCATTCATACAATATGTAACAACCATTCACAACCTAGTTGCTACCAATATGTGGTTCATGGACCGTTCTAGAAAACAAAAACTCCGTAATCTAATTACAAGTCTTCGTCTTGAATCTTCGTCTTCTCGAAACGGATCGCCTCGGTCTTCGTCATTACATATAAATTTTACATTGAAAATTGCATCCTAGATACAAATATTTCTAGTAAAATAAATAGGCTCAAAACGGCCTTTACAACCCAATCGAATAAAACGAACGATTCAAACTAAGTCCATGAACCACATCCCCATTCAAAAGCATTCATCCAATAAATACTCAATAAATGGATAGCGAGAAGATTACATATGATCCAATCAATAATCAACAATAAATAGAATTGATCCAATCAATTCAACAATAATCGACAATTTAATTTTCGTCCGTAGTGTACCCTTAAAATATTTTCTTTGAATTTTCCCTCATCAAAAATTCCAAATTAATGATTTTAATACAGGAAAATTCAATAATCGAAAATATATTGAAAAACGAGACCCAGTGCCCGACGGCTGAAGCGCGGCGGCACCGGGCTCCTCGCCCGGCGGCTACGAGCCACGCCTGCGGCTACGAGCCACGCCTGCGGCCTACGAGCCACGCCGCTCCAGACAGAAAGGGGCCCGACCATGCCGGACTCGCCCGACAGGATACAAGACGTGCCGGCGCGGCCGGAAGGCAACGGCAACGCTCGGCCGGATCTGAACGCGCTCGGCCAAGCACTACCGATTGAATCGGCAAGCGCGCTCGGCGGCCGGCGACTAACGGCCACGCTCGGCCGGATCTGACAGCGCTCGGCCAAGCACTCTTTGAATCTGACAAGCGCTCAGGCCCGGCCGGCGGCTTCTGATCACGCTCGGCCGGATACGGCAAGCGTCGGCCGGATCAATGAGCACTCGGCTCGATCTGGCGGTCGGCGGACTTCGGCGAGAATCGGCAAGCGTCGGCCACGGCCCGGGCGTGCTCGGCCACACTCGGCGGTATGTATGGAAAATCGTCCAACGATTCGACTCGTTTTAGGCGATTTCTAAAATCCTGTTATTCCTGATCTGAATATTATTAATATAAATCATATTTCCAAGAAAAACCTGATTTATATCATAACATAAAATCACGGGAAAACGACACTACGACGAACAATAAAATATCTACGATTATTAAAGTGATTCTAAATCACAAAATAAGCATTCCAAATGCTAAATATCGTATATACGATCGCAAGACCTCGCTCCGATACCACTGTTGGGATTCGGTGCCTAAAACGAGCCCAGTGGCGGTAAAGCGAAATTTAATTCGATCCGAATCCCTACGAGGATCGATCGAGCTACGCATATACGAATATAAAATAAGCAAAGGAAGATTCAAATCATACCCTTGTCGTCCGTTGATTATATGGATTTCCTTCTCTTGAGCTATTCCCCAAACGATCCAAAATGCTCCAAGCCCTTGGATGATCCAACGCCGAAAAAACCGCGTCTCTACTTGTCACGCGCCGGAGAAACGAACGGAATGACAACACTCGATTAACCTCTAAGGTTACGGCTAGAATCAAGTGATGAAGCTTTGATTATAACACTCTAAGTGTTTTAATTTATATCTCTCAATATATCTTGAATTTTCTCCAAGAGAACTCAAGAATAAAAATGAAGAAGATGATGAAGACTTGAGAAGAATAATATTCTCTCTCTCCTTTCTTTCCTCACTCTCACGTAGAAAAATGTGTAGGTAAAATGAAAGATGTCTTCATCTTTTATTCTATTCCTTTTTCACATGATACAACTCATCAAATAAGTGATCAACCCCACCATCAAAAGATACCATGACCCCAATGTCTTTATCACTCAATAAAGAATGAAATAAAGACAAAATAAAGGTGGGTGGAAAAAGAGGGGGCGGCCATGTGGATGAATCGAACGAGTTCGGTCCGTTTCGGACTCCCGTGAGTCCAAACAGATAAAATCCGATTCCGTTCCGATGTATTTATATCGATTAATTAATCCAATTAATTAATCATATCAAATACATAATGACATAATTAATTTCTCCAAGAAATAATTATATTTATGAATTAAATTAATCACCAGGTAATTTATTTAAATCATTAGGCCGTAAATTAATTTATCCAATAAATTAATTTAGACATCCAATGTCCCAAATTAGATATCCAATATCCTAATATTCATTATGAGAGAGTTAGCTTGATTCATTCCGTCGTCAATCCTATTGCGCGACTCGGTAGGTTCGTCTCAATCAGCAATGGGAGGAACCAAAGAGTAGTAGCACCACCTAGCCATCCTGGCAGCCTACACTGTACCCCAACTGAGAACGAATGATTGGGATCATTCAAGAACCATTCTGTCGTGAATACCAGTATACGTATAAACCCTTCTTTCAAATGTCCCGATCAAGTTATAGAGTCACGATCAGTCAAACCCTATCTGTACTTGACGCTATGCATGCGTTAGTGCAAATCGAGATCATCGAGCTGTCGTGTATCTAATACAACTAGCTCCAATGCTTTGGCCAAAGACTTATGATCTCATCGCGATAACCGCATAGGACATATAACCCGCTCACTAACGGGAGAAAGAATTCTATCTTGGTATTGATAGGACTGCTACTTGCCCGTCAAGATGCACGTCGAGGTTGACCCCGCCTTAGGTTTACGTGGTCGAACTACTCTAATGAAAATCTTGACGTCACAAGCACATCCCTACTAAATCCTCAAGTCGAAGGTTCACGAATACCTATCACAACCTTTCGATTCCGTCATTGGTATCCGGAGTGAAATCCGTGTGACGAATCGAGGGTGAGTCGGTTCGAGTATACTAATCCAATTAGCATACCTATAACGTGTTCTCCCACTAACTATTAGTGTTCGACAGGCACTCTCCATGTCAAAGAACACGTCATACAAGTCTTCACATAAACTTAACGCCCAGTCAAGTTTCATCGACTTGCGAACGATTAAGTATTTGAGCTATAAACCTTTCCAGTGCTGACCCCTTATCCAATAAGGAGTGGAATGCTTTTGCTCTCAAATACATGGACTAGTTTCTATATGTATATTTACGAGTTAGGAATGCCCGTAACTACCAGTAAATAAAGAAACATCCATTGCCTTATAGTAATGATTTACATAATTACAAGTGCAATGCCCTCACTCATCATCCTCTGAGTGGCATTCGAGGGCATACTCCTAACAATCTCCCACTTGCACTCAATGCCACACACTATGGTATCTAATACCCATGTTCTCCAGATTAGCTTAGAGCGTCTGCTAATCTGAGAAAGTGGCTTGGTCAGTGGATCAGCAACGTAGTCGGCTGACTCTACTCTATGCAGCACAATGTATCTCTTTGCGAACAAATTCTCTTACGAGATGATACTCTCTCTCAATATGTTTGGTACTGTTGTGAAACCTCGGCTCCTAGGCCTGTGCTACTGCTCTGGCAGCGTAACACACAGTCTCATGAGAAGTTTACCTAGTAACTTCTTAACCCTTCCTTTGGAGGCCTCCGAGGCCGCTTTATACTCAGCCTAACTGGTGGAATCAGCAGTCGCGCTATACTTGGCACTATGCCAAGATACTGCTCCTCCATTAAGAGTAAATTTAGCCAGAAGTAGACATAGAATCGTCTTTCTGTCCTTGGAAGTTCAATACAGTGAATCCCATCACATTCAGTTCTCCACCGCCATACATAAGAACCATATCTCAAGTCCTTCTAAAGTACTTGAGAACGTTCTTTATGGCAGTCTAATGTTCCCAAACTAGGTTAGCCCGAAACCTACTTACCACGCTCCTAGCATGCGCAATGTCAGGTCTCGTACACAATAAAGCATATGTAAGGCTACCCACTTCCGAAGTATATGGTATATAACTCATTTCCTTTCATTGTTCCTCACTTTGAGGACACATCTTCAAGGAGAGTTTTATTCCATGTCGCATCGGTAGGAACCCTGTTGGTCCCCTTAACTTAGGTATACTTGATACAGCTTGGGAAATGTTTAAGCAACAGGCTGTATGGTTTTTCGAATCTGAATGCGTAGCGGAAGTCTCTAATACAGTAAGTTGCAGTCGATACAGCAGCTCGGTTTGATCTCCTGTTAGCTTGGTGCGTACAGGGTTTTGCAGTGTATACTTGAATAAATCACAGTTATGAAAACAGTAAAAGCTAAAGGTAAATAACACAGTAATTAAGTGGTTCGAGGTAAACCCCTCTACGTCCACTGGTCCTCCACACAGGAGTAAAACGTTTGTTATAAATACTGCGTACACAACTATGTATCTATAATCAAACCTATCCTTGTATCGTTCACACAGATTGATACAAAGAATGTCGCTTTCAACCGTTCACACAGATTGGTTAAAGCTTCCTTCTTGACTAGCTTCTTCACACACAGTTCCAAAGATTCGTCCTCTTATTCGTCCCACACAGGTCAGAATAACTTGTTGAGTTCACACAGAGCTCGGTTTTTACACAAAGGTAAAAAGGTAGGTAACCGGGTAAGAACAGCAGCTTTGAATATCAAGATCTGATGAAAGCTGTTCTTGATATTGAGCACTGTATATCTCTTTAGATCTGATTTGCAGAAAGATTCTGGAGATATGTTTTGCTCTGATGTATATAATAACAACTTCTTCACTTGGTGACTGATTTCGTTGTGGTTGTTCGTATTTGATCTTCAATTTATGGGATATATATAGCATTCTTGGATATATCCGTTGAGATAGATCCGTTGGGCAGGATTCGATAGTTGACTTGAATAGACCAGGATCCGGATATTAAGGGATTTGAAGATCTCTCGGCCTTGATATTTAAATACTTTATCCTTTCAGTATTTAAATACTTCTTTATCGAACGGGACTTGACTTTAGTGAATACTAAAGATTCCTTCTCAAACGGTCTTCAGTCCTGTTTCGATGAGACTGCTGTATCCACTTGTGCTGTAGGCATAAATGGACAAGTCCGATTTGTATGGAAGGGTCTTTGTATTGATGTCGAGACAGCTTCCATATTTGGCGTTTAGACTTTTGTTGCTGTATCTTGGTAGCGAGAACTTGCTGTATGCTGGCGCTATCCGAAGGTCTTCGATACAGGATTGCAACTTCAACCGGCTTTAGATACAGGGCTTGTTGTATCAAGCTTTGTTGTTTGGCAATTATCAAAACAAAATTACTTATCCCAACAATTTCCCCCTTTTTGATAATTTCCAAACCTTCTTTCCAAAATTCCTTGACTATGCCAAAGCTTCTAAAAACAATTTCCCCTTTTTTTGATAATTTCCAATTGTTGGTACTATGAGAAGACTTCGATACAGGAGATATTTATCTCCACTGATAATGTCTTGAGCAGACTTCTTGATCTTCTGTCAAATGATCTGGTCTTCAGCACTTAGTCTAAAAGAAATGTGAACTGCTCGCAGGCAAGTTCTAAAATGATAGCATCTAATAGGGAAGAGTATTACATCTTAAACTTATGATTGGCGCACAGGCACAATCTTACATTTGATCTAGTTGAGTACAACTGAACCTATGAACTGTTCGCAGACGAGTTCTTACAGTAATAATACGATAAAATTTGTTTTAAACAACAAACTGTATCCTCGAATAATATAGTGTTCCCCCTAAAAAGGTACATACAGGATTCAATTAATGTTAGGATTAATGCTGTATTCATGGGTCGTACTGTATTCCCCCTTAATTATTGCACACGTCAGCTGTAGGATTCATAGTTCTTTGTTCACTACAGTCTTTGTATTGTGAGTGCAGTGTACGAGATAATTAACGTTGAATCTTGTATTCTTGGTTCTTCTGACATTCCCCTCACTTAATGAGTAAAAGCATAGAAAACTTACAGGGATTTCTGGCTGTAGCGTTTCCGATTCATGTCGACGCATAGGTATCAAGTAAATTTGGGTCCTGGTGTGATAGTGCCTTTCGGTACCCAAATTTGCCGGGCAACAATTTGTTTGTTGTAGGCTACTTTTGGACCATTATATCGATATCTACGTGGGGCAGGCACGTAGTCGTTGTAATCATGATAATTATAATGCATGAAAAATCGAGAATTATAGTTGTTATTCGAGTGCGATTGTCGTCTCGAAGGTGGAGCCATTTTCTTTGGCCTAACGACCTTGCAGGTCTCCGGTTGGATTCCCAGCCGTTGATGATCTTGAACGGGCACTTCTTTGTCTCGAGGGATAACGGGGATCTTGTATCCATACCTCGGCGTCTTTATCTTGTGATCGCCGTGCGGGCCTTGGATAATTCGTCTGACTTTCCCTACGGACGGATGTTGGCGCTTATGATATGCTTGTGGAGCATCTTGTCAGGATTGCGCCTTTGGTCTGAATGGTGAGGATTCCATTGTCTAGAATAGGATTGCGGGCGGAATAGCGGCTTTTCTTTGTTCGCGGTGCAAAGGTTCCTTCTCGGGACTCGGAACTTCTTTCGATACGGGAATGGATTCCTCACTCTTGACGAATACCGTACTAGATTTTTCTTTGTTGGAGAACGAGTTGTACCTAAGCCACGTTTATCATGAGCATGTTGCCCGGTCTTAGGATCTCTTCCATTCTTTTAGAGGATTTCTCGAAAGACTTCAAGATTGTCTCTAATTCTCCTTCACGTTTCTCGAGTGATTTTACTTTGGCTTGAGTAGGGCCAAATCATTTGTCTTGCTTTCAAGATGAGACTTAGTCTCATTTAGATTGTGAGCAAGTTGATGATTGCTCTCCATGAGTTTTTCTAAATTGACTTTCTTTGTTTTCGCAATCAAGTGACATATTTTCGTAATTTTCCTTGACAAGTCGTTTTCTTCCTTCAGCTCTAAGTTGGAAATTTCAAGCTGGGCGTTTTCTCTTTTTAATATCTCATGGGCCTTTTGAATGTTATTAAATTCATTCAACATATTTTCAAAAGTATGAGATGCATTTATAGGTATAGTTGAGGTGGAGCTTACCTCATCATCATCGCCGTCTTCATTTTCTTCTTTAACTTCGGCCATAGAGCACACATAGGCTCTATCCTCTAGCTCATCATCTGACGAATCACTATCAGTGACCACCTGAAGATATTCTTCGGTCTTTGTTGATGCGGGCGGAGCTTTTGATTCTCGAATGAAGGCTTTGAGTTTGTTCTTCATCCTGTTTCTCCAGTCATCAAACTCGTTAATGTGAAACATAGATATCTTTTTAGACATAAAGGTATCCATATTAGAAGATGGGAATTGCAAGGACTGTTTTCGAAAATAAGTATTTTTAAGGATCTGATTCAGTTAAAAATGCGACTGATTCTTTTTAGAATCAACCGCTCCGATACCAATTGTTGGTCCCCTTAACTTAGGTATACTTGATACAGCTTGGGAAATGTTTAAGCAACAGGCTGTATGGTTTTTCGAATCTGAATGCGTAGCGGAAGTCTCTAATACAGTAAGTTGCAGTCGATACAGCAGCTCGGTTTGATCTCCTGTTAGCTTGGTGCGTACAGGGTTTTGCAGTGTATACTTGAATAAATCACAGTTATGAAAACAGTAAAAGCTAAAGGTAAATAACACAGTAATTAAGTGGTTCGAGGTAAACCCCTCTACGTCCACTGGTCCTCCACACAGGAGTAAAACGTTTGTTATAAATACTGCGTACACAACTATGTATCTATAATCAAACCTATCCTTGTATCGTTCACACAGATTGATACAAAGAATGTCGCTTTCAACCGTTCACACAGATTGGTTAAAGCTTCCTTCTTGACTAGCTTCTTCACACACAGTTCCAAAGATTCGTCCTCTTATTCGTCCCACACAGGTCAGAATAACTTGTTGAGTTCACACAGAGCTCGGTTTTTACACAAAGGTAAAAAGGTAGGTAACCCGGTAAGAACAGCAGCTTTGAATATCAAGATCTGATGATAGCTGTTCTTGATATTGAGCACTGTATATCTCTTTAGATCTGATTTGCAGAAAGATTCTGGAGATATGTTTTGCTCTGATGTATATAATAACAACTTCTTCACTTGGTGACTGATTTCGTTGTGGTTGTTCGTATTTGATCTTCAATTTATGGGATATATATAGCATTCTTGGATATATCCGTTGAGATAGATCCGTTGGGCAGGATTCGATAGTTGACTTGAATAGACCAGGATCCGGATATTAAGGGATTTGAAGATCTCTGACAGCTTCAGTATTTAAATACTTTATCCTTTCAGTATTTAAATACTTCTTTATCGAACGGGACTTGACTTTAGTGAATACTAAAGATTCCTTCTCAAACGGTCTTGATCTGTTTGATGAGGCTCTTTGTATCCACTTGTGCTGTAGGCATAAATGGACAAGTCTGACGCTGTATGGAAGGGTGCTGTATTGATGTCGAGACAGCTTCCATATTTGGCGTTTAGACTTTGTTGCTGTATCTTGGTAGCGCGAGAACTTGCTGTATGCTGGCGCTATCCGAAGGTCTTCGATACAGGATTGCAACTTCAACCGGCTTTAGATACAGGGCTTGTTGTATCAAGCTTTGTTGTTTGGCAATTATCAAAACAAAATTACTTATCCCAACAAACCCTCTTTTAGAATCATCCATCTTAAATCGCTTTAAGATTTATCTATATAGAGGGCTTGGGAAAGACCTATTGTTCTCTTCGCTCTATCCCGGTAGAGTCGAATACCAAGAATATAGGTAGCTTCTTCCAAGTCTTTTATGGATAAATTACTCGAAAGCCAAGCTTTCACAGAACTAAGCATTCCCACATCATTTCCTATTAGTAGAATGTCATCTACACATAGTACTAAGAATGCGATCTAGCTCCCACTAACCCTCTTGTATACACAAGGTTCCTCTTTATTTTGCATGAAGTCAAACTCTTTGACTGCCTCATCAAAACAATGGTCCCAACTACATGAAGACTGCTACAGTCTATTACATGGAGTCTACATCCACCATTGCTAGGTCATTAGGTCGCGGGTCTCTTGTTTATCACCTGGAACCTCGTAGAAACCCAGTTCCTCCAAGTGCATAAAACTATACCTCTCAGGTAATTGAGACACCCTACTAGACCTACGAGGTGGTTGTATTTGTGTTACAGAAGGTTCGGTTCCAAATTCTTGCACAGGTGTCTCATGAGGAGTTTCATTGTATTCTTCCAAAGAAATATTTCTACGTGCTCTGCCTTCCTGAATGAACTCATCTTCCAGGAAGTGTGCTTGTAAAGCAACAACGATCTTTCGATCTTTGGGCATGTAGAATAGATATGCCATCATCCGAGATGGGAATCCAATGAAACGTCCCTTCGCAGACCTAGCTTCCAACTTTTCCACCTTAGTCTTCTTGACATAAGCGGGACATCCCCAAATCCTAATATGATTAAGACTTGGTTTCCTTCCTTTCCACATCTCATGTGGAGTTTTAGGAACGGATTTGGAAGGACATATGTTCAAGATATACGCGGCAGTCAGGAGTGCATACCCCCACAGGTAAATCGGCAAGTCAATATAGCCCAGCATGGAACGGACCATGTTCAACAGGGTCCGGTTCCTTCTTTCTGACACACCATTTAACTGAGGAGTACCTGGAGGTGTTAGTTGTGAAACTATTCCATGTTCTTTAAGGAACTCGTCAAACTCCGTACTCATATACTCGCCACCTCGGTCCGACTGAAGTGCTTTGATATGATTACCAGTTTGTTTCTCGACTAGGGCCTTGAATTCCTTGAATTTCTCAAAGGCCTCGGATTTATGTTTCATTAGGTATACATAACCATACCTAGTATGATCATCTGTAAACGTAATGAAATATTGATATCCGTCATGTGCTGCTTCCAAAGCACCACAAACGTCAGTATGGATTAATCCCAGTTTATCGTGGCTCTTTCAAAAGTCCTGTGAAGGGGACTTAGTCATTTTGCCTTTAAGGCAAGATTCACAAGTAGAAAGGGATCCGATCCCAATGGACCCATAAGTCCATCTTTTTCCATCTTGTAAACCTTGGTCTAACCAACATGACCAAGTCTAAGATGCCATTTCAAAACTTGGTTGGTTTCATCCCTACCACGTTTTCTAGTCATAGTATTCACAACTACTTTGTTGCTGAGATTTAGATGATACAATCCATTCAACAATGTAGCAGTACCCACTAGTTTATTTCTAAAATAAATTTTGCAGGAACCATCACCAATGAAAAATGAAAAGCCTTTTCGGTCCATGACCGGAATGGATACAATGTTTTTATGCCCCTTGGGCAAAACAAGTACATCTTCTAAAGTCAAAACAAAGCCGGATTCTAAACCCAAAAGAAGTGATCCTATGTCGGTCACCTCGACACTATGCCCGCTTCCGACTGTGATCATAACTTCTCCAGCTCCAAGCTTCCTACTTTGTTCCAGATCCTGATTCATAGTACAAATATGAGAACTAGCACCGTAATCCAAGATATCAGAAGTAGAAAATACAAGAGCGTAACAATTTGTTTCCAAAACTAAAAGTTACGCACCAAGTGCCATGAAGAATCGGACAGTCTCTAGCCCAGTGGCCCAGCTCACCGCACTTGAGACAAGCATCCTTCTTCTTCTTGTTCTTCGGAACCATCGGGGCCTTGCCCTTACCCTTAAGGTCCTTTGCTTGTGGTCCAGTCCGCTTCTTGGTCTTTTTCTTCTTATTCTTAGAATTCCGAAGTCCAGAAGAAATCACAAGGGCCGACTCCTTCATCCGCGGAGTCTTCATTTGAGATTGAGCGGTCACAAGTTTGTTCATTAGCCCAGCTAAATTACATGCAATCTCATTGCAGTTGAAGTTCATAACAAACTGTGAGAAGGAATCAGGGAGAGACTGTAGGATAAGGTCGGTTTGGAGAGAAGTATCCATTTTAAAATCAAGAGCCTCCAATCTCTCGATCATGGATATCATTTTGAGGACGTGTTCCCCAACCTTCTCACCTTCCTTCATCCTTGCACCGAACAGTTGCTTGGATATCTCATATCTAGCAGTTCTGCTGTGCTCACCATAAAGTTCGGTTAAGTGAGATAGAATCTGCCTAGCAAAAGTCATTTTCTCATGAGCTCTCTGAAGCTCATTAGACATGGAAGCCATCATATAAGCACGGACTTTCATGTCATCCTTAACCCACTTTTCGTGGTTTTCAATCTCTTCCTGATTGGCTCGGGTCCGCACAGGAGGCGCGGGAATGTCCGTCTCCAAGACGTATCCCAGTGCCTCTATACTGAGGACAATCATCGACATGGAGCCAATCCAGAAAGTTAGGTCCCATTAAGGTGTTCTTTTCGAGTAGAATTGCGAGTGGATTCATTGTCATATTGAGATTTGTCTGCATTAAGTATAACAGATTAATTAGTGACTTGTTATATTATGATCTGAGTATAGAATTAAGGTCTTTTCTATTCTTGTTACCCAGCTCCCACTATTTTATCGGAACAACACACTCCCATGTGAAATCCGGAAGTATCGTCGCTCTACTTCATAGTGGTGATCGAGTTCTTTATAAATCTTAATAGAGGGCAACCGAACAGGTTTCTAGTCTATTAATTTTCATAAAGTGGTGTCCAACACCAACCCATCTAATGAATGATTCGATCTTCTTTTTCCCCTTGTTCACTCCCCTCAACCTATACGGTTTCTATGGTTCGTGAACAAGTTAAGTTTATACCATCGACGCAAATCGCCACAATTGAATCTTATCCGGCAACCTATCAGGTTTCTAGGGATAAAATTTGCTCCAACCGAAGGCATCCAATGCGCTCCCGGTAATTTATCCGTCCTCCCCGAACGACTACCCCGATAACTCGGAAGCATAGCACATCCGGTTTGGATTTCAATTTCCCGAAAGCTCGATGGAGGGAAGGAAAACCTTGAAACCTTATAAACTTAATAATTTGTTGTGGGAGAATTTTCGCGATTAACGTTACACTTTGCACATTAATCATTTTAGCGCGTTTGTTGCATTCATACAATATGTAACAACCATTCACAACCTAGTTGCTACCAATATGTGGTTCATGGACCGTTCCTAGAAAACAAAAACTCCGTAATCTAATTACAAGTCTTCGTCTTGAATCTTCGTCTTCTCGAAACGGATCTGCCTCCGGTCTTCGTCATTACATATAAATTTTACATTGAAAATTGCATCCTAGATACAAATATTTCTAGTAAAACAAATAGGCTCAAAACGGCCTTTACAACCCAATCGAATAAAAAGAACGATTCAAACTAAGTCCATGAACCACATCCCCATTCAAAAGCATTCATCCAATAAATACTCAATAAATGGATAGCGAGAAGATTACATATGATCCAATCAATAATCAACAATAAATAGAATTGATCCAATCAATTCAACAATAATCGACAATTTAATTTTCGTCCGTAGTGTACCCTTAAAATATTTTCTTTGAATTTTCCCTCATCAAAAATTCCAAATTAATGATTTTAATACAGAAAATTCAATAATCGAAAATATCTAAAAACGAGACCCGGTGCCGACACTGAAACCGCCAAGAAGACCGGGCTCCACGCCTGGCAGCCACGCCCGCAGCCTTACGAGCCACGCCTGCAGCCTACGAGCCACGCCGGCCCAGACAGAAAGGGGGCCCGACCATGCCGGACTCGCCGGCAGATACAAGACGTGCCGCAGATCGACCTAAGGCAACAAAGAACGCCGGCCGGACATAAGAACGCGCCACCAAGCACTTACTGATACAAGAAGCGCTGCAGATCGACTAGCAATCAAACACGGTCGGCCGGACATAAAGAACGCCTGCCAAGCACTCGGCCGATACAAAGAAGCGCGCTGAATCGACCCGGCCTTTACAACACGCTCGCCGGATACAGCAAGCGTCCGGCCGGATCCAGCGAGCACTCGGCTCGATACGCGGTCGGCCGATTCGGCAGAATAAAGAAGCGTCGGCCACGGCCCGACGCGTTTCGCCACACTCGGCACTGTATGGAAAATCGTCCAACGATTCGACTCGTTTTCGTGCGATTTCTAAAATCCCGTTATTCCCGATCCGAATATTATTAATATAAATCATATTTCCAAGAAAAACCTGATTTATATCATAACATAAAATCACGGAAAACGACACTACGATTTAACAATAAAATATCTACGATTATTAAAGTGATTCTAAATCACAAAATAAGCATTCCAAATGCTAAATATCGTATATACGATCGCAAGACCTCGCTCCGATACCACTGTTGGGATTCGGTGCCTAAAACGAAGGCCCAGCGGAAGCGGTAAAACGAAATTTAATTCGATCCGAATCCCTACGAGGATCGATCGAGCTACGCATATACGAATATAAAATAAGCAAAGGAAGATTCGAAATCATACCCTTGTCGTCCGTTGATTATATGGATTTCCTTCTCTTGAGCTATTCCCCAAACGATCCAAAATGCTCCAAGCCCTTGGATGATCCAACGCCGAAAAAACCGCGTCTCTACTTGTCACGCGCCGGAGAAACGAACGGAATGACAACACTCGATTAACCTCTAAGGTTACGGCTAGAATCAAGTGATGAAGCTTTGATTATAACACTCTAAGTGTTTTAATTTATATCTCTCAATATATCTTGAATTTTCTCCAAGAGAACTCAAGAATAAAAATGAAGAAGATGATGAAGACTTGAGAAGAATAATATTCTCTCTCTCCTTTCTTTCCTCACTCTCACGTAGAAAAATGTGTAGGTAAAATGAAAGATGTCTTCATCTTTTATTCTATTCCTTTTTCACATGATACAACTCATCAAATAAGTGATCAACCCCACCATCAAAAGATACCATGACCCCAATGTCTTTATCACTCAATAAAGAATGAAATAAAGACAAAATAAAGGTGGGTGGAAAAAGAGGCGGCGGCCATGTGGATGAATCGAACGAGTTCGGTCCGTTTCGGACTCGTGAGTCCAAACAGATAAAATCCAATTCCGTTCCGATGTATTTATATCGATTAATTAATCCAATTAATTAATCATATCAAATACATAATGACATAATTAATTTCTCCAAGAAATAATTATATTTATGAATTAAATTAATCACCAGGTAATTTATTTAATTCATTAGGCCGTAAATTAATTTATCCAATAAATTAATTTAGACATCCAATGTCCCAAATTAGATATCCAATATCCTAATATTCATTATGAGAGAGTTAGCTTGATTCATTCCGTCGTCAATCCTATTGCGCGACTCGGTAGGTCCGTCTCAGTCAAAGAATGGGAGGAACCAAAGAGTAGTAGCACCACCTAGCCACTGGCACCACACTGCACTTAATCGAGAACGAATGATTGGGATCATTCAAGAACCATTATGTCGTGAATACCGATACGTATAAACCCTTCTTTCAAATGTCCCGATCAAGTTATAGAGTCACGATCAGTCAAACCCTATCTGTACTTGACGCTATGCATGCGTTAGTGCAAATCGAGATCATCGAGCTGTCATGTATCTAATACAACTAGCTCCAATGCTTTGGCCAAAGACTTATGATCTCATCTGCCAATAACCGCATAGGACATATAACCCGCTCACTAACGGGAGAAAGAATTCTATCTTGGTATTCAGGACTCGCTACTTGCCCGTCAAGATGCACGTCGAGGTTGACCCCCGCCTTCCGGTTTACAGGGTCGAACTACTCTAATGAAAATCTTGACGTCACAAGCACATCCCTACTAAATCCTCAAGTCGAAGGTTCACGAATACCTATCACAACCTTTCGATTCCGTCATTGACTGTCCCGGAGTGAAATCCGTGTGACGAATCGAGGGTGAGTCGGTTCGAGTATACTAATCCAATTAGCATACCTATAACGTGTTCTCCCACTAACTATTAGTGTTCGACAGGCACTCTCCATGTCAAAGAACACGTCATACAAGTCTTCACATAAACTTAACGCCCAGTCAAGTTTCATCGACTTGCGAACGATTAAGTATTTGAGCTATAAACCTTCCAGTGCTGACCCCTTATCCAATAAGGAGTGGAATGCTTTTGCTCTCAAATACATGGACTAGTTTCTATATGTATATTTACGAGTTAGGAATGCCCGTAACTACCAGTAAATAAAGAAACATCCATTGCCTTATAGTAATGATTTACATAATTACAAGTGCAATGCCCTCACTCATCATCCTCTGAGTGGCATTCGAGGGCATACTCCTAACAATATGTCTTTAGTAGTTGGATAGAATGGCAATGAAAGTAAAATAATATGTATATGGTTGGAACATATGGTAATGTATGTTGCTGATGTGAATATTGGGTTATTAGTAATATTGTGACATCGAATTATGAATATGGTTGGACGTGAGTTATAAGTATTGTGACGTTGGGATATGTATATGGTTTAAGGTGAATTACAAGGCAGTTTGTTTCAGTTGTTTCATCTTATGGGACTGACGGATATGAGGTTGGCATCAGTTTGTATTGAGCTATGAGGTAATAGTTATAAACTATTTTGAGTTTTGGAGTTAATGGACATGAAGTAAGTTTAAATTTCGGACTGAACAATTAATGGTATTAAGATTACTCATATGGCACTTTGGTGTTTCTGTTCATGTGTTGTGAATATGATTATTCGTTGAATATTATGACTAACTCCCTCTTTTTCAGGCGTTGGTGATTTGGTTAGTAACAGTCGTGAATAGACGAGGATCTCGGGTGATACCAGCTACGTCAAATTGATCGAAAATCGTGATTATTTTTTAATAAGTTACTATTTACTGCAGCGATTATATGATAAATATTGCTTCCGCAATTTTTTAAAAGTTTTTATGAATTTTTTTTATTTTGAAAAATTGTTTCCTTGGTCGTGTTTTTGAAAATATGTTCTGAATGACATGTGGTCACGTACTCTCAATAAGTGATTTATACGGCCTTCGGGTAATGTTTGTAAAATGTTTCGAAATAATTTCTGAAAAGTAATGTTTAGCCTGATGAGTTCTAATGCAGTGCTCACGGCACTATAGCACTCCGGATGGTTTTGGGGCGTTACAGCGAGTAAAGATGATAATACGAAGAACACACATTTTTGATTATGAGAATACCCGAAAAAGTGAAACTCAAATAAGTTGATTCACCAAGAATACCGTAAAAGAGATAGTGATATAAACTCTAGTTTTTTTTCATTAATTAAATTCAACTCCCTAATAACAATCTTTATGATATGTCAAATCACTAGCCGACTAAGAAGGCACGACCCCCTCGTTAGTGTCACCATGACCACGGTCTTGGCCGCATCCCCGAGCAGGTTTACATAAACCTTGCATCATACTGAAGAATAAGAAATATGAAAAAAATAATCATCACAATTCACAGTCCTACACAGTCAAATCCCACTCATAACCGAAAGCGATAAATAAACACTGGAAATTGGGAAGTCTTATGATCACGGTCGCACGTATGACAGTAGCACCGCGATCGTGTTATTGGTGTTGATAGTATTTGAAGTTGAATGATTTGAGCATACCTTTGGGTTATATGTGTAATACCCCGAATTGGATGACTATTACAGTATCGTGGACCCCCAATTGGGACCCACCAAGCGAAACACAATATCAATAATCAATAATATAATATAATGATAGTACCTAACCACGTGATATTGTAATATACTACGATATGGAGTTTATACAATACTTGGCTAACTACAACATTCAATCAACAAGATAGAATACACCGAATCAATATAAATCATAATATACAAAGAGTACAATGCAGCAGAATAAAAATACAGCAACACAACATGAATCAAGACGACTCGGGTCCAAGACTAATATCCTTGAGACTGTTCACGGTCACCATATCCATCCTGCGTCTTTGAATTCTCGCGATCTAAAAGTATGGTACAAAACAACATGTTTCACCCAAAACCACAGGGTCAGATATACAACATAATAAATCTCAAGATTTTGAAGATATGCAATACGACATGAGTATGAAGAGACGATAATCACAACTGCTGAACATAATCAATCACACATGGTGTATGAACGATCAAGTGCATCTCGAAGGGTGAACATCATGTTATGCTTGGGTTGAAAATGTGTTTCTGCACAAGCCACCTACGTATATCGGGTCGATCGACATGTGGTCTTATACCTAATTATTCTCATGGAATAACCGTCTCGTGTGCAAAGTCTAATATGAGACAAAACTATACATAACTATGTATGCCCGACCAAAAATCCTACACACATCAACTGACAAGTAAGTGTGACTCGAGAGATGTCACAATATCGATATGAAGGCGGAACTCAAAGAATCAACATATCCAAGAAGGATAAAAAAAACTCATCGAAGTAAAACAATAATATACAAATAACGAACGATCGACACTATCAACAATGATGCCTCAATTTAAATTCACAATTTATAAAATATAAAACAACATACAACGATATATCCAACATTCATAAGCATTATTATCCTCATAACCAAGCAAGAATTTATTTGCCTCAATACCGAAGATGAAAAGTCCTTCCATGAACAAACATCCTCCAACGAAATAAATAATCGCTCGAACAACCTTGAAGGAGATACAATTCATTCAATATTAATAATCCATAAAACAATAACTAAAACAACACGATATGTATCCTCGATTCAACAAGAATTGATTAACAACTCACTCGAAGTTCAAAGCCTAGATCAATAAATTCGCACCATCAATTCACCTTAATGATTACAATCAACAAGGTAATCAACGCTCGATTCACATAATCAGTTTATTTCTTCAAGAACACCAAGAACAACATATCATCTTCCCTGCAAACCATGATAATACAAGTTCTAACATCATGGACTATGATTATTTCAACTCATAATAATAAACAACATCATCGTCTAAGATTATATCAATACATAATCGAATCGTTGAAGTTTAAAACCCAACATCAAAGTGTTTTTCATCACAAATAACTTCAATAATCCAAAGGAAAAAACATACACATCTCATAATCATACATATAAACTCATATATATCATGATTATAAACTTATACACATCATAATTACTTTTCAAATAAAAATCAAATCAAAGAACAATCTTGACGATTCAGATGCAAACCCATGGTTGAATCCACTTCAATACTCTTCACAAGTTCAACAATCATTATAAATGATCAACTCCACGAAAACTAAAGTGTTTTGGAACTCACAAAACCCTAAAGACTTGCCTCTCTCAAAAAATGAAGAAGTAAGGAAATGAACTCCAAAAACCGAGCTACAGTGTTATATAATGTTCTCAATTTACGACCATAACAATGAGACTTACGGTCGTAACATCCACCTTTATGGCCGTAACATAAAGAAATCTACGACGTGCACAACATATTTCACCAACCTCAACTTGGAGGTCAATGCCCTTACGGCCGTGACTCAGTAACCTTACGGCCATAGTACCTAAAAGTACGACCATAAGTTACCAAATTTATCATAACCTGCTCATGACAAATGTCACCAAGACAATGAAGTGGACTTACGGCCATAACCCAGAGCACTTTACAGCCATAACCAGCTCTCGGCCACAAAATCCATTCGGATGGCCATTTCCATATATGTAACACCCCCAATACCATTGGGTCATTACAGTGCCGTGGATCCCACACCAGGAGATCCACCAGGCGAACACGACCAAAATACAACAAACTGACCAAAAGGGAGAATCACAGTCCCTACTATGATATCCAACATAATATTCCGATATGGAAATTCAACGACAAACGTGGGCCTATATGGCCAAAATAAAAATACAACAACATCCACGAGCCTTGCTCGGATAATACAAAATGACAACAACTGACAAAACTGGAGTACTCCAAACAGTCTCATCGACATGAACACTAAAACATCTCGGACTAGTATCGCTCGAATGCCTCGTCGCCATCGTCATGCCCATGTGTCTCAACTATCTCCTCGCAAGCACCTAAAACATGTAAACATGTTCCGCCCCCCACGGGGTCAGTCATCCAGATAATGAATATCAAATACATGTACGACATGATATGTATCCAACAACTATTTTAAACAGTACAACAATAGTAATACGAGATGCTCACAAACCAAAGTAAGAATCGAGCATTCGTGAAATACTATGCCCACGGCATAGGATCGGTACCTGCTCAACAGGTTAGAACACAAGTGCCCAATGGAAAATCATCAATATAGGACACAATGGTTTGAAAACCATTCAACCGAAGCTGCCAATCATCATAATGGTCCGAAGCAAAAACAGCCCGAAGCTGTATCACATGAGGGCCGAAGCCACGACAAGAACTCGTATCATAATGAGGGCCGAATCCACAGCCCGAAGCCGTATCACAATGAGGGCCGAAGCCACGGCACGAAGCCATATCATAATGAGGGCCAAAGCCACGGCACGAAGCCGTATCACAATGAGGGCCGAAGCCACGGCACGAAGCCGTATCACAATGAGGGCCGAAGCCACGGCACGAAGCCGTATCACAATGAGGGCCGACGCCACGACACGAAGCTGTATCACAATGAGGGCCGAAGCCACGGCACGAAGCCGTATCAAAATGAGGGCCGAAGCCACGGCACGAAGCCGTATCACAATAAGGGCCGAAGCCACAACACGAAGCCGTATCACAATGAGGTCATCCAATGACCGTGACTTGCTGAATTACAGGTGCTGGGAAACCAACCGCGAAGGTTCAAGCCCCAGACTTACCCATCGAGCACTAGCCGAGACTAGCCTCCAAATCACAATTAATCACAAATGGCAACGATACCAAGATTACCGAATTCATGAGAATAATAGTGTGCTGCCTTGAGTCGGCCAACACGATAACAATAACTCATGGATGGGCACCGTCCTCGACGGTCCCAATTAAAGTACCTTGAATGCCTTAGGAATGGCCAATCGATCACATCGACTCGACAGATGGGAACTATCCTCTACAGTCCCAATTCAATACCTCGATTGTCTTAGAACGACCAATCAATAACAACCATACCACGGATGGGAAATGTCTTCGACAATCCCAATTCAATACGTCGATTACCTTAGAACGTCCAATCGATAAAAACGGTACAACGGACGGGAAATGTCTTCGACAGTCCCAATTCAATACATCAATTATCTGAGGACGGTCAATCGATAACGACTCAACATATGGGAAATGTCCTCGACAGCCCCAATTCAATACATTGATTACCTAAGAACGGTCAATCGATAACGACTCAATGGATGGGAAATGTCCTCGACAGCCCCAATTCAATACATCGATTACTTGAGAAAAGTCAATCGATAATGACTCAACGGATGGGAAATATCCTAGACAGCCCCAATTCAATACATCGATTACTTGAGAACGGTCAACCGATAAACAACGATACAATTAGAATAGATGTCCCGATGCCTTTCGACCACCAGAAATAGAGATGATAATCAAATGCGTCAATGCCTTCAATCGGCCAATACAACATCAATAGAAAAACACCGATATCGATAACAATGATCACAACGATATCTAAATGGAACATCAGTCAACAATAACCATCGATACATCGATACCGCGAACTGGCCATCGACAACATCATAATCCAACAAGTATCTCGATGCCTTGAACCTGCCGTTAACGAACAACAATAACTACAAGACGATCAATCAACAATGTTGGCATAATTACCGAAGGGTTTTGTATCAAACAATTCCCTGACATCAACAGATCATGAAGAGACTACGTCTCGAAATGATACAATACATTCATGCACATATATGATAACATTTATCTCATTGACTAGTACAAGTATAAAACTTGCCTCAAACCGAAGGCGAGAAAGTCCTTCCATGATCAACATCCTCCCACAAAACGACAAACGGCAACCTCCGACAATCACAAGCACTAGAACAACCTTAAATGAAATACGATTCATTCAATAACATTAAATCAATGGAAAACAACACCAAAAACAATCCCGATTCAATCCCGAACCGGTTAGACCCCATAAACGAATATCATCGTTCTCAACTATGAATTCTAACATCCTCCAACACCTCAATGATCAATATGATCAAATGTTCTTAACACTTGTGAAAACAATTCAACAAGAATCACATAAGAACAACATTATAGTAATCACCCTATAATGATAATATTACCAATAACACTACTATCACCTCAAGAACATCATCAACTCTACTAACATGATGTCTAAACAATAATCAACCACCAATTCATCATGAATTCGGATTAATCAACAAGATTAAATCAACCATTTCAAGATTATGACAATCATCACATAATTCATCATAATTCTATACTAAAAGGGTTATAATCCCCCAAGAACACAACCAATCACAATAATCATCTCAAAGCTATGTTAATCATCTAACAATATTAACATAACTCTTCCTAGACATGATTATAACCACCAAGTATTCTAAAACATCAAGAACAACTCCTCGTCAAAACATAATCATCATGTTCTGAGTCATAAGTTATAAAAACTCATCAAGAATCATGCTATCCTCCATCCATCCATCAAAACACGAAGTAATCAACAATAGCAACAACATAATCTCGAGATAAACACAAGATTAAACACATACCTCTTGAAGAAGTGAAGAACAACATCAAACCATCAAGAAACACTACAAACTCCAAGTTCTTAACCTTCAATCCAAGTTATGAAGCTCCAAGTCAAGTTGGAAGAGGCTAGAATTCACTAAGAGATGCAGAGGGATGATTTCTAGAGAGAAAAATCAAAATTGGATCGTGAGAAAATGAAAGACGAAGCATGTATTTATAATCTGCACATCTCATTACGGCCGCTATCCTCCCTCCTTAACGTACGTAAGAGATATTACGTACGTTATCACCTTAACTTAGCATACGGTAACTTCTGCCAGAACTCACTGTCTCAAAACAAACCATGCATTACGTACGTTATAGGCATAAGCATTACGTACGTAATGCTCGTTGACTTGGATGCCTCGAAAGGCCAACATGATCCAATCCCATTCGGCCCCACACGCCGAAAGTTAGATGCGATCTGATACCCATTGTTACGTACGTAACCTTCCAGGTTTAACGTACGTAAAACTCAGCTCATAATGTACGTAATGTTAAACATATAGCGTACGTTATGGCTATTATACTTAGCCAAAATCTAACTCTCAAATCACCAAGCAACATCCAATCGGCAACACAATACCGACGACAAGTATAAATATTTCGATTCCGAAATTTTCCAATACAATATACATTGTATCAGTCAAATACAACACCACTTGTACAATTCCAAATGAATACGTACAACACAACAGTGAAACGAAAAAAAATTACCCCCGGATATTACATACTCCCCCCCTTAAAAAGAGTTTCGTCCCCGAAACTCAGGGTGCACAACTCGGGGTACGTATGATCCATCAGGATCTGAAAACAACATCTCAAGGAATACTCCTCAATACAAACAACTCCGTCTGAGGAACTGGGCCAACCCCTCGGGTCCCCGCGTCTCCCCTGCCTGAATACGGCGAAAATCAAGTGATAAAAACACTCAACCAAGTGCGATATCAGTCGAATCATGACACCTCCGCTAGAGACCAGCCAGAAAGTCGTACCAACCGCATGACTCGTAACACCAGCATACATACCCCGCGGGAGCCGCCCATTATACATGTCTACAATCATTGGTGTACACTTTCCTGTTCTCGTCGGCATCGGATGCCCATGCAAATGCTGACTCATGCCACGCAAAGATATTAACAACACAGACATAGTCCTCGGGACCATATCAATCGCACGCCCATGTTCTCATGACTTGACGTCTCGAATCATAATGAACAATTACCCAGATTATCACAAAATCTCGGGCACAATACCAAAAGGAAAGAAAACCACATCAAATGGCTCAAATCAAAAGATTCTCAATTACTATTATTACAAGATAGATCAACAACAAATGGTTCACAACCACAATACTATAATACAGATTAAGTTCAACATTAATCCGAAAAATAATAAAAAGGAAGAATACAATTTAAGGCTATATCTCAAATGTACCCCACATCGATATCCTACAGATCATCGACATCCTTGATCTCAATGACTCGAGGAAGACCCAAATCTGACCTCGCTCCTCCTCCTCAGATGTCCTTTCCTCTGGCTTCAGAAGCCTGATATGACCCATTGGATAAAGTACGGACCGAAGTAACGAAATCTCTCGAGGCCCGTGAGCTCTCTCGAGATCTACTGGCACTAGAACTCCTCCAGTATTTCTGTAGGTGTCCCTGTCTCCCACATGAACGACAAACAAAAGCTGGCACAGTACACCGAGTGCTAACGTGCCCTGTTGAATCACAGTTAAAGCAAACAACAGTCGAACTCGTCGTCTGAGAGGAAGATGCTTTCCTAACACGAAGACGACTAGAAAACAACCTCTTGGACATCGGAGCCTGATGTCCCTCTGAACGAACCGGATCCTAGTCCTCTCACCAGAAGAAACTAAAGGGTTCTTCCGAGCAAGCTCCTTGATCAAAAGCTCCGCTCCAAGAGCCTTCTCGATGAATTCACCAAATAAATTACAATTATGATTGAGCAACTTCATCCTCAACTGCGGGTTTAGCCTCTTGCTAATATACTTGATCTTATCCGCTTCAGTACGAACAGATGAAACAAACTGAAAAAGTCCTTGAAACTTCTCAGCAATAACAATAACACCCTCGTCCTCGATGGATTCGGGGTTCAAAACCTCTGACAAATTGGCTTCACGAAGTGGAGCCAGATAATACCTCTCTAACATGAGAGTCTTGAACTCGCTCCAAACACAGTCACTATCGATGGGCTTCACAGAAAGCCACCATGAATAAGCACCCTTACTCAAATAGTAAGCCGCTACTGTTACCTTACTCTCTTCCGGACACTAAACCATGTCGAAGAGTTTATCAAAATGTTCAAGCCAATGAACAATGTCAGTTGGTTCCGAAGAACCCTCAAAAGTAGGCGGCCTCTGACGCGAAATATCACTAACTATCTGACTCGCTCCCCCAGTCTTCCCGTGAAGTGGCACATGGAATCCCTGCTGTGGTGGCCCACAAATCATCGAGGCCTGCATGGTCTCCACTATCTGCGTCATCTGAGTCATCTGGGCCATCATGCCCCTCATAAGCAAGAAAGGGTCGACGTGTCCACTCTCAGTCTGATCGAATTCTAGAGTATGACGCCCCGAAGGAGAATCGATAACGTAGGTAACACCACTGGCCGAACTTTGATCCATCTCGGCATCCGCATGAGCATAGACATGAAGTTATAGGTTCTGGCCCACTCTGCAGCCTTTACCCCCTCTGTCACGTCCTCGGATTCCTCTTTCCATACTGAAAGAATAACGTTCGATCATGATCATAGCTCAAATACGCCTCAACGGCCAATACAGAATGCTAAGTCAATATCAAAACACAAGTATCCATACTCAACAAATAAACAATCACATCAATCATGCTAATCATGGCCAATACAGAGCTCACACGTTCCAAAACAAATAATCATGAGTCAATCGTAACACAAATATTACATACAGGTTTTAACAAAACATTCATAATCAATGACGTAATGAATGTATGAACATAAAAGAGAATTGAGTCCTTACACTGGTCATACGAAGCTTCGAGGTCTTGCGATACTAGTCTTCACTGACTACGACGACTCGATCAAAGAATGACTCATACACTCGTCCAACTATCACGACTCACAAAACCTGACTGTCCAGATTGTCATAACCTGACAGCCCCACTACTACCGCGTCGATAGAGCCACATAACTCACATATCAGGGTATCTCACAACCTAAAGTTCTAATACTATCTTCTCTAACACCCCCAATCCCATTAGGTCATTATAGTGCCGTGGATTCCACACCAGGAGATCCACCAGGCGAACACGACTAAAATACAACAAACTGACCAAAAGGGAGAATCACAGTCCCTACTATGCTATCCAACATAATATTCCAATATGGAAATTCAACGACAAATGTGGGCCTACATGGATAAAATAAAAATACAACAACATCCACTAGCCTTGCTCGGATAATACAAAATGACAACAACTGACAAAACTGGAGTACTCTAAATGGTCTGATCGACATGAACACCAAAACATCTCGGACTAGTATCGCTCGAATGCCTCGTCACCATCGTCATGCCCCTGTGTCTCAACTCTCTACTCGCAATCACCTAAAACATGTAAACATGTTCTGCTTTACCCACGGGGTCAGTCATCCAGATAATAAATATCAAATACATGTACGACATGATATGCATCCAACGGCAGAATAAACAGTACAACAATGGTAATACGAGATGCTCACAAACCAAAGTAAGAATCGAGCATTCGTGAAATCCTATGCCCACGGCATACGATCGGTACCTACTCAACAGGTTAGAACACAAGTGCCCAACGACGAATCATAAATATAAGACACAATAATGAACTACCCGAAGGTAAACCAAACCAGAACTGAAATAAAAACAATCATAATGCCCGAAGGCTCCAACGGAAATACCAATACATCACAATGGCCTAAAAGCTCCTCAGTCGAAGCTGCCAGAATATCACAATGGTCTGAAAACCATTCAGCCGAAGCTGCCAATCATCACAATGGCCCGAAGCCAAAACAACCAAAAGCTGTATCATATGAGGGCCGAAGCCACGGCACGAAGCTGTATCATAATGGGGCCGAAGCCACGGCACGAAGCCGTATCACAATGAGGGCCGAAGCCACAGCACGAAGCCGTATCACAATGAGGGCCGAAGCCACAGCACGAAGCCGTATCACAATGAGGGCCGAAGCCACGGCACAAAGCCGTATCACAATGAGAGCCGAAGCCACGACATAAAGCCGTATAATAATGAGGGCCGAAGCCACGACAAGAAGCCGTATCACAATGAGGGCCGAAGCCACGACACGAAGCCGTATCAAAATGAGGGCCGAAGCTACAGCACGAAGCCGTATCACAATGAGGGCCGAAGCCACAACACGAAGCCATATAACAATAAGGGCCGAAGCCACAACACGAAGCCATATCACAATGAGGTCATCCAATGACCGTGACCTACTGAATTGCAGGTGCTGGGAAACCAACCGCGAAGGTTCAAGCCCCAGACTTACCCATCGAGAACTAGCCGAGACTAACCTCCAAATCACAATTAATCACAACCGGCGATGATCCCAAGATTACTGAATTCACGAGAATAATAGTGTGCTGCCTTGAGTCGGCCAACACGATAACAATAACTCACGGATGGGCATGGTCCTCACCGGTCCCAATTAAAGTACCTCGAATGCCTTAGGAATGGCCAATCGATCACATCGACTCGACGGATGGGAACTATCCTATACAGTCCCAATTCAATACCTCGATTATCTTAGAACGACCAATCAATAACAACCATACCACGAATGGGAAATGTCTTCGACAATCCCAATTCAATACGTCGATTACCTTAGAATGGCCAATCGATAACAACGATAAAACGGATGGGAAATGTCTTCGACAGTCCCAATTCAGTACATCGATTACCTGAGAAAGGTCAATCGTTAACAACTCGACGGATGGAAAATGTCCTCGACAGCCCCAATTCAATACATCGATTACCTGAGAACGGTCAATCAATAACGACTCAACGGATGAAAAATGTCCTTGACAGCCCCAATTCAATACATCGATTACTTGAGAGCGGTCAATCGATAACAACTCAACGGATGGGAAATGTCCTCGACAACCCCAATTCAATACATCGATTACTTGAGAATGGTCAACCGATAAACAACGATATAATTAGAACAGATGTCCCGGTGCCTTTCGACCACCAGAAACAGAGATGATAATCAAATGCGTCAATGCCTTCAATCGGCCAATACAACATCAACAGAAAAACACCGATATCAATGACAACGATCACGACGATATCTCAATGGAACATCAGTCAACAGTAACCATCGATACATCGATACTGCGAACCGGCCATCGACAACATCATAATCCAACAAGTATCTCGATGCCTTGAACCGTCCGTGAATGAACAACAATAACAACAAGGCGATCAATCAACAATGTTGGCATGATTACCGAAGGGTTTTGTATCAGACAATTCCCTGACATCAACAAATCATGAATTGACTACGTCTTTCCTCCATAAGGTGTTCCCTCCATCGATCAACTTCCAACCCAACTTAGCTAACAGTGAGTCATTGACAAGGCGAGATTCACGAATACCCAGGCCCCTGTGGCTTTTTTTCCGAGTCACTTTCGTCCAACCGACAAGATGGATTTTCTTCACAGACGAGTCAACGGACCAAAGGAAATTCCGATTTAGTTTATCAGGAGTATTGCAAACAGTCTTAGGAAGCGACGAGCTACTCATGACATGTGAGGGTATTGCTGCGGTCATGGCTTGGATAAGCGTAGCACGACCTGCGAGAGAAAGCAGTTTACTTCTCCAACCGGCAAGCCGATCTGTAACTTTATCGATAAGACTATGGAAATCTTCAATTTTCAGCCTATCGTGAGTCAAATTAACTCCCAAATAACGTCCAAGGTTGTTGGTTTGATTGAAACCGAGAGTATTACAGATCTCACGTTTCAGAACATTATTTCCAGCATTGTTGAAGTAGACTTTAGATTTATTTTGGTTGAGCTTAAGTCCCGAAGTGAGGCAGAAGGTATCTATCACTCTCTTGATGGTGGAAGCATTCTTTTTAGTCGCCAAACCCATGAGTAGAAGATCATCTGCAAAAAATATAAGGGAGATAGGAACTCCAGATCGATTCATAATGATATGCGTCCACTTTTTCGCATCTACTTGTTCTTGTATTAAATAAGCCAACCTCTCGATGCATAAGACGAACAAATAAGGTGAAAGAGGGCAACCTTGGTGAAGTCCACGGGAGTGAATAATTGGATCAATAGGCTCACCATTCCACAAAATTCTTGTAGATGCATTCCGAACACAGAACATTATAAGAGTAATAAAATTCTGTGGAAAACCAAAGAGCTGAAGAGTATCCTCCAAGAAATCCCAATTAACACAATCATAAGCCTTTTCCAAGTCGAGCTTGAGGATCATGCTCCCTGTCTTGTTTTTCCGTCTTGTTCTTAAAGTATGCAGCACTTCTTGCACTAGTAAAATATTATCATGTGTGTTACGGCCAGAGATGAAGCTAGATTGATGAGGGCCAATTAAGGTAGGCATAAGGTTCTTGAATCTCATGGTAATGCATTTGGTGATGAACTTGTAAAGAACATTACATAATGCAATCGGCCTGAATTTAGAAATTGAAGCAGGATTCGTCACTTTAGGTATCAAACATAAGAAAGCTTCACATAAAGCAGGATTGAAGCTACCCGTACTGAAGGCTCGAAACAGAAACTCAAATACGAAAGTGCCAACAATAGTCCAACTTTTCTGGTAGAAGCTTGCTTGAAGACCATCAGGTCCAGGAGCTTTACTAGGATTAGCGGCCCAAACAACAACCTTAGCTTCAGAAAACGTAATTGGGCTAGAGAGAGATTTAGAATCCATGTCTGTGATCCGTTGTTGATAGGGGCTTGACCCAAGGGTATCCGAAACCTGCCTCGAAGAAGTTGGGCAGAAAAGTTCCCCAAAAAACCCCCTTGCATGATTCCGCAAAATATCGTCGTCAGTGATCCACTCTCCATCAATTTGTAAAGTATCAATTCTGTTCCGTCGACGTTTAACAATTGTAGATAAGTGAAAAAATCTGGTGTTCTTGTCTCCATCCACAATCCACTGCTCTCTCGATTTCTAAAACCAAAGCAACTCTTCTTATTTAAGAATTTCATTATATTCCATGACCAGTTCTTTTTCAAGATTCTCAAGGAAGGAGCTATCTTTGTCGGCTAAGAACTTTTAGATACCCTTAATAGGCCCGAGAATGTGTCTCTTTTTTTGAAAGATGTTGCCGAAAACCTCTTTGTTCCAAACAGAAAATCTGTGGGGGGTCGTTGCAACAGCTCCAAGAATATCAGAAGAAGAGTCCCAAATATCTTGGATAAGGTCTAAACATTCACTGTGTTCAAACCATGCAAATTCAAAACGGAACGGCTTAGATTTTGGTGCTCTTTGAATCCCAGTACAGTCGATGAGAATCGGATGGTGATCGGAATGTGTACGAGGTAGATGATAAACCATGCCATTGGGATTCAGAGATCTCCAGCTTGAATTGGCGACGGCCCTATCAAGACGCGAGCAAATGTGTCCCAATCCACTTCTTTTATTAGTCCAAGTAAATGAAGGTCCCCGAAAGCCAAGGTCCATGAGACCACAACCGTCAAGACAGGAATTGAAGGCAAAGCTTCTAGAGTTAGGAAGATTATCTCCTCCACGTTTTTCATGGGCAAATTGAACTCCATTAAAATCTCCTACGACCATCCATGGTAATGAGGATGTGTAAGCTAAGTTAACAAGCTTTTCATACAAACGGAGTTTGCAAGGCGTATAGGGTTTGGCATACACGCCCGAGAGGATCCATGGGTTTGAAGACTGAGAATCAATCAAAGCATGCACACCTTGATCATCAACATCAAGTATCTCAACATTCAGACAATCAGAGTGCCACAACATCCATATCCCCCCATTCATCCCCGTAGTAGGTGCAATGCAATGACCCGAAAATTTCAGTCTAGATAAATTGTGGGGAATCTGATTACTCAAGACACGAGTCTCCAATAAAAAGAAAACATCGGGTTTGTGAAAACGAACCAAATCACAAAAAACTGCATAAAAATTATCATTTCCCACACCTTGACAATTCCAAGATATAATCTTCATCATAAACAAAGATATAGAGAGAGAAGGTTAGTATCCTCACTGGACAGATT
Source organism: Orobanche coerulescens (assembly GCA_033398695.1). Lineage (NCBI taxonomy): Eukaryota > Viridiplantae > Streptophyta > Magnoliopsida > Lamiales > Orobanchaceae > Orobanche > Orobanche coerulescens. The sequence continues at coordinate 460,669 of JAWKAU010000058.1, read as the reverse complement.
TACCAAACATGGCCGCAGCAGCACCATCAAAAGAGTCGCTGCTATTCGTAGCAACCTTTCCCGAAGCATGGCATGGTAAGGCGTCCATAGGAGGAGGGTCTGTCGGAGTCTGCTCCATATTTAGGTCATTATCACCATCTATCTCTTTGTTTCCAGTGATCTCCTCAAAAGATTCCACTTGGATATTAGGCTTGACCCAAGGGTAAACATTCATATCAGTAGCATTATGGTTGGTAATATCAGAGAGCGGTCTTGTCCGAGGGCATGAGTCCCTTGGCGAAATAAAGGAACGCCCCCCTCTCAAAGGAGTACGGTGAGTGCCTTTTGCATATTTCTCAAAACCAGGAGGGTCAGCGACATGTGAATCAGCCAAATTACCGAGCTGGGAGAACATGTTCTCTTGCAAAATATTAGGCTCATTTAATGACATACCAAAAATGTTCGGATTTGTTTCCTCTCTTCTTTTTGAGTGGCACTCCGGGATTTACGAGTGTTGGAAGGAGTTTTTGAGGTTTGGTCCTTCACTGTCTTCTTAGTGTTAGAAGTGGAAACAAATTCAAACGTCGGATTGGAATTATGAGTATCTATCATCACACCCTTTTTCTTGTTCCTATTGAATTCAGTACGATTACTAACCCGCGTTTGATCACCAGAAGGCCTTGTGTTCGAGCGCTTACTAGTTTGAGATGCTTTAGTCTTCCGCTGGACTTTGATCCAGTCACCATACTCACCATTTGCAACCTTATTCACCAGTCAATTAACTGACTTAGGTGCTATAGGGATATTTGAAGGGTTTGCATTATTTGGACCATAATTCATTTCCGATGGAACAAAATTCCTTTCCGTTGGAGCAGGCTGTTCATCATTCTTCTTGTAGGTGCAACCGGTGGCTAGATGTCCTGCCCGGCCACAATCAAACATATCGTAGGTAAATTTTCATATGTGATCTTGTAGAGGTTCCCTCCTACACTAATGACTTGATGCAAAGGTATATCAGTGTCGAGTTGCACACAAAACCTTGCATATCGACCCCGAGTAGTAGTAAATGTATTGCTATCGATTTTAATCGGGTCACCTATACACTTAGCCAATGTTTGGATGACGAAAACTCTTAAGTACTCCAAAGGGAGATTTGCAATCCTCACCCAAGTGACAATTGAATTGACTCTATCCGTATCTGCACGAAAGTTCGCATGCCATTTACAGAGATTGAGAAAATTTCCAGCCTGTTGCCACGGTCCTGATGTTAATATCCAATCGCTTTTCTCCATACCAATCCGGTGGAGATAGAAACATCCGTAACCAAGGTGAATGAGATCAAACTCCCCCGATAGTTTCCACATCGCTGCTAATTTATTGTAAAGTGCGGGATAATTCCAGAGTCTCCCCATAACTTTGACGATTATAGCATCTTGCCACTGTTCCCTCATCTCCTCCAAGAGGTCATCCTGAAAAGAAATTTGGATGAAAGGTGTAGAATCGAAAACTGGCGTCACAATTATACGGTTGCAGTCCTTAGAAGAATCATTAGAATCAATTCACATATCCGGAATCTTGGATTTGACAGATTCGGCGAAGGTCTTTGAACGAACATGTTCCGTCGGGTGGGTAGCTTCCATACTATCATCAGCAATGAAAGCGTCGGCCTCCGTGGGTTTACATGGACGTTTGGAGTTCTTTATTCCTGGGTTTGGTTCCATGATCAGAGAAAGTGGAGCGGACGATGATCGGAGATGCAAAGATGGTGGCGGCGATCTGAGATCGCGGAGCATTATGTTTTTTTTTCTATGAAGACAAATATCTGAAAAACCAATCCATTCTTCACTATGTTTTCAAAAATGGCGACTCACCTTATTGGAAGGGCATTGTTCGTGCAACTCAAGCCATTGCCAAGAAGATTCATTTTAAAGTTGGTAATGGCTCCCATATAACATTTTGGCACGACAACTGGATCGGAAAAGAGGCCCTGTCAGAACTGCTTGATACTCCCATCCACCCAGGGGACTTTAATTTACACGTCTCTGATATCCTTCAACCTGATGGCACTTGGGAATTTTCAAAATTGCAAACCCCAATTTCTGATAGCATTAAACTACTGCCTTTGCAAGCTAATATCGCTATTTCAAATTATGCAGATACTCCGGTTTGGACCGCCAGTTCCTCAAAAAAATTCACTACACGCTTGACCTATGATTACCTGTATACCTTGAAGCATGGCAGCCCGGAAACCGGACGATCCTGGAATTGGCTTTGGAAAGCGAAGATCTCTCACAAACATAAGTTTTTCTTGTGGCTGTGCACTTTGGAAAGACTTGCTACGAATAAACTTCGGTTTACCAGGAAAATGGCGAATTCGGATATGTGTGATCTATGTCATATACACACGGAAACTTGCTTGCATGTTCTTAGGGACTCTCATGTTTCGAAAGTGGTGTGGCTCAAATTGTTTCGTGTGGAAGATAACTCTCAATTCTGGAACAGCCCATATACTCGCTGGATTATGAGAGGTTTGAATAATGATTTTGAGATTAAGCAATGTGGTGATCTTCGTGATCTTAACCGATATACATTTGTTGCTACAACTTGGGAACTGTGGAAGAATCGAAATTCTAGGATTTTCTGCTCCAAGAAAATTGATGTGGTCAGCCTGTGCTTTAAAATTCGTAATTTGGCACTTAAACTTGCTGCCACTTTTCAAAAATTATCTCCAGGAGTTCAAACTTACAATTGGAAGAGACCAGACATGGGATGGCTCAAATTAAATACGGATGGAGGTGTCAAAGTGGAGCTCGGTAAAGGGGTTCTGGGTGGAGTTTGCAGAGATGACAGCGGAAGTTGGCTTTGGGGTTTTTCGCGACCAATTCCTTTATGCGATCCGCTTTCGGCTGAAGCTTTGGCGCTGAAGACGGGGCTTTTGTTTGCCTGGGAACGGCGCCCTCGTCAACTTGTCGTAGAAGTGGATTCAAACATCTTGATACAGTTGATTAATGATGAAGCTATCACAGAAGATACCTCATTGCTCGAAATTTTTTCCGCTTGCAAGAGACTGATACATAGACCGTGGGATATCCGACTCAATCACATTAGTAGGGAGTGCAATCATGCTGCAAACAATTTGGCAAATCTTAGCTATGGTGAGGATGCTACCGAGGAATTCTGGGTCACACCACCCGCTGCAATTCGTCGAGTGCTAATCGAAGACAATATGTAATAGATAGATCTTTCTTTCGCACCAAAAAAAAAAAAAAGAATAGACTACGTCTCAAAATGATACAACACATTCATACACATATATGATAACATTTATCTCATTGACTAGTACAAGTATAAAACTTGCCTCAAACCGAAGGCGAAAAAGTCCTTCCACGATCAACGTCCTCCCACGAAACGACAAACGGTGTCCTCTGACGATCACAAGCACTCGAACAACCTTGAATAAAATATGATTCATTCAATAACATAAAATCAATGGAAAGCAACACCAAAAACAATCCCGATTCAATCCCGACCAGTTAGACCCCACAAACGAATATCATAGTTCTCAACTATGAATTCTTACGTCCTCCAACACCTCAATGCTCAATATGATCAAATGTTCTTAACACTTGTGAAAACAATTCAACAAGAATCACTTAAGAACAACATTATAGTAATCACCCAATAATGATAATATTTCTAATATCACCACTATCACCTCAAGAACATCATCAACTCTACTAACTTGATGTCTAAATAATAATCAACCACCAATTCATCATGAATTCGGATTAATCAACAATATTAAATCAACCATTTCAAGATTATGACAATCATCACATAATTCATCATAATTCTATACTAAAATGGTTATAATCCCCCAAGAATACAACCAACCACAATAATCATCTCAAAGCTATGTTAATCATCTAACAATCTTAACATAACTCTTCCTAGACATGATTATAACCACAAAGTATTCTAAAACATCAAGAACAACTCCTCCTCAAGACATAATCATTATGTTCTTAGTCATAAGTTATAAAAACTCATCAAGAAACATGCTATTCTCCATCCATCCATCAAAACACGAAGTGATCAACAATAGCAACAACATAATCTCGAGATAAACACAAGATTAAACACATTCCTCTTGAAGAAGTGAAGAACAACCTCAAACCATCAAGAAACACTCCAAACTCCAAGTTCCTAAGCTTCAATCCAAGTTATGAAGCTCCAAATCAAGTTGGAAGAGGCTGGAATTCACTAAGAGATGCAAAGGGATGATTTCTAGAGAGAAAAATTGAAATTGGATCGTGAGAAATGAAAGACAAATCATGTCTTTATAATCTGCACATCGCATTACGGCTGCTATCCTCCCTCCTTAACGTACGTAAGAGATATTACGTACGTTATCCCCTTAACTTAGCGTACATTAAGTTCTGCCAGAACTCACTGTCTCAAAACGAACCATGCGTTACGTACATTATAGGCATAAGTATTACATACATAATGCTCGTTGACTTGGCTGCCTCGAAAGGCCAACATGATCCAATCCCATTCGGCCCCACACGCCGAAAGTCAGATGCGATCTGATACCCATTGTTACGTACGTAAAACTCAGCTCATAGCATACGTAATGTTAAACATATAGCATACGTTATGGCTATTATACTTAGCCAAAATCAAACTCCCAACTCACCAAGCAACATCCGATCGGCAACACAATACTGAAGACAAGTATAAATATTTCGATTCCAAAATATCCCAATACAATATACATTGTATCAGTCAAATACAACACCACTTGCACAATTCCAAATCAATACGTACAACACAACAGTGAAATGAAAAAAATACCCCCGGATATTACAATATACAACCAAGTTCACATGCATACGATCGTAAGTCTCAACTCTATGGCCATAACAAGCTAAGCTTATGCCCATAATTGGCTTGCAGTGGAAAACGTCCAAAACTTTAACTGCTCAACTCCAAAAGATGAATACGAGTACGAACAACATCAAAATAATAGAATACCAATAAAGTACTGAATTATATGAACACATACAATCCAACAGTACAAAAATGAAAATTTTCATTCTCATATTACAATATGTCGACAAGGTGTTTGATGAAATGATTATTAGAGGATTGGTTTAGGATTTATAGAAGAAATTCAGTTGTTCTGATACAATATTGATTGTCCTGTGGTTATCTGTATATATTGCTAAAATTTAGGTCATTTTGGAAGCCCGACGAGTTCATCATACAAATGGCTTGTTGGAGTATTTGGTTTTTTGGGCAGTAATTACTTGTTCAGTTATAGTGTTTGATAAGTATTTCCAATTTGTATCTAATAAGTTGTATTGCATACCGATTAATGACTAAGAGTGCTTATATAAGTTCTTAGTATATAATATGATAATGACGAGACATTAGATATTTTAGATCGATGATATGTTGGATTGGGTTATTTGTTATTGATGTTTTGAATATGGATTTATGGAACTAGTGGTTAGAAAGTTGTGATGATGATATGAAATCACATATTGATTGAGGTGGCCAAATCTAACAAGTACTTTGATTTTACGTTTTATAGTTCACTGCATTTGAAGTCTTGCATTTTCTCTATGTATATGCCTATATTCACCTAGGGACATGTGATGATACCTCTAATGTAACATCCCAACTCAGCTAGGATCGTCACACGCTGTAGAACCTTCCATAAAGGTCTATCAGGCTGATATACATCATACTCAACGACATAACATGAACTCAAACGTCACATAGGCTAAAATAGTTGGACATACTGGGTGAACGATATAATTCTTCCCCACTCATATACACAATTCGTCAATACACATTTGTAAATGCACATAAACGCATGACATAAAGCTAAATACTTGTCTTGCTTGCTATACACAAAGGAAACGACGACTGGAAAGGTTCTTGGTCCAAATTCCTCACATGATACTCAACCCTATACCATAACAACACTTAGTTAACATCCATATGATAAAATAGAGAAAGAACATCCGGGAATAAATTGGACACTACGAGGGCATGAGTTGGTCCAAACTTGACTAATTGGATGAACAATGGAGATTAATCCAGAAAACTATAAGGAATACAACTAATACGATTATACAATTATAAATATGAAATTAATCTCAACTAAAAAATACTAGGAAGACAAAATCAAACAAACCCCCCAAATTCCCATAAAAAGGTTCTAAATAGATTTACCTTTATTTAGAGAATAAAGATCAATGATCAAAGGTTAGGAGTGTTTCTATTCTCTATATCAAGCCCAAGAAGATGACTACACGAAAATCTATTCAAACATCATCTCAAGCCATCGTCCCATCATGAAAATGAAGAAGAGGAAGACAAAAATAAGAAGAAAGGTCAGTAGCCACATTTAGATGCATGATACATGTTACGACCGTAACATGGAGGACTTATGGTCGTAACTATTCGACTTTATGGCTGTAATGAGCAGACTATATGTCCGTACTAAGACTCTAGAAATCACTGACTCGAACTATCCCAAATTATAACCGTAAACCTGGAACTTACGATCGTAAGGAGGGAAGCATTATGACTGTAAAACATGGGGGCTTACGATCGTAATCTACTGTTGAACTAAAGTTCAGTTCAACAACTCTAGACTCCCAGAATGACAACCTCAATGTGAAGATACGAAAAGGGATGAAGCACTTGTGTATGTGTACAAGTATGAAGCTAATCGCTATCTTCTGGCATGAAAGAGACAACATTCGAATCATAAAATCGTTCCAAAGGCCACAATACGACAACAAGGCCTAAAATCGCCAAATGACAAAACATCAACGAACATATGCAAAATGACTTAGCGCTACATGAACACGCTAGTCACGAACCCGTGCGCTATCGCTTTAAGCGATAACAATAACATCAAGCATCCAACAGTATAAAACCACGGAAATAGATAATTGGCAAAATAACAAAATATCACAAAACTCATAATGAAAACAGGAAAATTCTAAACAACTCATTCCGTAATACACCATAATCGACACATCTAGTACAAAAGAGTCGAGAAAATACAAAATAAACGGGGACAAGAATTACGAGTATTACATATAATGAATTTGTGGCTAGCGGTACGGATCATGAACATGAGGTTAATCACCCAAGGATGGTCCAATCGGACTTATAAGGGATTCATGGTCATTGGTACATATCAGGATTAGTCATGTATATTTCTGATATATTTGTGATATTTCTCGAATATCACAAGATTTTGGATTTCTATAATGTTTAGAATATATCACATACTTATCAAAGGTGTTTTTTTAATAACATATATTAATATGCTATATGGTTGAGTGACATTGAGTTATGAGTATGATCATGCAAGTATGGAAGAGTTTGTTCGAGTTGTCTTTATAATACGACAAGGTTGTAATGTTTCAGTTTAGTATTTTCATTTCTTGATGCATGGTGTGTATATATTTACGTAATTGTGATTGTGGTTATTTGTTGACCAGAATGTCTCATTATGTCATGTGACTTATTTTCCAGGTTTTGGTGATTGAGTGAGTAGCATTTTTTAATAGACTAGGATCCTGACATGATTATAACAAAGTGATAATTGACAGAGGATCATGTCGATTTGAAAGAATTATTGATAAGTGCTAATTTTAAAATACGTGTCAGTTATTTTTCTAAGTATGATTTGTGAGAAATTGTGTTTTACAAATTGATTCTCTTGTCTATGTCGTGAAAATATGTATTTAATTCGCATGTTGATCATGTATTTGAAAAAGAACTTCGTACGGCCTTCGGTCAAGGTTTGAAACAATGTGGCAATAATGTTTATAGCCTGGTAGGTTTAGACGGAGGGCAGACATCTCTCTAGTACTCGTAGTGGTTTTGGAGGTATTACAAAAGACGGTATGAGATCCTGAGTTGTGTGATTACTAGGATATGTGTGTTATATGGCTCTACCAACGAGTAAACAACAGTGCCGTAGTCATAAGTAATGGGTGCTCCAATCAGGAAGTGTAAGCCTGTGCGAGGCATGCTTAAGGAGTTGCTTCCGACGTAGAGTGAATACAGTTGCACATCATGGAGCAGCTCTCCTGTTATGAGGCTTTTAGAGAGGGACATTATGTCACAAATTCCACACAAAACTAAGAACTGTTATCGAAAAATTGAACTTCACGGAGTCAAAAAATTAAAATTTTGATTATTTGAATGATTGTAAAATTTCAGTATGAGCACTCCTTCTTGTGTTGAGATGTATGAAAAATGTGTTTTGAAAAATATTTGTGTTGAGTATATATTTTGTAAAGTAGGATAATATGCTAGTATCACGGGGAATTATCAGCTTCACGGTGTGTAAGTGAACTTTATTGGATTCGTATTAGATAGTTGAGCATGTAAGATATTGATATGAATTATACGATAGATAAGTATCATAATTTTGTATTAGCATGGTAAGTTGGTGATTATGATGTTTTGTTATTATTATATGTGGTGATATGTTGAGCTTGGATGTCAAATTTAATTTGATGGTAAAGTAATACAATTACTCTAGTGATCGGTAATCAAAGAGTTGAATCGGTCAAAATGTTTTTGAGAAGTATGATTAGTGTTTAGATGTGCAATTAGTAGTGATGTTAGGTTATGAGTATGAGTTTTGAAATGAGCACCATTTTTATATCATTGTTGAACAAGTCATGATCGAATCCGGTGGTGCACAACTGTAATATCCGCATTTTTTCTTTTTCCGGTATTTTTATTTTTGGTATAATTTTCATTCCGAGTGAATCGCTTGTAACCGTATGAGTATTTTAAGAATATATAATATTAAACTCCTCTTCATCCGAGCTTGTTTCGAACTTGTTTTACTCATTTCCGTGTTGGATGTCATTTTTGTCGCCGTTGGGTTCAATTCTCGTAATCACTGTTTGGAACCGTTGTTTGGGGTTCCCGCAAATCCATCTCATGTTATTATAGATGTTGTGAACTTTTATTGGTGTTTTGATCGAGTATCGTGTTGGGTCATTCCGTTATATTCCTAAGTTTTGGGTTTCCATTGCGTTTGTTCTCTTTTCGGATCATTTGTTGATACCGTTGTGTTGGGACCGACCGTGCTTGACGTAAAGTCACCATATGTTGTTTCGTGATAGTCCTTTTAGGCGTTTAAATGGTTGGGATTATGCGTTGATCGATTATATCATGTTTGGGGGTCATTTTTCATCAATTTCGGGCCCAAACAGTGTGTGCCGTGGCACAGGAGACTGTGAGCCGCGGCACGGCCTTAGCTTGAATATTGGACAGGTCGGCTGTACTATGTGCCTCGGCACGCAACAGTCCAGGCTGCGGCCCTAGTCAAAAACCTGCTCCCCATTTTCGGTCGCGAGCCGCGGCACACTCAACCCGGGCCGCGGCACGCGGGTCAGTCTGCACTATTTCAGCAGGGTTTCTGGGAGAAGATTTCATTTCTTCTCCTCTCTTCTTCTTCTTCCTCTCGTTTTGGGCGAATTTTGGGCGATTTTGGCATCTTCAAACTTGGAGAGATCATCCACCTCGAGTTTTTGTTGTAGATTATCGATTTCTACTTGAATCCTTCCTCCTAATCCAAGGTAATCTCTTAGAACCCTACTTTTGGGTTTCGATGTTATTGTTCGATTCATTCCGTGTTGTTGATTAACTCATAATGAATATGATTAATCTTGTTGGTATTCTTGTTTTCCTACGAATTCATGGTGTATTTCATGGTATTTGTGTAATCGAGAGGGTTTGGTTGCGATCCGCCCTCATTGTTGTTTTGTACGAATACACATGAATCGTAGGCGGGTTCTCGGGTGTATTTCGTTTCCGGATTCGTTTAGAAATGGTTGTGATTGTATTCTTCTAATCGTTAGGTCCGGTTTCGTTGGTTCCTAGCGGTCGCGTTGATTTCCTTCCGTTCGTGTCGTCGTCAATTACTCATGGCAAGTATTTTTGGAAACATTTATGCTTAACATGAAATGGTGATGTATATTGTGTGTGCTTTGCTCACCTCGGGAGGGTTCGATGGGGCCTCGAGGGAATCCAATGGTATAGCCCTGGATTCACGAGTTTGATTCGCTAGCCAGCTCAGGAGGGTCCTTAGAGGCCTCGAGCGGGATCAGTGGTGTAGCCCCGTTCCCAAGGTGATGCCTGTGCGTGATTTGTTTTATGATATGGCCAGCTCGGGAGGGTCCTTATAGGCCTCGAGCAGGACCAGTGGTATAGCCCCGGTTCAAAGGCAAATTGTTGATTGACTGCTTGTTTCCGGAAAAGACATGTCTAATTTTGGTTTTCGAAATGAATTGGTGCATGTACTATCAAATGTGTAAGCGATTGGTTTCACTTGATTTCCTGTACTAGCGTAATTGCTAACCCCTTTGGGGACCCGTTTTGGGGAAATTCTTGTTGTGGATTTCAGGTTATGTTCATCCGGATGAGCGTGCGCTGGGACAGTACGAGGATGCTGGCCAGGGTCGTTGACATGTGCATTGGGGTCTCCTTATTTATGTTGTCTCTTTCGATATGGTTGTTTTTCCAAATTATAAACTTATAGAATGTACTCGCGAGTACTTAGGCTTTTCACTCCGAATTGTGGTTTGTATTCATTGAAGCTGCTATATTTGTCGACTGATGTTTATTTCGCAGGTTGCACTGGGCGCGTTATTATATATTTGCATTGTTAATATATGTTTCCTCACTAATCGAGACGGTTAGTCGAGTGGTGTTCTTCTTGTTTAGCCTGGTGGGTCCCATGTAGGGGTACACGGTGCTGTAATATACCTCGAATATCTCTGGGATGTTACATAAAATGGTATCGGAGCCCTAGGTTTATGGATACCTAGGCTTGTCGGTTATTTGGGTCAAGTTGTGTCTTGTTTTGCACATCATCACACCGCCGCCAGCATCTCGGTACTTCCAGTGCTCGTAAGTTTTCCTTACTCAATTCCTTGTTTTCTCGTACCGTATTTCCATTTCTTGAACTGTGGATGTTTTTCCTCTCTTACTTATCATAGAGTTGCTTTTCCTACCTTTTAACACCAATATGGATGCTAGGAGAGCCCATGGTCGTGGTCGTGGTCGTGGACGCGGCCTGGGACGTGGGGCAGCCGGTGAGATGGCCACGTCGCATTCTTCGGGAGCCGGTAGCATCGGTGACCATCATAGCCATGCTACTTCTCAGGATGGCGCTGATCTTGGTGTTGCAGTGGTGATGCAACAAATGGTGAACCAAATGGCTGCGATAGCTCAGGCGGTTCAGAACCCGACTCCGGCCCATGCTAATCGGGGCGGAGCAGATCGTTGGCTTTAGGATATCATCAAGATGCATCCTCCTCAGTTTTCAGGGGCATCAGACCCGGTCAGCTGGGAGGGGTGGATCAAGGAGATATCCAAAGTGTTCATCGCTACCAACTGTCCCGAGGACCGCAAGGTCCCTATTGCACAATATTTTCTCACTGGGGACGCTACTGATTGGTGGGAGGCTGTTGAGCCTAAGGACCATGCTGCTTCGTGGGCGGAATTCAGGGACCTGATGGAGACCGAATATGTCCCGTGGCCGGTTAGACAGGCTCGAGTCCATGCCTTCTATGATGCTCAACCACGGGATATTCCTGTCTCTCAAGCTATTTCCGATTTCAACCGGGAGTTGGGCTACGTGAAGGCCCAAGTCATTGAGGAGAGCGACAAAATTTTCCATTTTTCCAGGCTGATGAAACTGTCGATTCGGGATTACATGTCTGGGCTCGTCTGCACCACTTTGAAGGTCTATCATAATAGGGCTCTTTCATATGATATGTCTGTGACGGTCAGTGAGGCGGTTCGTGAGAGTAAGAAACAGAAGTCCGTCGGAAATTTTCGGGCCACAAGGGTGGTAGCCAGCAGAAGTCTCAGTCTGCAAAAGTTCCTGCGGGCAGTTCGGCTCGTTTCTATGGGAGTTCTCGGGGTGCTACCAGAGCCCCCGTTCGTGATATCATATGCTTTAACTGTGGCAAGTCGGGCCATAAGAACTGGGAGTGTCTTCGTCCGCAGTTGACTTGTCATACTTGTGGTCAGTCGGGCCACAAGGATTTCTATTGTGAGCGAGTAGGGCAGATCCTCGATGCCCAGACTTCTTTTCCAGTACCTAGGGAGCCGAGTGTCAACCAGGGCTCGTTTCCTCCTCAGTCCCCGCCGAGTACCAGTCGAGGGAGAGGTCGGGTTCAGCCCGCTAGAGGGGGAGCTTCTAGTGTCGGCTCCGCCGATCCGCATGTCTATGAGATGAGGAGGGCCGATGATCCAGCGGTCACTGTGGCGACAGGTACCGTTCACATCCATTCTCATCCTATCAGTGTGCTTTTTGATTCGGGTGCTACGCATTCATTCATTCTCTGGAGTGTGTACATCGTTTGAGTATTGATTGTTTGTCTCCTTGCGAGCCTTTCATCATTAAACTCCCTAGCGGTTATAGGATCGTTGGTGATCGGGAGATCCGAGATTGTTCTGTGATTATTTGCGAGAGGTCTTGGCTCTCTAATCTTATTGTTGTGGGTATTGAGGGTGAGGATTTAATTCTCGAGGATGATTGGATCGAACGGCATGGTGCGATCATGAACTACCGCACGAGAATCATCACCATGTTAGCCAAGGATGGCACCGAGCACTCTTTCGCAGGGCGAAAAAGGGGAAACCAGAAGTTCATTATTAACGCCTTGAAGGCGATGAGACTCCTGCAGAAGGGGTGTACTGGTTATTGGTGTTACGACTTGGAGGCAGAGAGTGGTAGAGTCGAACTTTCATCGATTCCAGTCGTTGGTGAATTTCCTGATGTTTTTCCTGACGAGTTACCGTGGTTGCCAGCGGACCGTGAGGTTGAGTTCGCTATCGAGTTAGAGCCGGGTGCGGCTCTGATTTTGATGGCGCCGTATCACATGGCACCTTCAGAGATGGCTGAGTTGAAGAAGCAATTGAGTGAGCTTCTTGAGTCGGGATATATTCGACCAAGCGCTTCGCCTTGGGGCGCACCGGTCCTGTTTGTGCGGAAGAAGGATGGTTCGCTGCGTTTATGTATCGACTATCGCGAGCTAAACAAGGTAACCATCAAGAACAAGTATCATTTGCCGAGGATTGATGACTTGTTCGATCAATTGCAGGGATCTGCGGTATTCTCGAATATCGACTTGAGATTGGGGTACTATCATCTTCGGGTGAAGGAGTCCGATGTTCCGAAGACAACTTTTCGGAGGAGATACGAACATTATGAGTTTGTGGTTATGCCATTCGGGTTAACTAACACGCCGGTAGTGTTCATGCACTTGATGAACATGGTCTTTATCGAGTATTTGGATAAGTGTGTCATCGTCTTCATTGATGATATCCTCATTTATTCGAAGAACGAGGAGGAGCATGCCTATTATCTGCGTGTGGTGTTAGGCATTTTGAGGACCGAGTGACTCTATGCGAAGTTCTCGAAATGTGAGTTCTGGCTAAAGGAAATGATGTTTTTGGGTCACGTGATTTCAGCCGAGGGGATCCGCGTAGACCCACAGAAGATTGAGGCGGTATTAGATTGGGCACCGCCTAAGAACGTGAAGGAGGTCCGTAGTTTCTTGGCTTTCTCTGGCTACTACCGTAGGTTCGTCGAGGGGTTTTCGAAACTAGCTCGGCCACTTACACAGTTGCTCCAGAAATCCGAGAAGTTTGTTTGGAACGACGAGAGGCAGTCGAGTTTTGAGGAGCTGAAGAGGCGTTTGACTTCAGCCCTGATTTTGGCGTTGTCTTGTGGCAACGAGGGTTTTGCTGTTTATAGCAATGCTTCGGGCCAAGGTCTTGGATGCGTGTTGATGCAGCACGGCAAGACCATTGCGTATGCGTCGAGATAGTTGAGGCCATATGAGCTTAATACTACTACAAAATACCCATTTAACAGCGAATAATTAACAGCGGTTATGCCAAAACCGCTGTTAAATTTGTGTGGTGGCAAGGTTCATAAATATTATGAAAAATTAACAGCGGTTAATACAGAAACCGCTGTTAAATTCGGACACTTAACGGCAGTTTCTTAAAAACTGCTGTTAAATTTGGAAAATTAATGGCGGTTGCTTAATAACTGCTGTTAAATTCAAAAAATTAACGACGGTTGCGTAAAATCCGCCGTTGTTTTTCCTCTGTTAACAGCGGTTGTCTATAACCGTTGTTAATATTCTATTTAATTACTACCCGGTCTTCTTTCTTTCTTTCTTCATTTCTCTTTTTTTTTCCTTTCTTTCCTCCTACGCTTCTGACTCCCCGACTTTTCACAGTCAACCTATGGCGACCTTGCGACCCCCGCAACCTTCCCGACGTTTCGCTATCGACCGCGGATTATTTGGTAATTATTCTGAACTCTCTTCTTTGTTTCTATTTGGTAATTTTATCTAGTCTTTTAAGGATTGTTGTGTGCTGTTTAATATGTGTGTTTTGTGTGTGTATGTACATGTATAGGTGTGGCAGTGTGTGTGTGCGTGCAGTGTGTGTGTGTGTGTGTGTGTGTGTGTGTGTGTGTGTGTGTGTGTGTGTGTGTGTGTGCAGTGTGTGTTTGTGTATGTGCTTGTGTGCTCTGTGTGTGTGTGTGTGTGTGTGTGTGTGTGTGTATGTTTGTGTTTGTGAGTGTTGGTGCGCTGTGTGTACTGTGTGTGTGCTGTATGTGTTTGTTTGTGTGCAATGTGTGTGTATGTGTGTGTGTGTGTTGTGTGTACTGTGTGTGTTTAGGTTTGTGTGTTTGTGTTGGTGTTTTTTTTCCTGTGTTGTGTGTGTGTGCGCAGTGTGTGTGCTATGTGTGTGTGTGTGTGCAGGTGCAGTGTGTGCTGTGTGTGTGCAATGTGTGTGCAGTGTGTGTGTATGTTTGTTTGACTGTGTGGCAGTGTGTTTTTTTGACTGCGTGCAGTGTGTACAGTGTGTGTGTGTGTGCAGTGTGTGTGTGTTTTTATTGGGTGGAAGTGTGTGTGTGTGTGTGTGTGTGTGTGTGTGTGTGCACAGCGTGTGTGTATTTTTAATGTGTGAGAGTGTGTGTGTGTGTGTAGTGTGTGAAGTGTTTTTTTATATTAACATTTTGCTTAACAAATTAGGTAGTTGTCTAATATGAATGTGGGCACGATGGACGAGGATTTGTATGGATATTTTGATCCTCAATCCATACAAAATATGGGACAGAGGGGAGCGGAGATCTCGAGATATATATCGACGCGTATGTTTAAGTCGAAGAAACAAATATACATGGGAGCTTACCATCATAAGTAAGATAAAGATTGTAAATTTCAAAATATTTTCTTTTTAACAAAACTATTTCTTTATTTTTTTACAACATAGTTTAGTAATATGTTCTTTCTTTCAAATGCATTTATCTATGTAGGTATCATTGGCAACTTCTGGTCATTGTGCCAGCAAGAGAAACTATTATATGGTTTTGCTCAATACATAGTAGGCCTGACTCTCGCATTAAGGCCATACTCCAAAAGTAAGATTTTATTTATAACATATTTGCTTGAAAATTTTATATCAACGACTCAATATATTATTGTTACTTTTAAGCAGTGCCGTGACCGCATTTAAAATCATGGATGGTATGCATACAAGTAAATCAAAGCAGGTGGTTAGTTGGATATATCCCAAGGTAATACATTTAATTACATGAGTGTAAATATGTGTCTTTGTGTGTATGAATATTTGAGTGTGTACGAAAATATTGTTTTTAGAAACACGAATTATTTTGGGATAGACGTGGTTAACGTCGTAAGGATCTTCTCCCTTTGGGATAGATGTTATCTTTCGTCGTAAGGATCTTCTCCCAACATATCGTGAATGAAGTGTCTGTTTGTTTGTGTTTTTTTTTCTGCGCAGTGTGTGTGTGCAGTGGCAATGTGTGTGTGTGTGTGTGTGCTGTGTGTGTGTGTGTGTTTGTGTTTGTGTTTGTGTGCAGTGTGTGTGTGTGTTTATGTGTGTTTGTGTTTGTGTGTGATGTGCGTGTGCGCAGTGTGTGTGTGTGCAGTGTATGTGTGCATGTGTGTGTAAATATTTGAGTGTGTACGACAACATTGTTTTTGAAAACATGAATTATTTTGGGATAGACGTGGTTAACGTCGTAAGGATCTTCTCCCTTTGGGATAGATGTTAACTTTCGTCTTAAGGATCTTCTCCCAACATATCGTGCATGAAGTATCCGTTTGTTTGTGTTGGTTTTTTTTCTGTGCAGTGTGTGTGTGTGTGTGTGTTTGTGTATGTTTGTTTGTGTGCAATATGTGTGTGTACTGTGTGCTGTGTGTACTGTGTGTATGTCGTGTGTGTGTTTGTGTATGTTTGTTTGTGTGCAATGTGTGTGTACTGTGTGTTTGTGTGTTTGTCTTTGTGTTTGTGTTTGTGTGTGTGCTGTGTGTGTTTGTGTTTGTGTGTTGTGTATTGTGTGTGTGTGTGTGTGTGCGTACGTGCTGTGTGTGTGTGTGTGTGTGTGTGCAATGTGTGTGTGTACTGTGTGTATGTGTGTGTTTGTGTATGTTTGTGTGCAGTATGTGTGTGCTGTGTATACTGTATGTGTTGTGTGTGTTTATGTTTGTGTGTGTATTGTGTGTTTGTGTTGGTTTTTTTCTGTTGTGTGTGTGAGCAGTGTGTGCAGTGTGTGTGTGTGTGTGTGTGTGTGTGTGTACAGTGTGTGTGTTTCCTGTGTGTGCAATGTGTGTGTGTGTGTGTGTGCAGTGTTTGTGTCTGTGTGTATGTGATGTGTGTGTGTGTGTGTGTGTGTTTTTGTGCAGTGTGTGTGTTAGTGTGCTTTATGTGTTTGTGTTAGTATGTGTATTTTTTACTGTGTATGTTGTGTGTTGATTTTATTTACTGAAAGCGACTCTTAGAATTGTGTCTTATTTTGTTTTAGTATAATAAACAAAATGGAGGTTGGGAGTGTGGTTATTATGTGATGCACTGGATGTCGACTATCGTCCGAGCGCGTATTTTGGATGGTTGGATGGAGGTAGTATATTTTTAACTTGAAGTGGTGATAAAACTGTTTACTCGTTTATTAAAGTTTGTTTATTATACATTTATATGTGCAGATATTTGATGATGTTGGAGCACTGTCTCAAGATGTTATTAATAAAATTCGAGTTGATTGGGGACATTATTTCTTGGAGGTTCGAAATCGTCTCGCGACATGATTTTGGTGTTTTTGTGTGTGAATTATTTGTATGAATTATTTGGATGAATTGGTGTTTTTTGTATCATCTTTTTCAATGAATGGGTGGTTCAATGAATTTGGTGTTGGTTAGTTCTTTTCGGTATTTTTGGATTCGATGAATTGGTGGTTTATTGATTATTACAGTTTGATCCGAGTTCAGGTACTGGATTGTGCAAAATAATACAAAAATATGGGGAAAATATGGACAAAAACCATAGCGGTTCAGCCAAACCGCAGTTAAATTTGTGAAACTTCAACAGCGGTTCCGCCTAAACCGCTGTTATTTGTAAAAATAACGGCGGTTCTAGAACCACTGTTAAGTATCAGGTTTAAAAGCGGTTACCTAAAACCGCTGTTAAATGGCATATTTAATAGCGGTTACAAAAAAACGCCGTGGCATGTTTAACAACGGTTAATATGAACCGCCGTTATTTGTCAAATTCAACGGCGGTTCGGAAAACCGCTGTTAAAATTAACAGCAGTACATATAACGGAAGTTCCAGAACCGCCGTTAATTGGCCATTTTAACCGCTGTTAAAAGCCTATTTTGTAGTAGTGTAACTACCCTACTCACGATATGGAGTTAGCGGCGGTTGTCTTTGCACTCAAGATTTGGCGTCACTATCTGTTTGGCTCCACGTGTCATATTTTTACCGATCATAAAAGTCTGAAGTATATATTTACCCAGCGGGAGTTGAATATGAGACAGAGGAGGTGGTTAGAATTGATTAAGGATTATGATCTCGAAATCCTGTATCATCCGGACAAGGCGAAAACCAGTTGCGTTGCGGACACTTGAGATCCTTATGTCTCAGTCTGAGCTTCGGCGGGTTTTGATCGAGTTGGATGTTGAGATCTTGTTGCTGGGAACTGTCGGGCAACTCTGGGCTTTAGAGATTTCGTCGTCTCTGATCTATGAAATTAAGCTGAAGCAGTTGGAGGATCCGATTATTTCCCAAATCTGAGAGAATGTCCTGAAGGGAAAGTCTCCTGGGTTTGTGATTCATGATGATGGGTTATTGAGATTCCAGAGTCGTCTATGTGTACCGAACATTTCGGAATTGAGGCTTGCGAGAGGCCCATGCTACGCCTTACTCCGTTCATCCTGGTTCGAGTAAGATGTACAAGGACCTGAGAAGGAATTTCTGGTGGAATGATATTAAGGAAGAGGTCGCACAGTTTGTAGCAAGATGTTTGACTTGTTAGCAGGTCAAAATCGAGCACCAGCGACCGGCTGGGTTATTGCAGTCGCTTTCCGTTCCGGAATGAAAGTGGGAAGATATTTCGATGGACTTCATCACGATCTTGCCGAGATCGAGATCGGGCATGAATATGGTTTGGGTGATTGTGGATCGTCTAACTAAGTCAGCATATTTTCTGGGCATCAAGGATACTTGGGGTCCGGAGAAATTGGCTCGTGTGTTTATTGCGCAGATTGTGAGGCTTCACGGTACTCCGAAGTCTATCGTTTACGCCTGAGTACCTCTTTTCATCCTCAGTCAGATGGACAGTCGGAACGCACTATCTAGGCGTTTGAGGACAATTGCGCGCTTGTGCTCTCGACTGGAGTAGTGACTGGGAGGAGCATTTTCCATTGATCGAATTCACGTACAACAATAGTTGGAACGCGTCGATTCGAATGGCACCGTATGAGGCACTTTGTGGGCGGCGTTGTCGATCACCAATTTGTTGGAATGAGGCGTCTGATTTGGTCGGGACCGAACCGGATATCGCTTTAGAGACGAGACGGAAAGTGGAATTGATTCGGGAGAGGATGTTGACTTCTCAGAGCCGACAGAAGTCATATGCCAACGTCCGTCATCGACCTTTAGAATTCGAGGTGGGAGACCATGTTTTGCTGAAGGTGTCTCTGATGAGGGGAGTTTTCCGTTTCGGGAAGAAAGGGAAGTTGAGTCCGAGATTTATTGGGCCTTTCGAGATTCTCGAGAGAGTCGGCGAATTGGCTTACTATTTGTTATTGCCCCCGGCTTTGATCCATGTTCATAGCGACTTCCATGTTTTCTAACTGAGGAAATATGTCCCGGATCCTAGTCATGTCATCGACTATGGTGAGATCGATATTGCAGAGGATATTACTTTCGAGGAACGTCCCTTGAAGATTTTGGAGCACCGTGAGAAGCGACCGAGGCATAAGATTATCCCTTTGGTCAAAGTGCAGTAGTCGAGGCATGGTGTAGAGGAGGCAACTTGGGAAACCGAGGATAGCATGCGTGCTAGGTACCCCGAGTTGTTTGCTTCTTAAGTTTCGGGACGAAACTTGTTTTTAGAGGGGGAGAATGTAATATCCGCATTTTTCCTTTCTCCGGTATTTTCATTTTTGGTATAATTTTCGTTCTTAGTGACTCGATTGTAACCGTATGAGTATTTTGAGAATATATAATATTAAACTCCTCATCATCCGAGCTTATTTCGAACTTGTTTTACTCATTTCCGTGTTGGATGTCATTTTTGTCGCCGTTGGGTTCAATCGTAATCACTTTTTGGAACCGCCGTTTGGGGTTCCCGCAAATCCATCTCATGTTATTATGGATGCTATGAACTTTTATTGGTGTTCCGATTGAGTATCGTGTTGGGTCATTCCGTTATATTCCTAAGTTTTGGGTTTCCATTGCGTTTGTTCTCTTTTCGGATCATTTGATGTTACCGTTGTGTTGGGACCAACCGTGCTTGACATTAAGTCACCATATGAGGGTTCATGATTAACCTTTTACGCCTTTAAATGGTTGGGATTATGCGCCGATCGATTATATCATGTTTGAGGGTCGTTTTTCATCAATTTTGGGCTCAAACAGTGTGTGCCGCGGCACGGCCGTAGCTTGAATGTTGGCCAGGCCGGATGTACTACGTGCCGCGACACGCAACAGTTCGGGCCGTGGCCCTAGTCAAAAACCTGCTCCCCATTTTCGGCCGCGGGCCGCGGCACACTCAACTCGTGCCGCTGCACACGGGTCAGTCTGCACTATTTCAGCAGGGTTTCTGGGAGAGGATTTCATTTCATCTCCTCTCTTCTTCTTCCTCTCGTTTTGGGCAATTTAGGAGCGACTTTTGGGTAGTTTTGGCATCTTCAAACTTGGAGAGATCATCCACCTCGAGTTTTTGTTGTAGATTATCGATTTCTACCTGAATCCTTCCTCCTTATCCAAGGTAATCTCTTAGAACCCTACTTTTGGGTGTGTTGTGTCAAGATTTATTCACCTCGACAGGCGATCGACTATAAGGCCGAGCGACCAGGTCCACATCCAATCAAACTATGGCGGACTCGCATAACCAAAGATACCAGACCACCTTCGGGCATCTAGCGATCGACTCCCAAGGCGATCACCCATTGGTACCTAGCGATCGACTATGGTACCCAGCTAAGGACGACCGTCCTACGCCCCGAACAGAAACCATCATCCATCAAAGTCCACGAAGACTGAGTCTCAAAGTAGCTCCCATGTGTAGATCCGCGACAGCCGCCGCGATTCCCGGATCGTTGACCACAGCCTGGCACCACCTTATCACCTACCGACAAGCCCGCCGAAAGGTACAAGGTGGGGCCACCCATGACAGCGACTCGGACACGTGCTGGCTTCTCATTGGACCGCACAGCTGGCTGCCAGTAACTCCTGCAGACTTTAAGGAGACAAGCCCATGTGCTAAAAGACGATCACCCGCTTATTATCATACAGCAAAGGCGATCGCCAGCATGTCCAAGTGCTATAAATAGAGAACCTACATCTACTGGAAAGGGGTTCACGAATTCTTCATTCATTTCACGCATTCTCCACCAAGTTCAGAGAATACACTCAAATACTTACATACTTTCAAGCTCTTAGCTTCCTTCCCCGAATCTATCTCAGGATTTCTCTCTCAGCACCTCTCAACCAGAAGACGGTCGGCAGGGGCAAGGAGTCTCCACAGTGCAGATTCGAAAAGATTCACAAGCCCAAGAGCTCAAACCTTCAACAGCTACACATCGTGAGAGACTGTCGATTTCTCACGGTTGTTGCAGCTCATCAATGTTGTTACAAGAACTCACAGAGTATCACCTCTGGTTCTTCCGGCAATCTACACGCTCACTAGCTAAGATAACTAGAATCGTTACACTCATTGTAATAGTATTCTAACATTAATACTTGTATCTACGAATATTCGTATTAATAATATCTCGCGAGAGCATTCAAGCCTAGGACTAACAACCCCAGCAAATCTTGTGTTATTTACTTTCTCTATGGAAGTGCTCTCGCACTTTGTTTGCTATCCATCCATTCCAGCAATAACTTTCTCCGGATAATATTTTGGGTAGCAACAATTAGCGCTAGAGGAAGGGCATCTAAACCTTCATTTTTATTCCTACCGTCCCGAAGAACACTCACTGTTCTCGGGGCATATACTTGATGTGACACTCACTGCGCTTCAAAGAAAAGCTTCAGAATCATGGCATCCACCTCTGCACCGAAGAGAGCCACTCTCCAAACCGCCGGACACCGAGTCCCGGCTCAATCCGAGCCCCAGCCGACGACGGAGGGAAGTCGCAGGAATGCAAGACTCTCGATCCCGCATCTGAGGGGGTGGTCCCAGCCTCTCAATCGATTAGATCCAAACTGCGGAGCAGATCGAGGAGGCTATGGCCATCGTAAAGGAGCGACGGAGAGCATGCGCAACTCCCGCTATTACTCTCTCGGCCATCCGCCGCGTGGGCAAACGGAAATTCAACAGGCTACTGGGCGAGCGATCATCAGAAAGCCCCAAGTCGCGAGAAAAGGCCCTCGCTAGATCGGACGGTTCCGTGTTCAGTCGCCTGGGGAGCGATCCATCATGGCAACCGGGGCAATCTGGCCCTAACCGCGAGACGACGGATTCCGAGTCCGTCACCAGGAGTTCGGCCTACCCAACTCCCAGCCGAAGGCAGATCAGCCTCTTGGCTCCCATTCTGAACGCCAAGGGGTCAGTACTAGATTGCCTCGGCTCCCGCTCCGAGCGCCTAGCCCCGAGCAGCCAGGCCACAGCGATGGCCGCTATGCAACGTCAGCTCGACGATATGAAAGCACTCTTGGACACTGGGGCAAGCAGCAGCAGAAAGATCATTGAGCCGATTGAGCCACTCGCGGACCACATCGAGATCGCCCCCGTGCAAGCAAGGATCGTTCTTCCCAAAACACCTCTATATGAGGGGAGATCGGACCCCGAAACCCATCTAAGTAAGTTCCGGATCTACATGATTGGGTGTGGAGCATCAGATGCAACTAAATGCCGAATCTTCCCGTTAACATTGGGCAAGATGGCACATAGGTGGTACGTCTCGCTACCACCACGATCGATTATCTCCTTTGAGAAACTGGCAAACGACTTTACGTCGTACTTCGCCGCCAAGGTCGCCAGACCAGAAGGCCCCCACCGCATGATGAAAATCAGGCAGGGGGAAGACGAATCTGACGCAGATTACATCGACCGAGTGGACGAAATCGTCCTCACCGGCGAGCCCATCAGTGACGAGCTCGCTCTCTATTCAGTCCTGGGGGGTTCTACGGTCACTCACCCATGTTTAGACACCTGACGAAGGACATCCCCCCAACTTACGCGATCCTCCACGCCAAGGCTGCCGACTTTCTGGACAGGAAGAAGCTGCTCAACCTCCGCCTAGGCGAGGAAACGCAACCTCCTGTCCGAAAGACGGCGATCGCCAACACCAAGAAGGCAGTCGCCAAGCCACCCGGAGATCGCAAGACTTTCGAGGACATGAAAGCCCATCTCCTCCATACGTTCAACCGAACTCCGGCCCGCATTTACTACGCCGTCAAAGGGCGCGAACCGCTGAACAAGCCAAAAGCGATAAGGGACCACAGTCATCTGGACCACAATCAATATTGTGCCAACCATAAGAGTCCCGGCCACAGCACCAACCAATGCCGCGACCTCCTCAAACAACTCTGGAAATTGTTCGAGGAAGGCAAGTTGGACATCTTATTGGCTTAGCCGGAGCCCCTCCTACATACCAACACGGTCACCCGAGTCGAATGCGAACAAGCTGGAAGGCTCATACGAGCCGACCCCTCGATCACCCTCGGAGACCGTGTTCTTCAGTCAAGAGAAGGGAACTTCGGACGTCTCTCCCCGATTTCCCACCTCGCCAAACCGAAGGGCTGCTGCCTGGACAAACACTTAGAAACCGGAGGACTCGTTCGCCATATACAGTTCATCATCTAACATGGTGGACTAAGGCACGAGATCGCCTCCCCCACACATCGTACACCATCGAAGGTCGGCATCTACATGACGATCCGAGGTAGAAGAGCGCAACCATGGTCCTGGTAGTCGATGGAACCGACTGCTTCGGACATGCAAGGTCCCTTTAAGCCAAGATCGCCCGCCCTTCGTTTAAATACGAGGTCAACGTAGTCTGAGGGCCCTCCAAAACTAATCAGTGGACACGATCGCCCGCCCTCAAAGGTTCATCATCTAACTTGGTGGACCCGGACAATGCGACGCGTCCCTACCCCCGTCTCAACGTACACCGTCGAGGGTCGCCATATTCATGGCCGCCCGAGGTGGAAGCATAGCTAACAAGCCGCGGAAGTGGAGTTGATTAATCTGATGATGCCCCACGCAAGGAATCTTCCAGACCGAGACCGCACGCCCTTCGTTTAAATACGAGGCGAGGCGCAGCCTTCGGAAGACCCTACCAATTAAGTGAGTCACGAGAACTTAGCCATCAGACAGAATGTCGCTCGTGCATAAGACACGATCGTGGAGGTCGGTCCATCGAACTCCGCGATCGTGCACGGCTCCTCAAGACCGAGATGGATGGCTCCTTTCGAGGATTCGACAAACTTGAAGACCGCTCACTCAATGATTTATTTTCGTCCCCTTACTTTCACTAAGTAGACAAAAACAAGGGGGAAAAGAGTGTGGAGATATATACTCGACGATCGTCCCTATTCAATTACATACGGAGATCGGCATTAATCAGATGTTTGTGAAGCGATCGAATTTGTTGTAAATGTTATCTATATGAGTTTATCAATTCACGTAGACCTACACTTGCAACAATCTCTCCTCACACATTTGTACAAATCATCCGAAGACTCAAAAATAGCAATCATTCAAGTGATAAATTGAAGAACCAAACATTCGGTTCATTACTTGGAATCTCAAAGGTACATACATGGTCGCCCAAAGGCCTAAGTACTACAAAAAGGAAGCTACGAATTACAAGGCAATAAGCTAAGAAAACAATAAAAGAAAAGAGCCTCAGGCCCCTGTCTGGCCTTCGCCCTTGGCCCCCGGATCTGTCCGCGACCCTTCGCTAGCCTGCGGAGCAGCCTCCCCGTCCTCCAGAGCGTCAGGGTAGATAAGGTTCGCCGGGGTCGGGTACCAGCTCAGGTCCACACCGATGTCCGCGAGATCCAAGATAGGCATGGAGAAGTCAGGGTGAAGAGGGTGCTCCAGCGCGTACGCTTTGAAATTATCGGCTAGAGGGCCAACATCCAATCCTCCTTTCTTAGTGACTCGGAGCGAGTCAACGAATGTCATATAATAGACGAACTCACTGACAAACTCCACTTTACGAAAGGTATCGGTCTCGGTTGCCTCTTGCTTTCCCTTCAGCTCCGCCATCGCCTGTTGCACGCCCTGGAGCTCGGCCTCCCTGGCAGCTGTCTCCCCCCTCGACTCCGCCAGCTCGCTAGTCAGCCGAGCGATAGTCACCTTCAGACGATCGGCCTCCGTCTCAGCGGCCTTTTGTGCCCGGACGGCATTTGTCATCCGGTCCCGGAAGCGATCGACCGTCACCCAGGATAGCTCAACATCCTTTCTCGCCATCTCAAGTTCTTGGCTCGCCCGATTAGCTGCGGCCAGGGAATCCTTCTCCATTGACACTATCTTGTCAGCGAACTCGGCGTTCTGTTTCCGAGCCGCCTCGAGATCGGCCTGCAGGTGAATAGTGGAAGGACGCCCCTCAAACTCCTGCACATCCTGGGCAGCCATTGTCGCCGCCTGGAGAGAAAGAGCAAAAGCAGCCTGCATCGAGCTCCCAGATCGCTGACGAGCGATCGCATCCAAATTCGTCGTCCAGGCCTTAGGCACAGCAAAAACGGCCCGGTTGACGTATAAAGGGATATCGCAGGTCCGGCGAGGAGATCGGCTCGCTAAGAAATCCACCACCATCGGCGGGCAAGTTGGATCATCTCTACGGACCCTGCATCAAAACAACAAAAATTAACACATCTCCTACGCGAAGAACAAGTTTCAACTCAACTAGCAATATCTACCTCTCAGCCCTCTCGGGGTCGCGACCGAAATACAGTTTCCCTCTAGGGGTCTCAACATCGGCGATTGCCATCTCCCGTAAGAAAGTCACGGAGGGAGTAGGCTCACTCTCCGGAGGAAGAACGGTGATCGGAGGCGCGACGATCGGCACCTCGCTGGCAGGGGCAGAAACCAGAGTTTCTTCCAACCTCGACCGCTTGCGGTTCGTTCGAAGCCCCTCCTCAGGAACTTCTTCCTCAGCCATGATCGGCTCAATGCGAGGCTCCACCTCCAGAATGATAGGCAACGCAACAGGTGGAGCCCGAGACGACTTCTTGTTGTTACAACCGTATGTGCTCTGTATCGATCGTTTGATTTCTGTGATATAGTCATATGGTCTGCCAATGATGAATGTGAACTTTAACTATTGTATCAGTATTGTTGCACCCGGTTGCTTATCCTGTATGGATATTATTGTCGTGTTATTAATTGTTACCATTCTTGTTAGCGAATTTTAGTTGTACACCTAGATGTTGTGACTGCATAGTATGATTTAATTGTATTATTCTATGACGTTATCCTGATGTGATAGTTGATCTGTAGTAATGATTAGTGCGAGCACGAGTGGTTTTCCACCCGGGGATGGTTCGGCGAAACCTCTGGGGGTTGATGCTAAGGAGCCTGGCCGCGAATTATCATGTGCGTTGTTATTCGTGATGGTGTTGTGTGGTAATATGTGGTTACCCTGTATGTTGATTAATGGTGATGATGATACATATTGATAAGGTCATTTTGATGATATCGCTTATGTGGTAGATTTGATATTTTAAAATATTGTTTTGCAAATGATTTCAAAACGAAACGGTTATAATAATTGGTTCATGGTTTTGAGTAAACGGCCGAGGCATTAAAAATTTTTTCAAACTTCATTTCGGAAAAATCATACAAACTCAAGGATTTTAAAATATTTTCATTTGAACGAATACCTCGGAGAATTTTTAAAAGAATGTTACCAATGTTTGACCACAGTGATATGTATGTGGTTTTGATCGTGTTTGTTTTGGTAAAGGTCATAAGTTTCTGTTGATGTGGCAATGTGAATTATTTATGAATTTAAGTTCTATTGTTGCAGTGATAGTTCATGTATTTGTAATGACTCAGAGTGGATATTTTATTGTGTTGCTGTTTGTTGTCATATGTTGATTATGTGATGTTTTATTTTGTAGTTCTGAATGGTTGTCCATTCAATATGTCGAGGGGTCGAGACCGAGGATGTGGTCGTAGTCGTGGACGTGGTCAGGAAAGGGAAGAGGTGACTCGCTCGAACACCGACCAGCTTAGTACAGATGGTCAGAATGATCAGTCGCGTGATCAGGGACAACCTGTTAGGGGTAATGCCGATGTTAATGCCACCACCATCCTTTAGCAGGTGGCAACATAATTGGCACAGATGAATCAGAATGCGCATCGGAATGAGTCTCTAGATGGGGATAACAGGGCTAGTAAGTGTCTACGAGACGTGATGAAGGTGCATCCACCTCGCTTTGCAGGTTCCTCTAATTTGATAGGATGGGAGAATTTTCTCCTACAATTGGAAAGAACGTTTGATGTTGTGGCCTGTCCTGATGAAAGGAGGGTGCCCATTGCTCAGTATCTCTTCGACAAGGAAGCTGCATACTGGTGGGAGGTCATAGCGCCTAATGATCGTGCAGCTACTTGGGTCGAGTTCAAGTCTGCCATGGAAGCTGAGTATTGTCCATTACCTGTTCGAGAGCGCAGGATTGTTCAGTTTTTCTCAGCTACGCCCCGGAATGTGTCGATATCCCAGGCTATAGTCAACTATAATCGGCAGTTGTGTTGTGTTTGGGATCAAGTTAGAAGTGAAGCAGATAAGGTTCGTTATTTCAATATGCGTATGAAACCTCATGTTCGGCAGTGTATGGCTCCTTTTATGTGTACCACGTTGAAGGACTATCAAGATCGAGCCTTAGCATTTGAAATGGTTGTATTGTCTACAGAGCCTGTATCTGTAGCAAAGAAACATAAGATTTATGATGACGTATCGGGAAGCAAGGGAATTGGGGTTCCTAAACCTCAACCCTCGTATCAGTTGTGTATGGGACCTTCTTGGTCAGTTGGAGAAATTAAAAGACCCAAGTCGGTGTCTTTGAGTTCTGGTAGTGTACCAAGATGTTTCAACTGTAATGTTCTGGGCCACAAGCGTGCGAATTATAAGGCACCGCCGATGACTTGTTACAACTGTGGACACAAGAGGCACTGAGTCTAGTATTGTGAGAGAGTGTCTGGTGCGTACGATACTCAAGCTTCAACGCCAGTGTCGATATCGACTCATAGAGAACATTGATGACTGTTTTTTTTTCTTTTGATTTATTTTCAATTTGTGGTTCGTTTTAAGTTTCGGGATGAATCTTATTTTTAGTGGGTAGAATGTAATATCCGATATTTTTGTTTCCGGTTATTTTGAATTTATAGATATTTTGTGCCAGTTATTTTGTTCCGTGGATGATTACTTGGAATGTTATCTCCGTTGTGTATGATATGATGTACCGTATTGTAGTGTTCGTCGAGTGTGACTTGCTGTCGCGTGCGCCTCTTCGATTGAATGTGTGCTTGTGGTATGGTACATTATGTTTCATAATGTGTTCGTTATTGTTTTGAATCATAGATGGTGCATCTGAGTCACCAAGACATTGACGAATGTCTAACTAGACTGTCGGAGTTGTTGGGAATTACTAATGTGTTCAGTAGTGATAGTTACGGCAGTAAGAGTTCTTCATTACAGCCGTAAGGCATGTGATGTTACGACCTTAAAATGGTTGTTGTTACGGCCGTAATGAACCTATGCATTGTGGGCAGAAACCCCGAAAGCTGGTTACGACCTTAAAACCTT
This sequence comes from Orobanche coerulescens, assembly GCA_033398695.1. Taxonomy (NCBI): domain Eukaryota; kingdom Viridiplantae; phylum Streptophyta; class Magnoliopsida; order Lamiales; family Orobanchaceae; genus Orobanche; species Orobanche coerulescens. Next base: position 432,308 of record JAWKAU010000058.1, on the reverse strand, counting down.
GTATGTTACGGCCGTAAGAGAGGAGAGTTACGGTCGTAAAGCCTTGTATGTTACGGCCGTAACGTGTCCAGCTATTTAATGGCAGGGCGTCGGGCCAGTTGCCATTTCTTCCCCTTTCCCTTCTTCCTTCGCTATTTTGGCAAGAATTCGAGAGTAGTGATTGGAGGTATCGTTGATCATTATTTTGGGGAGCCCTTTCCGTGTTTATCATCATCCTCCACTCAAGTTCGTCCGTATCGAAGGTAACTCCTTGAAATCTCTTAGGGTTGACCTTCAGGATTTTCTTATTTATTTCGATGTTCATACGATTTTAGTGGGATGGATGGTGTTATCGGGTATTATTAATCGTGTTCTACGGATTGTATATCCATATCTCGAATTCGTTTGAGTCCAACCGTTTTATTTTTGTGTTCTAAGGGAGCCTTGAGCATTTAATGTCCGATTAAACGACTCAACGAGTTTTTCTTTGATTCTTGGGTGTATTTATCGTTGTTTTCAGTCGCTATACTCGTAGTAATCATGTTTTCATTGTTTTTCACGGATGGGTGTAGGTGTTCGAGGTTTTCCCGATTGTGCTGTGTTCGTCGGAGTTCGGGTATCGATTGTTGAGGCAAGTATCTTGCTCATACGATTTGTGTCTTGTGAATAGAGATTACGTGTTGGGTTTATGATGATTTGGTTTACCTTTGGGGATATGATTCGTGTGAATTGATTATGAAACGCTTATTTCAAACGTTTGATGGTATTAATGATATCCTTGCTTGTTTAACGACGTGGGATCGTGTTGGTTATGTTAATCATGTGTTTATGTTGTGCTTGATTATTCATGATTGAGGTATCGTGATGATTATGATAATTGTGTCGGATTGATTATACACTTGGACATGTATTGTGGCGTATTGTCGAATGGTCAGACATATTTGTAATAATGTGTGTTTGTTTGTGGTAATATGTTGAGATGACCGATATGTGTGGTGAAGTGAGAGCGCGTGGAACCGGGTACGATCTGTCGTGACCTCTGGCGTTCGTTGCATGATGTGTACGAACAGTGAATGTGTGGAACCGGGTACGATCCATCGTGACCTCTGGCGTTCATGATGTGTACGAATAGTGAATGTGTGGAACCGGGTACGGTCCGTCGTGACCCCTGGCGTTCGTTACTTGACGAGTACGAACAGTGATTGACTGGATAATGTTTTGATGCAGAGTCACGGACCCGTAATGATATCATAGCTATTGTGTTTTGAAACAAGAATCAGGCTAAGGCCCTATCGATTTTCAAAAAGGTTTTGTAACTTGGGACTCGAGGTCCAAAAAGTTTTCTACTTTTAAAATCCCCGAGATGATGAGTTTATTTTCAAATACTTCGTCGTTTGCTTTCTAACTAATAAAACCTCTCGGGAATGTTTTGGCAACTGATTGTCGTATCTGATTCGTGGTTACTATTTTCTTGTTACATTTCGTATGGTTATGTACTTGTACTAGCAAAATTCCAATTTGCTAACCCCCAAGTAATCGGAGGATGGATTCCTGTTATTACATTCAGGTACGTGCAGGTTTTTGGGGAGAAAACCACGGGATCGATGCGCAGGATGATGGAAGACAAATGATACTATTCACATGAGGGCTATTGGAATATTCTATTTCATATAATCATAAAATGATTTTGATGATGTGTTGTCGAACAAACCAAAACAACAAAGGAATTAATAAAGATGAACCAAAACAACGAGCAAAGTTGAAGCAGATAGCGCATGCTATATGAAGAGCTTAACGTACGTAATATACATGGCTTAACGTACATAATGGAAAGTTACCTGAAGACAGACGAGTGCAGATGACATGATTTAGCGCACGCTATAGACGAAGATTAACGCACGCCATGGAGTAATCTTAACGTACGTAACATAGAGATGTTAACGTGCGTAATGAGTTTGAATATGAATTCGAACAAGGAGCCATTGAGAAGGATGATGTCATGGAGTAGGTCAACATGCAATGGATATTTTGACTAAAGTTAACGTACGTAATGTGATGAACTTAACGTACGTAACAAGGCGTATTTAACGTACGTAATGGAAAAGCTAACGTACGTAAAAGGAAAGGCAGAAGCTACTGGACTGAATATGCAAGCAGATAACGTACGATACAGGAAGGCGATAACGTATATAATGGCAATAACGTACGCTATGCATGAAGCATAACACATGCTAAAGAGAGGCAGTGGGCTAACGGCTAGTTGAGGCTTTGGAGCCTATAAATACCACTTCTAATGGTATTCAACATACAACAACTCCAAGCAAATCATATATACTTGATATATTGTTATAATCGTCTTTGTTGTTGTAATTGTGCTTAATTGATAAGTGTTTGAGTGTTCATACACGAAAACATACACGAGAGGAAAGATACGGATTGTCGATTGATTCAGTGTTATTAAGATCGTTGATCCGGCATTATTAGAATCATATCTAAATCCAAGAGAGGTTTGTCTAGTACCAATAGAAAGCTAGATAGGTTGCTTCCTTGTTCAATAGAAAAGGAAAACGATTTATCTTGGACTGGCATAAAGACAAGAGTGTAATGGTTTATCTCGGACTGATAGAAGACGAGATTGTAACGGTATCTCTCGGACCAATATAAGACGAGGCGTAGAAGTGGATCTTAAGCCTATAGAAAAAGATACGAAGAGAGGACGTAGGCATGTTTGGCCGAACCTTTATAAATCTTGTGTCATTTATCTTCCGTAAGTTAATTACGCTTCCGCAACGCAAAAGAGTTTGAAAACTCTATCTTCCACCATTGAAAGTGGGTGCCAATTTTTTAACAATTGGTATCGGAGCGGGTGTCTATAAAAATCGGCCTAATATCCGAGGATAAAAAGATCCAATGGAGTTTCAATTTGCACCAGTCGAAGGTCTTGCTTTAAATCGACCTCCATTCTTTGATGGATGGAATTTTATGACGTGGAAAAAGAAAATGTCCATTTTCATCCGAGCATACGACATTGAGCTTTGGAAAGTTATTTGCCTAGGTCTGAAAATTCCTACAAAAACGGATGGCTCTCTAAAAAGCTTCGAAGATTATAGTGAAGATTGGAAGAACAACCATTGTAATTGCAAAGCAACGCAATTATTATATTATGCTCTAAATCCGGAAGAACATAACCGGATATCATCTTGTGATAGTGCCAAAGAAATATAGAAGATGTTAGAAGTCACACACGAAAGGACAAATCAAGTCAAGGAGACGAAGATTAACATGCTTCTCCACGACTACGAGCTATTCCAAATGAAAGACGAAGAATCCATTACAATCATGCGACCGATTTTCGGTCATTACAAATGGATTGGCTTGTTTCGGAAAACCCCTTACGAGTAGTGAAAAAGTAAAGGAGATCATGCAATCACTACCTTGGGAATGGGACGGAATGGTGACGGCAATTATGGAATCAAAAGATTTGAATAATCTTGATTTTAGCGCCCTTGTGAGTTCGCTAATTAATTACGAGATTGTAATAAAATCTCAGAACACAAAACCGAAACCGAAGGAAAATCCATAGCTTTGAAAGCTAAGATATCTCGAAAAGAAGAAATCATGGTGGACGAAGACGATGAAGAATCGGCATACTATGCCAAGAATATTAATAAGTATCAAAACTTATTGAACCGAAGAAGGAAGGACATCAAAACGGGCAAATCTAAGAAATTCGACAATAATTGTCGAAATTGTGGAACACCTTGCCACTTTGCTAAAATTGTCGAGGCTCAAATCCTAGGAAGGAAGTTCTTATTGCTATATGGAGTGACGAAGAGGATGACGATGAATATAATCAAAATAACCTCGCACTCATGGCAAGAAGTTCATACGACGAAAGCGAAGTCGAAATCCAGGTTAGTACCTCATCTCACGACGAATTATTTGAAGCATTCGAACTTTTGCATACCGATTTTCAAAATGCTTTGATTGATAGTAAATTCCTGAAATCGAAAAATAAATTATAGGAAGATGAAATCTCTAAAATTCAAAAAGAAAAATTTATTGAAACCGATCATTCTAAATGCCTTGAAAATGAAAATAAATTAAAGGATTATTTTTTGAAAGTTCAAAACGAACTTAAAAATTTAATGAATAAATTTGAACAAATACTTTCCGTTCAAAAATTTCTTTAAACAAACAGGGGTTAGGATTCAAACCGAATAATAAAATCGAATCCTTAAATTTTAAAATACCCCGATGTGAAAAATATCTAAAACTTGGGCATCATATTTCGAGTTGCAAAAGCCCAATACGGACGATAAAAATTAAAAATGTTTTGATTCCTAAAGGAACCACTATACCGAATATCGTCTATGTTTCAAAAGAAAAACCAACTCTCGGTTGGATCCCCAAAAATCAAAATTAATATATTTCCATCGATTGGTATTTTGATAATTTATATTTTTTAACAATTGATATTTAACCCAGGGGGAGTTACTATTTTTAAAATGAGGAAATATATTTTTCAGGGGGAGTTTTACCCATTAATTGTCATATTTAATTTTTATTATCAATTTTATCGATTACCATTGCACTTTTTGATTATGAAGAAAGGGGCAGAGAGTATGAGAAAGGGAGGGAAAGTCGAGAAAAATGATGGGAAAATGGAGAATACGAGTCATGGAAGAATGAAGAGAAAAATAAAAACAATTACAGATCATGAAAGGGGGAGAAAAGGCGAAGAAAAGTCAAGAAGTCGAAAATCAAAGTTTTCGACTTTATCCATCACTTTTTGATTATGATAAAAAGGGGGAAAGAGTATGAGAAAGGGAGCGAAAGTCGAGAAAAATGGAGAATACGAGTCATGAAAGAATGATGAGAAAAATAAAAATATGTACAGATCATGAAAGGAGGAGAAAAGACGAAGAAAAGTCAAGAAGTCGAAAATCAAAGAAGAAGTTGAAAAATGAGAAGTAGTTGAAAAGGAGAAAAGAAAAGATGGGAGAATAAAACTAACGAAATGGACAAAGCCGAAAACTTTGATTCATAAATTGTTTTAATTTTGCAGGTATAAATTCCATCGACGGTTGTTGTTTTGTCAGCATCAAAAAAGGGTAAATTGTTGGAATATTCTATACCATATAATGATAAAATGGTTTTGATAATGTGTTGTCGAAAAAAATAAAACAACAAAGGAATCAATAAAGACAAACCAAAACAACGAGCAAAGCTGAAGCAAATAACGCACGCTATATGAAGAGCTTAACATACATAATATACATGGTATAACGTACGTAATGGAAAGTTACCTGAAGATAAACGAGTGTAGATGACATGATTTCGCGCACGCTACAGACGAAGAATAACGCACGCTATAGAGTAAGCTTAACGTACGTAACATAGAGATGTTAACGTACGTAATGAGTTTGAATATGAATTCATACAAGGAGCCGTTGAGAAGGATGATGTCATGGAGTAGGTCAGCATGCAACAGATATTTTGACTAAAGCAAATGTACGTAATGTGATGAACTTAACGTACGTAACAACACGTATTTAAGGTACATAATGGAAGAGCTAACGTACGTAAAAGGATGGACAGAAGCTATTGGACTGAATATGTAAGCAGATAACGTATGCTACAGAAAGGCGATAACGTACGTAATGGCAATAACGTACGCTACGCATGAAGCATAACACAGTCTAAAGAGAGGCAGTGGGCTAACGGCTAGTTGAGGCTTTGGAGCCTATAAATACCACTTCCAATGGTATTCAAAATACAACAACTCTAAGCAAATCATATATACTTGATATATTGTTATAATCATCCTTGTTGTAATTGTGATTAATTGATAAGTATTTGAGTGTTCATACACGAGAGGAAAGATACGTTTTATCAATTGATTCGGCGTTATAAGGATCGCTGATCCGGCATTATTAGAATCATATCTAAATCCAAGAGAAGTTTGTCTAGTACCAATAGAAAGCTAGATAGGTTGCTTCCTTGTCCAATAGAAAAGGAAAATGGTTTATCTTGGACCGACATAAAGACACGAGTGTAACGGTTTATCTCGGACCGATAGAAGATGAGATTGTAACGGTATCTCTCGGACCAATAGAAGATGAGGCGTAGAGGTTGATCTTAAGCCTATAGAAAAAGATACGAAGAGAGGACGTATGCACATTTGGCTGAGCCTCTATAAATCTTTTGTCATTTATCTTCCGCAAGTTAATTACGCTTCGGAAATGCAAAAGAGTTTGAAAACTCTATCTTCCACCATTCAAAGTGGGTGCCAATTTTTTAACAAGGGCTACTATTTAGATTTGTTGGTCGAGTTGTATTATTCTTTCCGCTGTAGTGTTCTCCCGTCTTATAGGAGTGTTGTTGTATTTTGACCTCTGTGCGGGTATGAGTTTTGTAAAGAAATGTATATGAAGTTGGTGTTATATGTTATTGATGTAAGACCAAATCGATCTGTGGATTTGTTATTCAGCCATGTTGGCATTTATGTGATGTCTTGTGTTGGTATCTAGCCTAGTATATCATCAAGGAGAGGGTCTGTGGCGCTGTAATATTCCAGAGCGGATTGGGATTTTACACCCGGACCGCTTAAATAATCAGGATCGGGACTGGGACCGATCCAATCACGGACCTTCCGGACCATGCCCACCCCTAGTGATTATTGTTTTCTTCGAGAAGTTTTGTCGTTACATCGAGTTTTTAGAGCAGAATTACTGCATTAGCGATGCTAAGAGATGTAATTAGAGCGCGCTAACTGGAGGATGAGACGGAACACACTGGAGATTGAGACAGAAGCTACTGAAATCAGGGCTCGTTAGCGCATGCTAACAGTACTATCACGCAGAGCGTGCTGAAATTCTAGCCTGTTAGCGCTTGCTAATCAGTTTGCATAGCGTGCACTAAGTTGTCCGGTATATATACTGGACAACAATTGTTCTTTTGCATTTTTTTATTTCATTATCTTCTATCAATTTGGCTAGAGTTGGGATTTTTGGAAAGATTCCACTCCATACAAAGGTGTTTTAGAAGGTCTTAGGTGATTATAATATCATCTTATCTGTTTTCTTTGGCGGCTCAAGGTATTTTTCCTCAAATCTCTTAGGGTTGACTGTTTAGAGAAAACTCTTGATTTCGAACTCTAACTCGATTTTGATGAATCAGTTAGTGTTATATGATGTTGTTTGTAACACCCCCGATATATTCAGTAATATTACAACGCCGTAAATCCTTAACATAAGGATTTACAAGGCTCAAGAACTGAAAAGACATTCACAGATACCAACGTATGAAAATAACGGAAATAAGATACAACAGTTCTGACCAATACTGAAAATACGAATGTTCAACGGAAAAGTATTAATACATCACCAAATCCAAATCATTATGAACGACTACGTACTCGAGTACTTATTAAAACGATACAAACAACAGACAAATAAACCCAGCCGGAACATCACACTGCACCCTCGTCGTCATGCAACTCCAGTGGTTGTTTCCCTGCTCTCCTGGATCCTGAACATAAACAAATGTTCACCCCCGAAGGGGTTAGCACAACGATTGCTAGTACAAGTACCACAACATATTATTCAACATCTCACGAAGAATAATAATAACATAAATGACAAAAGAACCAACGAGTCTTCTCCTGCGAGAAACTCAATAATAACATATACATATGATAATCACAACATGATATCACAACATACACATGGTAATTCTAATGATCCAGCGTTCACTGCGTAGACCCCTCGATGATTCCGTCAAACCAACCCGAGGTGGAAAAACCCGTCCGATGATCCAGCGCACGCTAGCATAGATCCCCCGATGATCCCATCGGACCAACACGAGGTGGACATACAACAACGACATATATGCACGACAATATTTATAACATCAATATATAAAACAATTAAGGTACTTGCCTTGGTTCGAAGACAAGAATACTACTTCCATGAAAAACAAAAGACTCGAAGGTCGCCCCTTCATTCAATCATGTAGCAAGCTCAAACCTTAACAAAAGAAATAATATAGAATTCATCTCACGTCGTACGAATGTCTAACAACCCAATTTACGGCCAAAAGTTCATAAAATGTAATCTGCGTGAACTACTTAGCGTACGCTACGTATTCTACGTAGCATGCGTTAAGCCTGCTCGTTAGCGCACGTAAACAACGAAGCCTAGCATACGCTAACTATGTATCGACAGTCCTCTCTGGTCAGCCAACTGACTCGCCTGATGACCTAACGTACGTTACGTACCAAACGTAGCGTACGCTAAACATGCCCGATAGCGTACGTTAATCTGCATAGCTTAGCGTATGCTAAGCGTGCATGGCAGTTTCATTACTGGGCAGCAGATCGTTCTAACGGTGATGAAATTTACGAACTCTTCAGTGATTAACGTACGTTATCCGTCTACATGTCATGTTCATAAACTTATGAATGATCTTACGGAGTCAAACATCTTTGAATTCAAGGAATGAATATCATTGCAACTCTTATATCCAACTCGTTTATCAATCTCATGTGAAGTTCGTGATCTCAGGTTGATGCACTAGATTCCATTGTCATTTACACATTCAGATTTCATTTTAAAGGTGAACTAACAATTCTAACTACGATGTTTCAACGACGATATCATAAGCATAATCATTCCCACTTCTAAACATGATGTTAGTTTGAATAATTCATCAATAGAACTCAATATCTTGATAGCATGATCATCTTATTCTTCAATAACACGAATCCAAGGTAGGAGATAGTATTAACATACCTTAAGATGAAGAAAACACTGGAACAATAGGTAGACTTCAACCCCGGTTGCTTGAGTGTCACTTCAAAATGAGTTTCTTCTTCAATGATCAAGTGTAAGCACTCTCCAATATTTAATGATCAAATAAGGAAGATTTGTATGTGTTTAAGGAGTAGGGAAGGCTCTTTGGACTTCCAAGGAATGAAGAATAAGTGAAGGAAACGTAAACCAAATGAAATGAGGGTGATGTCTCTTATATAAAGTTTCTGCACAATAGTTGATTAGCGCATGCTATCCTACTATCTTTAGCGCACGCTAATAAGCGTTGACTCCAAAACTGTCCAGTTCCGCCCGCGGGAATCTTTTCCGGTCCCATGTCCGGCTGGCGCATGTGCTAGCCGTCTAGCTCAATAATTGACTGCCTAGCGCACGCAATTCTTCATTCGTAGTGTGCGCTAGTTTTAGCCGATAACGCACGTTAAGCTACATTCTTAGCGTGCACTATCACGAGTTTGCATGAGAAATTTTGCATGTTGTTATACTTATGTAAAAAGATACAAATGTGAGAAATATCATACTCCAATTATCGAGATCACAATTCCGAATAATACAGGGTTCAAATACAGATGAAATACACAATAATAAATCCGGATATTACATACTCTCCTACTAAAAGGGAGTTTCGTCCCGAAACTCAAGACGAAAATAACTCTGGATATCTGGACTTCATGCTGTCTTCCGTTTCCCAAGTGGCTTCTTCCACTCCGTGGCGTGACCACTGGACCTTGACCAATGAGTTTGTTTCTCAACTGCTTAACTCGACTCTCGAGTATCTTAACCGGTCTTTCTTCAAATGTTCCATCCTGAGTGACTTTGATTTCGCCGAAATCAATGACATGACTAGGATCCGGTATATATCTCCGTAACTAGGATACGTGGAACATGTTATGAACATGGCTCAATGACGGCGGTAATGCCAATCTGTATGCCAACTCTCCAACTCTCTCAAGGATATCGAATGGTCCGATATATCTCAGACTCAGCTTTCCCTTCCTTCCAAAACAAAAGATTCCCCGAGTAGGAGAAACCTTTAAAAGTACGTGGTCTCTAGTACTGAACTCCAATGGGCGACGACGTATGTATGCATAAGATTTCTGTCGACTCTGGGCGGTCAACAACCTTTCACAAATCAAGGCTATCTTCTCTCGTGTCTGTACGATCAACTATGGTTCTGTCCCGATCAAGTCTGATGGATCGTCCCAACATAGGGGCGATCTGCATCTCCTCCCGTATAATGCCTCAAACGGTGCCATGTTAATGGAAGCATGCCAACTATTGTTGTAGGTAAATTCAATCAACGGTAGATGAACTTCCCAATCAGTTGACCAATCTAAGGCACAAGCCCTCAGCATATCTTCCACCATTTGAGTAGTCCTCTCGGATTGTCCGTCAGTCTGCGGGTGATAAGCTGTACTGAAGTTCAATTCGGTTCCCAAGGCCTTATGAACTGCTTTCCAAAAATGCGATACAAAGCGACCGTCTCGGTCAGAAATAATGGTCTTCGGCGTACCATACAGTCGGACTATCTCTGAAATAAATACTCGTGCCAACCTATCTGGTCCCCACGTGTCCTTAATGCCTAGAAAATGAGCTGATTTGGCTAAACGATCAACTATCACCCAAATCATGTTCATTCCTGTCTTGGTTCTCGGCATACTAGTGATAAAGTCAATCGATATGTCCTCCCACTTCCATTCAGGAATCGAGAGCGGCTTCAACATCCCGGCAGGTCGTTGATGCTTGATCTTAACCTACTGACAAGTCAAGCATTTTGAAACATAATCCGCTACATCTTTCTTCATGTTGCCCCACCAGAAATTCTGCTTTAAGTCCTTGTACATCTTACTGGTGCCCGGGTGGATAGAATAGGGCGAGTTGTGAGCTTCCTTCATAATCGTCTGTTTCAGAACATCGACATCAGGAATGCAAAGTTGGTTCTAAAATATCAAAACTCCATCATCATGAATTATGAATATGGGGGCCTTTCCCTTGATCACTTCATCACGTAACCGAATCATCAAAGGATCATCTGCTTGCTAAGATTTGATTTCTTCGGTTAACGATGAAGTTATTTCCATCACACACAGTTGTCCTTGGACTCTTTGTAACCATACTTCAATTCCTTCTCGAATCATCTCTCGTTGAATGCTGAGTTGGGAGGTCAGAGTCTCCAGCATCTGAATAAAAACAGGCTTGCGGCTGAGTGCATCAGCTACTACATTCGCTTTGCCTGGATGATACAGAATCTCCAAGTCGTAGTCCTTAATCAGATCTAACCATCTTCTTTGCCGCATGTTCAACTCTTTCTGACTGGAGATGTATTTGAGACTCTTGTGATTCGTAAAGATTTGACAGTGAGTCCCGTACAGATAATGTCTCCAGATTTTCAAAGCAAAAACTACTGCTGCTAACTCCAAATCATGCGTTGGGTAATTCACTTCATAAGGCTTCAGCTGGCGTGACACATAAGCGATCACCTTATCATTCTGCATCAATACACATCTGAGTCCTTAGTTCCAAGCATCACTGTAAACTATGAATCCTCCAGTTCCACGTGGAAGTGTTAAAATCGGTGCTGTCGTCAATCTCTTCTTCAATTCATCAAAACTTTTCTGACACATTTCATTCCACTCAAACTTTTGAGTTTTCTGCAGGAGTCGAGTCAGTGGGCGGGAAATTTTGGAAAACCCTTCCACGAATCGACGATAATATCCATCAAGTCCTAAGAAACTCCGGACTTCTTTCACGTTCTTTAGAGGCTTCCAATCCATAACTGCTTCGATCTTCTGAGGATCTACTCGGACTCCTTCAACTGATACCATATGGCCGAGGAACATTACTTCCTTTAACCAGAATTCACACTTAGAAAGTTTGGCGTACAATTGCTCGCTTCTCAGAAGTTCCATAACAACCTGTAAATGCTGCGCATGTTCTTCCGGGCTCTTGGAATAAACTAGAATGTCATCAATGAACACAACCACAAAATTGTCCAAATACTCTATGAACACACGCTAAAGCTGTTGCATAACGCACGCTAAGCCATAGCGGTAACGCACACTAAGGATTGAGCAGGGCAGAGGACAGTAGGTTCTGGACTCCAGTTACTGGATGCCACTTTTTGGCTAGCGCACGCTAGAGAAAGGTGATTAGCGCACGCTAACGGGGCCGGCAGAAGCCACTGGACTACCCGGTGACTTCGCTAGCGCACGCTAATGAAGGAGGCGTAGCGTGCGCTAGACTGGGCGAATATATATTGGACATTTGACTTCTATTTCGTCATTTTTCATCCTCTTCACTCTTTTCCGACGGGAGCAGTTCGGGAGAGACGATTTTAGGCGATTGGAAGCGATTTTTCTTCTAACATCAACATCTTTGGTTGGAGAACAAGGACTATACAATATCTAATCCATCCTAATGTCCATATCAAGGTAAAAATCCTTAGAACCCTGTTTTTTTGGAAATTTTGGGGTTTTTCCATGATTCGTCCGATTTATTCGTTTTGAAGGTTGAGAACCTTGAGATTATGATGTATCTATCTCGTATGCATGCTTTTTCTACAATTTTACGGATTGGATTGTGCCGTTTTCTGACTTGTGAGGGTTTGGACGATTTTCCAACCTCTAGTTGTTTATCCGTGTATTTTCATGAATCGTAGATGGGTTTTGGGAGTTTCTTCGTGTAATTTGAGTATGGATAATTGATTATCATATTCCTTGCGAATCGTTTAGGTGCCGGAAGCCCGTTCTTGGACCTACCGAACTCATACCCTTTCTCCGTTCAATTTCTCGATGTCTCAAAGGCAGGTATATATTTATGATTGTACGTTCTCGACTTTGAAAGTAAGATATATTAATGGCATGATTATTTTATCCACTCTGAGGTGGGCCGACGGGTCCCCTGAGGGTTTCATAACCTCTTGGTGCGATTCCACGGATGATATGAATGAACCACTCTGGGATGGACCGACGAGTCCTCTGAGGGTTCCGTAGCCTCTGGTATGGTTCCACGGTATTCATATACGTATTGATGTGATGCTATGAGATTTAGTTATTCCGGAATACTAGTCTTGAATTGATGAATTGACGATTGCATTTATTTTATTGTCGAGGAGTATTGTATTTCATACTTGATATACTTGCACTAGCTATTCGACGGCTAACCCCTTTATGGGGGAAATACTTTTTATGTATTTCAGGTTCCAGGAGAGCGGACAGGCAGGTATCGAGTCGGCATAAAGATGGTGGGAAAGTGTGATATTGTGTCTTTCCTCCGGTTATGTTTTGAGTGTCCCCATTCAGTGTTGTTGTATTGGAATGGTTATTGAATACTCGAGTATTGTTTTCCATTTTCCTTGATGTTCCGGCCTGTGTTTGCCGAGGTATCGATTTGTGTTGTGATGTCTTTGGATACATTGGATATGTTTTGAGTACCTTTTGTATTGTTCTTCATTCCATTATATGTAGACCTTCTCGGTCAAAATTTATAGTTCCGCGTATGTTTAGCCTTGTGGGTCCCACGGTGGGGCTTACGGCGCTGTAATATTCTCTGAATAACTTGGGGGTGTTAGAATATGGTATCAGAGCTTAGGTCTATGGACACCTAGGCTGTCGGTCTTTTGGGTCGATTGAGTCGTCATTTGTCCACAGTATCACTACTTTGCCATCATCACAGTGCGACCAGTACTTGTAAGACCTCTTACTCTTCTGGTGTTTCCTTATTCATTTTGGTTCTATTTTTGGTCTTCTTGAGAATCGGTCACTTCGATGACGTGCGATTGAATTGTACTTACGTGCCTAGTGTGTTCTTCAGTATGTCAGCTGGTAGGGGACGAGGCCGTGGTCGTGGACGTGGACGTGGACGAGGACGAGGCGCGGCCATTTCCCTCAGTTCCGTTGCGGGGTCAACCAACCCCAGTTTGTCGAACTCGGTGCATCCTGACACCGAAAGTCAGCGCGACCAGTCGAATGGCCAGGGGAACAGCGCGGACGTTGGAGTTGCGAATGTACTTCACAATTGGCTACCCAGATGACCATTTTAGCCCAAACTGTTCAGCTGAATAATCCGAACCCGAACACGGATGCCTTGCTTCAGAATGTAATCCGTATGCACCCTCCACAGTTTGGTGGTGCCACAGACCCGTTAGGTTGGGAAGATTGGCTAGCGGAATTGGAAAAGATTTTCGAAGCGGTTGATTGCCCCGAAGTGAGGAAAGTACCGATTGCTCAGTATTTCCTTACCAAGGAGGCCACTACGTGGTGGAAGGTCATCAAGCCACAGGCTCGTGTTGCCACGTGGGATGAATTTAAAGAGATTTTGGAGGCCGAGTTTTGTCCTTGGCCGGTTCGAGAAGGCCAAATCCGAGCCTTTTTTGAGGCTAAACCACAGGATATTCCCGTTTCGCAGGCGATCGTGGAATACAACCAGCAATTGATCCATGTGAAGGATCAAGTGCGTAACTAGCGTGATAAGATCCGTTACTTTGATATTCAGATGAATATGGACTTACGGCAATACATGGCCGGATTTGCTTGTACCACACTGAAGGAATATCAGGACAGAGCTTTAGCCCATGATATGTTAAGCCCCGACAATGATACCATTGAAGAATTAAAGAAGCAGAAGGTCACGGGAAATTTTTCCGGCTCTAAGAGTGGCAAATTTCAGAGGTCACAGACGACTAACCGTTCTGCCGGACAGTCGCCACGTTCTAATAAGGGAAAGAGGGGTTACCGTTCTACTCCGGGTACCACAAATCACACGGTGACTTGCTATAATTGTGGTCGTCCAAGCCACGTTAATTTGGAATGTAATTTTCAGTCGTTGAAGTGTCACACGTGCGGACAGTTGGGACATAGAGCGGCTTATTATTCCGAGCCGAATCAGACTTTGGACACTCGGGCTTCTGCCCCAGCACCACTTGACCAAGGCATAAATCAGCGGCAATCTTTTGGTCAACCTCAGCAGAATTTCGGCAGGGGCCAGGGAGGGGGTCAGAACGCTGGAGGGGTAAACTCTAGTGTCAGTACGGTACAACCACAGGTTTATGAGATGCGTCGAACAGATGAACCCGACGCGGCAGTGGCTTCAGGTACCATTCATATTTTATCTCATCCAGTCCGTGTGCTTTTTGATACGGGTGCTACACATTCTTTTATTTTCTTGGAGTGTGTACGCCGTTTGAATATAACTTGTATGACTGCTTGTGATCCCTTCATTGTGAAACTACCTAGCGGGGATAGAATTGTGGGGAACCAGGAGATTATAGGTTTTCCGGTGATTATATCCGGTATGGAATGGTTATCGAATCTGATTGTTGTTTATATGGTAGGCGAGGACGTGATCCTCGACGAGGATTGGCTTGATAGTCATCAAGCGATTATGAATTACCGTACTAAGGTTATCACCATGATGACTAAAGACGGATCTAAGTACTCATTTTTGGGACGTAAGTCAGGCCAATCCAAGTTACTTATTAGTGCCATGAAGGCCGTAAAACTTTTGAATAAAGGTTGTACGGGCTATTGGTGTTATGCCTTGAAAACGAAAGGGAACGAAGTCGATTCCTCTTCGATTTTGGTTGTTAATGAGTATTCCGATGTTTTTCCGGACGATCTCCCAGGATTACCGCCAGATCAGGAGATAGAATTTTCTGTGGACTTAGAGCCAGATGCGGCTCCGATTTCTAAAGCACCTTATCGGATGGCGCCTTCTGAGATGCAAGAATTGAAGAATCAATTAGGAGAGAACTCCTAGAGAATGGGTACATCAGACCGAGCGCTTCGCCTTGGGGCGCACCTGTCCTTTTTGTGAGAAAGAAAGATGGTTCACTACGTTTGTGCATCGACTACCGTGAGCTAAACAAAGTGACCATCAAGAACAAGTATCCTTTGCCTCGTATAGACGATTTATTTGATCAATTTCAAGGGGCTACGGTTTTCTCAAAAATTTATTTAAGATCAGGGTATTATCAACTCAGGGTGAGAGAGTCTGACGTTCCGAAGACGGCATTTCGGACGAGATATGCGTATTATGAATTTGTAGTTATGCCTTTTGGGTTGACTAATGCACCGGCAGTATTCATGCAGTTAATGAATAAAATTTTCATCGAGTATCTCGACAGGTGTGTAGTCGTCTTTATTGAGGACATTTTCATCTATTCTCGAGATAAAGAGGAACATGCCCGACACTTGCATTTGGTACTAGATATTTTGAGAACCGAGGACCTCTATGCAAAATTCTTGAAATGTGAATTCTGGTTAAAAGAAGTTATGTTTCTCGGCCATGTAATTTCGGCCTAAGGGGTTCGTGTAGACCCGCAGAAGATTGAGGCAGTGCTAGATTGGGTACCGCCTAAAAATGTTAAGGAAGTCCGTAGCTTTTTGGTCCTTGCTGGGTATTACCGTCGGTTTTCCGAGGGGTTCTCGAAACTCGCTCGTCCGCTTACGATATTACTCCAGAAGACCGAAAAGTTTGTTTGGACGGATGAGAGACAACAGAGCTTCGATGAACTGAAGAGACGTTTGACTTCAGCGCCGATTTTAACTTTACCACATGGTAGTGAGGGCTTTGCACTTTATAGTGACGCTTCGGGTCAAGGTCTTGGTTGTGTGCTTATGCAACATGATAAGACGATAGCTTTTGCGTCACGTCAACTAAAGCCGTATGAGATGAATTATCCTACTCACGATTTGGAATTGGCCGCAGTTGTCTTCGCACTCAAGATTTGGCGGCATTATTTGTATGGTTCTCCGTGTCGGATTTATACCAATCATAAGAGCCTGAAGTATATTTTCAGTCAGAAGGAGCTGAATATGAGACAGAGACATTGGTTAGAGTTAATAAAGGAATACGATTTGGAAATTCTTTACCACCCCGGAAAATCCAATGTCATCGCGGATGCTTTGAGCCGCAAATCGGCATAACTACATATGCTCGAGTTTCTTACATCTCAGACGAAAATTCATCAGGATTTAATTGAGCAAGGGATAGAAGTTTAGCTTCAACGAGTACGGGGACAGTTGTGTACTCTCGAAATTACTTCGTCCTTGGTTGACGACATCAAAGGGAAGCAGTGGAGTGCCCCGTTGATTTCTCAACTGAAGGAAGATGTAATTAAAGGAAAAGCTCCTGGCTTTATGGTTCACGAGGATAGTATTCTGACATTTCAGGGCAGGCTTTGTGTTCCGAACGATTTAGAGTTGAGGCAGAGAATTCTCCGAGAAGCTCATGCTATGCCTTACTCAATCCACCCCAGGACGAGTAAGATGTACAAAGATTTGAAGCCCAATTTTTGGTGGAATAACATGAAGAAGGATGTCACGGAGTTTGTACTATGGTGCTTGACGTGTTAACAAGTCAACATCGAACATCAACGACCAGCGGGATTGTTGAAACCGCTTCCCGTTCCTGAGTGGAAGTGGGAAGACATCTCTATGGATTTCATCACTAGCATGCTGAGAACCCGGATTGGAATGAATATGATTTGGGTAATTGTCGATCGGTTGACTAAGTCTGCACACTTCTTGGGTATTAAGGATACTTGGGGACCGGATAGATTGGCTCGAACTTTTATAGCTGAGATCGTAAGGTTGCACGGTGCCCCCAAGACCATTGTTTCTGATCGAGACGGCCGTTTCATATCGCATTTTTGGCAGGCCGTTCATCAGGCTTTAGGTACTGAGTTGAGATTGAGCACTTCCTTTCATCCTCAGTCGGACGGTCAGACAGAGAGGATGATTCAGACGTTGGAAGATATGTTGCGGGCTTGTGCCTTAGACTGGAGTAATGCTTGGGAGCTTCACTTACCGTTGATCGAGTTTGCTAACAATAATAGTTGGCATGCGTCGATCGAAATGGCACCATTCGAGGCACTTTATGGTAGGCGATGTAGGTCGCCATTATGTTGGGACGAAGCCTCTGAGCTAATTGCAATGGAACTGGATATGTTGATGGAGACTAAGGAAAAGATTTCTATTATCCAGGACCGATTGCTGACTGTCCAGAGTCGTCAGAAATCTTATGCTGATACTCGTCGTCGACCCTTGGAGTTCAAAGTGGGGGATCATGTCTTACTCAAGGTGTCGCCGACCAGAGGGGTTTTCCGCTTCGGGAAAAAGGGGAAACTTAGTCCGAGGTACATCGGACCTTTTGAGATTTTGGACAGAGTTGTAGATTTAGCTTATCGCTTGGCATTGTCTCCAGCTTTGAGTCACGTCCATAGTGTTTTTCATGTGTCTCAGTTGAGAAAATACGTGCCGGATCCGAGCCACGTTATCAACTACAGTGAGATTGATGTAGCCGAGGATATTACCTTTCCTGAGAGACCCGTGAAGATCCTTGAGCGTCGCGAGAAACAACTTCGGCATAAGACCATTCCACTGGTTAAAGTGCAATGGTCGAGGCATGGAGTCGAGGAGGCGACTTGGGAAACGGAAGAGAAGATACGGTCGGAGTACCCCAAACTTTTTATTTCTTAAGTTTCGGGACGAAACATCTTTTTAAAGGGAGAGAATGTAATACCCGTACTTTTTATTGACTGTTTGACCTTGCCGTTCTTCTTATTTTATCACTATGTAAACTCTTGGTGATGTTGTTGATATTATTACTGAGTTTCATATCTTGTTTGGGTCACGATCGTGTCGTTTAGACCTTGCGGAAGTGTTCTGGGCCAGAGAAATAGCGTACGCTAGGCCTGGGCTAACGCACGCTAATTCTGTCTGAGTAGCGCACGCTAGCTTTGTGCCGTATCGCGCGCTAAGGGACCAGTCAGGTCAGAACCAGCAACTCGGACTGCCCTCTGGACTAGAGGTTAACGCGTGCTAGGAGTTCGTTAGCGCACGCTATTCGTGGTTAGTAGCGTACGCTAACATCCGTCTGTAGCGCATGCTAACGGGCTGGTCGGAAGAGGCAGTGAGGTTGTCAGGTTTTCTGGAGTATCAGGTAACGTACGCTAGGCTTCGGCTAGCACACGCTAAAGCTGTCGCATAACGCACGCTAAGCCATAGCGGTAACGCACGCTAAGGCTTGAGCAGGGCAGAGGACAGTAGGTTCTGGACTCCAGTTACTGGACGCCACTTTTTGGCTAGCGCACGCTAGAGAAAGGCGATTAGTGCACACTAACGGGGCCGGCAGAAGCCACTGGACTACCCGGTGACTTCGCTAGCGCACGCTAATGAAAGAGGCGTAGCGTGCGCTAGACTGGGCGGATATATATTGGACAGTTGACTTCCATTTCGTCATTTTTCATCCTCTTCACTCTTTTCCGACGGGAGCAGCTTGGGAGAGACGATTTTGGGCAATTGGAAGCGATTTTTCTTCTAACATCAACATCTTTGGTTAGAGAACAAGGACTATACAACATCTAATCCATCCTAACGTCCAAATCAAGGTAAAATCCTTAAAACCCTATTTTTTGGGAATTTTGGGGTTTTTCCTAGATTTGTCCGATTTATTCGTTTTGAAGCTTGAGAACCTTGAGATTATGATGTATCTATCCCGTATGCATGCTTTTCCTACGATTTTACGGATTGGATTGTGCCGTTTTCGGACTTGTGAGGGTTTGGACGATTTTCCAACCTCTAGTTGTTTATCCGTGTATTTTCATAAATCGTAGACGGGTTTCGGGAGTTTCGTCGTGTAATTTGAGTATGGATAATTGATTATCATATTTCTTGCGAATCGTTTAGGTGCCGGAAGCGCGTTCTTGGACTTACCGAACTCATACCCTTTTTCCGTTCAATTTCTCGATGTCTCAAAGGCAAGTATATATTTATGATTGTACATTCTCGACTTTGAAAGTAAGATATAATAATGGCATGATTATTTATATCCACTCTGGGTCGGGCCGACGGGTCCCATGAGGGTTTCGTAGCCTCTTGGCGCGATTCTACGGATGATATGAACGAACCACTCTGGGATGGACCGACGAGTCCTCTGAGGGTTCCGTAGCCTCTGGTGCGGTTCCACGGTATTCATATATATATATATATATATATTGATGTGATGCTATGAGATTTAATTATTCCGGAATACTAGTCTTGAATTGATGAATTGACGGTTACATTTACTTTATTGTCGAGGAGTATTGTATTTCATACTTGATATACTTGCACTAGCTATTCGACGGCTAACCCCTTTATGGGGGAAATATTTTTTATGTATTTCAGGTTCTAGGAGAGCGAACAGGCAGGTATCGGGTCGGCATGAAGATGGTGGGCAAGTGTGATACTGTGTCTTTCCTCCGGTTATGTTTTGAGTTTCCCCATTCAGTGTTGCTGTATTGGAATGGTTATTGAATACTCGAGTATTGTTTTCCATTTTCCTTGATGTTCCGCCTGTGTTTGCCGAGGTATCGATTTGTGTTGTGATGTCTTTGGATACATTGGATATGTTTTGAGTACCTTTTGTATTTTTCTTCATTCCATTGTATGTAGACCTTCTCGGTCAAAATTTATAGTTCCGCGTATGTTTAGCCTTGTGGGTCCCACGGTGGGGCTTACGGCGCTATAATATTCCCTGAATAACTTGGGGGTGTTACAGGTGCCATACGATATGGTGCCTTAGAAATTGATGTAGCCCTGGGTTCCAGCTCGATGGTGAAATCTACATCCCGTCGTGGAGGTAGTCCAGGTAACTCGTCAGGAAATACATCCGGAAACTCGTTCACAACAGGAATGGATGAAAGTTCCACAATTTCGTCTTCTTTCTTCATTGCATAGCACCAGTATCCAGTACAGCCCTGTTTCAACAATTTGACAGCTTTCATCGCCTTGATCAACTTTCTGAGCTTCCTGGTTTCCATCCTTCAAACAGTATTTCGGAACCATCGTCAGCGATCAGCGAGATATTCCTCCTTCGATAGTTTACAATAGATCCATATCGATTAAGCCAATCGTCTTCGAGTATCAGGTCGTCTCCTTGCATTTCTATCACAATCAGATTTGAGAGCCACTCTCTGCCTCCAAATGATACAGGGAAATCTCTAGTTTCTAGGTTTCCAACAATTCTCTCTCCGCTCGGTAAACCCACAACATAAGGTTCACAATTATGAAAACCAGAAATATTCAAACGATTTACACAAGATAAGGATATAAATGAATGCGGAGCTCCTGTATCGAATAAAACGCTAACTGACTGGGAAAGTATCTGAACAGTACCTGATGCGACAGCAGCATCCTGATCGTCTGTTCTCCTCATCTCGTACAGACGTGGGGGAATAGATCCGGCACTCGATGTACCCTTTCGGTCCCATTGTCCACTGCCTCGTCCGCGGCCAAAATTATGAGGCATCTGTACACTTTGCTACGTCTGTTGGATACTAGCTTCCTTCTGAACTGGTTGCGGTGTACGGGCTCTAAAAGACTTTGCAGTCTCTTCACAGAACACCGCACGATGTCCTTCCCATCCCCAATCAAAACAAGTCACGGCAGGTAGGGGCAATTCCGTCGATAGTGCCCTGTGTGGGCACAGTTAAAGCATTTCCTGGTGATATCTGTCATGGTTGATGCTGCTCCGAAGTTCTTTACGCTCCTAGATGGGTGCGGAGGTTTCTTGAAAGAATGAAAAGATGATTGGGCCTTTCGGGGCCCGCTGCTCTTGTGCTCTGTAAAAGTACCAGAGACTTTCTGCTTCTTGGATTCTGTAAACTTCTCCATTGCTGCTTCCTTGATTTCATACGCCAATGCTTTATCCTGGTATTGACGGGGAGTGATACATTCAAAACCAGACATGTACCTATGGATTTTTGGTTTCATTCTCATATCAAAATGTATCATCATTTCTGCATCTGTTCTGACCAGATGTCGAACAAATGCTAGTTGCTGGTTAAACGTCTTAATTGTCTGGGATACATGTTCGTCTGACGGCTGAGCGGAGAAAAACTCCCGAACTTTGGCTTCCCTCACAGGACAAGGGCAGTACTGAGCTTCCATCATCAATTTAAATTCTGTCCAATCAGCATCATGATTTGCAGGACGGATGGCTTCTCACCACTCGGATGCTTCCCCTATCAGAAAGTACTGAGCAATAGAGGCTCTCCAGTCATCTAGGCAATTAATTCCGACAAAAATTTTCTCCAATTCCTTCAACCAATGGTCCCATGTGGGTGTCTCAGAAAAGCCGTTGAATTTGGGTGGTTGCATCTTCGCCACCTTTTGCAGCCATCGGTCACCTCGATTTCCCATGTCTGTGATCTCTTGTTGTCTATCTCCCTGCTGTAATCCCACTGCCACCTGCATTCGGTCCACGACCTGGGCGAACTGAGTCATCTGGTTCACCACCTGACGGAGGATTTCGGGCACAGCAGGTTCCAGTTCATTATTAATAGATCTTTGCGGCTCGCCTGAGCTGTGGCTAGCCTGATTAGAAGGCGAAGCTTCTCTTTCTGCATTCCTTCGTCCGCGTCCGCGACCGCGACCACATCCACGTCCACCTCTCAACATACTGTAAGCATAAATACTCAATATACAGGAAACAATATCGTTCTAATGTTCAAGTATAACGAGGTACAACACGTAAAGGACGAGATAGAGTTTAGGAACTCACAACCACCGTTCGCACGAAGACGTAGGCAGTACAGTGATGTTATTCATGGCCGGTTACCTCAAAAGACGTATACGACCCCTATTTTAACCCAATGGCCCAGATATACATAACCTTAGCTCCGATACCATATTCTGTAACACCCCCGATATATTTAGGAATATTACAGCGCCGTAAATCCTTTACATAAGGATTTACAAGGCTGGAGAACTGAAAAGACATTCATAGATACCAACGTATGAAAATAATGGAAATAAGATAAAACAGTTCTGACCAATACTGAAAAATACGAAAGTTCAACGGAAAAGTATTAATACATAACCAAATCCAAATCATTATGAACGACTACGTACTCGAGAACTTATTAAAACAATACAAACAACAGATAAATAAACCCGGCCAGAACATCACTCTGCACCCTCGTCGTCATGCAACTCCAATGGTTGTTTCCCTGCTCTCCTGGATCCTGAACATAAATAAATGTTCACCCCCGAAGGGGTTAGCACAACGATTGCTAGTTCAAATACCACAACATAGTATTCAACATCTCACGAAGAATAATAATAACATAAATGACAAAAGAACCAACGAGTCTTCTCTTGCGAGAAACTCAATAATAACATACACACATGATAATCACAACATGATATCACAACATACACATGGTAATTCCAATGATCCAGCGTTCACTGCCTAGACCCCTCGATGATTCCGTCAAACCAACCCAAGGTGGAAAAACCCGTCTGATGATCCAGCGCACGCTAGCATAGATCCCCCGATGATCCCATCAGACCAACACGAGGTGGACATACAACAACGACATATATGCACGACAATATTTATAACATCAATATATAAAACAATTAAGGTACTTGCCTCAGTTCGAAGACAAGAATACTACTTCCACAAAAAACAAACACTCGAAGGTCGCCCCTTCGATCAATCACGTAGCAAGCTCAACCCTCAACAAAAGAAATAATATAGAATTCATCTCACGTCGTACGAATGTCTAATAATCCAATTTACGGTCGAAAGTTCATAAAATGTAATCTGCCTGAACTATTTAGTGTACGCTACGTATTCTACATAGTGTGCGTTAAGACTGCTCGTTAGCGCACGTAAACAACGAAGCCTAGCGTACGCTAACTATGTATCGACATTCTTCTCTGGTCAGCCGACTGACTCACCTGATGACCTAACATACGTTACGTACCAAACGTAGCGTACGCTAAACATGCCCGATAGCATACGTTAATCTGCATAGCTTAGCGTACGCTAAGCGTGCATGGCAGTTTCACTACTGGGCAGCAGATCGTTCTAACGGTGATGAAATTTACGAACTCTTCAGTGATTAACGTACGTTATCCGTCTACATGTCATGTTCATAAACTTATGAATTATCTTACGGATTCAAACATCTTTGAATTCAAGGAAATGAATATCATCACAACTCTTATATCTAACTCGTTTATCAATCTCATGTGAAGTTCGTGATCTCAGGTTGATGCACTAGATTCCATTGTCATTTACACATTCAGACTTCATTTTAAAGTTGAACTAACAATTCCAACTATGATGTTTCAATGAAGATATCATAAGCATAATCATTCCCACTTCTAAACATGATGTTAGTTTGAATAATTCATCAATGGAACTCAATATCTTGATAGCATGATCATCTTGTTCTTCAATAACACGAATCCAAGCTAGGAGATAGTATTAACATACCTTAAGATGAAGAAAACATTGGAACAATAGGTAGACTTCAACCCCGGTTGCTTGACTGTCACTTCAAAATGAGTTTCTTCTTCAATGATCAAGTGTAAGCACTCTCCAATATTTAATGATCAAGTAAGGCGGATTTGTATGTGTTTAATGAGTAGGGAAGGCTCTCTGGACTTCCAAGGAACGAAGAACAAGTGAAGGAAACGTAAACCAAATGAAATGAGGGTGTTGTCCCTTATATAAAGTTTCTGCACAATAGCTGATTCGCGCACGCTATCCTACTATCTTTAACGCACGCTAATAAGCATTGACTCCAAAACTGTCCAGTTCCGCCCGCGGGAATATTATCCGGTCCCATGTCCGGCTGGCGCATGTGCTAGCCGTCTAGCTCAATAATTGACTGCCTAGCGCACGCAATTCTTCATTCGTAGCATGCGCTAGTTTTAGCCGATAACGCACGTTAAGCTACATTCTTAGCGTGCGCTATCACGAGTTTGCATGAGAAATTTTACATGTTGTTATACTTATGTGAGAAATATCATACTCCATAATCGAGATAACAATTCCGAATAATATAGGGTTCAAATACAGATGAAATACACAATAATAAATCCGGATATTACATTGTTGATAGTGTTCTATTGATTGTATATCCATAATTTGAGTTGGTTTAACCAGATCAACGATTTGAGTGTTCTTGAGAAACCTTGAACATTTAATGGTCGATTAAGTATTTTAATGAGTTTCCTTTGGGTGTTGGTTGTGTTTTCAATCGTTATTAGTTGTCATTCTCGTAGTGTTTGTGTTGTTGTTGCCTTGTCGTGAAGTTGTAGGCTTTGGGGCTTTCCGATCGGACCATGTTTGTCGGAGTATTCTCAATTTGATTCCGAGGCAAGTATCTTGCATATATAATTTGTATCTTGTGCATGGAAGTTATGTGTTGGGTTGTGATGATTATTTTACCTTCTTGAATGTGGTTTGTGTTAATTGGTTAAGAATTGTTTGTCTAGAATGTTCGTGGTGTTTATATTATTCTGGAATGTTCATTGTTGTGGTTGTGTTGGTTGCGACAATTGTGTTAGATTATTTGTATATCTGGATCTGTATCGTGTTGTGTGTTGATCGTGAGATATGTTTTGTTTATTGTGTACTGTTTGTGATGATGGTTGAAATGTAGAAATTGTACCCCAAAATCAAGAAAAATAAAAATTTCGCGTCTCTTCCTCCCATGGCTTTCCGCTCAATGAATTCTAGAATACCTTTTCAACTCTTCCTAACGTGAAAGAAGAAGTAAACACTCCAATGCCCACATGATGGTTAAACTACCAATACATGAGTCCATTGACCAAAGGGAGGGGCGGCTATTTCAAAAGAAAGAAAAAAGATTGGTTCGTTTCGGTCTGTGAAACGGACCCTCATGTATCTAGTTTGATATATAAACATCGGTACGTTCCAATATTAATACCCCCAAAATCAAGAAAAATAAAAATTTCAGTGGGTCCCCTTATAACACCTTCTAGCGTCAGCAGGGAAGAAAGAAAGATGAGGCCTAGCGGTCTTTTATCATCTCTTCAAGGACATAGAGCTTTCACCAACTAAACTGTTGGTTGTGTAAAGTTCGTGATGATTAATATAATGATTGATCGTGTACATTATGTGTGAATCAATGTGAACGTTGTGTGCTTTGTTGCTATGTTCACTCATGTTGGTACAACGGGGCCTACGAGGATTCATGTCAAGGGATCATGGGATTGGAACATAGTATGTGGTGCTGAGGTCAAATCGTACGGGTCTGAAGAGGCCTACGATGACATATGGCATAAGATCATGGGTCCAGGACACAACACGTCTAACCATGTGGGTTCGACGGGGCGTGCGGTGGCTCGTAGCAAGAGATCACGGAGTCGGGAATAGGTGATGCGATTGTTGTGTTTGGATCAATTCATTTGGGTTGTCAAACTTACGGAGACATGTGGCGGGAGATCACGGGGTCACTAGCATGTTTGATGTTTGATATATTGCTTGGCTCAATCCGTGTGAGTTGATGAACCTACGAAGACACATGGCAGGATATCACGGGATCACGAGCATGTTTTGGATGCTTAAGGACTTTGAAATGTTGGTTTTGAAAAACTATTGTTGGGTCGAGACCCGAACCATTTTTAGAAAAGATTTCTGTTTTATAAAACTCTTGTGATGTGAATGAGATTTGGGCCTGAGACCCTATCGTTTTGAAAAAGTCTTATAACTTCGTATTTAAGGTCATAAGAGACTTTTCTCTTTTCTAAAACTCGTGAATTGATGATTCATTTCAAAGATTTTATTTTGTTTGTTTTCTTTATCACTAAAACATCTCAGGATTATCTGTTGAATGATTGTCATTATCCGATTCATGACTGGTGTTTGCATAATATATTTTGTATAGTTATGATACTTGTACTAGCAAATTCGAATTGCTAACCCCTTAAATGGAGGAAATGTGTTTCATGCATTTCAGGCATACTTAGTTCGAGGGAACGGTCACAGGGTCGACATGGAAGATGACAAGCTGCGATACTAATCAATCGAGAGTCTGATTATTCTTTGTATTTGTTAAGTTGTATCCCATTTCCGTTGTAGTGTATTTTGGCACCTGTGTGGGTGTGTTGTAATGAGATTTTGTTCGATTTTGATTTTTTTGTGTGACCTTGGCGGTCCATATATTGTGATTTTTTTAACCTCATCAGTCTGTGTCGTTATGTAGTTTGTCCTGGCCGATCAAACATTGGGTTGTTTTGTGGTATTTAGCCTGGTAGATCCTTTAAAAATGATTTACAGCATGTGACATTCTCGGGTGATTTCTGGGGGTGTTACATTTATAGTATCAGAGCTTAGGTTGTGGAAATCTAGGTTGTTGGGTCGAGTCGAGTCATGTTTTGTTGCATAATCTGAGTTGTCGGTTGACGAGTCAAGTTGTACATTGTCATGTCGTGTAGTATGTATTGTCGATTGAGATTAATATCTTGATCGACCGTCATCTCCATGCGACCCGTGGATGTAAGTCTCCTCTTTATGTGTTATAACCAGTGTTTCATGATTTTGTTGATTTGTATAATGTGAGATGAAACTTGTGTTTGATACTTGTGGCAAACCGGGCGTGGAGGATTAGATTATGAGTAGTACAATATGTTTTGAATTTTTTAATATGATGTGTTCTAGGAAGCGTGCCGACGGTAGAGATTGTTGAGAACTAAGACAGTTGGTTTTGATCCTTGTTTATTTTTGGTATTATGAGTTGTGCTTTTTAAACTAGTAACTTTTGATGTCGGATAGTCATGTGTTTGAGAGTCGACTGTTTTTAACTGATTGTTTTTTTAGTCACAAACGTATTCTCTTTGTAAATCATATTCGTTGCGTGCATGCTTGGAAATGGCTTTCTTACTTTTTTTTTTTTTATAAACTTAGGTATACTTGTGAAAACCGATTTCCGAAAATATTTTGTCAGTACGCATAAGCAGTGACTTAGCGTACACTTTTGAAATATTTTGAGTTTTGCCGAACGGGTTGTGTATCTTCAAATGGAACCTTACGACGGTATTTGAAAAATGTATTTTTGTATGTTTCTGAATATTTTGAAAGAGTTACAGTCACTAACCTTTTGGCATGTTTGAAAGAAATTTTGGAAATCATTTTAGCCTAAATCTATTTTATTTTCGAATGACCCAAGTGTACGGTTTGAAAAGCTCCCACCATATAAATTTTTTTTCTTCTAAAATAAAAATGCGCTTCATTTTTGAAAAAAAATAAAAAAAAATGGGGGGTGAAAGATGAAAACTTTTATTTTAACTAGTGACGATATGTTATCCCGGAAGAACGATGATAGTTCCCGCGTGTTGAATGAAATGTATTTCACGATCTTTTCAAGTTCGGATTTGAAAAAAAAAATTATATTGCAAAATGGCTCTCATTTAGAAATCAAGGTACTTATAATCAAGTTTGGAAGTAACCTTTGCATTGTGAGGATGCATAGCTTCAGGCGATACCGTTGGAGATCGGGACTGACACTTTTGTGTGAGGGCTATTGTCGTATATTCGTTATGTTGCCATTCTCGTTGGAGAATTTTAGATTGTGTTCCTAAATGTATGTTGCATGTTTTGTATTTATTTCGTAGCTCGTATGATATAATTTTCGTGCGAGATAGTAGCGCTTATATCCGTATGTTGCACACATACGTAAGCGCTTCACGAATTTCTGTATTTTGTGTCGTTGCTGTCGTTCGGAGCTATTTCAGAGCTGCTGAACTATTCCTGTTGTTCAGCATCATGTTTACGGCCGTATGAGTAGTGAGTAACGACCATAAGTCTTCTTTGTTATGGCTGTATGATTCTTCACTTACGGCCATATGTTACATCTATTGCAGTCATGGTTCTTGCGTTTGTTTAGTTAACCTGAGTAGATATTTTTGTTAAGTTACTATTTTTTCCATATGATATGCTGCGTGAGCAGGTATTTTCAGTATGTTATGCGATGTTGTGTTTCATTATACTGAACGGTAGTATGTTCAGTATGCCTAGAAGTCGAGACCGAGGTCGTGGTCGTTACCATGAGTGGTGAGATGACTCGTTCATTGTCGAACACCGATCAGCCCAGTACATATGGTCGTGAAGCCTGTCGCGTGATTCGATGCAAGAGCTATAGGTAGTGTTGATGTTGGCGTCACCACCATTCTCCAGCAGGTGGCCATGAAATTAGCACAGATGAATCAGGTTGCCCATCGGAATGTGCTCCCGACCTGGATAAGAGATAGTAAGTGGCTTTGAGACGTGATGAGAATGCATCTGCCTCATTTTGCAGATTTTTCTGGTTCTTTAGGCTGGCAGAACTCTTTCAGTTGGGAAGAATGTTTGATGTTGTAGCTTGTCCTGATGAGAGGAGGGTACCTATTGCCCAGTACCTCCTCGATAAAGAAGCTTCATACTGGTGGGAGGCCATAGCGCCTAGAGACCATTCAGCCACTTGGACTGAGTTCGGTACTTCCATGGAGGCAGAATATGATCTGTTGCCTGTTGGAGAGCGCATGATTGTTGAGTTTTTCTCTGCTACGTGTTAGGTGTATTTTTATGCGCTTTTATATCATTATTTTATATCCATCTTGAGCCTAAATCAGCATAAATGAGCTTTTAATGCATTATTTTTATATGTTTTGCAGGAAATCGGAGTCCGGAAGCCAAAACGATGAAAAACGGGCGAAAATAGCAGTTTTTGGTCATGAGCCGCGGCACACACCAAGTGAACCGCGG
This sequence comes from Orobanche coerulescens, assembly GCA_033398695.1. Classification (NCBI taxonomy): domain Eukaryota; kingdom Viridiplantae; phylum Streptophyta; class Magnoliopsida; order Lamiales; family Orobanchaceae; genus Orobanche; species Orobanche coerulescens. The sequence goes on along the minus strand of JAWKAU010000058.1, from coordinate 402,951 downwards.
CACACGAAGACAACCAGCGAATGATGTGCACACTGTACTGTGTGCCGCGGCACACACCAAGTGAGCTGCGGCACAGAAAGCGCAAAAAGACGCTGTAAGTATGCTGAATTTGATAGTGGGCCGCGGAGGTATATCAGCTTTGGGCCGCATAGGAGCACAAAAAGGTGAGGGAATTGATTTCCTGGGAAGAAGAGAAAACTACTGGATGGGATAAAAGAAATGAGATAAAAAGACAAAAAAAAAGAGAGGAGAACCAGGGGGATATAGGTTTTCGGCGGAAGAAAACAAGGAGAACACAAGGAGGAGATTTGTGGGTGACGACAAGACCACGGATCCCTACGGTTTTTCTGCATCTTATTTTTTAGATCTATTCGAGTAGGATTTTGATTGTAGCCAATTTCATGACGGTTTGATTATTTATTATTATTTCGATTTACTCGTTATTCTATTGAATTGGATTCTTCTTACTGTTCTTAATGCTTTTTAATTGTCTGGCCAACAGTTAATTTGTTTTGAATGTCTTTATGGATTTGGGAGATGAAATTTAGGCATAGTTCTTGTTAGAGGAATCATAATTTTCGTGAGATAGGGATATACTCATGCGAATTGTGAAGCCTGTTATTGTGGGAATTCTTGAACTGTTTTAGCTATTAATTATCTAATTCGAATAGGGATATATCGAGTTAATAATTCGTAGTATTTTCTATCGACCTTGGGAAAGGCTTTAGAATAATTCAGGAATTCCTGGCTTACAAGCAATTGAATAATAGTGAATTGAATCGAATAAATATCATTCTCGATTGTTTGAGGTGAAAATCATAATCCTACGCGTTTATTAGTATTATTATTATTATTAGTACTATTATTTATTTTCTGCAATTAGTTTAGATATAAACTCTATTTAATTGTTCTTCAAATAAAATTGTGAGTTGACTAAATTTTGGTACTTAGTGAAATCAGTCCTCGAGGGAACGATACTTTACTTATCACTTTATTACTTGTTGACACCGTGCACTTGCGGCATATTGTGAGGGAATTTCCCACAACAAGTTTTTGGCGCCGTTGCCGGGGACTTATTTTTCGCTAATATCAATACCAAGCGACTCTAATTTTAATTTGAAGTTTTTCTTTAGTCTCTATATTTTTTATTTTCTTCATTATGTTTTTCTATGAGTATCGTGGCCGTTGGCATTTCATAAATTTCGATGTTCTTAATAATTTGCCAAATAGGGTCAGTCAGCCCCCTCCCCCGAAACAAAAGACCATGCTTGAACAATGTGTAGACACTCTTAAAAATCCTGATAGTACCCTTTTTGAGCTAGAATGTGCACGTCGTGGTCTTGAGGTTCACTACGGTTATTTTCCGGCTCATATATTTAGTAGTGAAGTTGAGGGGGAGGTTGAGAAGAATGACATGTTGAGTTTTAGGGTCGATCCCCCATCACCTGATAATTACATAAAGTGTGATGAGCCTGTAGAAGAAGTTACCATTGATGATGTTTCCAAAGAAATTCCATTAAATTGTCATCAAACTTCGACTAATAAGGTGAATACTTTTGTGCCAAAAATTTTATTAACGGTGCCACGCATAATTTTTCCTAAATCCATAATGGGAGAGATTGACCCCATTACTCATGATTTTGTTGAGGCTGATTCTTCGAGTTCTAATGAGGTTGTTCATGATAAGTCCTTATTATTTACCCATTCGAACTCTGCTTATTTTTTCATGCCTTATCATTATTATATTCTTCCATCATTTTTTGGTTGTCCTCATAATTATTCTTATCCATCATTTTTGGCAACCGGGCATGAGTCAAAGCCTCCCTTATGGAATAAGAGGCTTATAGATTGCAAGAAGGGGGCATTTGGCAATCTCCCTAGAAAGAAACCACGTTAAATTCTTTTTGCCACGTCATGCTCAAGACGTAAAATAGAGCGCTTGATGGGAGGCAACCCATCATTTTTACTTGCTTTTTAGTTAGTTGTTTTTATTTGATTTTTCGTTTTTAATTTTTCTTTGTGTTGTTATTTCATTTGGATTCGTGTATTCATGTTGGCCCTTATTTCTCTGATATTTTTATATAACCCCAATGAGTTTTTTTTATTCTTCATATTCTAGTCTTTCTTGATTTAATGTCTATTGTTATCTCATGACTAGAGACTAAGTTTGGGGTCCCTCGTGATGCTGAGCGTTATTTGAAGTATGGATTGACCGACGTTTCCACTCAGACATGTGCTGGTTTTCAAGAAGACATTTGGAATAAGTTTCCTTTTTTCCTTATCTCTTTTATTTTCACATGAGTTTGATTGTTGATGATTTTTTGTGTAGTGGAATTGATTTACCTGGGTATAAATTGCGATTGCTTTATTGTCCTTGCATGTTGTTGATGGTTTTTGCAAGCATGAATTTTTCGTGAATTTTTCGTGCTCCCGTGTGTAAAACTGATGTTACGATACTGATTTCTCTTGGAAGAAACGGTTGAGTTTTAGTCGAGTTGCAATCAGCGATATCTGTTTCTGTTGAGTATTCAGTTAGGTCCGAAATTTTATCGTTTTTGTAGAAATTTTAGCAGATGAGAAAGGAGACATACGTGTTTTCAAATCACCGTTTATACGTTTGGTTAAACTTTTTGCGTAGCTCGTCGTCCAGTACCATGAGTCTTGTTTGTAACACCCCCGATATATTCAGGGATATTACAGCGCCGTAAATCTTTTACATAAGGATTTACAAGGCTGAAGAATTTAACAGACATTAAAAAGTACTAACGAATGGAAATAACGGAATTAAGGTACAACAGTTCTTACCAAATACTGAAAGTACAATTGTTCAACAGGAACTCAATAATACATCACAAAATTCAAATCCATCACAAATGACTTCGTACTCGAGTACTTATTGAAATAACAATTAAACAATAGATAAATAAACCTGGCCGAAACATCACTCTGCACCCTCGTCGTCATGCAGCTCCAGTGGTTGTTTTCTTGCTCTCCTGGTTCCTGAACATAAACAAAATGTTCACCCCCGAAGGGGTTAGCACAACGATGCTAGTACAAGTACCACAACGTATTATTCATATCACACGAATAACATAAACGACAAGAAAAATACCAACGAGTCTTCTCCTACGAGAAACTCATAAATGACATACATAACTGATAATTACAACATGATATCATAACATACACATGGTAATTCCGTCGATCCAGCGTTCACTGCCTAGAACCCACGATGATCCCGTCAGACTAACCCGTGGTGGAAAAACCCGTCCGATGATCCAGCGCACGCTAGCATAGATCCCCCGATGATCCCGTCGGACCAACACGAGGTGGACATACAACAACGACATACATGCACGACAATATGTATAACAACAATACATAAAACAATTAAAGTACTTGCCTCGATTTGAAGACAATAACAACACTTCCACGAAAATGAACACTCGAAGGTCGTCCTCCTCAATCAATCACGTAACGAGACCAAACCTTAACAAAAGAAATGATATTGGATTTATCTCACGTCGTACGAATGTTTAACAATTCGATTAACGGCCAAGAGTTCATTAAATGCAATCTGCCTGAACTGCTTAGCGCACGCTAAGTACTCTTTGTAGCGTGCGTTAAGTCTGCCCGATAGCGCACGCAAACAACAAAGTCTAGCGTACGCTAACTATGTATGGTCAGTACTTCACTGATCAGTCGACTGACTCGTCTGATGGTCTAGCATACGTTACGCACCAAACGTAGCATACGCTAACTCGTGCTCGATAGCGCGCGTTAATCTACATAGCTTAGCGTGCGCTATCTATGCATGGCAGTTTACTGCTGAGTAGTAAACTGTTCTTAACAAGATCAAAACAATGAAATCTTCCGTGATAATTCATGTTACCTCCATGACTATCATGTTCATACCCCTATGAATGATTTTACGGATAAAGACAAATTCGGATTCAAGGATATGCATACCAATATAAAACCATATTCCATTCCGACTACAAATCTTCATACGACAATTCGAAAAGCTTAACGGTTGATATCAACACCTTATATCAATCAATATTATCATGCTGAAGTTGTTTAAACGTTCCATCTATACTAGATAAATCTTTCCATGATCAATCCTTTAGATTTATCTAACAATAATGATTGTTAAAGTCAAGTCTATGATTATTATGAAGTCATCTACTAGATTCGAATTACCAATGATAGAAGCTTATCTTTACATATTCAGTGTAATAAGATTCGAATCATGATGATTATAATCAAGGTACTTAAGGCTTATTCATCTCACTATTCCAAACATGATATACTTGGATAATTCATCTATGAAAATCCATATCTTGTTAACATGATCATCCCAAACGTTAGAATCCAACTCTAAGTCTTGAGATAGATTGAACATACCTTAATATGATGAAAATCACTGAACCGTAAGGTAGAATCCAACTCCGGTTGGTTGTATGCCACTCCAAGGTGCTATTCCTCTTCAATGATTAATCCCAAGTGATAGCCAATATATAAACACCAACAATATGTGTTCTAAGTATGTAGTAGGATATCTCTGCTCTCTAGCCTCTCAAGTATGCAGAAAGAACGAGTAAAATGTAAGCCATAATGAGTTGCTGTCCTATTTATAATATTCTGCATTTTAACAAGTTAGCGCACGCTACTAAGCATTCCTTAGCGTGCGCTAATAATGGTTGACTTCAGAATTATCCGGGCTCGTCCGCGGGAATCTTATCCGGACCCATGTCCCGGCTGGCACATGTGCTAGCTGTCCCTCTCAATAATTGAGTCCTTAGCGCACGTTACTCCTACCTGCATAGCGTGCGCTAATAATAGCCCGATAGCGCGCGTTAAGATACATTCTTAGCGTGCGCTATCACGAGGTTGCATGAGCAATTTTGCATGTTTCTATACTTATGTACAATGATATCAATGCACGAAATATCATACTCCAATAATCAAAACCACCAATCCGAATAATACAGGGTTTGAATACAGATGAAATACACCGTAATAAATCCGGATATTACATACTCTCCTACTAAAAAGGAGTTTCGTCCTGAAACTCAAGACGAAAATAACTCGGGATATCTAGACTTCATATCAGCTTCTGTTTCCCAAGTGGCTTCTTCCATTCCGTAACGTGACCATTGAACTTTGACCAAAATGATTGATTTGTTCCTCAGCTGCTTAACTCGACTTTCGAGTATCTTGACTGGTCTTTCTTCAAACGTCCCATCCTGCTCGACTTCGATCTCGCCGAAATCAATGATATGACTGGGATCCGGTATATACCTCCGTAACTGGGATACGTGGAACACGTTATGAACATGGCACAATGACGGCGGCAATGCCAACCTGTATGACAACTCCCCAACTCTCTCGAGGATCTCAAATGGTCCGATATATCTCGGACTCAGCTTTCCTTTCCTTCCGAAACGAAAGATTCCCCGAGTAGGAGAAACCTTAAAAAGTACATGGTCTCCAGTATTGAACTCCAATGGGCGACGGCGTACGTCTTCGTAAGATTTCTGGCGACTCTGAGCGGTCAACAGCCTTTCACGAATCAAGGCTATCTTCTATCGAGTCTGCACGATCAACTCTGGTTCTGTTCCGATCAAGTCTGACAAATCGTCCCAGCATAGGGGCGATCTGCATCTCCTCCCGTATAATGCCTCAAACGGTGCCATCTTAATGGAAGCATGCCAACTATTGTTGTAGGTAAATTCAATCAACGGTAGATGAACTTCCCAATCGTTTGACCAATCTAAGGCACAGGCCCTCAGCATATCTTCCACCGTTTGAATGGTCCTCTCGGATTGTCCGTCAGTCTGCGGGTGATAAGTTGTACTGAAGTTCAATTCGGTCCCCAAGGCCTTATGAACTGCTTTCCAAAAGTGAGACACAAAACGGCCATCTCGATCAGAAACAATGGTCCTCGGCGTACCATGCAATCGAACTATCTCTGAAATAAATACTCGTGCCAACCTCTCTGGTCCCCACGTATCCTTAATGCCTAGAAAATGAGCTGATTTGGTTAAACGATCAACTATCACCCAAATCATGTTCATTCCTGTCCTGGTTTTTGGCATATTAGTGATAAAGTCCATCGATATGTCCTCCCACTTCCATTCAGGAATCGGGAGTGGCTTCAATATTCTCAGCCGTTGATGCTCGATCTTAACTCGTTGACAAGTCAAGCATTTCAAACATAGTCCGCTACATCTTTCTTCATGTTGCCCCACGAAATTCTCGCTTCAAGTCCTTATACATCTTCTCGGTGCCGGGTGGATAGAATAGGGCGAATCGTGAGCTTCCTTCATAATTATGCATTTGAACATCATCATCGGGAACGCAGAGTCGGTTCTGAAATCTCAAAACCCCATCATCATGAATTATGAATCCGGGGGCCTTTCCTTTGATCACTTCATCACGTAACCGAATCATCAGAGGATCATCCGTCTGTTTAGATTTGATTCCTTCGGTTAATGATGAAGTTATCTCCATCACGCACAGTTGTCCTTGGACTTTTTGTAACCACACTTCAATTCCTTCACGAATCATCTCTCGTTGAAGGCTAAGTTGGGAGGTCAGCGTCTCCAGCATCTGAATAGAAGCAGGCTTGCGGCTAAGTGCATCGGCCTCTACATTCGCTTTGCCTGGATGATATAAAATCTCCAAGTCATAGTCCTTAATCAGTTCTAACCATCTTCTTTGCCGCATGTTCAACTCTTTCTGACTGAATATGTACTTGAGACTCTTATGATCCGTAAAGATCTGGCAGTGAGTCCCGTACAGGTAATGCCTCCAGATCTTCAAGGCAAAAACCACTGCTGCTAGCTCCAAATCATGTGTTGGGTAATTCACTTCATAAGGTTTCAGCTGTCGCGATGCCTAAGCAATCACCTTATCATTCTGCATCAATACGCACCCAAGTCCTTGGTTCGAAGCATCACTGTAAACTATAAATCCTCCAGTTCCCTGTGGAAGTGATAGAATCGGTGCCGTCGTCAATCTCTTCTTCAATTCATCAAAGCTAATCTGACACAATTCATTCCACTCAAACTTTTGAGTTTTCTGCAGGAGTCGAGTAAGTGGGCGAGAGATTTTAGAAAACCCTTCCACGAATCGACGATAGTATCCAGCAAGTCCCAAGAAGCTTCGAACCTCTTTCACGTTCTTTGGAGGCTTCCAATCCATAATTGCTTCGATCTTCTGAGGATCTACTCGGACTCCTTTATCGGACACCACATGGCCGAGGAACATTACTTCCTTTAGCCAGAATTCACACTTAGAAAGTTTGGCGTACAATTGCTCGTTTCTCAAAAGTTCCAATACAATCCGCAAATGCTGCGCATGTTCTTCCGGGCTCTTAGAATACACCAGAATGTCATCAATGAACACGACCACAAATTTGTCCAAAAATTCAATGAACACACGGTTCATCAATTGCATAAATACAGCAGGTGCGTTAGTGAGACCAAACGGCATCACTACAAACTCATAATGTCCGTAGCGAGTTCTGAATGCTGATTTCGGAACATCAGATTCCTTAATCCTCAGCTGATGATATCCTGATCTCAGATCGATTTTAGAAAATACTGTTGCCCCTTGCAACTGGTCAAACAGATCATCAATCCGTGGCAACGGATACTTGTTCTTAATCGTCATCTTGTTCAGCTCTCGATAGTCAATACACAGTCGGAGCGATCCATCCTTCTTTCGGACAAAAAGAATCGGCGCTCCCTGTGGTGAAACGCTTGGCTGAATATAGCCCTTGTCCAGTAACTCCTCCAGCTGCTTCTTCAGTTCGTACATCTCAGTAGGTGCCATACGATACGGCGCCTTGGAAATTGGTGTAGCTCCGGGTTCCAGCTCAATGGTAAATTCTACATCCCTTCGTGGAGGTAGCCCAGGTAACTCGTCAGGAAATACATCTGGAAATTCGTTCACAACAGGAATGGATGAAAGTTCCACAATTTCGTCTTCTTTCTTCATTGCGTAACACCAGTACCCGGTACAGCCCTGTTTCAACAATTTGACAGCTTTCATCGCCTTGATCAATTTTCCTGAGCTTCCCGGTTTCCATCCCTCAAACAGAATCTCGGAACCATCGTCAGCGATCAGCGAGATATTCCTCCTTCGGTAGTTCACAATTGCTCCATATCGATTAAGCCAATCGTCTCCGAGTATCAGGTCGTCTCCTTGCATTTCTATCACGATCAGATTTGAGAGCCACTCTCTGCCTCCAAATGATACAGGGAAATTTCTAGTTTCTAAATTTCCGACAATCCTCTCTCCACTCGGTAAACCAACAACATAAGGTTCACAAGTATGAAAACCGAAAATATTCTAACGATTTACACAAGACAAAGATATGAAAGAATGTGTAGCTCCTGTATCGAATAAAACACTAACTGGCTGGGAAAGGATCTCGGACAAGACGATGTGACAAAGAAGATCCTGATCGTCTGTCCTCCTCATCTCGTACAGACGTGGGGGAGCAGATCCGGAACTCGATGTCCCCTTTCGGTCCCATTGTCCTCTGCCTCGCCCGCGGCCAAAATTCTGAGGCATCTGAACACTTTGCTGCGTCTGTTCACTACGCCATATATGGGCTTCAGTCACACCTAAAAAAGTGTGTTCATAGCCCAAAAAGTGTTGGTAAAAGAAAAAAAAAAGGCTACGGCTACACTTTGACCAAATTTGAGGGTGTTACAAAAATGGCCGCTACCATAGGGGTCTACGCTAACACTTTTATAGTTTCTCGTAACACTGCAGAAAGGTGTAGCTGTAGATCCCTATGCCAACACTTTTTGGTTCTGTTCCTACACCTTAAGAGGTGTTGTTGTAGATCTATGCCGACACCGTTATCTATGTGGTGACACCATTAAAAGTATAGCTGTAGACCTATGGCTACACCTGTTTAGTACTACTGTAACATAGAATTGTGAAACACTTCGATATTATTGGCAACACCCTTTATTATTATGGCTACACTTTTTCTTAAACAATTAAATATCTTTGGCTACACTATGTTATTCTTTTACCAACACGTAAAGAGTATATATTTGGGGTCAATGGCTACATTTTCGCAGATCTTTTACCAACACTCTAAATGCTAAAAATCAACATATGGTATTTAAAAATAGAGTTACCTATTAAAAATAAATTCAAACATCCCAAAAGATTATCAAACAACCATCCAAATACATAAACCATCCGAAATAACTACATAAATCCAAAATGAATATAAGAATGTTAAGGATCATATCGCAATGATTCGAATCACTAAAGGGCCGAGTATATCCACCCGTTACAAAAAATGGTGATACTCATCACAATTTGCATCCATGCTAATCTCAACAACACATTCAAAACATGCAGTAGAAAAAAATTGCCGCTTAGGGTCTGTTTATCAAACGGAATCTGAATTCCAATTTCGAAATCTTGAATTTTGAAAACTAAAATGATAAATACAGATATTTTTAGCATGAGAAAATATTAGTTTATAAGCTAATGGACTAATTATAAAATTAACCCTGAGGTTTTGCCTAATTACACAACAATTGTACGCTTCGGGCAACCGAACAACAATTTGGTGTCCGAACAATTGCGGGGTTTGTTCAACTGAGTAATTCTGCACAGATTGACATGAATATAAACAACATATTTAAACTTGTAAGACAAGATATAAAAGTTAGTATTGGGAGACATATACCTTATGAAATATGGTATACGCAGCAGAAAGATAAATCTCGACAAATCAAAGAGGTACCTAGTGAAATATAACATAATTGATGTCCTCATTATGCGTCAATTAATCTTCAAATGTAATTTAGATCTTGAAATTTCAGTAGGAGTCGTTATCTTAAACTTGAATATGAGATTTTCATCAAGATAGAGAAAGCAAGTGGAAATTCATGCTGCGCATCATATAGAAAGGACACCTTTTTGAACTGAAGTATACAATATCAATAAAATTTACCAAAAAGACAGAAATAGTTTGATGAAAGCGAGTAATTTTAATATCCCTTACCCTTGTTATTGCAATATGACCTTTATCACATAATAACAAAAGAAACATAACACGTCGTAATTACCTTACAGATATATCTACTATAAGATCAGATTTGCAAGATCGACATATATTAAAGGGGATACGCCTGGCCTGATGCTCATATTTTGACCTAAAAGGTATAAACAAAAAACTTAATATGAAATTCAACTCAATTCAACTCAATAAATCTGTAATCCTAATTTAATTCGGGTCTTCTATATGGATCATGTTTGTCCATCCTTTGATTAGCGTAATCCTCACAACATCCATCCACTTTAAGGATAGAATATCCGTGCACTTAAAGAATTTTAGAAACCAAAAATAAAAAATCATAAGATAAAATCATTTCTACGGCAAAATATTAGTAATTAAACCAAGAAAAATATCTTGGATCTGACATATAAGTTCATGTTCTAGTTCAAGACACAGGGAAGTCAATAAAAGATTGTTCTCATGGCAATCCAACATTGATAATCTACACAAGAAGATAAGACCAACAACAATAGAAACAACTTGAAGAACTTACGCCCATTTTGGGTCTAGAGAACCACAATCTGCACAGACACGCCTGTCACGTTGAGCCAAAAGATCTTTTAATCTTCTTTTACCTGCAGAGGTTTTCAGGGGTGACAGTTAAAAGGGAAAACTTTATAGAAACAGACACATCACTCGTATTATTATGTGCAACATAAAATCTGTACTTAAACCACGAAATAGAATAACTTACAGCATCTAATAAGTATTCTTTCAAATGAAGACTTCTTGTCAATAGTACGTCCTACATCTCTCCGTGCAACTAAATAAAATGCTTATAAGTAGCAACAAAACCAAAATCATATTCCAGTATAGGCATAGCCGACATCAAGAAAGAAAAAACTTGTTAAGATAACAAGCCAAGGGGGGGTGGGACAAAAGGCAAGCCAGACCAGCAGAAGATCTCACCTCAGAACACACGAGGGGCAGTTTGAGAGAAAAGATCATAGATATAACTCCACAAATGCACGGAAAATCAACTATCGAGTTCCTTTCAACATGAATGTGTAGTCTTGACCTCTTCACAAACTGTGTCAGTACATGAAATGGGCCAACTACATTTTTTTTAACTATAAACACAGAATGGTTAGTTTTGTAAGAGAACTATTGATCCTGAACAAAGTGAACTTGGAAAGGCCATATCCTACTTAAAACTAACTGTACTCAATAAATCAGAGCGGCGACTCACACAGACTTCATTTTTCTTCGTTGCTGAAATAAAAGCAGAATAAATAATACCACTAAAAAGATCACATTTAGATACGTTTTCCCTCTTTTTCTTTTAGCGTAGTCTCCGCCTTCCAATATGTATATTCAAGAACACACAGGTGTGAGAAAACAAAGGTTGTACAAGAACACTAAATTACGCAGAGGTTTATTCAAAAACATGCCCTTAAAAATGTTATGCAAAAAAAAAAGAAAAAAAAAAGAAGAAAGAAAACTAACAGAACTTATGTTATTTTTAATCTTGCTGCAATTACTACTTAATTGAAGCCCAAAAGGTACATCACGGTGACAGGCACCAAAATGATGAAGGAATGATGCACACACATACAAGCCAACACCTGAAGGCAAAAGGAACTAGGAAACAGAGGAATGAAATGCAATTGTTTGTGTAGTTGTAAGATATTAAGCATAGATGCAGGCATGGCCAACCATGCAAGCACATAACCACGTGTCACTGGAAGGGAAAAGTAATAAACGCAAGTTTAGGAAGCAACGCTCGCCTGATACTTAATCTACCTTTAGCAGCAATTTGGAGAATATCCACTTCCAACTATAAAAAAAGTTCACACAGCATCAAATCAATCCCAAGCCATATATGGAACTCTTGACCAAGTGCTAACAACAGATGTAGAATGGGGAAAAAGGCAATACTGCTTAGAGTAATAAACAACCTACCTCTGATTTCCAGTTAGAGAACAACTCTGCTTATGGAATAAAAATAAAACCCTCCCATCACAAATATTAGTACATACTAGCACTTCTGGAACTTTAGTACGGGCGAGAACGGTTTCCATCATGATAATGCCTATCTGGACCAGAAGAACCCCCATCTCTATAGTTGTCTCTCCGCCTATCACCGCCATAGTTGCCTCTACCACCACTGCTGCTACATAAGTAGTTTAACTAAAAAAAGGTAGCATATAAAACACACATAGCAGAACTAGTATAAATACTACAAATGGTCACATGAGCATTAACCATGCATATTCATTTTCATGTTGCAAGGCCACTAGACAAAATGCTCGAAGTTTTAGCTCATTGCACATTTTTATAAACTGATGCAAGGAAAAACCACCTTCATACAAGGGTGTCAACCAACAAAAGAAATAACACCATGACACATCTATTCAACCATATTTGGACATTATTTGGTTTTTCTTATATACAAAGAGAAGTTGACGTGAGTAAGAGGGTGCATGGTTGAGCTTTTACATCCGATAAGCTGTTGTAGGAGCTTAAAAAATGATGGAACTTAATTTAAAAATAGTTGTTGAAGTGTGTGGATCGATTGGTAATATATTATACGGAGTATTTTTATATGCATGATGAAGAGAAATAATCTGAAAATGTTAGAACTATTTAAATACTAATTTGGAAACCATGGACTTGATTGCGTTGGTGATTTCGGATAAGTATAAAATTTACTAACTGTATTCTAGTCTTTCGAAATGCTTAAACCCATGAAGCTTATAAGCTCTCTAAAAACTGTTCAGTGAAGGTACTTTTTTAGGAGCTTAAACGTTCTCTAAGATTTTTTGGACATAAATGAATCATATAACTGTAGATGGTCTTCCTAGAGCAGATGTATGGTGGCTCATCTCTGTTTCTATTATTTCATGATAGACCACATGATAAGTGTTGCAATAAATGTTATTGACAGAAATATTATTTTTGTCGGATCATGAAACATATCAATTAATCGAACACAAGGAACTCATAGTATGCAAGTTAATATTTTGCTATAGGAAGTATGAAGAGAAAGCCGTAACCACAGGAGATCAAGCAAATAACACAGCCCAATGGATAAATAAAGCCCATTTTTTCTCCAGATAATCCACGAAGTCCTGGAACACCCGAAATATGGATCCCTCAAGATGAACATCGCCGAAAATATGGTTAATTCGTTTCGAGAATTAAAGCTCTGTAACAGTGGAAAGCTCTTTAAGATAGGAAGGTGTGTTTGGTTTTGAGGGAATCTGAGCAAAGTTAAGATAAGGGTTAGGGTTCAGATTATTAGGGTAAAAGAATAATTTTATAGATTATCCAGCTTGACTAAGCAAGGTAAACACATGATTGAATAACAAATTTAACTTGGGACTAATTAGCATTCCATCAGCGTAAACACGGGTTGGGGTAACTTTTAATCCACCTTATCCCATACACCTAATCAAACAAGTTAGGTTAAAAAGTTTATCCCAAACCCAAAGTAAACGCATCTTAAAGGGCAAAAAAGAAATCCATCCAAACAAAAAGAAAATAAAATCACAGCTGTATTAACACAAACCAGAGACCCAAAATTACAGCACCAAATCTTCCACCGTCAATTCTAGTCAATTACCGTCCGCATCCTGATCCGCCGCATCTTCCGGATCATCCGCTGGAGATTCCGATGGGGAATCCGGCAACGCCGGCGGCGATCCGTGCTTCGACGACCTAGGGGGCTTTGCGTCGCATCAGAGCCGGCGCCGGCGGCTGGGTCGGAGCCAAAGCTGATTTGAACAATTCCTTCGGCAGCGATTGATAAATCGGCATCCCGTGGTATTCAAGCAGTGATTCTTTATAGGGAGTGGTTCAGGAATGATTCCGGAGCCTGAACACGTATGTGAGAAAGATAAGGACTGAGAGAGGAGCGAAGAAGAGAAAGGCCATTTGTCGAAGAGACAACAGGGAATAAGAAGATGTTTTCAACGTGAAAATACAAGGAACAGACGTTATATATATATATATATATATAACTTATATTTATTTTTCCTACTTATATATATAATTTATATTTATTTTACTTATATTTATTTTTCCAACTCATATATATATATATATATATATGATATACAATACGAAATGTATTTGCCGGTTGGCTGGTCAACGGTTGAGCTGTGAGAGAGTTGAGAGTGAATAATTGAAGTTTGACCCGCTTAATTGAAATATTTGGACAAAGATTGAGCCCGCCTATTTAATTGACTAATATTCGGACAATCATTGAGCTCGCCTATTTTTTATTGATTTTTAAAGATCAACGGCTACACATTTTTTAGAGACCAACGGCTACACCGACTTCAACGTTACCGTAGATACTGAATAATGTCTACCGTAACAGTGATTTATAGCAATGCTAACACCGAAAAAAAGTGTAGGCTTAGATCACTTTCAAGGCATATATGGTTACACTTTTGCTTGTAACATTGAAAAATGCGTTGTTAAAGCCCATATATGGCGTAGTGGTTGGACACTGGCTTCCTTCTGGACTGGCTGTAGTGTACGGGCTATAAAAGACTTTGCAGCCTCTTTACAAAACACTGCCCGATGTCCCTCTCGTCCACAATCAAAACAAGTCACGGCAGGAAGGGGGAAATTCCGATAGTGCCCCGTCTGGGCGCAGTTAAAGCATTTCCTGGTAACATCAGTAATAGTTGATGTCGCTCTGAAGTTCTTTCCGCTCCTAACTGGGTGCGGAGGTTTCTTGAAAGAGTGAAAGGATGACTGGGCCTTACGGGGCCCGCTGTTCTTGTGCTCTGTGAAAGTACCAGAGACTTTCTGTTTCTTGGACTCCGAAAATTTCTCCATAGCTGTTTCCTTGATCTCATACGCCAACGCCTTATCCTGGTATTGGCGGAGTGTGGTACATTCAAATCCGGACATGTACCTCTGGATTTCTGGTTTCATTCTCATATCGAAATGGATCATCATTTCTGCATCTGTTCTGACCAGATGTCGAACAAATGCCAGCTGTTGGTTAAATGTCTTAATCGCCTGGGATACTGGCACATCAGAAGGCTGAGCGGAGAAAAACTCCCGAACTTTGGCTTCCCTCACAGAACGAGGGCAATACTGAGCTTCCATCATCAATCTAAATTCTGTCCAATCAGCATCATGGTCTACAGGCCGGATGGCTTCCCACCACTCGGACGCTTCCCCTATCAGAAAATATTGAGCGATAGAGGCTCTCCGGTTGTTTGGGCAGTTAATTCCGGCAAATATTTTCTCCAGTTCCTTCAACCAATGGTCCCAGGTGGGAGTCTCAGAAATACCGTCGAATTTGGGTGGTTGCATCTTCGCCACCTCTTGCAGCCACCGGTCACCTCGATTTCCCATGTCTGGGATCCCTTGCTGTCTTTCTCCCTGCTGTAGTCCCACCGCCACTTGCATTCGGTCCACGACACAGGCGAACCGAGTCACTGGTTCACCACTTGACGAAGGATCTCTGCACGCAGGATCTGCCCGTTATTAATAGATTGTTGCGGCTCGCCCGAGCTATGACTGGCCTGATTAGAAGGCGACGCTTCCCTTTCAGCATTTCTTCGTCCGCGTCCACGACCGCGACCACGACCACGTCCGCCTCTCAACATACTGTAAGCATAAATACTCAATATACCGGAAAGAACATCGTTCTAATATTCGAGTATAAAGAGACACAACTGTTAGGAATACTTGTTAGATTTTGATGATGTCATTAATTTAAAATCAAATGTTTATTTATTGGCGAAATGTAAGGAAGAACCAAATGAGTATCTTCCATAGGCCAAAATGTGTTAAGTATAAAATTGGCAAAATGTAAAGAAGAACCAAATAAGTATCTTCTGTAGGCCAAAGTTAGTTAGGCTGAAAATCGGCTAAGTACTAAAGTACAGTCTAGTCTATCAAGAGAAGTACAGTGACTCCAATCGAGTAGCCCCGGTCAACTAAAATTTATCAGAGAAGTTTGACCAGCATCGCACCGAGGAACCTCGGGAAGTCACCCGATCGACAAGTCTCAAACAAGATAAATGAGACGACTTACTGCAGAGAAGTAAGCCGCACTTCGCCTACTCAACTACGGCTAGTACTCCAAAGTCCACGTCGGCATGCTTTGAAAAGTCAAATATTACGGAAAGCTCACATGCAACGTGAAGGGACAAATTGGAGTGATTCCCGAAGAGATATGATTTATTTAAATCATCGACCCACCGTGAAGACGTTAATCCTTTTATATTCAAAAGATTCGCGCTCACATGCGTAAGTCATCACAACGGTCTGAAGATGAAATTAAATAATGGGAATCCAAATTTTGCAACGTTCGAAAAGATTAAACAATGAAGTCTCTCTCCAACGGACGGATTTGTTCAGATTTGCAACGGCTACAAGGAAGAAGCTCGAGAGATCGTGATCTATATATATCCAGAGATTTGAAATCGAGCAATCCACCGGTGCGAACTTATACTCTAAGCGATCAAAGCAAACAAAGCAATCCTAAGCAAACAAATAGCATCGAGAAAAGAGCAGATCCAAAAGTTCATATTCAAGGAAGCTCTTTAGTTGGAGAAGACAAACACTCTTGTCTTTAAATCTTGAGTAAGGGTACTTCATCGGTTGAAGTAGCGGATCAGAAAGGCATCCGAGGATCAAGGATCAAGAGGTGCAAGGCGGTCAAGTTTGTGTACAACGGCACGGAATTCCACCGGTTGGAAGCTGTTGTAGTTTGTAGTGAATCACCGTAATATTTATCACTGGTTGAGAATTATAGTGAATTCATCTCCAATCGGTTTGGAGAAAAGTGGATTAGTAGAGGATTACCCCACCTCCGAGACCACTATAAATTGCTGTGTTATTTATCATTTCTTGCATCATACTCTAAGCCTTTGCATCCATTGTTAAGTGTTTCATTAAGTTAATATATATATTCGTCATCACCGACTTCCGCACATATCCAAGAACAAACGACTCCTAGTCATTTGTTTGATCATCAGTGAAGAAACTCACTCTTCGAGAAAAAGAGTTCAAGAGTTTCTACAAGTCTATTCACCCCCTCTAGACTTGTTTACGGACGACTTGTGACCTACAAGTGGTATCAGAGAGGTTGGTTCATTTTTTTCACGAACCAGATCTATTAAGATATATATCTTATCTCTCACGTTATAATGGAACACATGCACTCTAGACTACTGTCTTTTCGGTTGACGAGTATGATCTCTCGGAAGATAAGAATGCGTGCACATTTATCTTCAATCCATGACGACATGTGGTGCATCATTGAAGATGGTCCATTCATTTTCGAGAAGGACAACACACCCGAGGAAATCGCGGTGGGAGGCCCGAAAAGATTCCTAAGAAGAGAACCGAGCTGACCCCGAAGAGAGAAAGCCGGCCAATCTTGACAACAGGGCCAGAGATGTCAGTACCAAACTCTTGACAAATCCACAATGGTCAAGATCAAAAATTGTAAGAATGCCAAAGAGATATGGGACACATTAGCTCTAATGTGTGAAGGAACGGAGCTGATCAAGGAGAACAAGTTGTCAATAGCTATCCAAAAGTTTGATAACTTTAAAATGAAAAATGGAGAATCAATAGACCAAGTGGACACAAGGTTCACTGAGATTATCAATGAAATCAACTCCCTGGGCAAGACTTATGGCAACAGGGAAATGGCACTCAAGGTCCTCAGATCTCTAAATCCAGAATGGAGCATGAAGGCTGTAGCTATGAGAGAGTCCAAAGACCTGAATAAGATAAAGATTCAGGAGCTATTTTCTGATCTGAAGGCTTACGAGTTCGAACTTCCGAGTTCATCCTCGACTGAGCCTGCAGAGAAGGGAATCGCATTTGCAGCCGAGTCCCCTGCTAAGAGCATGTCCGATGTGAAACCTCCAAATCCGCTAGACTTTGAGGAGGAAATGGCTTTCATCATGCAAAGATTCAGTAACTTCAGGAAAAACTACTCCAAGTATAAGAAAAACTACAAGGAGAATCCCAGAAGAAACCAGAAAGCTGGAAGCTGGAAAGTTGAATGTTACAACTGCCACAAGATAGGACACATCCAAATGGATTGTCCCGAGCTCAAGAAGGATGAAACCAAAAAGGAGGTGGCCAGAAAGGAAGACAGAAGAAAAGCTCTCATCGGAGAAGACCAGGAGCATGTCGAATCAAGCGGCGGCTTCTTTTCTGATGACGACGAGGAATATGATTGCCTGATGGCAAACTTGGCTGATGAAGAGGTAACCTCTAAACCTACCGGTTCGAATAATAGCTCAGCCATGTCGCAAGATATGGATTTACATGAATCGGTAAATCAATTATTCAAAGATTTTGAAACACTTAAATCTGCACATCAAGCTGTATCAGCAGAGAAGACTAAGCTGCAAGATGAGAATAGGCGGTGAAAAATGATTTTGAAAAACTCAGTCTAGATTTAAATAAGACCGAGACAAATACGGTGATTTTAAAAACTGTGCAAGTGCCAATACAATTTGAGATAGACCGGCTAAATATTTTACTTAAAGAAAAGTCACCTGCACTTGCTCATGCCAAAGCCGAGTTTACTAAGCCGGCACAGATAAATAAAACTCAGGCGCAGGAAATAACCTCCCGAAAGCGTCGTTAACCCCCGGGACGAATTGTGCACTAACAAGAGGCCACTATATTCCGATCGGGCCTTGATATGATCCCCACACTCCCTCTAGTTCTAAAACCACTTTCATCAAGGGAGAAACAATGGTCTCGATCACGAGCCTGTATAAACCGAGTTTCAAAAACAGCAACAATGAAAGTCAAACGTCTAGCTGCAATCGAGTTACACTGCATGACCCACCTAGACAGCGACTAGGCGATGGCCTGCAAAAGCAAGAAATTGCATAACATGCCCACTATTACCAACAACTCCCTAAAAATAGATTTCATAATGGGAGGGGGATGGAAACCTCAAGGTTATCCAAATTACCAAAACGAACAAGTGTGGAGACCACAAAGGTTTAACAAATGGTCTCGGCTAGATTTAGAAATGGCCCACACTATTTTGAGGAATATCCGTATACAATCCAACCAGGAGATTTAGACCTCGACCACTGTGCACCGTATAAGGGTTATAATAATAATAATAATTCCTATAATCCAAGGAGAAATCAATTCTCCAGAAACCACCTAACCCCAAAGGACCCACACAAACTTGGGTTCCTAAAACTCTGATTGTTTACTTGCACAATAGGTGTAAGGACTTCCAACACATCTCCTCAAGCTCTAATTTTGGATGTTAAGAGTTGTTTGTAGACTGGATGCTCAAGGCACATGACCGGAACAAGAAGATGCCTTGACTAAATATATCAAAGAAAGAGGTCCCGATGTAACCTTTGGAGATAGCTCTAGAGGACAGACAAAAGGCTTTGGAGAGCCGCACCGAGGAAACATTGTAATATCCAAAGTCCATTATGTCAAAGGTCTCAAATACAACCTCCCGAGCATAAGCCGCGACGAGAAGAATCTAGTAGTCTTCACCATCTTGAAGTGTATGGTGATAGACATCTTATCTGGAGAAATAAAGCTACAAGGTTTCCAAGAAGAGATGTATACATGATTGATTGGAACACAGGAACACCTAACTCTGTTTTCTATCCAAGAGTAGGCGAGAATGGATGGTCGTGGCACAAAAGACTATGTCACCCGAACTTCAAAGCCATCAACAAGATTAGCTCTCGGAAGCCGTGGTCGAGGACTTCCAAATGAAGCATTCAAGAAGGAAGCACTGTGATGCATGTCGAAGGGAAAGCAGACTAAGGCGTCGTTCAAGCCGGCACCTTACAACGCTCACAACAAGGATCTTAGATCTACTCCATGGATCTATTTGGTCCTATCAAGCCAAGGACTTTGAGCGGCGTAAAGCATGCTCTTGTGATTGTAGATGATTATTCAAGGTACACTTGGATCATTTTTCTATACAAGAAAAGTGAAACCTTGACCAAGTTACCCGAGCCGAGAAGGATCCAGAATGAGAAATCCCTCTCCATAATCAAGATCGATCGATAGAGGAGGAGAGTTTCTCAACAAGGCGATAACCGATTTCAGCGATCGAATGGGATCCAAGATGAGCTCTGCAGCCTGTGACGCCCCCAGAATGGTGTTCCGAAAGAAGGAACAGAACCACGAAGGAAGCAAAGGCAAGGTCCATGATTGCGAAGCGGACCTACCCAAGAGGTTCTCGGGCTGAAGTCAACACACACTGTCACACCTGCACAGGAGTATGATAGTAGGAGACATGGCAAAACTCCTATGAGGTTTGGAATAATAGAACTCCTACCGTTGCTTACTTTCATGTTTTTGGTTGTAAGTGTTTCATCCACAACAACGGTAAAACACACTAAATGCCTTTGATGCTAAAACTGATGATGGTCTATTTATGGGATATTCCCAAAGAAGCAAGGCATATAGAGTTTTCAACAAAAGAACCTTAGTTGTGGAGGAAACACCCCATGTTGTTTTTGATGAATCTACTGTTGAGTACAGAAATGACTTGAGCAAATTGAGAACAAGCTCAAGTCAAGAACCCTTGAAGAAGTCATTATACATGACACTGAATGGTGGACTCACCTGCAGATCACCGATGACCCAACTGCACTGATGAAGACCAAATGAGTCGACAAAGACTCATCTGCACCTGCAACCAAGCCGCAGATGACAAGGCGTAGCCGATCCATTGGGCACTGTAATCCAGCAGATGCAGATAACCACCAGAGCAATCCAACAGGGGGAACAAACCCGAAGAGGACGAGATCCCCAAATGGCTCAAGGATCATCCAATTCAGCAAATTATTGGAAAGTTGATCGATGGAGTCAAGACAAGACAGTCAACTCTACCAGCAGAATGGCGATGTTCTCATGTTTCATGTCGCAAATTGAACCCAAGACAATGTAACAAGCCCTGGAAGATTATTCATGGATTAATGCCATGCAAGAGGAATTGGAGCAGATGGAGAGAAACAATGTTTGGGAACTAATGCATGCACCTAATCACAAGAAAGTTATTGGCACCAAATGGGTGTATAAAAACAAGAGTGATGAAGACGGAGTCGTTGTTAGGAATAAAGCCGACTCGTAGCAAAAGGATATGCACAATGTGAGGGAATAGATTTTGATGAAACTTATGCACTGTTGCAAGATTAGAAGCCATCAGACTATTCCTCGCATATGCCGCATTCAAGGATTTTGAAGTCTACCAGATGGATGTGAAAAGTGCGTTTCTAAATGGAATCCTAGAAGAAGAAGTCTATGTAAAGCAACCTCCGTGTTTTGTCAAAGGAGACAAAGTCTATAAGTCATTGAAGGCTCAGTATGGACTCAAGCAAGCACCGAGAGCATGGTATGAAACACCTGCCTGTGTTTCTTGAGAAAAATGGATTTTGCAAAGGAAAAGTGGACAAGACCCTATTCAGAGTGGAGCACGAAGGCCACATTCTAATAGTTGATTTATGTGGATGACATCATATTCGGGTCAACCAATCCAGAACTATGTGAGAAATTCTCCAACCTCATGCAAGGAGAATTCGAGATGAGTATGATGGGAAAGCTTAACTTCTTTCTCGGATTACAAGTTAGCGAGATGGAAAAAGGAATTTTCATCAATCGTGCAAAGTATACCCGAGATCTCATCAAGAGATATGGAATGGAATCACCAAACCCGCAAGAATTCCAATGAGCACAAGTACTCACCGGATGCGACGAGGCGGGAATATCATTGACTCAACCCACTACAGAGGACTCATCGGATCTCTTCGTACCTAATCGCAAGCAGTGCCGGACATATCATATGCGGTTGGAGTTTGTGCAAGATTCAGTCAAGCCGAAGCAATCACACCTAGATGCACTAAGAGAATAATTAAGTACCTAAAGTCTACCATTAATGTTGGTGTGGTACCCCAAGGATGACAACTTCGAGCCGTCAGATACTCGATGCGGATTTCACGGATGCAAAATCAATAGGAAGAGCACCAGTGGAACGTGTCAATTCCTAGGAACCAGATCGATATCTGGTTTAGCAAGAAGCGTGTTTCTAACTCTATCTCCACTACAGAGTCGAATACCTAGTCAGCAGTAGTCATAGCATGCGATCCTATGGATCAGACAACAATTAAGGGACTACAATATTATTGCCAACGAAGTTCCTATATGGTGTGACAACAATAGTGCTATTGCAATAACCAACAATCCGGTTTTGCACTCAAGGACGAAGCACATTGACGTTAAGCACCATTTCATTCGAGACCACGTGCTTAACAAAAGGGTTAGAGTTGAAAGAGTCAAAGACAAGACTACCAAATAGCTGACATCTTCACCAAACCCCTGCCAGAAGAGAGATTCCTAGAGCTGAGCAGAGATCTTGGATTACTAGATTGGGAATCTAGTTCTGAAGCAAGTTGAAGGAAGGACGAACCCCCCCCCAGAATCAGCCTAAGCTGATGCAGGCGAGAAGACGAAGGCCAGTCGAAGCAACTTAGTCAGACAGAGTACCAAAGCAGAAGTCAAACTCACCAGAGCAGAGCGGTCAACACCAACGAATCGACTCCTAAGTTCTCTAAACTGATCTCTAATTTTCAATTTTATCTGCCATATTTATAATATTATTTTGGCTTAAGAAATAGCATTTAAAATACATTTTATAAGCCAAGTAGCAATTTTAAATACACGCGTCACACGCCCATTTAATTAACCTCTACGGTGGCCAATCAGAATCAACCGTCAATTTTCAAATGGGGCCACCGATTCAAATTTGAAATTCAAAAGAATATGAAAAGGCGTACCACCGTTTAAACTTATAATAAACTAATCCAAACGTCACTTCATCTTCTTTATAAGGAAGAAAACCCTTTCACTTTCCTCTTTACGCTTTCAGAAACCCTAAAAAATTCACAGAGCAAAATACACACTAAATCCTAAAATCTTTTTGCAGAAATGGCATCATTGTGGAGCAAACTTAAAGGCGATGAAGGACCAGGTTATCTTTTCCATGGTCGTCGATTTCGAGGGATTACTGGAAGCAAATCTAGACGACTTTGATATGCTCGACCTAATCCGAGCGATGAAACTGAACGGCATCTACCCGTTTCTTGAAATCAACCCCCAACACTTGTTCAAAGAAGACGTGGTTGAATTTTACCGCAACGCGTACCTAATTCAGCACCAGATTCAGAGCACCGTCGGTGGAGTTCAAGTCACCATCGTCTGAGAAGATTCGCTCTGTATTCGGGATGAAAAATAGCGGTTTGGCGGTCGAAGCACTCAAACAATCACCCGCCGAGACATGGAAGACGATTGTCGAAAATGTCCCGGAGAAGTTGAAGTTCACGGCGAAAAGAAATGAATTGAAAAGAGTTTACCGAGTCGCACTGGACATCACAAATAAAATAGTCATGGGAATGGCAGGAAGCTATGACCAACTATCATCCTCAAAGTTCATGGTATTGGGTGCGCTAATTCAGCGAGAAGAAGTTGACTGGGCCGATTACATTTTCAGGCAACTTGTTCGTGAAGTGAACAAGGTCGAATGGCTCGAGGGAGAGAAGAAGTTCAAGACTAAGTTGGCGTTTGGAACGCATCTTAGTTGGTTCTTGGAGCAGACTGGAGTGGCCAAGGGAAACATTGACCCTTTCCACCCGAACAAGAGGCTTGGTCATATGGACCATGATAAGAAAAAGGTTGGAGTCACTGGGAGGGCAGCCCAGATATTGAAGGACTTACGGACTCAAGCTTTTGCCCTAGGTACGATCTCGAGGACTCGGACCAACTGCGCACGAGGTCGGAGCTGCGGTCGAGTCCGAGCATGAGTCCGATGACACTCCAATCGCCATCCGTTTCAAGAGAAGGGGACCAGCCCGAAGGACCTTCCAACTGCGGTCATCACCGAACCCTCTCCAAAGAGGCCAAGGAAGCTGCAGTTGATAAAGGAGATCAGCCTGAACATCATGCCACCACCAGCCTACTCCCACCACCTGCACTGCTCGCCCTGTGCACCGAAACAAGAATTGTACTGTCATTACTCCTCCCGTATACATGACCGAAGAAGAGGAAGCAGGTCTTATCATATCTATCCTGAAGCAGACTACTCATTCAATCTTTTAGAAAACAACACTTTTAATCTTTCCATAGAACAACTACGGCTTGTCAAGCCACAAGAGAAAAACATTCTTTTGTCAATATTTTTAAAGAGTGGAAAACTCTTAAAACCATGTCCTTTTCAAATTTTCAAATTTTTATTGAAACTAGTGGTTGGGATTACCCCAAGCCACGGAGGATGTCTGACCGATTTTTGCAAGGAGTCAGACTTAACCTTACTCCTCCAGGATAACTGGTTCATGTCTCACTTTGAGACTAACATGGACCATTTTATCCACTCTATAATGTTGAGTGTTTTTGATGGTACTTTTGGAGAAGAGGAGGAAGAGAAAGAAGAAAAGGAGATTAGAATAGAAGAAGTTGATGAAGAGAATGAAATTATCAATTTGGTAGAGGAGGATGAAGAAGCAAAAGAAGAACAAGAAGAAATCATACCAGTTGAAAAGGAGACAGAGGAAATTGAAAAAAACAGAAGAAGTGGAAGATGAGGAAGATGAAGAAGAAGGAGAAGAGGTGGAGCAAGAAAAAGAAGAAGAAAATAAGGATGATGATGATGATGAAGGAGAGAAGGACAAGGATGATGCTAAGGATGATGATGATGATAATGATGATCATGATGATGGAGGTGAAGGAGGAGCTGGTGTGGCGGCTGGAGAAGAGAGAGAAAAAGATGAGGAGAAAGAAAAAGAGAAATCTGATGAAGAAGAAGGGAAAGAGGAAGAAAGAGAAAAGGAGCCGGAGAAGGAGCCGAGCACACAACGAAGCTGCAGATAGGATTGTTGTGCCTCCCGGTACACCACTAGATGCGGAGCCGGGCAGAGGACTCAAGGTCGCACCCAGAGAAGACTCTATCTCGACCTCCTCGCCGCAGACAGAGCCTGCAATGAGTGGCTCCCTTGTCGAAGGCTCAGGAGAACACTCCCCATCAGCCTCGCTTATCTCCCAACATGATCCGAGCCGATCAAGCTGATTGTCGAGACACCCTTGGGAGTCTGTCAACACAGTCACTCGACCTTCAACAGATAAATGCCAAGATTGATACCTTGTCGCAAAGACAGATCCCTCAGCCTCCTCCTCCTACAAATAGCAGAATGCCTTTTGGCATGTCTGACTGGATGAGCCGCATGGAGCACCAGTTAACAACCCTCATTGATCTTTGGCAAAAGGGGGAAGAGAGGATGCAGGGGAAGGGAGAGAATTCGAAGTAAGAAAAAGCAGGATGTTCCCGGCCTTGAAGGACCATCTAGCACGGAGAGGAAGGAACCCGTAGAAGAAGAAGACAAGGCCGACTGACCAAGGGAAGCGCAGATGACCAGAGGCGGCTTGAACCTACTCTTGAGTGGGAAGGTCGGAGCTATGGTATGTGGAAGATTTACGCCACTTGAAGCTATTGAATTTTGGGAGCCGCTAGGAAGAAGTTTATCGAGACTTTTATGTCTGGGAACTTCTTCAGATGACAAACTCTCCTCAGAGATTTTCATCAATCGGATGGAAGCAGTTCATCCCAAGCTTTGGGCTATCCTAAAGAAGCACGCAAAAGAACAAAAAGCTTTTCCCATGATCCCTAAATTCGTAGTCAAGAAGCACCATCCGCATGGATGGTGAACTTGATGAACTAAAACTCCAGAGGAAATCAAGCGAGTCCGCCTTGAAAACAAATTCAGATCGCAGGAGGAGCAGGACTTGCACTCTAGTGGTGAAAAGGAAGTATGGCCTTGCTCCACCAAGGCAAGACCCATTGAGCCAAACCATTCGGACTCGCCAAGCACTTGCTCGCAGAGGCAGAGGAAGAGGCAGATGACCTTTTATATTTTTTCTTACTTGTAATTTTATTTTTACGTACTTAAACATTCTTGTATAATTTCTATGATAAGTCGAAAACTTTTATGAACAAATTGAATGACAATTTTCCAGCTTGTCTCAATATTAGATCGATTTCGCTTTGTCTTGCACTTAAGTGCAGACTTGGCCATTTGATTGCTTAGTTTTGCCATCATCAAAATAGGGGGAATTTGTTAGGAATACTTGTTAGATTTTGATGATGTCATTAATTTAAAATCAAATGTTTATTTATTGGCGAAATGTAAGGAAGAACCAAATGAGTATCTTCCATAGGCCAAAATGTGTTAAGTATAAAATTGGCAAAATGTAAAGAAGAACCAAATAAGTATCTTCTGTAGGCCAAAGTTAGTTAGGCTGAAAATCGGCTAAGTACTAAAGTACAGTCTAGTCTATCAAGAGAAGTACAGCCGACTCCAATCAGAGTAGCCCTGGTCAACTAAAATTTATCAGAGAAGTTTGACCAGATCACAATGAGGAACCTCGTGGAAGTCACCCGATCGGACAAGTCTCAAACAAGATATAAATGAGACGACTTACCTGCAGAGAAGTAAGCTGCACTTCAGTCTACTCAACTACAGCCTAGTACTCCAAAGTCCACGTCAGCATGCTTTGAAAAGTCAAATATTACGGAAAGCTCACATGCAACGTGAAGGGACAAATTGGAGTGATTCCCGCAAGAGATATGATTTATTTAAATCATCCTGACCCACCGTGAAGACGTTAATCCTTTTATATTCAAAAGATTCGGCGCTCACATGCAGAAGTCATCACAACGGTCTGAAGATGAAATTAAATAATGGGAATCCAGCCTTGCAACGTTCAGAAAAGATTAAACAATGAAGTCTCTCTCCAACGGACGGATTTGTTCAGATTTGCAACGGCTACAAGGAAGAAGCTCAGAGATCGTGATCTATATATATCCAGAGATTTGAAACTGAGCAATCCACCGGTGCGAACTTATACTCTAAGCGATCAAAGCAAACAAAGCAATCCTAAGCAAACAAATAGCATCGAGAAAAAGAGCAGATCCAAAAGTTCATATTCAAGGAAGCTCTTTAGTTGGAGAAGACAAACACTCTTGTCTTTAAATCTTGAGTAAGGGGTACTTCATGGTTGAAGTAGCATCAGTAAAGGCATCCGAGGATCAAGGATCAAGAGGTGCAAGGCAAAGTTTGTGTACAACGGCACGGAATTCCACCGTTGGAAGTCGTTGTAGTTTGTAGTGAATCACCGTAATATTTATCATTTGGTTGAGAATTATAGTGAATTCATCTCCAATCAGTTTGGAGAAAAGTGGATTAGTAGAGGATTACCCCACCTCTGAGACCACTATAAATTGCTGTGTTATTCTTCGCTTTACTGCATCATACTCTAACTGCTGCATCCATTGTTAAGTGTTTCATTAAGTTAATATATATATTCGTCATCAGCTGACTTCCGCACATATCCAAGAACAAACGACTCCTAGTCATTTGTTTGATCATCAGCTGAAGAAACTCACTCTTCGAGAAAAAGAGTTCAAGAGTTTCTACAAGTCTATTCACCCCCCCCTCTAGACTTGTTTCTGGACGACTTGTGACCTACAACAACATGTAAAGAACGAGATAGAGTTTAGGAACTTACAACCACCGTTCGCATGAAGACGTAGGCAGTGCAGTGATGTCATTCACGGCCGGTTACCTCAAAAGACATAAATGACCCCTATTTTAACCCAACGGCCAAGATATCCATAATCTTAGCTCTGATACCATATTCTGTAACACCCCCGATATATTCAGGGATATTACAGCGCCGTAAATCCTTTACATAAGGATTTACAAGGCTGAAGAATTTAACAGACATTAAAAAGTACTAACGAATGGAAATAACGGAATTAAGGTACAACAGTTCTTACCAAATACTGAAAGTACAATTGTTCAACAGGAACTCAATAATACATCACCAAATTCAAATCCATCACAAATGACTTCGTACTCGAGTACTTATTGAAATAACAATTAAATAATAGATAAATAAACCCGGCCGAAACATCACTCTGCATCCTCGTCGTCATGCAGCTCCAGTGGTTGTTTTCCTGCTCTCCTGGATCCTGAACATAAACAAAATGTTCACCCCCGAAGGGGTTAGCACAACGATGCTAGTACAAGTACCACAACGTATTATTCATATCACACGAATAACATAAATGACAAGAAAAATACCAACGAGTCTTCTCCTACGAGAAACTCATAAATGACATACATAACTGATAATCACAACATGATATCATAACATACACATGGTAATTCCGTCGATCCAGCGTTCACTGCCTAGAACCCACGATGATCCCGTCAGACTAACCCGTGGTGGAAAAACCCGTCCGATGATCCAACAAGACGCTAGCATAGATCCCCGATGATCCCGCTTGACCAACACGAGGTGGACATACAACAACGACATACATGCACGACAATATGTATAACAACAATACATAAAACAATTAAAGTACTTGCCTCGATTTGAAGACAATAACAACACTTCCACGAAAATGAACACTCGAAGGTCGTCCTCCTCAATCAATCACGTAACGAGACCAAACCTTAACAAAAGAAATGATAGAGGATTTATCTCACGTTGTACGAATGTTTAACAATTCGATTAACGGCCAAGAGTTCATTAAATGCAATCTGCCTGAACTGCTTAGCGCACGCTAAGTACTCTGTGTAGCGTGCGTTAAGTCTGCCCGATAGCGCACGCAAACAACAAAGTCTAGCGTACGCTAACTATGTATGGTCAGTACTTCACTGATCAGTCGACTGACTCGTCTGATGGTCTAGCGTACGTTACGTACCAAACGTAGCGTACGCTAACTCGTGCTCGATAGCGCGCGTTAATCTACATAGCTTAGCGTGCGCTATCTATGCATGGCAGTTTACTGCTGAGTAGTAAACTGTTCTTAACAAGATCAAAACAATGAAATCTTCCGTGATAATTCATGTTACCTCCATGACTATCATGTTCATACCCCTATGAATGATTTTACGGATAAAGACAACTTCGGATTCAAGGATATGCATACCAATATAAAACCATATTCCATTCCGACTACAAATCTTCATACGACAATTCGAAAAGCTTAACAGTTGATATCAACACCTTATATCAATCAATATTATCATGTTGAAGTTGTTTAAATGTTCCATCTATACTAGATAAATCTTTCCATGATCAATCCTTTAGATTTATCTAACAATAATGATTGTTAAAGTCAAGTCCATGATTATTATGAAGTCATCTACTAGATTCGAATTACCAATGATAGAAGCTTCTCTTTACATATTCAGTGTAATAAGATTCGAATCATGATGATTATAATCAAGGTACTTAAGTCTTATTCATCTCACTATTCCAAACATGATATACTTGGATAATTCATCTATGAAAATCCATATCTTGTTAACATGATCATCCAAAATGTTAGAATCCAACTCTAAGTCTTGAGATAGATTGAACATACCTTAATATGATGAAAATCACTGAACCGTAAGGTAGAATCCAACTCCGGTTGGTTGTATGCCACTCCAAGGTGCTATTCCTCTTCAATGATTACTCCCAAGTGATAGCCAATATATAAACACCAACAATATGTGTTCCAAGTATGTAGTAGGATATCTCTGCTCTCTGGCCTCTCAAGTATGCAGAAGGAACGAGTAAAATGTAAGCCAGAACGAGTTGTTGTCCTATTTATAATATTCTGCATTTTAACAAGTTAGCGCACGCTACTAAGCATTCCTTAGCGTGCGCTAATAATGGTTGACTTCAGAATTGTCCGGGCTCGTCCGCGGGAATCTTATCCGGACCCATGTCCCGGCTGGCGCATGTGCTAGCTATCCCGCTCAATAATTGAGTCCTTAGCGCACGTTACTCCTACCTGCATAGCGTGCGCTAATAATAGCCCGATAGCACGCGTTAAGATACATTCTTAGCGTGCGCTATCACGAGGTTGCATGAGCAATTTTGCATGTTTCTATACTTATGTACAATGATATCAATGCACGAAATATCATACTCCAATAATCAAAACCACCAATCCGAATAATACAGGGTTTGAATATAGATGAAATACACCGTAATAAATCCGGATATTACATTGTTGGCATTTAAATTGAGTTTAGAGTCGGACAGTTTTTCCCAAGAAAAAGTCGAGATATTATTTGTTCTATGATGGGAAGTTTAGTAACCGGGGGTATTCACGTGACCCGTTGTTTACCCTCGCGTAAAACAGCAACCTTGACATGCGGGACTTGCTATTCGAGTTTTTTTTCTCCGCTGTAGAGGGGGGCTTAGTAACTAGAAGCATCCATGTGCCCCATGAGTGTCTTTTACGTCAAACGGTTCCCCGATACATGAGAATAGAAATCCACCCTAGGATCATCCCGATGAAATATCCCGAGAGTCGAAACCTAGTGGTTAACTCGAATCTTATTATTGATCATACATAAGGGGATGCTGTCCTAAGAGTAATTTTGATAATGAAACTCTTGAATTTTGCCACTAGACTGTGGAACTGGGCGAATTGGCTGGTTTAATCTAACCCTTCATATTGACGGTCGGTTAAATTCACGATTGTTAATCTTTGAGTTTGATTTTCTTCATGAACGATTGATTAGGACTGAAATTGGTTACTTTGTGGAATCAGTGTCCTAGACGTAACTCACTATTACGATACTTGTATTATTCTTTGAGATTTTCAGGGTAGTATTGATTAAGTTGAGCACTATGGATTTGCATGATTATTCACGATACATTTTGTTTAAAATTATAATTTTTTGCTTGAGGACAAGCAAAGGCTCAAGTTTGGGGATATTTGTTAGGTGTATTTTTATGCGCTTTTATATCATTATTTTATATCCATCTTGAGCCTAAATCAGCATAAATGAGCTTTTAATGCATTATTTTTATATGTTTTGCAGGAAATCGGAGTCCGGAAGCCAAAACGATGAAAAACGGGCGAAAATAGCAGTTTTTGGTCATGAGCCGCGGCACACACCAAGTGAACCGCGGCACACGAAGACAACCAGCGAATGATGTGCACACTGTACTGTGTGCCGCGGCACACACCAAGTGAGCCGCGGCACAGAAAGCGCAAAAAGACGCTGTAAGTATGCTGAATTTGATAGTGGGCCATGGAGGTATATCAGCTTTGGGCCGCATAGGAGCACAAAAAGGTGAGGGAATTGATTTCCTGGGAAGAAGAGAAAACTACTGGAGGGGATAAAAGAAATGAGATAAAAAGACAAAAAAAAAGAGAGGAGAACCAGGGGGATATAGGTTTTCGGCAGAAGAAAACAAGGAGAACACAAGGAGGAGATTTGTGGGCGACGACAAGACCACGGATCCCTACGGTTTTTCTGCATCTTAGTTTTTAGATCTATTCGAGTAGGATTTTGATTGTAGCCAATTTCATGACGGTTTGATTATTTATTATTATTTCGATTTACTCGTTATTCTATTGAATTGGATTCTTCTTACTGTTCTTAATGCTTTTTAATTGTCTGGCCAACAGTTAATTTGTTTTGAATGTCTTTATGGATTCGGGAGATGAAATTTAGGCATAGTTCTTGTTAGACGAATCATAATTTTCGTGAGATAGGGATATACTCATGCGAATTGTGAAGCTTGTTATTGTGGGAATTCTTGAACTGTTTTGGCTATTAATTATCTAATTCGAATAGGGATATATCGAGTTAATAATTCGTAGTATTTTCTATCGACCTTGGGAAAGGCTTTAGAATAATTCAGGAATTCCTGGCTTACAAGCAATTGAATAATAGTGAATTGAATCGAATAAATATCATTCCCGATTGTTTGAGGTGAAAATCATAATCCTACACGTTTATTAGTATTATTATTATTAGTACTATTATTTATTTTCTGCAATTAGTTTAGATATAAACTCTATTTAATTGTTCTTCAAATAAAATTGTGAGTTGACTAAATTTTGGTACTTAGTGAAATCAGTCCTCGAGGGAACGATACTTTACTTATCACTTTATTACTTGTTGACACCATGCACTTGCGGCATATTGTGAGGGAATTTCCCACAACACTACGTCTCAGGATGTGTCGATATCCCAGGCTATAGTCGATTATAACCAGCAGATGTGTTATTTTCGTGAACAAGTGAGAAGTGAAGCGGATAATATACATACTTTGATATACGCACGAAACCCCATATATGATAGAGCATGGCTCCTCTCATGTGTACTACTTTGAAAGAGGCTGGTTCAGAAAGTAAGAGACTGAAGGCCTCATGTAGTTTTTCAAAGGGTCAGAGGAGTGAGTTCCATGAGCTTGTTGTTTCAAATTGTTCTTCTGGGACAACTCATCGTTCTTTTGATCAGTCCAAGAATCTTACTCCTGTAATGAGTAAGGTGAGCGGTGTGAATACATGTTTCAACTATAGCCGTGTGGGTCATGCAGACAAAAATTATCGCTCGCTGCAGGTTAACTCAAGTGTGGTCAAGTGGGGCACCAAGCGGTGCATTACGAGACCGTTGCTAAGATGTTTGAAAACCGGGGTTCCGCTCTTACTCCTGGAGGGGCCAGTGGTGCCCGATGATGGCGGTTCTTGGGTTGATTGTGGATTGAATCTTGTGTGGGTATTTGATATTGGTTGCTTGAATGCTTTTGTTTTGTTATGTAGCACCTTGATGTTTCTTGTTTTAAGTTTCGGGATGAAACTTATTTTTAGTGAGGTAGAATGTAACATCCGAGATTTTTATTTCTGATTTTTCGTGAATTGATTTTCATGTTATGCTGAATATATTTTCGTTGTCGAGTAGTTGGAATTATTTTCTCGTTCACTAACATGTGCTGATATCGTGCTGCCGTGTTTACCATTTAGCGTGGATTATATGGTGTGTGTGTGTGTGTTTATGTGATGGTGTGTCGTGCTTCTTCATGTGTTTGTCTTCATTTTGGACTGTTGGTGCTGTACGTTACTGTTTCATCACATGTTGAGTGATTGTTGTTTTCGTCGAGAAGCTTCGTCATTACATCGAGTTTTTAGAGCAGAATTACTACTTGTCCAGAGTGCATTGGCGCACGCTAAGAGATGTAATTAGCGCCGCGCTAACTGAAGGATGAGACAGAATATACTAGAGACCGAGAATAGAAGCTACTGAAATCAGGGCTCGTCAGCGCACGTTAAGGAGCTTAACTATCACGTGGTAACCGTACTGTCAGGTAGAACATGCTGAAATTTTGGCACGTTAGCGCATGCTAATCAGTGTGCCTAGCGCGCGCGCTAAGCTGTCCAGTATATATACTGGACAACAGTTCTTCTTCTGCATTTCTCATATATTCTATTCTCTCGCGGTGGCTGAGGCGATTTGGCAACGGTTGGAATTCTTGGACCGATTCCACTCCATGTAAATGTGTTTTGGAAGGTCTTAGGTGATGATAACATCATCTAATCCGTTGTTCTTCATTGGATCAAGGTACTTTTCCTCAAATCTCTTAGGATTGACTTTTGGGAAAACCTCTTGATTTCTAATTCTAACTCGATTTTGATGAATCGATTAGTATTTATGATTTTGTTGATTGCGTTCTATGGATTGTATATCCATAATTCGAGTTTGTTTAACCCGGTCGACGATTTGAGTGTTCTTGAGAAATCTTGAACATTTAATGGTCGATTAAATGTTTCAATGAGTTTTCTTCGGGTGTTGGTTGTGTTTTCCATCGTTATTAATTGTTCTTCTCGTAGTTATGGTGGTGTTGTTGCCTTCTCGCGGAAGTTGTAACTTTCAGGGCTTTCCGGTCGGACCGCGTTCGCCGGAGTATTCTTTTGTTGATTCCGAAGAAAGTATATTGCATATACAATTCATTTCTTGTGAATGGAAGTTATGTGTTGGGTTGTGATGATTATTTTACCTTTTTGAATATGGTTCGTGTCAATTGGTTAAGAATTGTTTGTCTTGAATGTTCGTGGTGTTTATGTTATTTTGGAATGTTCATCATTGTGGAATTCTATTGGTTGCGATAATTGTGTTAGATTATTTGTACATCTAGATATGTATCGTGTTGTGTGTTGATTGTGAGATTTGTTGTGCTGACTGTGTATTGTTTGTGATGATGATTGAAATATCGATGTTGTGATTTGTGTGTTCGTTGTGTGAAGTTTGTGATGATTGATGTAATGATTGACCGTGGACATTATGCGTGAATCAACGTGAATGTTCTGTGTTATGTTGCTAAGTTCACTCGTGTAGGTTCGACGCGGCCTACGAGGATTCATGGCAAGGGATCATGGGATCGAAACTTAGTATGTGGTGTTGAGGTCCAATCGTGCGGGTCTGGCGAGGCCTACGATGACACAGGGCAGAAGATCATGGGATCAGGACACAGCACGTCCAACCGTGTGGATTCGACAGGGCCTACGGTAACTCATGGCGAGAGATCACGGAGTCGGGATTGTATGTTGTGATTGTTGTGTTTGGCTCAATTCGTGTGAGTTATCGAACCTATGGAGACACGTGGCAAGAGATCACGAGCATGTTTGATGTATTGTTTGGCTCAATCAGTGTGGGTTTATGAACCTAGGGAGACACGTGGCAGAATATCACGGGGTCGCGAGCATGTTTTGGATGTTTAAGGACTTCGAAATGCTAGTTTTGAATATGATTGTTGGGTGGAGACCAAAGTTATTTTTAAAAAGGATTTCTGTTTCATAAACCTCTTGTGATGTGAAATGAGATTTGTGACTGAGACCCTATCATTTTGAAAAAGTTTTAAAACTTCGAATTTAAGCTCCGAAAAGACTTTTCTGTTTTCTAAAACTCTCGGGTTGATGATTCTTTTTCAAAGACTTTAGTTTGTTTGTTTTATATATCACTAAAACCTCTGGGGATAGCTGTTGAATGATTGTCATTATCTGATTCGTGACTGATGTTTGCGTGATATATTTTGTATAGTTATGATACTTGTACTAGCAAATACTAATCAATCGAGAGTCTGATTATTGTTTGTATTGTTAAGTTGTATCCCATATCTATTGTAGTGTATTTTGACCCCTGCATAAGTATGTGTTGTAATGAGATTTTTTTGGTTCTGCTTTCGATATGTGATCTTGACGGTCCGTGTATTGTGATTTTTAAATAAATCGATCCATGTCGTTATGTAGTGTGACCCTTGTCGGTCAAACAGTAGATTGTCTTGTGGTATTTAGCCTAGTAGATCCTTTAAAAAGGGTCTACAACGTGTGACATTCTGGGGTCGTTACACGAAATTCCCAACTTTTGGAGTCAACCAATCATTGTGTCAATGTATCCCCACCGGTTGGGATATTCAGCTTTTTTAGATTGACAAATGTCGCGCAGTTGTACGTAAATTTGTGAGCACTTTCCCCGTGATGATGCACGGATAAGGAATCTTATTCTGCGTCAGCATCGAGCCTGCATAATGACATATGGTGTTGTAGATGTGCTCTCCCAAATACATTTTCTTTCGGTGCAAGATAGCATAGATTGCTCACAAATTACCGATAGAGATGGATGTGAGAGTTGAGGTGGGATATAGACTTTTGGTTGCCCACGTACATAAGTACCACATATCAGTGGTTAAGGCGGTTGAATCCTACATGGGCTTATTTATTTCGATTTGCCCATGTTCCTCTAGTTGTAATGCCCACTCGGGGACTCTCTCATCCAGGGCTTCCTCATTTTGCATAGTAGGAATTATAACCGTATTTATGTTGTTAATGCCCAAATATGATTCTATAATTGTCGGCGAGAACTTGATCTTTTTTCCGTTAATGGTCGTTGTATGATGGCCTGGATAAGTCTCATCGACACATGCTTTGTTGAAGTTTTTGTAAAAGTTCAGTACTAGCGTTGGATTACTATTCGGTAGAGCGGAGACGAACCTCTCCCAACCAAAACTAACGAACATTGTCACGAATGTCCATATCTCTATGTATCTGTCAGGATGACCGCAAAAATCATCAAATTTGAACAATCTTTCCTTGATGCAGCATGCGTTTTGTTGCTTCCGAGCCGGGGCGGGTGCTTTTGAGGATGACCTGGTCTTTTTCTTGCCTTTGCTTCTTTTGGTTACCACTTTTCCACCAAATCATATTTGGGTGACAAGTTAGTTTTACACGAAACTTTCACATATCAAACTCCACATTAGGACTATTACCGATGCACAAAAATATTTTGTACAATTAGTATAGGCAAAAACACAACCTAAACCCTTTTAAATATTCAACTAACAATCATTGAGGCTTTTTATCGAACACTTGAAGTGCGACGTTCTTGAAGTTCAAGTAAAATTATTCTATTATTATCAAGTACTCCACAAATCGGCCAAAATAATAATGAACAATTACATTGCAATCACCATTTCCTTGTGATCTTTACATCGATCTCAAGAGTTGAAAAAATCTACAGCTCCCCCTAATGCTTACATTCATATATCGCTGCCTCGTTAAAAACCCTGCCAAGTAACAAAACACTGTGGGAAAAATAAACTTTGGTCTAAGGAAAAGAGTGCAACATATGTAAGTATGTTCCATTATATCTTACATATTTCTCGTTATGATCATTCCATCAATCAAGAGGATTACAAGTTACATTATGTTCATAAATGTAAGTATGCTCATCAGTGGCATTACTTAACCGCTAGTTCCTCACAAGTGTGGAATGATAGTTCTAAATCATGTACACTCACGGACTGATTCATGCAAAGCAATAATCATGTCATGAAGAAGGTAGCCAAGAGGGGTTTGCTTAGTCGATTTCCAAGACATACCAACACATACTTTGTGGTAGTTGCTTCGGCACCAGCATTTACTTTAGCATTTGCCTTTTTGGAAGCAGCTTCATTTGCCTGCTTGTAGGGAAAGAATAGTCCTAAGTCAATAGTTTCTTTTAAGTATCAGAAGATATTCTTGATACCATTCCGTTGACGTTGCGGCAATGCTGAACTAAATCTAGTCAGCGAATTAAGTGAGGAGTGATATCAGGTTGTGTACATTGAGCCAAGTACAATAATGCGCTATTGCACTCAAGTAGGGAATTTTAGCTCCCAAAGCTCGTCGTCACTTTCTTTTAGACGAGATGGATATTTTCTTTGCATACAAATGTTCGACCTATCATGGGGTGCTAGTCGGGTTTACCTTGTCCATATTAAAGTACCCGAGAATCTTCTAGACATAGGTAGACCGGTGGAATGAATTCCACAACTCGATGTTCTATGTCAATGCCTCGACAGAACTGGATTTTCCCAAGATCTTTCATCTCAAACTCAGATTTCCAGTATCCGGCGGTTTCTCTTATTTCATCAAGATCGATTATGTTCATGTCATCGACATATATTGTGATGATCGTGAATTCGGAATTTATTTGTGAAGATGCAGGGACACAGTTCATCGTTCTTATATCCCTTACCAATCAAGTAGTCACTTAGACGGTTATACCACATCCTTAAGGATTGCTTCAAAATCGTAAAGTTTAGCGTTTCTATCTAATTACATACGCACTCTGTGGTCTAGAGTCACTTGATTTGGGTAATGAAATGCCATCGGACACTTCCATATATATCTCCGTATCTAGATCCCCATAGAGATACGCAGTAACCACATCCATTTAGCTGCATTTCCAGTCCCTCGGAAATTACTACGCTAATCAAATAACGGAACACATATGTGGGAGTACATTTCCTCATAATCAATTCCAGGGCGTTGTGAGAAGCATTACTTCGTGAACCTTGTATATTAGGACACTATTATTCTCACTACGCTTTACGACAAAGACTCATTTATGTCCTTCAGGCTCTACACTTGGTTAGGTTAGCACTAGCTACACCAAATACATGTTTCTTTGTCGGAGAATCTAGTTCTACCTGGAATGTTTTTATTATAGGCCAATCAGCTCTATGTTGATTTCATCCAACTGAGCGAGGTTCAACATCATCGTACTTTATGATTCATGACATGTCATCAAAGTGGGTGGTTGATCAGGACACACCCTCATAATTTCATCGAGATTCTTGATTTTCTGAATAATATCTTCAGGGCGTCCCCCTCGTCATGACTTATGGACATAGTAAAATCAAGCATGATCTCATGAAACGAGTTCATTGATGGTTAACATGTGAATTTATGCCATACTCCACCTCTTCCTTGGGTGAGTATTTAGTCGAACCATGTGGCTTTCACCCCTTCCTTCGCAGGGAGCCACGACCTCAACCACACCTCCACCAAGTACGGTTGCATCACCTGGTTCATTGGTGATGTGCCCCTTACAGGGGAGTTCTAACCTTACTGGCACATTTGCAGCTGTAATGTGAGATCTTGGCACTTGAATGATGTCAGTAAATGCATCAGGCATCGAATCTTCTACATCCTGAAGATCGAGTGTTTTTTATGATTCACGGTAACATTGTGAAGTTTGGGGATCATAGACAAAATGGGGACACACCACGACAATTCCTGTCGTTCCTCGAGAAATTACATTTTCTATCCTCCCCTTAACGACGGGAAGGTTGTCTCATTAAAGTGACAATCCGCAAATCGTGTGGTAAAGAGATCACTGTGAAGGTTCTAAATAGCGGATAAATGTCTGGAGATTCTTATCCAATGTGAATACTTAATCGTTTCTAAAGACCAATGCGTTGTGGGGCGCAGAAGGCACATATAATGTGTAACCAAATATGTGCAATTGGCACTCAAGTCCGTCTGGGTCCAAAATATAAAAATTAGGTTATCCAGTTACCAACTGGTACGCATAAACTAATTAGTTATCAGAGGGTCTAAGAATGAACAATTTAAGTAAAGTTACATGCAATATTGCATAATTCCAGAAAAAGGCATGTAAATTGGTGCGCATAACCAATGACATAATCACCATACATATTCTTTTGAAGGTGGTTTATGTGAGACTATTTGCATATTCACATTGGGACGAGTTACTATTCATTAATCTCTATCATGCAATAAACATCAAGTACTTTTGATGTGAATTCTCAAACATCATTGAGTCCTTTAGATGTAATAAGGGAGATGAGTCCTTATAAATTATCTTGGGAGTTCTGCAACAGTTTGAGTAGACAGGAGAGCGACATGTGACCAATATGTTGGAGAATCCATCAAAACCATAAATACATAAATGGTCCGCATATTAGGTGGATGGATCCACAAATATCTCCTTATATTTAGTGTAAGAATGGAATGTTTGCTTTTGTTTCTTTAGCATAGGAAGGTCTCGCTCCTACTTTGGTTAAAGAGCAGGCTTTGCAACACTAAGTGGTGGGCATTTGATATACATCCGGTTCTTTGGATGACATAACACGATTAACATCAATATTGTTCTTTATGTTGTGTTGTTGCCACATTTTTGCTCGAAAAGTAATGATGTTCGTACAAGTTCTTTAGTATATGGATCATTATACTTCGACCAGGATGACCTAGTCTATCGTGCCAAAGCCTATATGAGTCTATGTCCCAAAATACATTGTTGGTGGAAACATAGGATTTTAAAAACCTAATAGTAGTAAGGTACAGTCCACTATATTGACTCATGAGTTATTCTAAAATGCATTTACGTCCACATTCATTAGAATTAATAAAAGAAACTCTATTTCATTCTCACAGTGGGTTTCAATCTGGAAACCATTGGTACGTATATTGTTGAAGCTAGGTAAGGTTCGAAGGGATTTAGGTGAATACAGAGTATCAGTAACTTAGAAGACTGCCATTTAGGCATCAAGAATTTGGCATTACCTCGCCCTTTGATGAG
Source organism: Orobanche coerulescens (assembly GCA_033398695.1). Classification (NCBI taxonomy): domain Eukaryota; kingdom Viridiplantae; phylum Streptophyta; class Magnoliopsida; order Lamiales; family Orobanchaceae; genus Orobanche; species Orobanche coerulescens. The sequence continues at coordinate 363,147 of JAWKAU010000058.1, read as the reverse complement.
TTGGGAGAACCCAATCATCGTAGTTACCGAGGTTTGGCAGGCGACTTATTCGATGAATAGAAGCCTAATTCTAAGAACATTCGAGTTCTACTCGATTCATTCCTTAGAAGAGAGAGAAATTTCGAACCATAAGCATTCAAGCAATATTTAGTACTTCGAAATAAAGCTAATAATCTAACGTAAGCAATATTAATATCTTGCTCGTGAAATAACGTTGTATCACGCCATATTGAAAAGAAAACACCAACACGATCGTCTTGAGGCAACTATACCAAATGTAAACGAGAAAGTAAATATAATACTAAGATTCAGTCTATAGACTGTGGCTCGTATGACTCAATTCAGTGATTGGTGACTGTGAAATTGACATAGGGGGAGTTGTCTAGATCATATTCTTCGATATAGTGAGTTCTACTTTCTTTGGACTCTCTATATTTCTTTTAGTGAGATGCGACTTGCTTGCTTGCATGGCAGTTCTTGTACCATGTCCAGCATCTCCACAGTAATAGCACGGTTCATTGCCAACTCGAGCCTTAGAGGCGATAGGATGGGTAGATGCTTTTTAGTTCCCTTGGCTAGAAGAGCCGGGAGCACCAAGTCTTCGCATTACATTGGAAGAACCCCCACGTCCTTGCCCACAAAGCCTATCATGTCCAGTCCCCTATTCATTGAGGTATTTCCATCCTTCACGCCATAATTGGCCTCGGGAATTTTCTTTGTCCTAATTGACCTGGCATTATTGCTCATTAACACTTCGTTATGCCTCTCAGCCACTTACAGTTAGGGGTGTTCAAAACTACCCGACCCGGTTGACCCGACCCAATTACCCGACTACCCGGGAACTTTTTACTGGGTATTTTTTTTAATTACCCAGATTTAGCGGGCCGGGTAATGGGCCGACAAAATAAATTACCGGGTACCCGGTGACCCGATAATTTTTTTTTATTTTCTCACTACATATTTTATTTTAACCATTTTAAATATTATGTATAGAATTAGTATGTATTTACTTACATTTTAATAATATTAACATTACAATATCTATGTAAAATTTAGTCCATATTAAGCTTATGCTCTATTTTTTCCTTTTCATGAATCATATTTTTTTATAATTTAAATCTCATTAACTATTTTAAATTATGACATCAAAATTATAAAACTAAGTATGTGTTAATATATATATATATATATAGTAGTCTAATTTCAAAGTGAATAGATCAAATATTTCATATAATATCCTAATATGTTAGAACCAATGATAATAAAATAAATGTTATAATTATTGTGAATAATTTTCTTACTTTTAATTTAATTTTTTTTGTAGGATCAATCGAGCAAATAAATTAAATTAAAGTTAAATTTTCTTAATATTTGATTTAATCATAACGCATGACTTCAAAATTAGAATCAATTCTTGCTAATTTAAAACTAAATATTTTTGTTGAACTAAAAGTTGAAAAAATATAGCAAAAAAATCATATATATATAATTATTATAATAATAGTATATATGATTAAAAAAAATTCAGTTACCCGGGTACCCTGGTGACCTGACCCGAAAAGTCGGGTACCCGAAAAGCGGGTACTCGGATTTTATGGGCCGGGCCATGGGCCGCCTAAATAGGTACCCGAAGTTCCAGGTACCTGAAAAAATGGGTACCCGAAGTTCCAGGTACCTGAAAAAATGGGTACCCGAAAAGCCGGGTACCCGCTTATGAACACCCCTACTTATAGTAGGTTGATTAGCTTAAGGTAGTTATCCGTATGTCCATGGTGGTTGCTGGCTCCGATTGCAGGCTCGTCGGATCTGGATCGGCTCGAATACTGGAGGAGGTCGGTCTGAGGCGGGTATGTTTTCAATCGAAGAAGATGACGCGTGGTGGGGTGCCGCGGATGGGATTGGCGTCGGACCTTGCTTCAATTGGTGGTTAGACCTGAGACGGGGCAGCGACTGCGTGGATTTGCTGAGGAAGATGATCGGGAATTAGGGTTTCGGTTCCTTTTCTTTTTCATTTCTTTTCCTTTTCTTTTAGGGATTTTCAGAAGAAAAAAATGGGAGGTAATTTTTTCGCTCAGGTGGGAACTACATGCTGATAACGTGTTGAAGGAAAAATAATTGAGACAGAAAGTAGGGCAAAACAGTGTACTATTCCATTGATGACATCCCTTTAAATAGGGAGAAATACATACAAGCAGGCCTAACCATACCTTAACTAGGAAAGCCCGTAAACTAACAGACTTAGGCACACATTGGTTATTATTACTTTAACAATATGCAAGCAAAATTATTTAAAACTCCCTGAAGACGTATGATTATTGAAGTTCCATTTTACCGCCATTTGATTGCTTTCCCTCACCTGAAAAAATATAGAAATAAAGTAATAAATAACACAAAATGGGGATGACATAAATTTCAATCCCAAACATATTTATTTTGCAAAATTAAAATGGATTGTCTCCCAAAAAGCACTTTGTTTAACGTCATTAACTTGACTTCTTGTCTGATCGATTCGACTTTTGGAGTGTAATAGTTCAAAAATCCACTTCCAAATATGGCTTTAATATTTGCTCCTTTGCTCGTTTACTTTGAAACTTCTATTCACTAGATTGTGAATTTCCACGGCTCTATGGGAGAACACCTCATTCATTATGCATGGGCCTGTCCACCATGATCGTAGCTTACTCGAAATAAACTCAATTGAGCATTAAAAAGGAGCACTTGATCTCCTGTTTTGGAATATCTTCTCAAAATTTGGCTGTCATGCCATCTTTTTGCCTTTTATTTGTATATTTTGGAATTTTCATATGAACCGAGTCAAATTTATTTGACTCATTTAATTGCAAAACCCTATTTTTTCCACTAGCTTCTCTTCATAATTTAATTTTTTTATAGCCCAGAAGGCTCGATGTTTTAGTTCGACCAGCAGGTGACAAGTTTTTCCAAAAACTAAGCGGAAGGGACAAATACATATTGGTGTTTTATAAGCCGTTCTATAAGCCCAAAATGGGTCGTCCAGCTTCTTCGACCAATCTTTCTGAGATGAATAAAGTGATCTCTAGTATGCATTCCAGTTCGTGATTAGAGACTTCGACTTGCCTACTAGTTTTTGGCTAGTAAGAGGTAGCAACTCGATGTTTGACTCAAAATTTGGAAAATAGAGTTTTAACTTGGTGATTCAAGACATGGGATCTGCTATCACTGATGATTACTCTTGGAGTTCCGGAGAGAGTGAATTTTTAATTAGAAAATTTACCACTACTCTAGACTCGTTTGTAGGTAATGCTACAGCCTCTACCCACTTAGGCACGTAATCCACTGCTACAAGGATGTATTCATTTGAGAAAGATGATGGAAAGGGTCCCGTGAAATTGATTCCCCAAACATCAAAGATTTCAACCTCTAAGATGAAGGTCATTGGCATTTCATTTATTTTCGACAAGTTTCCATATCTTTGCCACCGGTCACACCTATAAACAAGTGTATGTGCATATTTAAACAAAGTGGGCTAAAAGAAACCCGATTCTAGAACCTTTGTCGCCATCTTCGAACCATGAAAATGTCTTCCATAGGGGGGAATGACATCAATCCGAGATTTTCTCAATTTCTTCTTCTGGTATGCATCTCCAAATGATTTGATCAGATCTTTTTCTAAATAAGAGAGGGTCTTCCTAATAGTAATAATTTAACTTGGAGAAGAATTTTTTATTTCGTCTGTGGAAAAAATTGGGATGAATTATACGACTTGCGAGAAAATTAACGATGTCTACATACCATGGCGCATTTTGTACTTATGGAATGTGTGAGATATGTAATGGTTGTTCATCTTCATTTATTTTCTACTTTTTTGACGATATTTTAGTCTAAGGCGTGAGGGATGGTTTGCTATGATATTTTATGTTGCATTCTTATCTCGGATTTCTATACTAAATTATTATATAAGAAAGACCCATCTGATCAGCCTTGACTTTGCATCTTATTCTGCCATTCAATACTTTAAAATCAGTTGGTCTGTGTAAATAATAACTTTTGAACCTAATAGAAAGGATCAAAACTTATCAAAAGAATATACAACTACAAGCATTTCCTTTTCGGTCATTGTGTAGCTCAGATGAGCATCATTCATTGCCTGGATAGCATAATGGATGAGTTGCATCATTTTGTCTTTCTTTTGGCCTAGCACGGCCCCACAATATAGTCGGTTGCAGCACACATCAGAATGAGATGGATAGTCAAACCCAGAAAAATAATGATTGGAGTGGTTGTTAACTTTTTATTAGAGTTGTAAAAGCTTCATGGCATTCAGGTGTGAAGGTGAAAGGAGTTTTTTTCTCAAGCAAAGAACAGAGAGGCTTTGTTATTTTTGAGAACTCTACGATAGAATCCTGCATGCCGTAGAAAACTCCATACTTACTTCACTGAGATTGGTGGGTAAAATTTCTCAATCACTTGAATTTTTGCTTTGTCGACCTTAATGCTGCTTTGTGAAATTTTATGGCCCGGCACAATTCTTTATTGGATCATTAAGTGATATTTTTCCAATTGAGAACTAAATTAATGTCATGACACCTTTCTAGGTTCAATCCCAAAGTGTTTTAGGCATTTACCAAAAGAATCTCCGAAGATGGAGAAATCATCCATGAAACTTCAATAAATTTTTCCACCATGTTGGTGACATGTGGCAGGTGCATTGCATAATTCAAATGGGGTTCTTTGATAAGCAAATGTTCCATACAAGCGAACGCTGTTTTTTCTTGGTCTTTCGGGCTATGCTGATTTGATTATATCCTGAATATCCATCTAGGAAGCAATAGTAAGAATGTATCACTAATCTTTCAAAATTTTGATCAAGAATAGGAGTGGAAGATCTTTTCTAGTTGCTTTGTTGAGCTTCATGTAATCTATGCACATCCTCCACCCTATAATGAGTCGTGTTGGTACAAGCTCGTTGTGCACGTTCTCTATGATTGTGATTCCACTTTTTTTGGAAACCATATGTACAGGGCTCACCTATGGACTAACCGAGATTAGGTAGATGATTCCAGTGTCGAGTAATTTTATTTCTTCCTTTACAACTTCCTTTATGTTTGGATTCAAAGGACATTGATGCTCGATTGAAGGTTTGAAATCATCTTCCATGAGAATTTTGGGCGTGCAAATATAGGGGCTAATTACTCTAATGTCCGTAATTATCCATCCAATAGCTCTCTTATGATTCCTCAATACCTTCAGCAACTTTCCTTCTCAGAGTCCGATCAATATATTAGATATAATTACCGAAAGTGTAGAGGAAAGGCCCAAGTAAAAGCATATCTCAAATGTGTGGGTAGAGGTTTAAGATCAAGTGTTGGGGATTCTTGTAATGAAGCTAGTGATATAGCAGAGCCTATCCCCAATTTTTCAAAGTATGAATGTTTTCCGAAAGGTGGTACCACTTCCAGATAGTTAACTGTTTGAATCAAATGATAGTCTTCTTCCTTAATGGTTAAGGAATTCGCAATAATGTCTCAAGAGGATATTTTGATCGAATTTTCTCCAGTGACTCGGTCACCATGTCATCAATTGCAACAATTCTTAAAGAAGAATCATCTATGGGAGGATGGTTCAAGGATTTTAGGACGTTGAAGGTGACTTACTCGTCTTGCATTCTAAGAATTAGTTTTCCTTTGTTTAAAAGCCCACTCGGTTGCAAGAAATGGACGTTCCAAGATTATAGGAATATCTTGACCGTCTTCTATGTCCAAAATGATAAAATTTGTGGAAAATATAAATTTATAAACTTTGGACAGCACATCTGCTAACTCTGCCTGTGGGTGTCTTCTTGACATTCATTGCCGGTCCCAAGCCCGGATAAAGAGGAGGGTTGCGGTAGGTTAGTGGCAGTGTAACACCCCCAAGTTATTCAGGGTATATTACAGCGCCGTGAGCCCCACCGTGGGACCCACAAGGCTATTCATGTGCGGAACTGTAAAACTTGACCGAGAAGGTCTAGATACAGTGAAGAGAAGGACAATACAAATGGTATTAAAAAAAAACCATAACCAATGAAACCATATACATCACCACACAAATCAATACCTCGGCAACACAGGCCGGAGCATCAAGGAAACTGAAAATACAATACTCGAGTATTTAAAATCCATTCCAGTACAACAACATTGAATGGAGGAATCCAAAAAAATAACCGGAGACAAGACACAGTATCACACTTGCCCATCATCTTCATGCCGACCCGATACCCGCTTGTCCGTTCTCCTGGAACCTGAAATACATAAAAAGTATTTCCCCCATAAAGGGGTTAGCCGTCGAATAGCTAGTGCAAGTATATCAAGTATGAAACACAATACTCCTCGACAATAAAGTAAATGTAACCGTCAATTCATCAATTAAAGACTAGTATTCCGGAATAACTAAATCTCATAGCATCTCATCAATACATATATGAATACCGTGGAACCGCACCAGAGGCTACGGAACCCTCAGGGGACCTATTGGCCCGCCCCATAGTGGTTCGTTCATATTATCCGTGGAATCGCACCAAGAGGCTACGAAACCCTCAGGGGACCCGTCGGCCCGCCCGAGAGTGGATATAAATAATCATGCCATTAATATTTCTTACTTTTAAAGTCGAGAACGCACATTCATAAATATATACTTGCCTTGAATAGTTGACGATGCAATGAATGGAAAGGAAAGTCACCGACGAATGCTAGGAACCATCGAAATCGAACCTAACGATTCGAAGAATATAATAACAACCAATTCTAAACGAATACGGAATTGGAATACACCCGGAAACCCGCCTACGATTCATGTATATTCGTATAAAAACGACAACGAGCGCGGACCACAACCAAACCCTCTCGATTCCGTAAAAATCACGAAATATACCATGAATCCGTAGGGAAACTAAGAATACCAACAAGATTAATCATATTCATCATGAATTAATCAACAAAACGGAATGAATCGGACAAAAACGCGAAAACCCCCAAATCTCCCCAAAAGTAGGGTTCTAAAGATCTAACCTTGATTCGCTGGATCGAAGGATGTTATAGGATGATTGATCAATGATATGAACTCAGGAACTTCATGGATTTGTTGTTTAACAACATGGTTTCAACTCCTCCGAAGCTCCAGCCGCGGACCGAAGAGAAAGGAAATGAAAAACAAATGAAAAAGTGGTTGCTCTGTCATTTATATACTGGGCCGGAACTAGCGTGCGCTAGCCTTCCCGGACTAGCGTGCGCTATCGGTCAGTATCGGCCCAGCACTCTCGGCCAGTGCCCGCATGACCCGGAACCACCGACCAATCCTGCCGACCATGACTTGTCCGCCCGACCCCCGCTAGCGTGCGCTACGGCCGGAAGCCTGCGCGCGCTAGCCGACCTGTCCAGTAACCTCTGGACTAACAAGCTCGCCCAGGTAACGTACGCTAGTCGGCCGACAGCGTGCGCTACCCCTGCCTGTTAGCATGCGCCACGACCGACAGTAGCGTGCGCTACCTGCCGATCCTACCCGAGTCCAGAACCTCAGAACCCCTCTTCCCAGACCCGATAGCGTACGCTGGGCTGACTCGACAGCGTGCGCTACACTGCCGAGCTAGCGCGCGCAGCCTCCCGGCCGTAGCGCGCGCTACGCCGGTTCCTGCCGTGCCTGCTCGGCCAGTGCCCAGCACTTCCGACAGTGCCGCACCGGTCCGGCCAGCTGCTCAGCCGCCTTGACCCGACGACTCGATTTCTGAAAATGTACGGAACGAACACTACGAAAAGCTCGCGGGCAACATCGACGACCCGAAATGAAAACATAATACAATAATTAATCATACGCGACCAAGAAAAGAGTCGAGACGGCAAGTACAGATACGGATACCCATAACTTTGGGTAAATTACAAAATGGCCCAAAACGCCCGGAAATCACGATACGTGATCGAATAACCAAACCGAAGTTAATAACACGTCTAACAAAGTTAAACGGACTTACAGGAAACTCGGAACAGCAGTTTCGAACGAGATTCGCAAGAATCGACTCAAGTGCGGAAAAATCGCTAAAAAGCACGGAACTCAACAAAACTACTCCGAAACGAACTCGGATGTCAAAAAGTGTAGAATTAACCATTCTCAGGATGACAAAACGGCCCCAAGCAAGTCATCAAAACGGACTTTCGCCAAAAAAAAAATTACCGGAAATCGAATTTGCGGATATTACATTCTACCCTCCTTAAAAGAAGTTTCGTCCCGAAACTTAAAACAACTAGGGAGAAGCAATATCCCGCCAGGAAAAACTCAACGAGATATACAAGAAATGCGTAACTTACGCCCAACGGCGAAACGTTACAAGCAACACAACAATACATTACCCGAAGGTAATCCAAGCCAACGCTGAAGTAAATACGAATCACAATGTCTGAAGGCTCCAACAGAAATACCAATACATCGCAATGGATTGAAAGCCCCTCAACCGAAGCTGTATATCACGATGGCCTGAAAGTCGAACAGCCCAAAGCTGTAAATCATCACAATACAAATCTCAAAGAAGCAAACCTGACTGTCGGACATACCCCTCGGCGTATGAACAACCAGTCGCAAATTGTCGGACATATCCAATACAACATGGACTACAAACGACCAAACAATAAGGCTCAAGAGGTACATCACAGTACGCCCGATCCGGAAATATGTCGGTGCACATGTCCACCCAATATACGGAATCCATAATATACGTGTGACAATGTACCTAATTAGCCTCACGAACTACGTCTCGTGTGCACGGTCCAATGCGGAAACATCCACGCATGACCATCGTGTGCCTGGCTAAAAATCCTACACATAACCAATCGGCACGCAGACATGATTCCAGATATGCCACGATATAACATGACAACGAAACTCAAAGCATAACATATCCAATACGGATCATACGACTCACCAAGTGAACGATGACACACGAATAATGAAAGATCGACACAACCAACGATATTCAAAACAACCATCCTGGGATCAAAATCCCTAAGGACCGATTAACACAAGCAATAATCACAACGCAACAATCCGGGAAATTCTCAATCCTCAACGATCACAAAATTACCGAGTTCACAAGAATAATAGTGTGCTGCCTTGAGTCGGCCAACACGACAATAATAATGCAACGGATGGGAACTATCCTCGACAGTCCCAATTCAATACTTCGATTACCATAGAACGGCAAATCGATAACAACGATACCACAGATGGGAATGTTTTCGACAGTCCCAATTCAATACATCGATTACCTTTAGAACGGTTAACCGATAACAATTATACAACGAATGTCTCGGCACCTTTAATCGGTTACCGATAACGAAGATGATAATTTAAATACATCAATGCCTTCAATCGGCCAATACAATGTCAATAGAAAAACACCACTATCAATAATGACGATCACCACAATATCTCAATGGAACATCAGTCATGATAACAATCGATACGTCGATACCCCGAACCGGCTATCGACAGTAGCTTTACCAACAAGTATCGCAATGCCTTGAACCGGCCATTTACGAACAACAATAACATTTGGCATAATTTGCCGATGGGTGTCGTATCAAACAATCCCCTGATATCAATACAATCATAAAGAGGCCAAGTCTCGAAATGATACACACATTCGTAAACCTACACGATAACATTAATCTCATTGATTAGTACAAGTATAAAACTTGCCTCGATATCAATACAACGAACTGTTACCAATTCAGTTGATTTTGTCTACGAGTTCCTCAGTCCCGACCAAGGTAATCTACGAACTCTTCAACTTCAACCGCAACACAACAGTCATAATCCATGATCAAACATCATATCTTATTGTAAAACGAAGGATTAAAAATCAACAGGTTCGATGACGACCAATATCAATACCACCAAACCACAAACTCAACTGTTTCACCATATCTCGACTAATCACAGTATGAACAATCCAACTCAGACACTTACAAATCATGTCCACAATACGAGTCGAAATATGATGATCATATCAGCAACCAATTCGGACCAATAATAAGGGTCTAAATGTTCCAAACTCAATTCTTAAATACGAATTGACAAGGTTCCCTTCTCGTAAATCCATCGTTAAAATTTACCTATGACCGTCATCAATTCGAACCATCCGACTGGTTCAAAACAATAGATAATCATATTAAAAAGGTTATCAAACAATCCAATCATTCGACTTGAACATTTGCTCCATACGTATGGGCTTCCAAATTCAGAGATGAATAATAGTCTCATCAACCTCATAATCACATTCGTATTCCTATACGAATATTATTTCAAACACATAATTTAGCTCTAGATATGAATATACCATATTCATTTTCAAAACATCAACACTTCTTATAAATTTTCATCATCTCGTATAATTCAAGAGTTCTTCAAGAAAATGAAATACCCGAAATCACGTTCAGAACAACATATTTGAGGTATATATATCCATGTTACCACTTTCTTCATCATGCCATTCACACAACCTCAAGAATCGCAACAAAACCATCATCATCATATGAAGAAAATGTTAATAATCATATCAGCATCCGAAATCTCTTATTACAATTCCAATAAATCTCATATAACATTATCACATGATGATCCCAACATGCTCCCTCCCAAGTAGTAATCCTTTAAAAAAAACGAACCACTATCAAAGGGATACGAGGATTACCTTGTATGGACGAACCACGAACAAGAATAATCGAACTCCATTCCAAGAATCATCAAAACTTCAAGAACAATACTTAAATCCGAGCTCTCCATCTTAATCTTGTTTAAGAGGATCATCTCTAAATGTTTAGGAACTTCAAGTACTTCCCAAGGCTCTCTCTATTGACTGAAGGAAGGAGAATGGACAAAGTGCCTCTCAGCACTCGTCTATCCTCTTCATAAAACACATCACTAGCGCGCGCTAGACCTTTTATTTAGCGTGCGCTACAGAACTAGCGTGCGCTATCCCTCATTGATAGCGTGCGCTATCCCTCCTTGATAGCGTGCGCTATCGGGCAGTCCAGAAGCTACTGCATTGCTTCGAAATTCATCTAACGTACGTAATGTCCATGCATTAGCGTACGCAAACAAGCGTTGACTTGCTACAGTGAAATGCTCAGTAGCGTGCGCTATTCCTCGACCTTAGCGCGCGCTAATCGTCATTGACTTGCTACAGTATCGTGCCCCCACATGCCGAAAGCATCCGCGATTACCGGGATTCCTTTGACCGATATGGAATTAGTGTGCACTAATCATATGGTTTTAGCGTGCGCTAGCTCTACACGACAAACACTCGCTGACCTTATCTGGACACGTGTCGAACATGGCTGGGTCCACCCGCCGAAAGCTAAGATTCCATTATTGGCGATCTGATGTTAGCGTGCACTAACCAACATGCGTTAGCGTGTGCTAATTGAATATAAAAATCAACCTGGGCCTACCTGTCGGCCACCTTCCGGAACTAACCCAGCAAGTCATTACGTACGTTAGGGGTCCTCCTTAGCGTACGTAACCAAACCTCTTAGCGTGCGCTAAGTATGCACCATAGCGTACGCTAAGTATATATCGTAGCGCGCGCTAGACATACCATGTAGCGTGCGCTAACGTAGCTGTACTTAGCCATTTTCCGCTATTCTCGACCAACATCTCGACATACCAAACGATCATACGGCACAATGAATACATATACGCATTCAACAACATTGTCATACGTTTGTATCATCCTCAAGCACAATTATCCATCAACGACATCCAACATATAAACGAAAAAAAATCCGAAAAATTGGGGTATTACACTCTACCCCCCCTTAAAAAAAATAAGTTTCGTCCTCGAAACTTGCAATCACTCGCACAACCAACATTCAATGGAAATTCAAAATCACCAAGAATTATCGAATAATCCGAACAACATACTTACAAGTCTGTGAAGTCGAAGATATCCCGTGATACTAGCATGCGACTCCTAAACAAAGTCTCAACATAATACCGATACACACCAATATCGCAATTAGCAATTTAACAAAATCTCAAGGAAGAGTTCACGTCCGTGACCACGGCCACGATTCTTCCTCCTTTCAGCCAACATTCTGAAGGGCACACACGTGCGTAAGTATAATCCAAATCGCACATTCTCGAAGTGACCAATTCCCAAGAATACCAAGCTATAAACGAAACGATTAAGAAAAATACAAGAAGAGTGAGAGGACTTACAAGTACCGGTCGCACTGTGATGATGGCAGAGTAGTGATACTGTGGGCAAATGATGACTCAATCGACCCAAAAGACCAACAGTCTAGGTATCCATAAACCTAAGCTCTGATACCATATTCTGTAACACCCCCAAGTTATTCAGGGTATATTACAGCGCCGTGAGCCCCGCCGTGGGACCCACAAGGCTATTCATGCGCAGAACTGTAAAACTTGACCGAGAAGGTCTAGATACAATGTAGAGAAGGACAATACAAATGGTATTAAAAAAAACCATAACCAATGAAACCATATACATCACCACACAAATCAATACCTCGGCAACACAGGCCGGAACATCAAGGAAACTGAAAACACAATACTCGAGTATTTAAAATCCATTCCAGTACAACAACACTGAATGGAGGAATCCAAAAAAATAACTGGAGACAAGACACAGTATCACACTTGCCCATCATCTTCATGCCGACCCGATACCCGCCTGTCCGTTCTCCTGGAACCTGAAATACATAAAAAGTATTTCCCCCCATAAAGGGGTTAGCCGTCGAATAGCTAGTGCAAGTATATCAAGTATGAAACACAATATTCCTCGACAATAAAGTAAATGTAACCGTCAATTCATCAATTCAAGACTAGTATTCCGGAATAACTAAATCTCATAGCATCTCATCAATACATATATGAATACCGTGGAACCGCACCAGAGGCTACGGAACCCTCAGGGGACCTATCGGCCCGCCCCAGAGTGGTTCGTTCGTATTATCCGTGGAATCACACCAAGAGGCTACGAAACCCTCAGGGGACCCGTCGGCCTGCCCCAGAGTGGATATAAATAATCATGCCATTAATATTTCTTACTTTCAAAGTCGAGAACGCACATTCATAAATATATACTTGCCTTGAATAGTTGACGACGCAATGAACGGAAAGGAAAGTCACCGACGAATAGGAACCATCGAAACCGAACCTAACGATTCGAAGAATACAATCACAACCAATTCTGAACGAATACGGAATTGGAATACACCCGGAAACCCGCCTACGATTCATGTATATTCATATAAAAACGACAACGAGGGCGGACCACAACCAAACCCTCTCGATTCCATAAAAATCACGAAATATACCATGAATCCGTAGGGAAACTAAGAATACCAACAAGATTAATCATATTCATCATGAATTAATCAACAAAATGGAATGAATCGGACAAAAATGCGAAAACCCCCAAATCTCCCCAAAAGTAGGGTTCTAAAGATCTAACCTTGATTCGCTGGATCGAAGGATGTTATAGGATGATTGATCAATGATATGAACTCAGGAACTTCATGGATTTGTTGTTTAACAACATGGTTTCACCTCCTCCGAAGCTCCAGCCACGGGCCGAAGAGAAAGGAAATGAAAAACGAATGAAAAAGTGGATGCTCTGTCATTTATATACTGGGCCGGAACTAGCATGCGCTAGCCTTCCCGGACTAGCGTGCGCTATCGGCCAGTATCGGCCCAGCACTCTCGGCCAGTGCCCGCATGACCCGGCACCACCGACCAGTCCTGCCGACCATGACTTGTCCGCCCGACCCCCGCAAGCGTGCGCTACGTCCGGAAGCCTGCGCGCACTAGCCGACCTGTCCAGTAACCTCTGGACTAACAAGCTCGCCCAGGTAACGTACGCTAGTCGGCCGACAGCATGCGCCACCCCTGCCGGTTAGCATGCGCCATGACCGACAGTAGCGTGCGCTACCTGCCGATCCTACCCGAGTCCAGAACCTCAGAACCCCTCTGCCTGCACTCCGATAGCGTCTGGTGACTCGACAGCGTGCGCTACACTGCCGAGCTAGCGCGCAGCCTCCCGGCCGTGGCGCGCTACGCCGGTTCTGCCGTGCTGCTCGGCGGTGCCAAGACTTGCCGGCTGCGCACCGGTCGGCGGTACTCAGCCGCCTTGACCCGACGACTCGATTTCCGAAAACGTACGGAACGAACACTACGAAAAGCTCGCAGGCTACATCGACGACCCGAAATGAAAACATAATACAATAATTAATCATACACGACCAATAAAAGAGTCGAGACGGCAAGTACAGATACGGATACCCATAACTTTGGGTAAATTACAAAATGGCCCAAAACGCCCGGAAATCACGATACGTGATCGAATAACCAAACCGAAGTTCATAACATGTCTAACAAAGTTAAACGGACTTACAGGAAACTCGGAACAGCAGTTTCGAACGAGATTCGCAAGAATCGACTCAAGTGCGGAAAAGTCGCTAAAAAGCACGGAACTCAACAAAAATACTCCGAAACGAACTCGGATGTCAAAAAGTGTAGAATTAACCATTCTCAGGATGACGAAACGGCCCCAAGCAAGTCGTCAAAACGGACTTTCGCCAAAAAAGAAAATTACCGGAAATCGAATTTGCGGATATTACAGGCAGCCAGCGTAAAACTCGTCACATCCCATGGACATGAATCAAACTTTGAAAATTATTGGGGCGTCTCCTCATAAGCGACGCACTGCATTTCATAGGCCCGAGTGCAGTGATAAGTATGCGAGGGTTGCTAGGTCGTCGCCCAGAAGCGGCGCGCCACCTTTACATCTGGGGGTGGTGTCAAATGAGCAAGGATGCACTACACTTCATAGGCCCGGGTGTAGTGGAAAATATGCAAGGGTTGCTAGGTCGTCGCCCAGAAGCGGCGCGCCACCTCGAAGTATGGGTGTGGTGTCAAATATGCAAGAATCCTTGCAGCGTGGACGGGGACAGATAGAGAAGTTAGTTCATGCGGCTAATAAGGGTAGTAAGGTGCGGTTTGGAACTTGGAACGTTGGCTCTTTGACGGGGAGATCAGCAGAAGGGGAGATTATGAAAAGCAGTAGGATTCACATAATGTGTATACAAGAGACTAAGTGGGTTGGCGAGAAGACAAGAGTGTTAGCTCCTCGGGATTACAAGCTTTGGTACTCTGGAAAGGATAGAAGTAGAAATGGAGTGGGTATCGTCATTGATAAAGAATTCATTGATGATGTGGTGGAAGTGTCAAGAAATAGCAATAGAATAATGAGTATTAATCTTGTGATAGGGGATGAGTTTCTAACTATCATAAGTGCTTATGCACCACAAGTGGGATTGGATGCATCGATCAAACAAGAATTTTTGGAAGATTTGGAAGAGGTTTTCGAACGAATTCCTATGGGTGAGAAATTGATCATTGGTGGTGACCTCAATGGGCATGTCGGTGTTAGCAAAGATGGCTTTGAGAGCATTCATGGTAGCTTTGGTTTTGGGGATAGGAATGAAGCAGGAAATGGTATATTGGATTTCGCATTAGCTCATGACTTGGGTATTATGAACACTTGGTTTGAGAAAAGGGACTCTCATTTTGTGACATATAGAAACGGAGGTAATGCAAGTCAGATTGATTTGTTTTTAGTAAGGACTGTTTGGAGGAAAAGTTTTACTAATTGCAAGGTGATACCCGGTGAGAGTGCTGCAACGCAGCATAGGGTTGTGGTACTTGACTTTCGAGGTAAGAGGCACTTAAGAAAGAGTAGACCACAAGTTGACCCTCGAATTAAGTGGTGGAAGCTCCAAGGGGAGAGTCGAAATACTTTTGTGGCTAAGATTGCTGATAGTGGTATTTTGGTCTGATTGCACGGAGATGGATATAGATTCGATGTGGAACTTGTTGGAGCATAACATAAAGGAAGTTGCAAAAGAAGTCCTAGGAGAATCTAAAGGAAACAGACCATCAAGTAAGGATACATCTTGGTGGAATGATGAAGTTAAGCAAGCGATAAAGACCAAACGTGAATGTTATAAGGTACTGGGTAAATGCCCGAGCGATGAGAATTATGAGAAGTACAAGAAAGCTCGAACAGAAGCTAAAAAGGCAGTGCGAAATGCCCGATCAAAGGTCAATCAAGAATTATATGCAAGATTTGATACAAAAGAAGGGGAAAAAGATATCTATAAACTTGCTTGAATGAGAGAGAAGAAGACGTAAGACATTAGAAAAGTTAAATGTGTAAAAGATACTGACCAAAAAGTTTTGGTTCAAGATAAAGAGATAAAAGAGAGATGGAGGTCATACTTTGATACCCTATTCAATGGCTATCAAGAACAAGATATTGGGAATTTAAACATCCCCTCAAGTATGGTTAACCGAGAGTTTAAGAGGAGAATTCAAAAGGGTGAAGTGACAATTGCATTGAAGAAGATGGGGTCTAAGAAAGCAGAAGGACCAGATGGTATACCTATTGAAGTTTGGAGGTGTTTGGGGGAGAGAGGGATCGAATGGGTAACTATGCTTTTCAATAAGATTTGGAGAAGCAATAAGATGCCATCAGCATGGAAGAAAAGTATTATCGTCCCTTTGTATAAGAACAAAGGTGATGTTCAAGATTGTTCTAATTATCGCGGAATTAAACTAATGAGTCATACCATGAAGTTGTGGGAACGAGTAATTGAACAAAAGATTAGGAAATGTGTGAAGATAACAGAAAACTAGTTTGGATTTATGCCTGGAAGATCGACCATGGAAGCAATTTATCTTATCCGGCAGTTGATGGAACATTATAGAGATAAAAAGAAAGATCTACCTATGGTTTTTATTGATTTAGAGAAGGCATATGATAATGTACCAAGAGAAGTACTTTGGTGGGCCTTAGCAAAGAAGGGTGTATCGCGGAAATATATTAACATTATAAAGGACATGTATGAGGGAGCTAGTACAAGTGTAGGTACTAATGTTGGGAGGACAGAAGAATTCCCTATTACGATTGGAGTGCATCAAGGATCTGCTCTTAGTCCTTTTCTCTTTGCCATAGTCATGGACGAATTGACAAGAGAAATTCAAAATGACATTCCGTGGTGTATGATGTTTGCAGATAATATTGTGTTGATTGATGAAATGAAGGTTGGAGTGCAACCGAAATTAGAACTTTGGAGGGATACTTTGGAAGCTCGAGGCTTTAGGCTGAGCGGAAGTAAGACTGAATATATAGAGTGTAGGTTTAGCGAAAATAGTGATAGAGAGGCGGGGATGATCACATTTGATGGAAAAGTTGTTCATGGATCCACTTTATTTCGGTATCTTGGATCTATTATCCAAAAGGATGGAGAGATAGATGGCGATGTGGCTCACAGAATAAAGGCCGGGTGGTTGAAGTGGAAGAGTGCCGCAGGGGTTTTATGTGATCCTGACATGCCTCATATATTAAAGGGTAAATTTTACCACACGATAATTAGGCCTGCACTGTTATATGGCACCGAGTGTTGGGTTGTAAAACAGTGTCACGTTCAAAAAATGAATGTGGCGGAGATGCGTATGCTATGATGGATGTGTGGTCATCCAAAAAAGGATCGGCTCAGAAATGAGGTGATTAGAGAGAAGGTAAGAGTTGCGGCTATAGAAGACAAGATGATGGAGAATCGATTACGATGGTTTGGTCACGTGAGAAGAAGACCTGTTGATGCTGCAGTGAGGAGTCTAGAAAGTTGGGGAACAAGTAATGTTGTGAAAGGTAGACGAAGACCCAAGAAAACTTGAATAAAGATGATTGAAAATAATATGCGGTTTCTTGGAATTGGAGAAAGTATGGCGATAGAGAGGCAAATGTGGCGGGAAAGAATACGGATGGTGGATGGAATCTGATTCCTTTTTTTTTAATCCAAGTTATCTTTTAATTTATTTTTCAGGATTTTTCATTTTTCATGTTTTTTTTACATTCATTCTCTTTTTTATTTGCTTTTTTCTCTACTTTTTCCCTCTTTTTCTCCTTTTATGTTATTTATGTAACGATCATTGACGGTTTCAAAGTTTGATTCATGTTAGCCGACCCCAAATCATTTTGGGACTAAGGCTTAGATGTTGTTGTTGTTGTTGTTGGCCAGCACATCTTCTATTATCCCTCGTGGATGTTTGATAGACGGTTGGACTAATTACACTGAGACAGTTGTTGCTTTCCCCTCTCCCAAGCTTAGTTATTTAAAAATTGATAGGGTCATTAAATTTATACTTGCCCCTAAAGTACTTATTCACACCAATTATACGCGGGATTATAAAATTTCCCGGATCTTTTAGTTTGGGCGGCAACTTGTTTTGCAATATTGCACTACATTCCTCAGTCAACATGACAGTACCATGTTTTTCGAGCCTTCGTTTATTATAAAGAATATCTTTCATGAATTTAGTAGCTTGGCATTTGTGCTAAAGCATCGGTAAATGGAATGTTGATCTGTAGATTTTTAAATATTTCTAAAAATTTGCCTAATTGAGCATCGAACTTGTGATTCTTCAACTGTTGAGGAAACGGGATTGATGGTACATAAGATTCGATAGCAATAGGACCTTTTTAGATGAAAGTCCCCATTCAGGTTCTTTTTTCGACACTTGAGTAAGTTTGTTTTCAACTTATCTAGACGGTTTTCTATAGAAACTTCGGGTAGTTGCACTCAACTTCTACATTCTCCGATGAATTTACCTCGATATTGCTAGGTTACATGCCTTGGGATATTTCTGAAAGAATTTTGGCCACCTTGTCTCTCCAGATTTTTAATTGAACTATCATTGCATTGTTGATACTTCAGTTGTTGTTCAGACAGCTTTGAGATTGCTTCTTCCCGCCCGGGACTTTTTTTCTTGATGCATTAAATTTAACACATTGTTATTGTTTGCATAAGAAAAGTTGGGGTGATTCTTGTACCCCAGATTGTATGTTGTCTTGTACGGGTTGTACGCTTGTCTCAGAAAGTTTGGGGCATAGTCCACTTGCTCTAGTGGTGGGAACGACGGTACCTATTGCACTAAGGGACACATAGTGATGTTATGAGTTGCTCCACAAATTTCACATGAAAGAGATGAAAATTGTGGAGTTTGCACCGTCTTTACAGGTTGAGAAGTTGGAAGAGGCATGTCATCGACCTTCATTGATAGAGCTTCAATTTTTGCTAGCATAAGTGAATAAGAATCCACTTCAAAAACACTGTTGGGCTTATTTTGGATATTTCCATCTTGCACTTTGCTCACTTATAACCTCAAAAAGATTACAAGCCTCTCTCATAGTTTTGTTGCCAAGTGAGCCATGAAACCATGGTTAGGACATTTTCATAACATATCCTTATATCTCTCCCATACTTCATGACATAACTCCGAATTTTTTTGACAAAATGTAGATATTTCGTACTTGAGTTTTGCCACTTTAATTGGAGGAAAGTGTTTAATGTTGAGTTTCTCAACAAATTCAGGCGAGTTTGTTATGCTTCATGGTGGCAAAGTATCCAACCACTCCCTTGCTCGATTCTTAAAAGTGTGCACAAAAAGTCTCATTTTAATCACCTCGTCATTTACATGTGGGTACGTGAAATTCCCAAAAATCTCCACAAAACAATTAATGTGGAGATATGTATTCTTGTATGTTCTCCCATAGAATGAGTTGATGTTGGAGAAAAGATTTGCGGGCGAATTTGAAATTGTCCACTCAAGACGGTGATTGGATTACACTTGTTTGCACACTCAATGTTAAGGGGTTCATGAATTCTCCAAAGAGCATATTATCTTCATCAATTTCCGGCATGGTAGGGAGGTGTTGAACGTTTTGAGCATTTGGTTGCCCCCTACCAGAGGAATTCTCTCGTTGTTGTCTCCTTCAAGGAGACATGGATTTGGTTCTTATTCTGTTGCTGATGAAGTAGTGCTCGTCTTTTGTTCTCTTTACCTTCTTTTGAGCGTGACTTCAATCCAGGATCCAGTAAAACTAAATCGATATTATACGTCCTTTGCATAGGCGGGAGAATCTACGAAATAAAAAGAAAAGGTTACATCTACAACAATAGTAAAGAACTTAAACTTTCAAAATAACACTAATACGTTCTCGAGCAACGACGCCAAAAACTTGACATGCATTTGGTGAAAATTATTGCAAGTGCACGAAATCATATCAAGTAATAAAGCGGACTTCTGAGTCCGATTTATAATTAGATTTTTAGACTATTTTCTCTTGTTATAGGGAAAGGTAAATTCAAACACACAACTCAAAGGTTGAATCTGTAATTGCAAGAGTTGCAATTAAAGTACAATAAAATTAAATTATAAACGATTGCATAAATAAAAGAAGTAAAAAATGTAAACTGAAATAGTTGGGATTACAAACTCAATTTTATCATTAGTTAGAGAAGATTTATACGAATTCGCAAGATGCATCACTTATTATGTTGTGTAGATTCGATTTTTCTTAATGGAGAGTTCCTCTTTCTAATGTCAAATGCCCCTTACATATTGATTCAATCTACTATGTATTTATGTCGATTGAAATTAATACATGTCATTAGATTTTGTGAAAATAACTCAAGGACTCATCTAAGGTTAGAGGTATATTTCTATCCTCTAGAAGAAATTAGAGTGAAAATTATTGGATCAAATCAATGCATCTTTCTAAATATATGAGGGCCTTAATATCATCATTTATTGGCCAAATAAATAAAGATTATAAAACAATAAAAATTACACACAATAATAAGCAATCCAAAATGGATTTTTATACAAACTTAAATAACATGATAAAAACCTTATTTTTAATCCAACTAAGAGAATTTAGCCAATAAAGGCTTACTCAACAAATCACATGAGATGGTAAACATGATTACTTGATAAAGGAAAAAAAATAACACTAATATCCTTAGATAATGGAGAGAGAAGCAATAAACTCACTCCTCAACCTAAACTTCAACACACTTGCGTAAACTTCTCAATAACGCAAGTGTGCTCTGCACACAAAATATAATTTACAATTTGTGTTGAAATATTACACTCAATTTGAAAGATGATCAAATGAATGGATCAATGTGGCTATTTGAACACACAAAGTCACCTAATGGCACCAAAAACACCAGCAAAAACACTCCATGTGGTTCCGAAAGTGGAAAGATATGATAAGATCTTTACAATTTGTCATAAAGTACGATCGTCATAGTATAAAAATATGGCAGTAAGCTTCAAATATACGGCCGTACGAGATCGACATATGGCGGTATTGTTAAGGTTGTATACTGCAAAGCATACTTTATGCCTGTATTACCTTATTTCCCTTCTTGTGTTTATTGTAGATCTTGACTTGTGTCTTTGGTTCTACAATTTAGATAATACATCAATTTTCTAAGAGTGTTTACATAATACTAGAAGAACAAGAATAATCGAGTGACTCATAAGAACTTGGTTCAGCATATCCACTTTTGTCCAAGCAAGATTTGGTAGCTCATTGCCCACACAACGTCCGGATTAAGGCGGATCATACTCTAAAAGATCTAAAGGTAGAAATACCAAGAGATCAAGAAGAAAAGCTTTAGCGACCACTTTTCTAAATATGATTCTTCAAATTTTAAGAAGAATAAATAAAAATGATGCAACGGAAATACATCTCGAAAGACAAACTTAATAATTGCAACTAATCTTCTCGAGTCATTGTTAAAACAAAACATACCTTGACGTAAAAATAAAAAAAATTAAACACTTGTTCATAAACATAGTTTGAGAGAAATAACATTAAATAAATAAACATCTAACCATAGGCTTGATCATCCCACTCTCAATCGCATGCCACATCCAGCTCCTCAACCTGAAAGGGGTTAAATAGTGGGGTGAGCTTCCAACTCGCTCAGTATGGAGGATACGCAATATGTCTACGTCAATTACTAAGTACATTAGCAAGTATAAACAACATGACTGATAAATTCTGAAGCCCGTCGGCTAGCCCGAAGGCTTTATGCACAATTAAGTGCTTTTGACTGATTTGCACATTTAAGTGCTTCTGACTGATTTGCACATTTAAGTGCTTCTGACTGATTGCACATTTAAGTGCTTCTGACTGATTTCACGTGAACATACGAGTCAATATATAAAGCAATTAAAATAAGCAAAAGCGTAATAAATCCCCACACCTGGATAAAATGCAGTTCTTGAACTTGAATGTAATGAAATGCTTGACTCGACAATTCTAGGCCCGTAATTTCTTGTTATTATCTACAAATAATTATAATAGCATTATTAATATAATATTATAATTAAAGATAAAATACAAGACATAATTTAAATTGAATATTTATTTGATAAAGTCAATAGGTTAAGGGCTTGGCTGGAAGGGACTGATTTGGGTTAAATCGAGATTCAAAAAAAGTTTGTTGGCGTCAATTAGGAAGGACTGAAAAGTGAAGGGAATAATTACAATTTAACCAAAAGTGAGGAATATAAAAAATAATTCTCCTCCTCACTAAAGTCGGTCGCCTCCCTCATCTCTCTCGTTCCTCTCGACCTTTCTCTCTCTCTCCCCCGTCGACTCTCTCACTCTCTCAAATTCAATTAGTTCTCTCTTCCTAAAACACAACCTCCCTCTGATATCACATACTCACATATGCATCTACACACACACGCACCTACACACGCACACACACACACACACACACACACAGAGAGAGATTGACACATCCACAAACAAAGTCAGACGCCCGCACCGTATCTTCCGGTGGTGGGATGCGGCCGTGCAACAATAGATATTTCAAGTAAGGACGGATGGGTTTCTGGTTCAAGACGGTGATTGGGGGTTTAGGACCCGAATGAAGAAGGAAAATGAGAATGGTCGGCCGAAATTAATTTGGGGTTCGGGCTGCGGGTTTTGATTTCTCCCTGACTGTGATTACGATTTACAGATGAATTAGGTTCATGGTCTGTTTGGGGGTTGAGCGTGGTGGCAACGAGGTTGTGTGCTAGTGGGAACGAGGTTGTGCGGTAGTTTCAGTGCTTAGCTGGGTTTACAAATCTGGATTTGGCCAATGGGTTCGGGAGTTGTGTAGAAATCATAGATGTTGTTGTTGTATAATGGAACAATTATAACAGAAGGAAAATTACCTGTTTATGTTTGTGGTGTATTTCTGGACAAGAAAAATGGCAATGACAAGTTCTTATAAATTTGTGAAAAAGATGAGGATATGATATGCGTGAGATTTGCAGAGTTTTTATATGTGTGTTTTGGTTTGCTGAGGGAGTTATTTAAGTAGAAATTATTAACTAACCCCTCCCCATGATGCATAACTTCCCCTGAAGTTCCTCCCTCTCAACTCCACAACTAAGGTGGTTGCAGAAACTACTTTCCATTATCTGTACGTGTGTGTGGGAGAGGATGTTTGGCTTGGCATTTGGGTTGGGGTATTAATTTTAATTGGGCTTGGACTTATAATATTTGGGCTGAATATTATAATGGGATTGGCTTAGGCTGGCCCAAAATGAATGAATTAAAATTAATTAAAATGGACTTGTGAAATATTAAGGGTAACGATTAATATCGCTTAAAATTTGACTCGGGCCTAGAAATGCTGAGATGAAACAATGAATTAAAATGAGAAATGCAACGAAACGAATCACATGACTTGTCATGAATAATAATGGTATAAATGAATTTGCATGATCATGAAATAAAATGAATTAAACGATAAATTATTCGGGCATACATCCGATAAAATTGAACATGTTTTCTATAATTCACAATAAATTTATATGCGACATCGGGGCATTACAACCTACTCCCCTTTAACAAATTTTCGTCCTAGAAAATTAAGTTACGTACCTTGAAAAATGAATGTTGGATACTTAGAATGGATCTCCTCTTCACGCTCCCAAATTGCCTCATTAGGTCCATGACGACTCCATTGAACTTTCACCAATTTAACCTCTTTGTTTCGTAACTGATGTACCTTACGCTCCGAAACAGCTGTAGCTACCTCCTCGTAAGTCAGGTTCTTGGCTACATGCAACTCTTTGAAATTACATATGTGACCAGGGTCATGTATGTACTTGCTTTGCATGGAGACGTGAAAGACATTGTGCACTCCCGATAACTCCAACGGCAATGCCAAACTATAAGCAAGATCACCAACACGACCCAAAATCTCAAAAGGTCCGATATAGCAAGGCTGTAGCTTTCCTTTTTTACCGAATCATTTTACTCATTTCATCGGCGCTACCTTCAGGAACACCTTCTCTCCAATCTCAAATTGGATATCTTTCTTTCGTTTATCCGCATAAGACTTCTGCCGATCCTGGGCAGTCTTATTCTACTTCTGATTTCGGCTATCTTCTCTACAGTCCGCCCGATCAATTCTGGACCCAAAATTTTTCCTTCTCCAACCTCACTCCAACAAAGGGGCGATCGACATTTTCTTCCGTACAGAGCCTCATACGGGGCCATTTGTATAGTCGCTTGGTAACTGTTGTTATAAGCAAACTCTACTAAAGGCAAAATATTCTCCCAATTCTCACCAGTATCAAGAACACACGCCCTCAACAAATCTTCGAGTGTTTTGATAGTCCGTTCAGATTGACCATCGGTTTGCGGATGATATGCAGTACTAAAATTCAATTTAATGCCCAATGCGATTTGCATACTTAAAAGTATGTGTGGCACCAGTGTCAAATAAAGCGAAAGAAGGCACATTAGAGATCATAAGCATACCTGACATCGTGCCGGGATTCTCATCCGCGTCCTTTTGGGTCAAAGTATAAATGCGAGCTTTTCCTCTAGAACCTTGACCTTTGGCCCTTTGGAGATGACAGTTCGAATCTGAATGCCCTGGCTCCTTGCATCTGTAGCAGACACCTTTACCATACAGGCACTCCCCTCCATGATTCTTACCACACTTCGAGTACTCTGGATTACTGGTTTGAGGCTTATGTCCCGACCTTTGAACAACCTTTGCTTGCTTATTAGAAACCACGACCTTATTTTGATTTCCATTCCAATGCCTCTTACCGGTACTAGGCTTTGTAGACTGTTGTTGATCCAGATTATGGCTAGCCTCAACCCCTTGGGCTCGAAAAACCGTCTCGGTATAGGGTAGCACCCCATGACCAGCCACGATGTGATGAATACTCGGGCGTAAACCACTCCGGAACTTAAGGGACCTCTTTCGCTATGTATCCACCATGTGCTCCACAAAGAAGCTGATTTGGTTAAATTTTCTCTCATATTCTTCAACTGTCATTCCTCCTTGTTCAAGATTTCAAAACTCTCTCTCCATCTTCTCTCGGTAGTTCTGTGGGTAGTACTGTTCCATCACTATTTTCTTGAACCGATCCCATGTTAATGTAGCATGCTCGGCCGCCGGCCTCAAACGCCAATAGCTTATCCACCAACGTCCAGCATCCTCCACCATTTGATATTAGCCACAAAGAATTCTTTGCGCATCGGTGCACCCACTGAGCTCAAAGGTGCGCTCGAGCGACATGAACCATTCATCAACGAAATTTGGTCCAGTGTTAAAACAAAACATACCTTGACGTAAAAATAAAACAAATTGAACACTTGTTCATAAACATAGTTTGAGAGAAATAACATTAAATAAATAAACATCTAATCATAGGCTTGATCATCCCACTCTCAATCGCATGCCACATCGAGCTCCTCAACCTTAAAGGGGTTAAATAGTGGGGTGAGATTATAACTCGCTCAGTGTGGAGGATACTCAATATGTCTACGTTAATTACTAAGTATATTAGCAAGTATAAACAACATGACCGATAAATTCTGAAGCCCGTCGGCTAGCCCGAAGGCTTTATGCATAATTAAGTGCTTCTGACTGATTTGCACATTTAAGTGCTTCTGACTGATTGCATATTTAAGTGCTTCTGACTGATTTCACGTGAACATACAAGGCAATATATAAAGCAATTAAAATAAGCAAAAGCGTAATAAATCCCCACACCTGGATAAAATGCAGTTCTTGAACTTGAATGTGATAAAATGCTTGACTCGACAATTCTAGGCCCGTAATTTCTTGTTATTATCTACAAATAGTTATAATAGCATTATTAATATAATATTATAATTAAAGATAAAATACAAGACATAATTTAAATTGAATATTTATTTGATAAAGTCAACAGGTTAAAGGCTTGGCTGGAAGGGACTGATTTGGGTTAAATCGAGATTCAAAAAAAGTTTGTTGGGGTCAATTAGGAAGGACTGAAAATTGAAGGGAATAATTACAATTTAACCAAAAGTGAGGAATATAAAAAAGAATTCTCATCCTCACTAAAGTCGGTCGCCTCCCTCATCTCTCTCATTCCTCTCGACCTCTCTCTCTCTCCCCCGTCGACTCTCTCACTCTCTCAAATTCAATCAGTTCTCTCTTCCTAAAATACAGCCTCCCTCTGATATCACATACTCACATACGCATCTACACACACACGCACGTACACACGCACACACACACAGAGATTGACACATCCACAAACAAAGTCAGACGCCCGCACCGTATATTCCGGTGGTGGGATGCGGTCGTGCAACAATAGATATTTCAAGTAAGGACGGATGGGTTTCTGGTTCAAGGCGATGATTGGGGGTTTAGGACCCGAATGAAGAAGGAAAATGAGAATGGTCGGCCGAAATTAATTTGGGGTTCGGGCTGCGGGTTTTGATTTCTCCCTGACTGTGATTACGATTTACAGATGAATTAGGTTCATGGTTTGTTTGGGGGTTGAGCGTGTTGGCAACGAGGTTGTGTGCTAGTGGGAACGAGGTTGTGCGGTAGTTTCAGTGCTTAGCTGGATTTACAAATCTGGATTTGGCCAATGGGTTCGGGAGTTGTGTAGAAATCATAGATGTTGTTGTTGTATAATGGACCAATTATAGTAGAAGGAAAATTACCTGTTTATGTTTGTGGTGTATTTCTGGACAAGAAAAATGGCAATGACAAGTTCTTATAAATTTGTGAAAAAGATGAGGATATGATATGCGTGAGATTTGCAGAGTTTTTATATGTGTGTTTTAGTTTTTCGTGTAATTTTGCTGTAAATTCGATGAATTTATTTTGTGTAAAATTATAATCGAATTCGGAGAAGACGAAGTCACGAAGAGTAGAGCAGATCCGGGGCACCGGGATTGCTAAACATCCACGGCCAAACAAGAAGACGCGGCACCGCCGAGCAAGACATACGTCTTGACGCTATGGGCTGCTGCGTGTAAAACTCCCAGAGCCATCCAGGAATATTACAGTGCCGTGGGCCCCGAGATGGAACCCACAAGGCTGAAGGAAATTTTTGCAAACATTTACAAACGTCCAAGAGGCTAACAGCGGTATTATCTATTTAAAACATCGAAGACTTAATAAAATCCGCTTATCAAAACCGTCGTAAAATCTCATTTAAAATCACAAGGCCCGAAATGCCAAACCTCAACGGTTTAAAAACATACGTTAAGCTATCGCTTACACATACCAACAAAATAGTTTAGAAAACGATTTCCAAAGTAACCTAAGTTACCAGATACCAAAAGGCCATTTAAAAATACTCACGCGGCGGAAAAAGAGAAACAATTAAAATACTCTAGCAACGGAATACAAGAACTGATCAGGAAACTCAATACACAAATACATGCCCTAGCCAGTATCCTCCGGGAAGCTCATCTCTCCATGACCGCTACAAGCTTGATAATCCAAAAACCTAAAAAGAAAGCCCACGACGGGTCAGTCATAATTTTCAATAATGATAACCATCACATCACGTCAATAATTACATACCAATGAAAATACTAAGTAAGAATTCGACCATTGTAATCTTACCGCCATAACTTTACCAACTCGTGATAATAATTACCAAAGTTCACATCTCGTATCCTTTCAACAACACAATAAGCTCATACCGAAGTATCTGTATTGTATCTCAACAATACCCAAGGTTCTCAAAACATTATCATAACTCACTGTTACGAAATCTACTAACTCTTTCCAACCCAATCCGTCAGGTAACATCATCACATCTCAACAAGATAATCGATTGTCCATCAAAGACAAATACCAAAGGAAACACGGAACATACCTCAAGATATGAAATGCCACGACGTAATCATGTCAGTCTAATCCAAGATCAGATCAACACAACATACGGACACGATCCTGACACAAGACCTACAAATGCATACTCATATGACAATGTCAATATGCTCACATCAATATCAACAATGTATACTTATGGCAAACCCATAATATACATATGCACAATAACAACACATGGTAATCCGATGATCCAACGTTCACTGCCTAGATCCCACAATGATCCCGTCAGACCAACCGTGGTGGAAAAACCTGTCTGATGATCCAGCGCACGCTAGCATAGATCCCCCGATGATCCTGTCGGACCAACACGAGGTGGACATACAACAACAATGCACAAATGCATATAACAATGATACACAATGCATGACAACAACGATACACGCATGTATCACAACATGATCGACACAAATGACAAAAATGATTAAAATACTTGCTCCGAGTCCTTCGAGAGCAATCTCGATGTCTAAACCATCACGAACCGTTATCCTCAATATTCGACGGTCCAAAATATCACAGATTACAGATAATTCATATCTTCGTCTTTATCACAATGTATCCTCGATACCCAAGTATACCAATAATAAAATGTAAATCATATACATTATGATTTAACTCCCAAAATCGGAAGACCACATAAAATCCAAATCTCCAGAGTTCACAATTATAATCATCGCTATACGAATTATAAATGAATGATACTGAAACCATTCATTAAATATTATAAACTGTGCAAGTAATAACTTGCCTCGATACCGATGAAGCCGTTACCAATCCCATTGCCTTCGTCTACGAACTCCTCAACCCCGACCAAAGCAATCTACGAACATTCTCGAATACGACCGCAAAGCATGGTTCTAATCACCAATCAATATCTCAACCTATTACAATAATTGATAAACAACAAGATCGATTACCATCAACAATCGATATAACCAATTCACAAACCCAACGGATCAACAATATCTCGGTTAACCATAAGTCTGATCAATACAACTTAAACGATCACGAATTTATAACCGAAACAGGATATACTACACTGTCTGTCCTTTTAGCGCATGTTAATCACTTAACGTAGCGTGCGCTAAGTCGCTTCAATTAGCATGCGCTAGCCAGTAAGCTTAGCATGCGCTAATGCTGTACAGATGCATGCCTTACAAGTATCGGTCAACATTGGCGATTATCAAGAACACTAAGTGATTTGAAACCATGTTCATAGCTATCAAAACAACGAAATCCGATATCCTTTAACATAAAAACAATCATCCAACTCATAATCCAAGTCATGTATTCATAGATCATCTTCTTCCTCAATATCAAGAACCATAACAACACTTCCATAATCTAACATTACAGAGAGTAATCATCAACAATGACATCAACATCCGCAAAGGAGAAGAAGGATTAACCAACTTATCTCAAGAATACGAATAACACACTTCAAACCACAAGAATCATGTCAATATCCATATATAAACAACAATATCATCATAATCCGGTAATCCATTTCATAATCATGCTCATCATCTTGTTTATATGATAATCATCAACTCAAGAACATCAACATTCAATCCAAAACGAAATCCAAATGAGAAGAGTAATTACCTCTTTGAAGGAATGGATTGAATCCCAAGGTTGAATCCATTCTCAATCACTTCCAAGCTTCAAATGTTGTTATGAATGATTAAATCCACCATAATCCATTGTTTTAAACTTCAAACATCTCTCTAAGAACTCTCTCTATCAGTTGCAAGGAAGGAATGGATGAAAATGAAGAATAATAGCCAACTACTCATATATATACTGTACATTACTAGCGTGCGCTATCGAGGTCCAGAGGCTTCTGACTTACTTCGTACAATGATTTGCGTACGCAATGCCCATGCAATAGCGTACGTAATTACCTCTAATTAGCGTACGCTAGTGTCCGATCATAGCGTGCGCTACTCATAGTTGACTCGTTTGTCTGTATGCTCCGAAGATGGGTCCACACGCTGAAAGCTCTGACAAGGATAAGATTCCCTTTGGAACCGATATGATGTTAGCGTGCGCTAATCCTTCACAACAAACATCCGCTGACTTCGTCGGCACATGCGCCGAAAGTGGCCGGGTCCACACATAGATTCCTCCTGATCTGGTTTGTACTAGCGTGCGCTAAACCTGCACGGTAGAGTGCCCTAAGATTGAATATTAGCGTGCGCTAATCAGGCTATACTTATCCATTTTCAGCTATTCTTGTCCAACGTCTCAACATACAGAACACGAACATACGGCAACCGAATACATATACACCTTCTAACAATATTCTCATATGTTACGCCCGACACACAATATCTTCAAATACAACTGTCAACCAAATGCAGTAATTATACCAATACAGATGTCTCAGTCCTTTAATTGTTTTATCCATACTGTACAGATTCCACGCTGTACAACATAACTTGGATAAAATAACATTAAACAATAGTAGTAGAAATTCCGGATATTACACTGTCGAGGGCCGAGGGCAGCCTGTTCCGGGCCGGTTTGCCGGTTAGGGTTGGATCGTCCAGTTTTTAGTTCGGTCCGTTTCACCGTCGTTCGTTGCGTCCGCTGGAGAGTCGGGATTTAAAATTAGATTTTTTTACGTAATTAATTTTGCATAAAAGTGAAACTTTAATTTTGGAAATCCATGGTCCGGTCGGGGAGGAGTGACGAGATGCTTGATCCAGTGGGAGAAATCAAGTCGAAGATTTTCTCGGATTCAATCAAGGAAGAAGACCATGATAATTGGACAATTTAATTATCCATGCTTTATTTTGGTTTTTACTGTTTTGATGTATGGCATGTATGAATGTATGCGTGATATGTTTCTTGCATTGTAGCACGAGAAAATTAAAAACCTTAAGGCTAAAATAAGTAAGTGATTAAATTGATTTATTTTTTAAATAAAATCAAATTGGCCTCCGTAATTAATTTAAATTGTGAAGTAATTATTAGCATGCGTGTTGACATTAGGGTCTTCCTCCATATCAGATCTGCTAATTATAGGTTCACTAGTTTTAAATTTCAAATGATAACAAAAGGTAAATATTATTTTTATGATAGGACCTCTCCATCTGTAGGACCATTATTTAAAAGAAAATATTTTAAGGTTGTTTAATTATGGTGTTCACTTAGGTGTATTAATTAATAAGCTCCCCATCGGAATCTATGTTAACTAATACATGGCCAAGAGGAACCAACTATTAATTTTACTTGTCATAACGTAAATTTACTAGATAGTAAATTAAAGACGTAAAACTCTACTTGAAAAATATGTGTGTAAACATTCACACGATCGTGGCTTGCATATGCATGTTTTTCAAGGTGTTGGTTGCTAGCATATATATTATGTCTTTAAGGTTTTTCAATATATTTTGCTACGCATTATGTGATGAATGTTTTAATTTTATCTCAGATGTCTTTCATTCCACTTGCTGTAATTCTCAAAGAAAACAAACTAGATGACACTAACTTTGCTGATTGGAAACGTAATCTTAATATTGTCCTGACTGCTGAAGAACACAAGTTTGTTATAACTGAGGAATGCCCATTGGAACCAGGTGCGGATTCGACACCCGACGAGGTGAAAGAATTCAACAGATGCAAGAAATCTGATGAGATGGCTCGCTGTTACATCTTGGCTTCTTTAGCAAATGTATTGTAGCATCAACATCAGAGTATGGGCATTCCCGCGGAAAAGATGAAAAATCTCAGTGAGATGTTTGGTCATCAAAACTGGGCGGCTAAGTTATGAGGGTCTTGATGACGACCCAAATGCTTGAAGGAACCCCTGTAAGGGATCACGTTCTAAAGATGATTTCTCGTCTAAATGAACTTGATATCTTAGGGGCTACCATCAATGTGGAAACGCAGGTCGATATCATACTAGGCAGCTTACCTAGGAGCTTTGAGTAGTTCCGCCTAAACTACAATATGAATCGTAGGGAGTATACCTTGGCGGAATTATTGACAGAGATTCAAGATATAGAAGGTCTCTTCAGGCAAGGATATCAAGTTCTTGCGGCTACTAGTGTTTCCCCTTCTAAATCCAAGTGGGGAGAAAAGAAGAAACAATTGGGACAAAAGCAACTGGCACCTCTCAAGGTAAAAAACAAGGCCCCTGAGCCTAAGACGAACAAAAAGCCAAAGGAAAAGTGCTACAGGTGCGGTCAGAAAGGACATTTTAAAGCGGACTGCCCTGCTCTTAAGAAGGGTATGTCTCGTGCACTAGTAGTAAAAATATGTTTGGCAGCTTGTTCTTCCACTTCGTGGAAAGTTGATTCAGGATCCACTGATCATGTTTGCTTTGACTTACATGGTCTTAAGTAACCAGACAGCTTAGTGCGGGAGAGATAACCATCAACTGGGGCGATTATTCCAGGCTTATGGCTATTGCAGTAGGAGTCGTGCAGTTGAAGATTAATGACAAAATATTAGTCCTCAATAATATAATATTAGTACCAGATTTTAGAATGATTTTAATTTCGGTTTCTAAATTAAATTGTTATGGTTATTCAGTTTCTTTTGATGATGATGCTATTATTAGAAGAAGAAACGGTGAATATATTTGCAAAGGTATTTTACCGATGGACTGTATGTCATTAATACTGCACAAACTCCTATGTATAAACAAAAATCGCTTAACTCTTTGTCTGAACCTAAAAAGAGAAAAGAACCTTCGATCATAAACCAAATATATATGTGGCATTTACGATTAGGTCATGTAAACCTTGGGAGGATTCAAAGATTGGTAGATGATGGCCCATTGGATGACCTCCAAGTTGAGTCATTTCCAATTTGTGAATCCTGTTTGGAAGGTAAGATGACAAAAAGGGTCTTTAAGACCAAGGGAAACTGTGCTCAGAATGTGTTGGAATTGGTTCATATGGATGTATGTGGTCCAATGAATATCCAGGCTATGGGTGGTTTCGAATAATTCATCACATTTATAGATGATTATTCGAGATATGGATACATCTATTTGATGCGACATAAGTCTGAAGCCTTTGACAAGTTCAGAGACTTCAAGTCTGAAATGGAGAAGCGTCATGGGAAGAGTATCAAGTCACTACGATCTGATCGTGGTGGCGAATACCTTAGTGGAGAGTTTTTGGATTTTTTGGCAAATAAGGGGAATTCGTCCTAGCTCACTGCACCAGGAACTCCACAATAAAATGGTGTTGCTGAAAGAAGGAAAAGAACTCTTTTAAAAATGGTTAGATCAATGATGAGTTATTCGGATTTACCTATTTCATTTTGGGGATACGCCTTAGAAACAGCAGCGTACATTCTAAACCCAGTGCCTTCGAAATCAGTTCCAAAAACACCCACAGAATTGTAGAGTGGGCGAAAGCTCAGTCTATGACACGTTCGGATTTGGGGTAATCCACCACATGTGCTGAATAAGGAAACTGATAAGCTGACACCTCATACAAAAGTACGAATGTTTGTAGGATATCCTAAGGGAACGAAGGGTGGCTTGTTCAATAGTCCCCAGGATCAGAAGGTCATTGCTAGCACCGATGCCCGATTCCTGGAAGAGGATTATATGATTAGTCACAAGCCCATGAGCGAAATAATCTGGAAGATTTGAGGGGCGAGACTCCGTCTATACCAATCATACAAGTGCCAACTAACATGGCACCATGTATCGATTTGAGACTTTCACTGCAACTCAAGATTTGCCTCATTGTAGTGGGAGGGTTGTTCATGAACTGGAACGATTCATAGGCATGGGAAAGTCTTCGGAATCAATCCCAGGCGAAGATGAATCAAATATCTGGACCTACAAGTAGGCAATCCAAGATAAAGTTGCTGAATCCTGGCAAGTAGCAATGGAGTCAGAAATAGGATCTATGGATTCCAATCAAGTGTGGGAGCTAGTAGAACTACCTAATGGGATACAATCCATTGGGAGTAAGTGGGTATACAAGCGAAAGAAATGAGGTCACTGGAAGGTAGAAACCTTCAAAGCGATGCTTGTTGGGACAAACATTCTTGTTTTGGTAATTGCCAACATACAGCAAGTAGTCTCAAATGTCAAATAACTGTCAAGTATGGAAACTATTAGAACTCGTCATACAGCCCCAACATACAGCAAAGAGTTCGACAGTCCATCCTATAGAGCCTTCCTCATACAACAAAGAGACGTAATATGTTGGATACAGCATACAGTCTGAAGGTGTTTTACTTAGGAAAAGTAAACACATCCAACAGGACTGAAAATAAAATGGCTTTAAACCATTGTAAGATAAACATTGTTTATTTATAAGGTATAACGGTTAAAGTGGCATTTATTGGTAATAGGACAATATTTAATACAGCTAGAGAGAGACAAGTCTGAACACTCTGAAGAGCATTTAATGCAAAGACAGAAAGGATGTGTGAAGCATTAGATGCGATCTGCTTTAATTCAAACTTTAGCAGCCGCCAATCAAGAGACAGACGTCAGCATCTCACCAACCAGCAATGGCTTCATTTATAACATATACATTTACAAGGTTATAAATACCTCCAAGCCAGAGGACACAAACACGAAGTTATTCATAATCTCAAAAGATATGACAAGATCACTGACATTCTAGTGATTACAAAGAAGTATATTTCGTGAGCATACATCAGTATCCAAGCAAAGAAATATACAAGTCCTCAATACAAACAGCACAGCATACAGCGATTGTTCATCCGTGATAAAGATGCTGTTTGAGAAGTGTTCTACACTAGTCATTGAGATTGTCATTAGCCATCTATGGATTAAGGATCCTTGCGTATTCCGACCTCTATGGGAAGAATAGCTTTGAAGACGAAGCTTCGATCTATGTAAGAAGAAGCGAGTCGAGAAAGATCTCAAGCCACTCTGTGTGAACGGCCCAAAGATACAGTCCCTATATCAATCCGTGTGAATGATATAGAGACAGGTTTAGTTAAAGTCATGTAGTTGTGTACGTAGTGACTTTAATAAACTCTTTTCTCCTGTGTGGAGGACCAGTGGATGTAGAGTGGTTTACCTCGAACCACTTTAAATTGTGTGTTATTTACTTTTAGTATTTACTGTTTTCATTCTACTGTGACTTGATAGTATACATTATAAAACCTTATACGCACCAAGCAAACAGGAGAACACCCAGTTGCTGTATTTACAGCAACTCACACAACAAACTTCTGCTACACAAACTAACTTCGAAAATCGTACAGCTTACGGTGTTTCCATATTCAAGCTGTTTATTGTATACTTACTGGCCAACAAGTGGTATCAGAGCGGTTGATTAAAAAAGAATCAGTCGATTTTTAACGGAGTCAGATCCACAAATCACTAGTTTTTGAAAATCATATCACATTTTCATCATCTTGCCTATTACTAAAATGGATACCTCCATGATGAATAAGGTTCTTATGTTCTCTATTAACGAGTTTTATGACTGGATAATTAGGATGGAGGGCCATCTTGCAGTCATACATGAGGACATGATATTTGTCATCCAAGAAGGTCCAATAAAGATAATGAAGGTTAATTCCGCCGCAAGGATAGACGGACAACCTTACGCTAAAATGCTCGAGAAGGAGCACGAGCAATGGACAGCTAACGATCGCAAGCGTGCGAATCTCAATAATGTAGCTAAGAATGCGTTGTTTGTCACTCTCGACAAAGGCACATTCTCAAAGGTAAAAGGCTGTAAGACATCTAAGGAAATCTGGGAGAAACTCAAGCTGATTTTCGAGGGTACTGAGCTCCCGAAAGAAAATAAAATTTCCAAACTTACTGAGCAATTTGAATCTTTTGAAATGAAATCTTCCGAAACGCTTGAGGAGCTTGACCTCATATTCACTGGCATTGTCGGTGAACTTGAAGCATTTGGTAAAGTGTAAACCCAAAAGGAGAAAAATTTAAAAATCTTTAGATCACTCCCTGCCCGATGGGACATTAAGACTACATCCATGCGTGTATCCTATAACCTTAATGATATTTATACTTTTGACATATTCTCTGACCTCAAAGCTTTTGAGTATGATATTGACAGGAGAGAAAAGGCCAAAGAGTCACCTGTCAAGACTACAGTGATGGCCGTTGTATCTGACAGGAGACACGGTTCTGCACCCAGAACATCCAAATCCTCACACAAGACTGCAGACAGCGATGATGACATCCTGTCACAAGATGAAATGGCAATGCTTATGCACAAATTCAAAAAGTTCATCAAACAGTCTGGAAAGACTCCATACAGGCCCAAGCCGTTTCACAAGGTAAACTCAGAAACTCCCTCATCTAGTGATTCTAACTTATGTTATAACTGTAGAAAATCCGAAATTATGCAAATAAATGTCCACATCCGAAAGTGCAAAAGTTGCCAAAAGCTGAGCAACAAGAAAAGGATGAAAGAAGACGTGTCTGGAAAAACAAGCTCAAGGCTCTGACTGGTGAATCAGAAGCCTCGCCTGCATCTAACAAGACCGAGTAATGCCATCAGGCTGTCACTGATAGTGACTCATCCGATGATGAGATCGAAGATAAAGCATATATATGCTTTATGGCCAAAGAAATTCAGGACGATGAGGACAGTGATGACGAAGTAAGCTCAAATTCAATTACTCCCGCAAATGCATCGCATACTTTTCAAAACATGATGAATGAATTCGAAACCATTCAAAAGGCCCATCAGACTTTAAAACGAGAAAACGTACAGCTCTAAATTTCAAACTTAGAGCTGAAAGATGAAAACGACTTGCTGAAAAATAATTACAAAAACATGTCTATTGATTGCGAAAAAAGCAAGGTCACATTTGAAAAACTCATGGAAAGCAATCATCAACTAGCCCACGGTCTAAATGAGGCTAAGTCTCATAATGAGAGCAAGATAAATGATTTAGCTTTACTCGAAGCCAAATTAAAAACTGTCGAGAAGCGAGAAGGAGAACTAGAGACCATCCTAAAAACATTCGAGAAATCATCTAAACGGATGGAATAAGTTCTAAGCACTAGGCAAAATGCTCATGATAAAAGTGGCTTAGGACATAATTCATTCTCCAATAAGGAAAAAACTAGTACCGTATTCGTCAGGGGTGTGGAATCCATTCCCGTACCTAAAGAAATTCCAAGCCCTGTAAAGGTTACAGCTGCCCCTCGTACAGCTAAGGTTGCCGCCACCAAAGTCAATTCCCAGACAGCGAAAACCTCAGCCTCCTATAGGTGTAAGGCGTGATCAACAGTATGCTCCCCGAGCATATCAAAAGCACCAATAGCCATTCAGAAAGAAGGATGTATCTAAGTATTAAAGGCAAGCACCGTAGTACTTTTAACAGTACAATGCGCCTAGATATTAGATACAAGAGCCCCGTTATCCATCCAGAAAGCAGGTCCCCACGCAGCATCATCAACAGCTCTGGGAATCCAACTGGAGACCCCGAAGACAAGCTGTACGGTCTAAAAAAATGGCTCCACCTCCGAGACAGCAATCATACTGGAATAATAATAATAATAATAATAATAATAATAATAATAATAATAATAATAATAATAATAATAATAACAATCCTCGCTATTGCTAGAGGAGTGGGGGCCCAGTTGGTTTCTCGGCTTCCCACTAATTTCTTGTAAATCCTTTGAGTTTTTTTTTTTAATAAAATAATATTAATAATAACTATAATAATAATAACAATAATAATAATAATAATAACCCTAGATTTTACATGCATAATAATCAAGGTTACAGCGACTATGTGGCTGTCCCACGTAGACATCGCAAAATTGGACCAAAAGTAACCTACAGTAAACCAATTGTTGTTAGGCAAATATGAGTA
Organism: Orobanche coerulescens; assembly: GCA_033398695.1. Taxonomy (NCBI): domain Eukaryota; kingdom Viridiplantae; phylum Streptophyta; class Magnoliopsida; order Lamiales; family Orobanchaceae; genus Orobanche; species Orobanche coerulescens. Next base: position 325,234 of record JAWKAU010000058.1, on the reverse strand, counting down.
CCAAAAGGCACTAACACACATGGACCCAACAATCAAAGCGGACCTAAATCTGCTTAAATTCTATGCTTAGAGGATATCCAGGAAAATGATATCTGGTACTTTGATAGCGTATGTTCTCGGCACGTGACAGGAGATATCAGCAAGCTGTCAGATTACGTAGAAGGTCGCGGTCCAAAGGTGTGCTTCGGTGATAAGTCCAAATGAAAAATAAGATGGAAGGGAACCCTGCTTGTAGAAAAATTCAAAGTGACCGATGTAGCCTATATTGAAGGTCTACAGTACAATTAGCATCAGCCAGTTCTGTGAAAAACATTTCTCGATGAAATTCTATATAAACCACTATAGAGTGAAGGACATCAAGACCAAAGAAGTTGTTCTCACAGGAAGCAGGTCAGGTAATATGTATATCTCCAACTAGAAGCCTACGAGCTCCACTATTCCTTGTTTTTTTGCCAAAGGCACTGCAGATCAAAGCTGGCTATGGCACAAGAGGATGTCTCACATAAACTTCAAGACAATCAACAAAAATGCCAGACAGGGAATGGCTAGAGGCTTGCCCGATGTGTCATTCCAAAATGACAGCGTCTGCGGACCCTGTCAGAAAGGCAAACAAGTCAAACCTCCCTGAAAAGCAAATCATACCTGTCCACCCACAGGGTTCTGGATATGCTACACATGGACCTCTACGGCCCTGTAGACCCTGTAAGTTTGGGAGGTAAGAAATATTGTCTCGTTATTGTTGATGACTACTCCATGTATTCTTGGATAATCTTTCTAAGCAAGAAGAATGAAACTACAACGAAGTTGCCAGAGCACCTGAAAAAGCTTCAGAATGAGAAAGAGTTGAGTATCGTGTCCATTCGTTCCCACAGAGGTACTGAATTCAAAAATCGCTTTATAGAACAATACCGTTCAGACAATGGAATACAACACGAATACTCAGCAGCCCGGACTCCTCAACAAAATGGTGTTGCCGAGTGTAAGAATAGGACGCTCAAGGAAGCTACAAGAACCATGATCGCCACAAGCAAGTTGCCGCAACGGTTTTGGGGTGAAGCAAAAAATACAGCGTGCTACACACAAAACCGCTGCATCATCAACAAGCATCACAACAAAACAGCTTATGAGGTATGTAATAATAAAACTCCATTATTCTCGTATTTTCACATATTTGGATGTCAGTGTTATGTTCTGAATAATGGGAAAGATCAACTCAATACCTTTGACGAGAAGTCGAACGAAGGAATATTTATAGGATACTCCTCTGTCAGCAAAGCTTTCAGGATCTTTAACAAAAGGAAGCTGACAATCGAGGAATCTGTCCATGTAGTGTTCGATGAACCTCATTTCGATCCTACAGGAGTAGAAGGCTTAACCCAGAATATCCGAACACTTTCCATTGATGACCTTCAGACTCCAATAGAACCTATCGTAGACTTAGAAATCAACCCCACAGCTGTAAGATTAGAAGTAGTCGAAGTCGATGTCGTACAAGCTGAAGGTGAATCTATGTTACGTATTTCGGTGAACGCAAGTGCACATTGTCGTAAGCAAGTAATATAGTGATGAGTAAGATATTGTTCCCTCGAGGACTGACTTACTAATTCCCAATTTATTTGTATTCTAATTTTATCTGAACGATCGAATTTGGTGGTGCAAGGAATATTAAAGAAAACTAATAAAGTGATAAACTAAGAACAATTAATAAAATCGATTATTCGAAGAAAGAAGATCAAATAGGAGAATAAACTAGGATTGAGAATCCACCTCGATTTATTCGAATTACTCTTGATTTAAATAAATTAAGCAATTCCCAATTTATTGAAGGTGAAGATTTCTAAGATACCCTAATGCCTCTCCCGAGGTTAGTAGAATTTTCTAAGATGAATAAATCACTCTATTCCTAGGTGAATTAATTCAATAATAGACAAAAAGTTCAAAATCTTCAGACAGGCCACGTAATTCCTATGAGTATATTCCTATCTCACAAGATAAAATGTTTCTCACCAATTTTTCCCACTAACTCTCCTCTCCCGATTCGAGTTGCATAATCAAAACAATTCAATCATAGGCCACATAATTGAACGCATTAAAAACAATTGGGGAAAACTCAATAAAGAAGGGAGATATATATTAATAATGCAAAATCAAAAGTTAATTCGTCAAAATCTAGGTTTCATCACAATCCTAGAATAGGGTTCTAGCCCGACATGCAAGAAAATAATACACAAAGAATTAAAGAAAGCATAATAAAAATCAAACACAGTTGAAGAACTTGAATTCCTCCGTTCTCTGGCTTCTGCTCTCTGCTCCTCAGTATTTTCTCCTTCAGTTCTTTTTCTCTTATCTTCTGACCTTCAATGCCTATTTATAATTTTTCATCTGCCTCAAAAACGCGTCCAGGAATTAGGTCAGAAACGGGCTTCCAAACCGCCGAAATCGCGAGCTGCGAGTATGAATCCTGCGCGGCGGGCCGCGGCCCGGCATTAGTGTGCCGCGGCCCCTGTCTTCATGCGGCCAGGCCTGGGCACTCGCCTTCCTTATGGGTCGCGGCTCAGAGCTTGCGTGTTGCGGCCCCCGGTACAGTTGTACCGGGTCCTTCTGGGCACCTCTTGTGTTGCGGCCCAGCGTATGTGTGCCGCGGTCCCTGACAAAAAAATGTCGTTTTGGCCCATTTTTCTTCGATTAAGCTCCCGGACTCGAATTTCCTTCAAAAACATATAAAGATAATGCATTAAAAGCTCATTTACGCAGATTTAAACTAAAAATGGGTATAAAATAATGATGATTAAGCACATAAAAATACATCTAACAAATACCCCCAAACTTAAGCCTTTGCTTGTCCTCAAGCAAAAATTAATTTCAAATGAGATGACAAGCATCATGGGTAAACGTGAAAATCCATAGTGTTTACCTGATTAATACTACCCTGAAAATCTCAAAGAAAAATACAAGTATCGTTTTAGTGAGTCACATTACGGACAAGGATTCCACAAAGCAATCATTTTTAGTGTTGATCTATCGGTCATGAAGAAAATCAAAGCTCAAAGATTAACAAGTGTGAATTTAGCCGACCGCCAATATGAAGGGTTAGATTAAACAAGCCAACTACCCCAACCCCATAGTCTCGTGGCAAAAATGCAAGAGTTTCATCGTAAATAATAATCCTCGGACAGCATTCCCTTACATATAATCATTATAATGATTCGAGTTAACCACTAGGTCCCGACTCTCGGTATGTTCCATGAAATGACCCTAGGGTGGAAATCCATTCTCATGTATTAGGGAAACATTTGACGTAAAAGACACTCTTGGGGCTCATGAGTGCTTCTAGTTACTAAGTCTCCTTCTACAGCGGAGAAAAAACTCGAATGGCTATTCCCGCATGTCCGATTCAAAGTTGTTGTTTTACGCGAATCTAAACGACGGGTCACTTGAATACATCCGGTTACTTGGCTTCTTCATCATCATGCTATTTTTCTGAACCATTAGTCTATTTAGTGTTGTCGTTTTACGCGAGAGTAAACAACGGGTCATGTGAATACCCCCGGTACTAGACTTCCCATCATAGAACATGCATAATTTCTCGAATTTTTTTTTTTGGGAAAAACTGTCCGACTCTAAACTCAAATTAAATGCCAAGAAGACTCATGTTACTGGACGACTAGCTACGTGAAAAGTGTAACCAAATGTATAGACGGCGGTTCGTAAACATGTATGTCTCATTTCTTATATGCTAGGATTTCTACAATAACGCAAAAAATCATACCTAAATGAATACTCAAACGAAACAAATATCGCAGACTGCAAACTTGACCAAAACTCAACCGTTTCTTCAAAAAGAAATCAGTATCATATCATCAATTTTACACAAGGCTGCACGAAAAATCCACGAATGCAAATAAAGTCCAGAATATTTTAGAAGGAACGAAAAATAGCAACAAAAAAGTAAATAACAACTAATAGTGACCCCCCCCCCAAACTTAAGACGTACATTGACCTCAATGGACACAGATAGTAATATGCAATATGAGAAAAGGTCAAGTACTCCCCTAATATCAGCTCAGGAACTGGTGCCGGCCTCGTCCGGTGATGAGGGTGGTGTAGATGGCATGACTGATGGAATGAAGGGTCCGTCCGGATAGAGTATATGGCTCGTCCACGCAGCTAAATAGTCCTTATGATAAGCATCCCTCGCCGCTAAGCGCCTCTCCTCACATCGATTGGCCCGTCGGGCCTGCTCGTGCATCTCCTCCCGAACAGCTGCAAGGAGGCTGTCTCTCTCAACCCGCATCTCCTCTCGAACAGCTGCGAGAAAGCTGTCTCTCTCAGCCCGCATCTCCTCCCTCAGGCTGTCAACCATCGCCTGAAGGTGCTCTCTCGCTGGCGGTGGAGTGGACTCAGTCCGATCCTTAGCATCCGTCGTCGGCTCATGTGTCAGGAGTAGTGGCTCCGGAGAGTGCTTGTATGGCTCATCGAAAAAATCCTTGCCCCCGCTCGTGTGCCCTCGCGCCACCCCACTGGTCGAAATGGGAGATAATATGGTGGTCAATCGGACCCTGGGGTGCAATAGACGGTTCGTCGTCGGACCACGTCACGCCCGTCTGGCGGCATAGAGCACAAATCAGCGAGGGATGTTTTAATCCCGTCTTTGCCCCTCCCTGGATGCACTGAAATATAGAACGGGACAAACGTGGGGCCACATCAAACTGGAGTCCCATCGTGATAGCATACAATAATTGGGCACGAGGAAGCAAGACCGAGCGGATCTGTGATGTAGGGTCAACTCGTGCACACAGGAAATAAAGCCATGCTCGCCCGAGCCGACTGAGGCGAGAACTTTTGAAATAAAAAGTTGTGGAACCCGGGACGCGCGTCTCCCAGACGGAACCCGGCTGAGCAAGTGCCTCCAGCAAAGCCTCCCTCGTGAGGCTACTCATAATCCGTGTGTACTCCGATTCGTCCACCTACGGTAGCTCGTACAGCCTCCGAATCGCGGCCACCGAAAAGTCCACTGTTTGGCCTCGGACGACAACTTCAGTCCGTGTATCTGGTCGCCCCATCATCTGTCCCGCCTGGATTTGTCGCAATAGAGCACTGGCGTAGAACTCCTGGACAATAGAAATCACTGCCGGCTCGGGTGGCACAGTGAATCGTGTCCATCCCATTTCATTAATCATAGCCAATCGCTCGCCGTACTAGGGGCAGGAGTGAATCCTCGCTCCGGAATTACTGGACGAGGACGGATTCTCTCGTTGAATATTCTATGGATGTCAGGATTAGAGAATTGGTGGGATTCCATATCTGTTCGGTTTTGTGACGTTTCCCCTCTTGTAGGGGACGATCGCGTCCGAGCCCTCGTTCTCAACTTCCTTTTCCTAGACATGACGAAGTTCCTGAAAAATAAACGCTAGAAATTAAACAACTTTAAAGATAACTACACCACTCTCAACTCAAAACGTGCGGAAAATGGATATAGCATGGAATGAACTCGCACTTTCGTATGAGGGAAATGAGGTAGATATTTAAGCTCAAACTTGACGTAGGGGTTGGGGGCACAATTTAATCCAATAATCGAATTCGTTGCATACAATTTGGAGATGTTTAGCTCAAAAAATTTCATTGGGGCATTTCATCGAACACCTTGCGTGCGTTTGCTTAGATGAAGAACAAAAATAATAATTGCTTAATTCAATCTCCAACAACAACAAATTCGATCGATAATCACAGCAATTCATGACAAAACACCATCAATCAATCAATAATCTTAACATAATCCGATACAAATTCTGAAGGAAATTTAGAAAATAAAACAAAAAGAGAGTTCATCAATGAATGAAGAATATTACCCCAATTCTCAATCCATGTTGCAATGAAGTTTTAGGGATAAGAATTACCTTGTCTTGGATCGAAGAAGGTGAGAAGAAGAAGAAATTCGAAGGTAGACCTGCAGCGCCACGCGGAAGAGGTAAAAAGTTTGTGCTACCTTATGTTTCGGCCGATTGAATTCTGGGCAACCCAGCCCTTCTTATATTTTCGGCAGGGGCCGCGGCACGTAAGAAGTGAGCCACGGACCGTAGTACAGTTAAGTCTGGGCGCTGGGTATCTCGACGTGTGACGCGGCTCATTGAACGGGTGCCGCGGCTCCTGGGGTTAGTGTGCCGCGGCTCAGAGCTTGCGTGCCGCGGCACACAGTACAGGCTCCTGGGCACATATTTTGGGTTTCGGCGTGCCGTGGCTCAGCTTCAATGTGCCGCGTCTCTTTAGACGAGTGTGTCGCGGCTCAGCCTCTTCGTGTCGTAGCACATAGTACATAAAGTTTTCCAGAATGTTGGATTTGTGTGTGTCGTGGCCCGCCATATATGTGCCGCGGCCCCTGGCCTGGAATGATCTTGCACAACAAAATTTTTAAAGCGAAAACACATAGAACGTGAGAGAGAAGCACATTAAAGCAAAAATGACGAAACATTAGACTCTTAGAATGAATGAAAATAACGAAAAATTAACATCTACAACTAATACTCGGGTTGCCTCCCGAGAAGCGCTAAGTTTATAGTCTTCAGTCGGACTTTTCTAGCATTCACTCTGCGGTGGATAGGATGACGCTCGTCTTCTGCGCGTCTATTGGATTACTCATTTAGGCCTTCAACCGTTGCCTATTAACTTTAAATTTTTGGTCATCTTTTTGTACTTCCACTGTTCAGTGTGGGAATACTTACTGTAAACGGTCCCAACTGTCGTGAACGTAATTTCCCAGGAAACAACCTCAAGCGAGAATTAAACAATAACACCTTTTGACCTGGAACGAACTCTCGATGTGTAATGTGCTTATCGTGCCAAATCTTTGTCCGCTCCTTATAAAGCTTCGCATTCTCGTACGCATCATGACGAATTTCCTCTAGCTCATTCAACTGCAAACAGCGCTTTTCACCAGCCGATTTAAGATCAAAATTCAATTTCTTTATCGCACAGTATGCACGATGCTCCATTTCTACTGGCAAATGACAACTTTTCCCAAAAACCAAATGGTATGGTGACAAGTCGATAGGTGTTTTGTACGCAGTACGGTACGCCCAAAGTGCATCATCGAGTTTAAAGGAGCAATCTTTTCGTGACGAGCTGACTGTTTTTTCTAAGATCCAATTTAGCTCTCGATTTGATATATCGACTTGACCACTCGTCTGGGGATGGTAGGCTGTAGCAACACGATGAGTGACTCCGTATTTTCTTAAGACAGCATCAAGGAATTTGTTGTCGAAGTGTGAACCACCATCACTGATAATAGCACGTGGAGTCCCAAAATGTGTGAAAATATAAATTTTTATAAATTTGATCACGACATTAGACCCATTTGTTGGTAGTACCACCGCTTCGACCCACTTCGAGACGTAGTCTACTGCTACTAGGATATAGAGGTTCTTATTTGATGAAGGAAATGGACCTATGAAGTCAATCCCCCATACGTCGAACAATTCAACCTCAAGTATTGTGTTCAACGGCATTTCATGTCGTTTTGAGATGTTTCCCGTCCGTTGACACCGATCACACGTGGACACAAAGGAGTGAGCATCTTTGAATAACGATGGCCAATAGAAACCCAATTGCAAGACCTTTTCCGCTGTTCTATTTCCGCTAAAATGCCCTCCGTATGGTGATGCATGGCAATGATTCAGCACAGTGCAGATTTCCTCATCCGGAACACATCTGCGAATGATTCGATCAGAGCATCTTTTAAACAGAAAAGGATTGTCCCATAATTAATACTTAGCGTCTGAAATCAGCTTCTTCTTTTGATGACACGAGAGATCATTCGGAATTATTTTGCTCGCCAGATAGTTCACTAGATCAGCGTACCAAGGCGCATGTTGTGTTAGGCGTATTTTTATACACTTATTTATCATTATTTTGTAGTGTTTTGGTGAGTGAAATCATCTAAATGAGCTTTTAATGCCTTAATTTTGTATGATTGACAGGAAATTGAAGTCCGGAAGCTTAAACGAGGCAAAACGGGCGAAAACGGCAAAACTGGACCATGAGCCGCGGCACAAGGAAGCTGAGCCGCGGCAAAGGAAAACACGAGCCGAAGGGCAGAGTAGGCTGTACTCTGTGCCGCGGCACAGCCCAGGTTAGCCGCGGCACAGAAGAATTAATTAGCGCCCAGGTATCCAGTTTTTGGCGATGTGCCGCGGCACAGGTATAGTGAGCCGCGGCACACTTAGCGGGTTTTATACGTCTGCGCAGATTTTGGGCCGTTTCGAAGCCAATTTTCGACCAACTAATACGGACGCGATTTATGGAGGTGCTGAGCTATAAATAGGGCTGAAGACCCTAATTTAATTATCTTGGAATCTTGGAATCATAGAATCTAAACCTAGGAGAGCTTAAGCTTGGAGACAGAGACGAGGAGGAAAGCAGAAGAATTCAAGGGCGAATATGGAGTCAAGAACGGAGGAATCCGAGCTTCATCTGCGTTTGAATTTTATGCTTTCGTTTATTTATTCGTATTTTCGCTTTTAGTATGTCGCTAAAGCCCTAATCTAGGGTTTTGATGAAACCTTTGTTTTGACGAATTGATTGAGATTATCCAATTTATTACCTTTTTATTGAGTTTTCCCAATTATGTTTAATGCTTGCAATTATCTGGCCAATAGTTGTATTGATTTAATCATTCACTTCGAATCGGGAGAGGAGATTTGGTGAGGAACTGTTGGTAAGGACCGTTTTATTCTGTGAGATAGGAATATACTCATAGGAACTACGTGGCCTTTAGGAGATTTCATGCTTTTTGCCTATCGACGAGATAATTCACCTAGGGATAGAGTGCGTTAGTCGCCGTTAGATAAATCTATTGACCTCGGGAGAGGCGGTAGAATATATTAGCAATCTCCGCCTTCAATAAATTGGGAAAAATTATTTATTACGGATAATCGAGATTAAATTCGGATAAATTAAGGTGGATTCAGAACCCTAGACTTATTCACCATTTGATTTCCCTTAATCCAAGATATTGGTTTCTACTGCTTAGTATTTTAGAAATTCTTTTAGTTATTAATCCAAAAACCCAACTTCGATTGTTCAAATAAAATTGGAATACGAAAACGTCGGTAGTTAGAGATTCAATCCTCGTGGGAACGATACTCTACTTATCACTTTATTACTTGGAAACGATGACGTGCACTTGCGTGTAGGAAATATCGCAACAAGTTTTTGGCGCCGTTGCCGGGGATTGAATTTTTTTTCTAATATCGATTTAAGTATTTCCAGTCTTAATTTGAACGTTTTATTTTTATTTTTGCGTATTTAATTTCGTTTACTTGTTTCCCCTTGCAGGACCTTTCGTTAGTGCATGAGAAGACTCGGTAACGAAGGCCTACTACCTTTGGACACCGAGCTTGAGCGCACGCTAAGAAGGAACAAAAAGGAGAAAAGAGAGCTGCAGACGACGGTCAACATGGCCGAAAATATTGAAATCCAAGGAGGAGACAACCAAGTGCGGCAAGTTCAACCGGAACTCGCTCTTCGAGATTATGCCATGCCGCAGGTCAACACCAATTTTTCGGGAATTCGGCGTCCCACCATCCAAGCTAATAACTTTGAGATCAAGCCCGCCATTATTCAGATGGTGCAGGCGAGCCCATTCTGTGGATTGCCGAAGGACGACCCGAATGCCCACATTGCATCTTTCCTTGAGATATGCGATACTTTCAAAACTAATGGTGTCACCGACGATGCCATCTGGTTAAGGCTTTTCCCTTTCTCTTTGAGGGACAAAGCAAAGTTTTGGTTAAATTCCTTGCCGTCGGGGTCGATTACAACGTGGGAGAGGTTAGTGCAAGCCTTCCTTGCAAAATTTTTCCCACCAGCTAAGACGGCGCGGTTGAGAAACGAGATAACTACTTTTGCCCAGTTCGATATGGAATCGCTCCACGAGGCGTGGGAGCGATATAAAGAATTGCTACGAAGATGCCCTCATCACGGTATTCCTGATTGGCTTCAGCTTCATACGTTTTATGGTGGTTTGAGTGCTTCTACGCGCACTTTAGTGGATGCAGCCTCTGGAGGGACATTCATGGGAAAATCTATGGCCGAGGCTCACGTGCTTTTGGAAGATATGGCTGAAAACGCATACCAATGGCCAGTAGAAAGATTGACACCGAAAAGAGTCATGGAAGTTTCGAGTAATGATCCGATCTCCACCTTGTCAGCTCAAGTCGCCGCTTTGACACAACAGCTCCAGACATTTTCGCACGCACCAGCCCCCGTTACCATAGAGACATGCAATTGGTGTAACGGATCACACCCGAGTGCGGAATGTCAATTTGGAAATCCGTTCGAGCAAACTCAGATGGAGCAGGCTCAATTCGTAGGAAATGGGAATCGACCGAATAACCCGTACTCCAATACTTATAATCCGGGGTGGCGCAATCATCCCAACTTTTCATGGAGAAACGGACAGAACGCACACCAGCCCCCTTTCGCCTTAATCAACAAAGAGCCCCTTCCGCTCCCAAAGTGTCTCTCAAGGAAGCGCTTGCAAAATTGGCGGCAAATACGAGTCAATTTATGACTCGGACGGAAGCTACATTACAAAATCATTCTGCTTCCATTCGGAATTTAGAGGTCCAGCTGGGCCAAATCGCTAATGTGTTGACAACTCGTCCGGAGGGAGCATTGCCGAGTACAACAGAGACAAATCCTCGAGAGAATCTAAATGCAATTAGCTTGAGAAGCGGGAGAGAGGTACTAAATCAGCCCGAGCGGGGTAAAGAGAAGAAGGAGATCGAAGAAGAGATGGATTTAAAGCCAGAGGAGTCAAAGGATGTGAAGCCGGATAACTTGAAGACATGTGTTCCCCCCGTTCCGTTTCCGCAGAGACTACAGCAAAGAAGGGCGGACAAACAATTTTCTAAGTTCCTTGAGGTGCTCAAAAAGCTTCACATAAATATTCCGTTTGCCGAAGCATTGGAGCAGATGCCGAGTTATGTCAAGTTTATGAAAGAGATATTATCGAAGAAGAGAAAGCTTGAGGAGTTTGAAACGGTCACTTTGACAGAGGAGTGTAGTGCAATCCTTCAAAAGAAGCTCCCACCTAAATTGAAAGATCCGGGAAGCTTCAACATACCTTGCACCATGGGGAATCTTTCATTTAATAAGGCACTATGCGATCTTGGTGCAAGTATCAACCTCATGCCTCTGTTGATTTTCCAAAAGCTGAATATTGGGGAAGCCAAGCCAACCACAGTCTCCTTACAATTGGCGGATCGATCGATAAAGTATCCGAGGGGAGTAATCGAGGATGTTTTAGTTAAGGTTGATAAGTTCATCTTTCCGGCCGATTTCATCGTGCTAGACATGGAGGAGGATGAAAATATCCCAATCATCTTGGGACGACCATTTCTAGCGACGGGCCGAACCCTTATAGACGTGGAAAAGGGGGAGTTAACTTTGAGGGTACAAGACGAACAAGTTACTTTTCAAGTGTTCAAATCGTTCCCATGTCCCGGAAGTGCTGATAAAGAGTCTCAAATTGAAAGTATGGATGTCGTTGAAAGAGGAAAGCACCGAAAACATTGTCGGTGGAAAAATTCAGATTTTGTGTTGAATGGCCCAAGTTTTAAGAAGGATGTTGAACGAGTGGCATTCCTCGAGCATGAGGAAAAATCTGCCGCTGTCGTGAGCTCGTTGGCGAAGGAGAAGAGTGAGCTGAGAGCCAAGCGGACAATTAGTCATGGAGAAACCGGGTGTTTCGGAAAGTTATTCAAGTCGAAACCTTTCCGCAAACTACATTTGATGACCGAACCGAAAGTCGAATCGCTGATGACCAATGGTCATAATTTTAACCAAAATATAAACGGTTCGATGAACGGGGCGGAAGCCAAATGGAGTTTGCGAAAAGCGAACTAACGTTGTTCAATAGGTCCGGCTGAAGACTATAAACTTAGCGCTCCTCGGGAGGCAACCCGAGTATTAGTTGTAGATTCTTTGTTGTTTGCTTGCATTTTTTAGAGTCTCTTTTTGTCTTCTTTCTTCTTTGATCCATCCTTCCCTCTCATCTTAATGAATTCGTAAAATTTAAAGGTGAATCGGAAAAGGGGATAAATTCAATGATGGGTCAGCAGCCCTGTGAGCCGCAGACACACCACCGAGGAAAAATGGCCGATCAAACTGTACCCTGTGCCGCGTCATGATCTTACTGAGCCTCGGCACACCAGGTCGCCGAGCCGAGGAACCCGATAACTGATCAGCGGCAGACTAAATGGTCAAGAAACGCCTGTGGCGCACAGACTTTGTGCCGCGGCATACTAAGGCGGAGCCGCGGCACACTAAAACACTGAGCCGCGGCATACGAAATCTGAGCCGCGGCACCCGACGACATATCAAAACGTCTAAGTCCGACTGTACTTTGGGCCGCGGCTCACTTTTATTGTGCCGCGGCCCCGTCGCAAAATAAGAGCAAAGGTAAGGCTCCTTGATCGATCGGCCTGCATAGTATACTTCTTCCCTCCATTCCTTCCTTCCTGCACACGATGAGGTTAGTTGGGTCCATTCTATCAGTCTCCTTCTCAAATTCTCCAGGTAATTTTTGATTTCTAAATCATAGGTGATTATTGATGTGAAAAGATTTGGAGTTTTATATTGCTAGTTGTTCTTCATTGTTGTTTCTGAAATGGAGTTGGAATATGGGGAATTTGTTATTGCGATGGAATTGATGTTTATGAACGAATTGTTGATGATGGTTTTTGTAATTCAGGGCTATAATCTGTGTTATTATTTTTGGGATTTGGAATTAACCATCAAAATTTTTGTTCTTCATTTTAACTTGTGCACACAAGGTGTTTGATAAATTGCAGCAATGGAAAATTGGTAAGCTAGGCATTTTTAAAATTATATGCAATGAATCATGTTATCAAATTACATTATCCCCAACCCTTACATCATGTTCAACTTGAGAGCTCGTACTTAACTTCCTTTTTGATGATGCAAGCTCATTCAGCTACACCACCCTCCTCACCGGACGATGCCGGCACCAGCTCCTGAGCAGACTGGAGGGGAGTACTTGACCTTTTACTTTTCTTGCATTCCATTTTTTGTCCATTGAGGTCAATGTACGTCCTAAGTTTGGGGGGGGATATACATTCAGTCTACATTCATTGTTGTACTCTATTTTCTTGCTGTACATTATATTTTGTTGCACTTTTCTTTTCTTTGCGAAATTTTTTTTTTTTTTAGATAGCCTTGCTTGCCGTAGTTTTCCTTATTTGTGAATTTTCGTGCTTCTATTTTGTGTGATACTGATGTTACGACACTGTCTTTCTCTCTGAAGAAGCGGGCGAGTTCTAGTCGACTTGTAGTCAGTTATTTCTGTTCTGCTTAGCATTCAATTAGGTCCGAAATTTTTCGTGATTGTAGAGGTCTTGGCAGATAAGAGACGATACATACTTGTTTAAAATCCCCATCAATACGTTTGGCTACATTTTCCCGGAGAGTGAGTCGTACTGTTTCTTCAGTCGTGTTAGCACTTAAATTGAGTTTAGAGTCGGTCAGTTTTTCCCAAAAGTCGAGATAAAGTGTTCTATGAAGGGAAGTCTAGTAACCGGGGGTATTCGCGTGACCCGTTGGTTACTCTCGCGTAAAACGACGACCCCGATTAGACTAGTGATTTAGATATTTCACATGTGCCAACGATAAGGAGCCTAGTAACCGGGGGTATTCGCGTGACCCGCTGTTTACTCTCGCGTAAAACGGCAACCTTGATTCGGACATGCGGAAATAATGTATTCGAGTTGTTTCTCCGCTGTAAACGGGAACTTAGTAACTAGAAGCATCCATGTGCCCCATGAGTGTCTTTTACGTCAAACGGTTTCCGAATACATGAGAATGGAAGTCCACCCTAGGATTATCCCGATGAAACATCCCGAGATCCTAACCTAGTGGTCGACTCGAATCAAATTTTTAAGCATATATATAAGGGGATACTGTCCGAGGTTTATTGTTATGAGACTCGTGAAAATAGTGCTTTTGGACTGTGGAACGCGACGAACTAGCTTGTGTATGTTAGCCTTTCATATTGACGGTCGATTTGACTCATGTTTTGTTGATCTTTGAGCTGAGTTTTCTTCATGAACGAATGATTAGGACTGAACTTGAATACTTTGCGGAATCATTATTCTGAGTGCAGCTCGCTTTTATGACACTCGTATTATTTAGAGAGAATGGCAGGATAGTATTGATTAGGTTGAACACTATGAGTTGCACGATGATTCACGACATTCTTTTATTGACTTTAATTCTTTTTGCTTGAGGACAAGCAAAGGCTTAAGTTTGGGGGTATTTGTTAGGCGTATTTTTATACGCTTATTTATCATTATTTTGTAGTGTTTTGGTGAGTGAAATCATCTAAATGAGCTTTTAATGCCTTAATTTTGTATGATTGACAGGAAATTGAAGTCCGGAAGCTTAAACGAGGCAAAACGGGCGAAAACGGCAAAACTGGACTATGAGCCGCGGCACAAGGAAGCTGAGCCGCGGCAAAGGAAGACACCAGCCGAAGGGCAGAGTAGGCTGTACTCTGTGCCGCGGCACAGCCCAGGTGAGCCGCGGCACAGAAGAATTAATTAGCGCCCAGGTATCCAGTTTTTGGCGATGTGCCGCGGCACAGGTTCAGTGAGCCGCGGCACACTTAGCGGGTTTGGTACGTCTGCGCGGATTTTGGGCCGTTTCGAAGCCAGTTTTCGACCAACTAATACGGACGCGATTTATGGAGGTGCTGAGCTATAAATAGGGCTGAAGACCCTAATTTAATTATCTTGGAATCTTGGAATCATAGAATCTAAACCTAGGAGAGCTTAAGCTTGGAGACAGAGACGAGGAGGAAAGCAGAAGAATTCAAGGGCAGTATATGGAGTCAAGAACGGAGGAATCCGAGCTTCATCTGCGTTTGAATTTTATGCTTTCGTTTATTTATTCTGTATTTTCGCTTTTAGTATGTCGCTAAAGCCCTAATCTAGGGTTTTGATGAAACCTTTGTTTTGACGAATTGATTGAGATTATCCAATTTATTACCTTTTTATTGAGTTTTCCCAATTATGTTTAATGCTTGCAATTATCTGGCCAATAGTTGTATTGATTTAATCATTCACTAGATCGGAGAGGAGATTTGGTGAGGAACTGTTGGTGAGGACCGTTTTATTCTGTGAGATAGGAATATACTCATAGGAACTACGTGGCCTTTAGGAGATTTCATGCTTTTTGCCTATCGACGAGATAATTCACCTAGGGATAGAGTGCGTTAGTCGCCGTTAGATAAATCTATTGACCTCGGGAGAGGCGGTAGAATATATTAGCAATCTCCGCCTTCAATAAATTGGGAAAAATTATTTATTACGGATAATCGAGATTAAATTCGGATAAATTAAGGTGGATTCAGAACCCTAGACTTATTCACCATTTGATTTCCCTTAATCCAAGATATTGGTTTCTACTGCTTAGTATTTTAGAAATTCTTTTAGTTATTAATCCAAAAACCCAACTTCGATTGTTCAAATAAAATTGGAATACGAAAACGTCGGTAGTTAGAGATTCAATCCTCGTGGGAACGATACTCTACTTATCACTTTATTACTTGGAAATGATGACGTGCACTTGCGTGTAGGAAATATCGCAACATGTTGCGAACCCAACTTGTAGAGCTGTTCATCGGGGAAGTTTTCCAAAATTTGTGGATGACTCTCCCCCTTCTCAAGGGGATTCTCTAAACGTGAAAGGTGATCGGCAATAACATTCTTAGTCCCCTTTTTGTCGCGAATTTCCAAGTTGAATTCTTGTAGGAGAAGCACCCACCTAATCAACCTTGGTTTAGCATCCTTCTTCTCCAAAAGTTATTTGATCGCCGAATGGTCAGTCCACACCACTACTTTTGTCCCCAATAAATACGCCTGAAATTTATCAAAAGCAAAGATCACAACTAACAATTCTTTTTCTGTTGTGGCATAATTTCTTTGGGCGTCGTAAGAGTTCGGCTTGCATAATACACGACGTGGAATACTTTCCCGCGTCTCTGTCCCAAAACAGCCCCAATGGCAAAATCGCTAGCATCACACATCAACACGAATTGAAGGCCCCAGTCTGGAGCGACTATTACCTGGGCGGTGCTTAGAGCTTTCTTCAATAGGTCGAAACTTTCTTTACAAGACTCATCAAAATTAAACGGAACATCCTTCATGAGCAAATTGCACAACGGCTTCGTGATCTTCGAAAAATCTTTAATAAAACGACGGTAAAAACCGGCGTGTCCCAAAAAGCTCCTTACCCCCTTTACCGAAGTAGGCGGAGGCATCTTCTCGATTGTTTCAATTTTTGCCCGGTCGATTTCAATTCCATGGGAGGATATGCGGTGGCCTAGTACAATGCTCTCCTGGACCATAAAATGGCACTTCTCCCAGTTCAAGACCAAATTTGTTTCTTCGCATCTTTTGAGGACTTTCTGCAAATTCTGCAAACATATATCAAACGAATCACCGAAAACAGAAAAATCATCCATAAAAATTTCAATGCAATGCTCTACCATATCAGAAAAAATAGCCATCATACACCGTTGAAAAGTGGCTGGCGCATTACATAAACCAAAAGGCATGCGCCTATAAGCGAAAATGCCATAAGGACATGTTAACATCGTCTTTTCTTGGTCTTCTGGGGCTATATAAATCTGATTATACTCAGAATAACCACTAAGAAAACAATAGAAATCGTGTCCGGCTAATCTATCCAACATTTGATCAATAAATGGTAAAGGAAAGTGGTCTTTTCTAGTGGCTTTATTTAATTTCCTTTAATCTATGCACATACGCCACTCCGTAACAATCCTAGTGGGAATCAATTCATTATTATTGTTTTGGATAACCGTTATCCCACCCTTATTTGACATAACTTGAACCGGACTTATCCACTTGCTATCAAAAATAGGAAAGATCATACATGCGTCGAGGAGTTTTAAAACCTCGACTTTTACCACCTCTTTCATATTTGGATTTAAACGGCGTTGGTGCTCCACAGATGGTTTGTAGTCTTCCTCCATCAGAATTTTGTGCATACAAATGGATGGGTTGATTCCCTTGATATCTGCAATAGACCACGCAAGGGCAGATTTGTACTCTCTCAAAACCCTCAATAATTTCTCCTCTTGATCCCCCACCAAAGTGGACGAAAGAATGACTGGCAGGGAATCGTCGGGTCCCAAAATGCATATTTTAAATGATTCGGTAGATGCTTGAGATCCAGCTTTGGGGGTCTCTCGATTGATGGGATGGGTCGAGTTGGTGAACTTCCGAGCTCCTCACATGGTCGACGGGTGAAAAATAGTTAGGGAACATCCATGTGTCGTAAATAGGCTACATGCTCTGAATTCAATTCGGAAGCGGACCTAACTAAAATGGACTCCAATGGATCTGATGGATAGCTCTCCCGAAAATCTCTACTTACACATGAGTCAATGACGTCAATTTGGAGGCTATTCTCAGCATCACTAGGATATTGTAAGGATCGAAATATATTGAAAGTAACTTGCTCTTCTTGAACTCGTAGAGTAAGCTTCCATTTTTCCACATCAATTAAAGTTCGGTCGGTTGCTAAGAATGGTCTTCCCAAGATGATTGGGATATAATGATCCTCTTCCATATCGAGTACAATAAAATCGGCCGGGAAGATGAATTTATCGAATTTGACCAAAACGTCTTCTATTACTCCCCTCGGATACTTGATAGATCTATCATCTAATTGCAAAGAGACCGTCGTCGGCTTGGCTTCCCCAATACCCAGTTTCTTGAAAATGGAAAGGGGCATAAGGTTCTGTACCTGAAGTGCCATGAAGAATCGGACACTCTCTAGCCCAGTGGCCCAGCTCACCGCACTTGAGACAAGCGTCTTTCTTCTTGCTCTTTGGAACTGTTGGGCCCTTGCCCTTGCCCTTGAAGTCCTTGATATGTGGTCCAGTCTGCTTTTTGGTCTTTTTATTCTTGTTCTTAGACCTCCGAGGTCCATAAGAAATCACAAGAGCAGACTCCTTCATCCGCGGAGTCTTCATCTAAGACTGAGCGGTCACAAGTTTGTTCATTAGCCCAGCTAAATTACATGCAATCTCATTGCAGTTGAAGTTCATAACAAACTGTGAGAAGGAATCAGGGAGAGACTGTAGGATAAGGTCGGTTTGGAGAGAAGTATCCATTTTAAAATCAAGAGCCTCCAATCTCTCGATCATGGATATCATTTTGAGGACGTGTTCCCCAACCTTCTTACCTTCCTTCATCCTTGCACCGAACAGTTGCTTGGATATCTCATATCTAGCAGTTCTGCTGTGCTCACCATAAAGTTCGGTTAAGTGAGATAGACTCTGCCTAACAGAAGTCATTTTCTCATGAGCTCTATGAAGCTCATTAGACATAGAAGCCATCATGTAAGCACGGACTTTTACATCATCCTTAACCCATTTTTCGTGGTTTTTGATCTCTTCCTGACCGTCCCGAAGAACACTCGCTGTTCTCGGGGCATATACGTGAAGTGACACTCACTGCGCTTCAAAGAAAGCCTTGAGAATCATGACGTCCACCACTACATCGAAGAGAGCCACTCTCCGAACCGCCGGACACCATATCCCGGCTCGATCCGAGCCCCAGCCGATGGCAGAGGGAATCCGCGGCGATGCGAGACTCTCGATCCAGCACCTGTTCCAAACCGCGGAACAGATCGAGGAGGCTATGGCCATCCTAAAGGAGCGACGTAGAGCATGTACGGAGCCCGCAATAACTCCCTCGGCCATTCACCGCGTGGGCAAACGGAAGTTCAAGTGGCTACTAGGCGAGCGATCGTCAGAGAGCCCCGATTCGCGAGAAAAGGCTCTCGCAAGGCCGGACGGTTCCGTATTCAGTCGCTTGGGAAGTGACCCATCATGGCGACCGGGGCATTCTGGCCCCAACCACGAGACGGCGGAATCCGAGTCCATCACCAGGAGTTCGGCATACCCAACTCCTAGCCGAACACAAGCCAACCATTTGGCTCCCACTCCGAACGCCAGCGGGTCAGTACTTGATCGTCTCGGCTCCCGCTCCGAGCGCCTAGCCGCGAGCAGCCAGGCCGCGGCAATGGCCGCTATGCAACGCCAGCTCGACGAGATGAAAGCACTCTTGGACACTGGGGCAAGCACCAGCAGAAAGATCATCAGACCGACCGAGCCACTCGCGGTCCATATTGAGCTCGCCCCTGTGCAACCAAGGATTGCTCCTCCCAAAACACCTCTATATGAAGGGAGATCGGACCCCGAGACCCACCTAAGTAAGTTCCGGATTTACATGACCGGGTGTGGGGCATTAGATGCAACCAAATGCCGTATATTCCCATTAACATTGGGCGAGCTGGCCCATAAGTGGTACATCTCACTACCACCGCGATCGATCATTTCCTTTGAGAAACTGGCGAGTGACTTCACATCATACTTCGCCGCCAAGGTCGCCAGACCAGAAGGCCCCCACCGCATGATGAAAATCAGGCAGGGAGAAGATGAATCCGACGCAGATTACATCGATCGAGTAGACAAAATCGTCCTCACCGGCGAGCCCATCAGCGACGAGCTCGCTTTCTATTCGGTCCTGCGGGGATTCTACGGTCACTCACCCATGTTTAGACATCTGACGGAGGACATTCCCCCAACCTACGCGATCTTCCGCGCTAAAGCTGCCGACTTTCTGGCCAGGCAAAGGCTACTCACCCTCCGCCTAGGTGAGGGAATGCCACCTCCTGTCCGGAAAACAGCGATCGCCAAAACCAAAAAGACGGTCGCCAAGCCATCCTGCGATCTCAAGGCCTTCGAGGATGTGGAAACCCATCTCCTCCACAAGTTCAACCGAACTCCGGCCCACATTTTCTACGCCATTAAGGGGCGCGAATCGCTAAACAAGCCAAAGGCGATAAGGGACCACGGTCATCTGGACCATAATCAATATTGTGCCTACCACAAGAGTCCCAGCCACAACACCAACCAATGCCGCGACCTCCTCAGACAACTCTGGAGATTGTTCGAAGAAGGCAAGTTAGACAGCTTATTGGATTAGCCAGAGCCCCACCAATCTCCCAACACGGTCGCCCGAGTCGAACGCGAACAGGCCGGAAAGCTCATACGAGCTGACCCCTCGAT
Organism: Orobanche coerulescens; assembly: GCA_033398695.1. Taxonomy (NCBI): domain Eukaryota; kingdom Viridiplantae; phylum Streptophyta; class Magnoliopsida; order Lamiales; family Orobanchaceae; genus Orobanche; species Orobanche coerulescens. The sequence continues at coordinate 305,052 of JAWKAU010000058.1, read as the reverse complement.
CAACCTCGGCGACCGTATATACATGCTTCAATCAAGAGAAGGGAACTTCTAAAGTCTCTCCCCGATTTCCCGCCTCATCAAATCAAAGGCTACTACCTGAGCAAACGCTTCAAAAAAGAGGATGACTCGCTCGCCCTCTAAAGTTCGTCATCGACATGATGGACCTTGGCAGCGATCGCCTCCCCTAGCACAACGTATACCGTCGAGGATCGTCATCCGACTTAATGGTCCGAGGTAGAAGAGTGTCGCCATGGTCGTGGAGGACGATGGAACCGTTCGTTGTGCCCATGCAAGGTCCCTTTGGGCCACGATCGTCCGCCCTTCATTTAAATATGAGGTTGGCGTAGTCTGAGGGCCCTCCAAAACTAATCTGTGGACACGTTCGCCCGCCCTCAAAGGTCCATCACTTAACATGGTGGGTCCTTCTCGGACAATGCGACGCGTCCCTCCCCCGGTCTCAATGTATACTGTCGAGGGTCACCATATTAATGGCGGCCCGAGGTAGAAAAAGAGCTAACAAGCCACGGACGCAGAGTTGATTAGTCCGACGACGCCCCGCGCAAGGAATCCTCCAGACCAAGACCGTACGCCCTTCGTTTAAATACGAGGCGAGGTGCAGCATTCGAAAGATCCTACCAATTAAGTGAGTCACGAGAACTTAGCCATCAGACGGAATGTCGCTCGCGCATAAGACACGGTCGTGGAGGTCGGTCCATCAAACTCTGCGATCGTGCACGGCTCCACAAGACCGAGATGGACGGCCTTTCGAGGATTCGACAAAATTGAAGACCACTCACTCAACGATTTATTTTCGTCCCCTTACTTTCACTAAGTGAACAAAAACAAGGGAGAAGAGTGTGGAGCTATTTATACAACGATCGTCCCTATTCAATTACATACGGAGATCGGCATTTTTCAGATGTTTGTGCAGCGATCGAATTTGTTGTAAAAGTTATCTATATGAGTTTATCAATTCACTTGGAGCTATACATGCAACAATCTCTCCTCACACATTTGTACGAAGTCATGCAAAGACTCAGAAAAGCAATCATTCAAGTAATAAATCAGAGAAACAAACATTCATTTCATTACTTGAAATATCGGAGTACATACGCGGTCGCCCGAAGGCCTAAGTATTAAAAGATAAAGATACAAATTACAAGGCAAAAGAGCTAAAACAATAAGAATGAAGAGCCTCAGGCCCCTGCCTGGCCTTCGCCTTCAACCTCTGGATCGGCCCGCGACCCTTCGCCAGCTTCCGGAGCGGCCTCCCCGTCCTCTGGAGCGTTAGGATGAACAAGGTTAGCCGGAGTTGGATACCAGCTCAAGTCCACGCCGATTCCCGAGAGATCCAAGATCGGTACGGAGAAATCAGGATGGAGAGTATGCTCCAACGCATACGCCTTGAAGTTTTCAGCAAGAGGTCCGACCTCCAACCCTAGAAAGGGATCGGCCTCGGTCGCCTCTAGCTTCCCTTTCAGCTCCGCCATTACCTGTTGCGCACCTTGAAGATCAACCTCCTCAGCGACCGTCTCTCCCCTCGACGCTTCCAGCTCGCTAGTCAGCCGAGCGACAGTCACCTTCAGCTGCTCGGCCTCCTTCTCAGCGGCCGCGTGCAACCCTCGGGCATCTATCATCTGGTCCCGATATCGATCGATCGTCGCCCGGGCTCGCTCATAATTCTCTCTCATCATCTCAAGGTCATGACTCGCCCGCTTAGCTGCATCCAGGGAGTCCTTCTCCATAGCCACAATCCTATCGGCAAACTCGGCGTTCTCTTTCCGAGTAGCCTCGAGGTTCGCCTGCAGACGTGTAGTAGAAGGACGCCCCTCGAACTCCTGCACAGCCTGGGCAGCCATCTTCGCCGCCTGGAGGGAAAGAGCGAAAGCAGCTTGCATTGCATTCCCGGATCGTTGGCGAGCGATCGCATCTAAGTCCGTCGTCCAGGCCTTCGGCAAAGCAAAAATGGCTCGGTTAATGTACAGTGGGACATCGCAGGCCGCACGAGGAGATCGGCTCACGAGGAAATCCAGCACCATCGGTGGGCAAGATGGGTTAGTGCTACGGATCCTGCATCAAACAAAAAGTTAGCACATCTCCCACGCAAGTGGCGAAATTCAACAAACAACCAAAGTCTACCTCTTGGCTCTCTCGGGGTCGTGACCAAAGTATGGTTTCCCGCGAGGGGTCTCAGCCTCGGAGATCGCCATTTCTCGCAAGAAAGCCGCAGAGGGCGTAGGCTCATTCACCGGAGGAACAGCAGTGATCGGAGGCGCGGCGATCGGCACCTCACTGGCTGGGGCAGAAACTGGAGTTTCTCCCGACCTCTGCCGTTTGCGGTTCGTCCGGAGCCCCTCCTCCTGAACTTCCTCCTCCGCCATGATCGGCTCAATGTGAGGCCCCACCTCCGGAATAAGAGGTAACGCCACAGGAGGAGCTCGAGATGACTTCTTCTGGCGAAGACGGCTCAGAACTCCAGGGTTCGACATGGCTATCTCCGCTGGAAGCTCCGAGAAACGAGGAAAGCGGACTCCTGAAATAAAGAACAATCAAACAACGGTCAGACACACTCTCCAAGCAGGACGATCGCCAAGCAATTGGAGATCGCAGAAACTCATACCTGAGACCGAGAGATGACGTGGAAAACTGAATAGCCGAGCTGACAGCCAACGGCTCTCCTTGTTGATCTAGCGAGCGTCTAAGTCTTCGTCCGGCAGACTTCGTATCCGCTCCCAGACGACCAGGAAATCGAAAGGTAGCTCGTCGATTGTCGGAATATGTAAACCTGCAAAAGGAAAACAAAATTAGATCAGTTCAGAATATATTCGAACAAAGGGAGAGTCAGAACCCTTACCCGGATTCCTCTCCCGAAAGCTAGTGGGAATATTCAGCTCGTCCGTGGGATTGTTGCTCGCTAATCCTTTCCATGAACCGCCGACCCAGAACCACTTCGCCGGGTCGCCCCGCACCTTGTTCGGGACTCCGAGGATCACCCGACCGGATCGGCCTTGAATGTGATAGCCTCCCACTGACCCTTTCTAAGCCGTCAGCTTGAACAGGTGGTTCATCTCCAACGGCGAAGGAAGGTGGTACAGTCGGTAACCGCCAAACAATGTGAGAGCGCAAATGATCTGGAGCCAGGCATTCGACGTCAACTGGAGAGGCGCCACATTCCAAGCTGCCAGCAAATTGGAGACAGAAGAAGACAGGGGAAACCGCAGCCCAGCCTCCATGATCGCTTCGTTCACGGTGACCATGCCTTTCGGAGGCTGATCGGCTCGTTCATTCTCAGTCGGCACAAAAAGATCCACATCTGAAGGGACATGATACCTCATCCTCTAGACGGCCAGGTCCTTCCTGGTCGCCGAGCTCCTTATCTGGCCAAGGGACCATAGATATCGCTGCGCAGCCGGAAATAGCGATCGCTTAGCAGGTTGATAAGGATGAGCGATCGAGTACTCCCGGTAATTGAATTTAGGAGACGGACCGGCCAACCTCTCCATGATTTCGGCGAAGGCCAGATAGGCCTGGCCAAAGGCACTATGCTGCTCCCAGTAGGCCTTCACCGCCAAGTCCCTCTCCATCTGCGAGCGTCTTTGCTCAACCGCCGCCTCCCTAGCAACGTCCGCTTCATTGAACAACGCCTCGACTTCCGTGGGGTCAATACCGGCCCGGATAGCCTCGGCGGCTGTCTCCAAATGGAATTCTACAGAGGGTCCTCCCCGGGCAGTCGAAGCCCCGGCGGCGAGGTGGTGCCCATTTCGTGCGAAGAAGATGTTCCAGACATTCTCGAAACAAGAAGAGGAGAAAAGGAGTGTTTTCTTACCAAGGATTGAATCGATCGACGATCGGCAGTCAGATCTCCAGAAAAAATCTTCAGCAAAAGTCTTCTTCTCCGATAAAAGCGCATAAGGGTCTTAACACTGCAACCCAGCGCCTTTTTATAGAAGATGGCAGGGACTTCCGTGCAATTAAGGAGAATCTCAGGGGTTGGAGTGCAACCGTCGCAATTAATGACCCCCTTGAAACCCGCGACGCGTCATTTCGAGGGCACGCCAGACGAGGAGTCATAACTAACCGTCGGTCTCCCCCAACAGGAACCCGACACGTTCCCCGGAGACTTTTCCACAACCACTGTCGTTTCCCGCTCATTCCAGCGACCGACCAGGTCGTCCAAGTTCAAAACCAATCCACTCAAAGACGATCGCCAATTCCATAAAATGTTGAGTCTCTCGTCAAAGTTAAGCGATCGCCAGTAGAACCACCTCACCCCACGTTTCCAACATCGGAGCGAGCTGGGGGGCAATTGTTGTGCGGCGATTTATACGCCTCAGCGGCGATCGGAATAAGTGCTGAGCGACCGAGTCCATGACCGAATAAGCTACGACAAACTTGCCTAAACGAAGATAGCAGACCACCTTCAAGTATCTAGCAATCGACTCCCAATGCGATCGCCTTTTTGCATCTAGCGATCGTCTCTGGTGCCCGACCTAAGACGACCGTCCTGTGCCGCGAACAAAACCTTCGTCCGCCAAAGTTTACGAAGACTGGGTCTCAAAGCAGCGCCCATGTGCAGATCCGCGAAAGGTGCCCAGAACATGGATCGTTGACCACAACCTGTCACCACCTTATCACCTACCGACAGACCTGCCGAAAGGTACAAGGTGGGACCGCCTGTGACAGCGACTCAGACGCGTGCAGACTTCTCATTGGACCGCACAGCTGGCTGCCAGCAACTCCTGCGGACTTTAAAGAGACCAGCCCATGTGCTAAAGACGATCGCCCGCTTATTATAATACAGCAGAGGTGATTGCTCGGCATCTCCCAGTCCTATAAATAGAGAACTTCCAGCAACTGGAGAAGGGTTCTCCTCTCAGTTCAGAGAAAACGCTCAAATACATACACTCTTCCAGGCTCTCGGCTTCCTCTATTGAATCTACCTTAGGATTTCTCTCTCAGCACCTCTCATCCAGAAGACGGTCGGAAGAGGCAAGAACTCCTTGCAGTACAGATTCAACGAGACTCACAAGCCCAAGAGCTCAAACATACAGCTAAAACACACCGTGAGAGACTGTCGATTTCTCACAGTCGTAACAGCTCATCAACATTGTTACAAGAACTCACAGAGCATCATATCTGGTTCTTCCGGCAATCTTCACGCTCATTATCCAAGATAACTAGGGTCTTTACACTCATTGTAATTGTACTCTAACATTAATACTTGTACCCCAGAATATTTGTATTAATAACATCTTGCGAGAGCATTCAAGCCCGGGACTAACAATCCCGGCAAATCTTGTGTTATTTACTTTCCCACGGAAGTGTTCTCGCACTTTGTTTTCTATCTATCCATTCCAGCAATATCTATCTCCGGATAATATTTTGGGTAGCAACATATTCCATGTATCCCAATTGCGGAAATATGTACCGGATCCCAATCATATCATCGATTTTAGCGAGATTGAAGTGGCTAATGATGGCTCGTTCGAAGAAAAGCCAATCAAGATACTCGAGAGTCGAGTCAAGCAATTGAGGAATAAACCGATCTCCTTGGTTAAAGTTCAGTGGTCTCGACATGGAGTCAAAGAAGTAACTTGGGAGACTGAAGATGATATGAAGTTGAGATACCCAGAATTGTTTTCGTTTTAAGTTTCGGGCTGAAACTTCTTTTTAGAAGGGTAGTATGTAATACCCGGATAATTATTGTGTATTTATCCTGTATTTGATCTTGTAAGATTCGACTTTGTGATGTTATTAATCGAGGATTGTTTTCCCGTATTCATATCATTATGTTTTCGTATCTCCAACATTTTGCATGCATGGTTCTGCACGTGATAACGTACGCTAGATGATGATCTTAGCATACGCCAAGACTACAATATAACATACGTTAGCTGTTGAGCTTAACGTACGTAAGCTCAGTCAACTCGAGATCCGACAAGGGTCGGCGTGTGGGGGTCAGTGAAGATTCGTGAGATGCTCCGCATGAACCTGGACGGCTTTCAAGCTAAGAAAGTCAACGGACTTAACATGCGCTAAGGGGGATTTTTAACGTACGCTAAAATCCTAGCGATTACGTACGTAAAACATGTATGCTAACGTACATAAGCCAATGCCATAAACAGGTCTGTGAGCTCTGGTCAGTCGTTAATGTACGCTAATATTCAAGCATAGCGTACGCTAAAGTTGTTACGTACGTAATGTATTATGTTTAGCGTACGTAATGGGTAAGATTTCTATTTATAGACCTCGACCCCATTTCATTTCTCACCCTCACCTTGGACGATTTTCGTGTTCTGGAGACTATCCCTCACCATTTATCCCTCATATCATCATCTTGGCCGATTTTTGGGAAGCTTAGACCTTGTAGATTGGTGTTCAAGCTTCTGATGAAGAGTTTCTTCAAGATCTTCATTGTTCTTCCCTTATTTGAGGTATGTTAACTCTACACCAAGATGGAGATTATGTTCTTAGTCATATTATGAGCTTTTCACAGAGATTATTGAGCTTGTTATGTCGTAGTGAATCCAACACCATGTTAGGAGAATTGTTTTGGGTGAATTAAAGTTTCCATTGTTATTAGTTGAGTCATAATCTTTACCAACTTTAATAATGGAATTTTCTGAGATGAACACATCTTAATGATGCTTTCGTAACACTCTTTTGAGGAACAAAAGTGTTAAGGCTTACCCCCTGTATAAGATGAATTCAAGAAGGTGAATATGAAGGGTGTTCAATTATAACTCTTGTCTTAGATGAACTCGTTGTTAATATACTTAGATGATTAGAACTCGGAAAGGATTATTGGGGAAATCATTTGAATGTAGAACTTGATAAGAAGAACTACTCGCAGAAAAACGAGAAATCGTGTCCCGACCAGTCGGGTTGATCATGTCCCTTGAGGCACTCGAAAGGATTATTATATTAAACCCTGTATGTAGAATTAATTTTCCGATATAATAATAAAGGTCGAGTGGTATACTCATGTATAATATATTAATTAATTAAAAGTTGTCAGTAGCTTAAATTAATTAATGGACATGGAATATCTTAAACACGGGAAATAATTAATTCAAAAAAGAGCCCAATTTTGTAATTTGGGATTTTGGTAGGAAGTGCAATATCGACCTTTTAGTGGACTAAGTTGATATTAATAGAGTCTTAATATTAGGAAGAGTCCGAATATTGGAAAGAATATATCTACTGGTAGTCCTTACCATATCCTCCTTAAGGTCCCTAGAGTAGCCCAAAATACCTATAAATAAGATGCATGGGTGGCCAATTTTCTTCATTAATTTTGGCACAAAATTTTCGATTTTCTCTACTTGTGTTTAATTGTGGATCTTGACTTGTGTCTTGAATTCTATAATTTAGTTAACACAATATTTTTCTAAATACTAAAATATCCAAGAAAAATAGAGAGAAAATTCGTAAGGTAAATTTTGCAAGAAAAGTGATTCGGCCATCCCCTTGCTGTTCAAGATTGATCCGGTAGACTGTTGCCCACACGACATCTGGGTAATAGGCGGGATATACTCTAGAAGATTTTGAGGTATAAATACAAGTGGATCAAGGAAGAATACAAGGAGGTGTTTGATCGATCGAAGGAAAGAATTTTCTACCACTTCGCGTCAAATGTATTAATTACCGACTCCCATGCGTAAATATATTTATTTGATTGTTTATTAATCTGTTTAGTTAATTAATTGACAAGCCTAAATAGATCCGATTTTTATGTTGGTTAGTTTATAAAACCATTTATAAAATATTTTCACCAACTAGCTTCCGCTGCGTTTTATATTCCAACACAAGAAACTTGATAATTGTTCTCAAAGCTGAAAAGAAGTAATACATTCTGGAAAACCCAATTCCTGATTAACTGGAATCAACCGCCACCAAAGCTTAACAATATGCTTATAGTAAGCATATGAATGATTCTTTGGATGTGACATGCCTTATGCTAGCAACCATGAACTTGGAGCTGCAGATACAGTTCGAGGACATGGAAGCTTATGAAGTGATGGGTTAGCTTGAGGAAATGTTCCAAGAGCAAGCCCGTCAGGAGAGGTTTGCCACTACAAAGGCATTGAATGGTTGTAAAATGTCTTCAGGTACTTCTGTGAGTACTCATGTCCTTAAGATGAAGGGCTACATTGAGAATCTTGAAAGGCTAGGAGCTCCTATCAGTCAGGAACTCGCTACAGATATGATCTTAGCATCACTGCCTTCAGAGTATGATCAGTTTGTAGTAAACTTCAACATGCACAGCATGGAGAAAACTATTACTGAGTTACATGGGATGCTAAAATAAACTGAGACAAATATTAAGAAAGTTGTTCCTAATGTTTTAATGGTTCAAAATAAATGGAATTAAAAGAAAGGGAATAAGATGGCCCCGAAAGATAATGGTAAGGGTAAAATGCAAATGTTGCCTAAACCCAAACCTAAACCTTTCAAGAAGTCATCGAAACAACCTAAAGAGGGGACTTGCTTCCACTGCAATGAAACTGGTCATTGGAAAAGGAATTGCAAGGTCTACCTGGAAGAAATGAGGAAACGGAAGAGCGGTGAGACTGCTGCTTCAGGTATTCTTGTTATAGAAGTCAATTTATCTACTTCATCATGGGTAATAGATACCGGTAGTGAAGCTCACATTTGTGTGAATGCGCAGGGGCTGCGAAAGAGTAGACAACTGGCAAAAGGTGAAATGGACCTACGTGTTGGAAATAAAGCAAGAGTTGCTGCATTTTCCGTAGGGACTTATGATATAAAACTACCAAGTGAACTTGTATTGGAACTTAATAATTGTTATTGCGTTCCTGCAATGGGTAGAAACATTGTATCAGTTGCTTGCCTTGATTTGGAAGGATGTGACTTTACTATTAAGAATAGTGTAATGTCCATATTTAATAAAGGTATTTTTTATGGAGATGCCTTGATGAGTGGGAGATTATATCCCATAAATCTTGAAAGTTCCAAATTTGTCTGTAACATAAATGTCAAAAGACTTAAATCAAATGATTTAAACCAAATATATTTCTGGCATTGTCGTTTGGGCTATATAAACGAGAAACGTATAACCAAACTCCGTAAAGATGGAATCTTGGAGACATTTGATTTGGAATCATATGATACGTGTGAATCTTGCTTATTAGGCAAAATAACCAAAGATCTTTTCACGGGCCATACTGAGAGTCTGAGAGAGCTGCAGATTTATTGGGATTAATACATACTGATGTATGTGGACCAATGAATACAACTGCTAAATGAGGTTTCCAATACATCATAATGTTCCCGGATGACTTAAGCAGATTCAGATATAACTACTTAATGAGACATAAGTCTGAGTCGTTTACGAAATTCAAGCAATTTCAAAATGAAGTACAAAATCAGTTAGGCAAAACTATTAAAGCACTACGATCAGGTCGTGGTGGTGAATATTTGAGCCATGAATTTGACAATCATCTCAAAGATTGTGGAATTGTTTCATAACTAACTCCACCTAGAACACCTCAATGGAATGGTGTGTTGGAACGGAGATATCGAACCTTATTAGACATGGTTAGATCGATGATGGGTCAAGCTGATATTTGTAATATCCTAGAATTTCGCTACGAATTTTTCGCATTTGTTTTATCTGATTTGTACTGTACAGTGTGGGACTGATACAGTATGGACGAATAATTTTGGGAACTGTGACAGTTGTACCAGTATATCTATCAAGGTTATTTTAAATTCTTGGATATTACATGCTTGATATGTCTTTCGATGTCTGACATACTGTATGAGTATTTGTATAATTGTCGTACTTGGTCGATAATTGCATTTGAGAATATTGTGTATCAGATATATCGTATGGGAATATTTTTGGGACGAGTATATGTATTCAGTATGTGTATATACGTATCCAGTACGTCGAGACGGACATAAATAGATGGAATTGGCTAAGTGCAGAAGCCATTACGTATGCTAAGCTGAGGAACTCACGTACGCTAAAGTTGGTAAATTTAATGTACGTTATGTATCACAAAATACGTACGTTAAAGCATCAGGTGAGATGCAATCGTCTGATCAGAGAACTATGTCAAAATACAAGCGTAGCGTACGTTAAGCATAGCAGCTTAAGTATGCTAAGACACAAGCATAACGTACATTACGGTGAGCGCATAATGTACGTTATGAAGAGAATCGGACAGGTCCGAGCTATGATCGATGAATGGGCCCGGTGTCGGCAACTTTCGGCATAGATGTGGACCGGTGAGTCAACATCGAGTTTTACGTACGCTATGGATATCTCATTACGTACGTTAAATGGGTATATTACTGTAGCAAGTCAAACTCTGTGTTACGTACACTACGGCACGGGTGTTACGTATGTAATACAAGTTACGAAATGAGGCAGTGAGCTTTGGATGCTGATTACGTACACTATGAAGGACATGTAGCGTACGTTAGGAGGTCTTACGTATATTAATTATAGAGGTTAACGTACGTAACGAGCTGTGCAAATTATATAACAAGAGTTGGTCTTTCATTTCTTCATGAGAGGAAACAGATTTTTCCTTCCAAACTTCGTCCCTCTTCACTCCTAATCCTATTTCAGACCCTTATACATTGGTTAAGACCCTGATGGTTTGATTAGAAGGTTGAGGTTTGGAATCCTTGATGTTCTTGAAGTGTTTGATCGTTTTGGTTCTTCTTCAAGAGGTATGTTGAATAACTCCTCCCTTAATTTCGGATTTTGATATTGTTGTTGATGTTTTTCTTCATATGATGATGGTTATGGTGGTGTTATTGTGATTCTTGAAGTTATATGAATCGTATGTTGAAGAATAAGATGATATTGTATTTTGAATTAGGTGATTGTTTAGATGTTAGAACACATCAGATTATGCCGTTTTATTGGTTATGAACGTGATTTCGGAATAATTTATGATCTTGAAGGACTCTTGTATTATGACATGACATGATGAATATGCACAGAGGTATCGATGTTTCTTTTTGGATATGTACGTGGAATACTCATATATAGAACTAAATTATGTGTTTTGGTATAATATTCGTATAGGAATACGAATATGATTATGAGTATGATAAGATTATTATTCATCTTCGAGTTTGGAAATTCATGCGTATTGAACAAGTGTTCAATTCGAATGATTGAATCATTTGACACCCTTGGAAATTAATCATCTATAATGTTGACTAATTGGATGGTCCGGGTGGATGATGATAATCGATAATTAGTTTTAACTATGAATTTACAAGGAGGAACCATATTAATTCGTATTTTAGATTGAATTTGGAATCGATAATGTTTAGACCCTGTTATTAATTTGGGTTGATCGGCTTTCTGTTTATTCGAGATATTATGGAATCGTTGGGTTTGTTGATCGATTATATTGATTGTTAATTATGATTATCGAGTTGCGGCTTGTATTGTGGATATGAGTTCGTATTGGTTAAGTTGGATTATTTTATTTTGTATAGGATCGAGGTGTCGTTGAACCGTTAAGTTTGATTGGTTGGGTATGTCAGTTATTGATTGTTATTAGATTGTTGTTAATTGATTACTTCAATAAGTTGCGATAATTGATTGTTGATTATGACCGTTGTGTTGCGGTTGAGGTTGAAGAGTTCGTAGGTTGCTTTTGGTCGGGGCTGAGGAGCTCGTGGACGAAGGCAAGGGAATTTGTAACGACTTTGTTGTATCGGTATCGAGGCGAGTTATGCTTGTTCAGTTCATAATGTTTAATGAATGGTATGAATTTCATTTCATTTATAATCCGTATAGCAATGACTATATATTAGAATTGTGAGGATGAAGTGTATATGATGTGTTTCGGTTTTGATGCTTAATCATAAGTTATATGACGTATATAGGTCAAGATGTATAATTGAGCATCGGGATTATAGTTGGTAGCGACGAATATATATGTTCTACAGTCTATGGTATGCGTTTTCATCAAGTATCGAGGTATGTTACGATAGATGAAGGTTCTGGTTATTCTGAATGGTTCTGTGATAGTGTGAGATAGGACGGTTATGTAGGTAAAGTCAGGAGTTAGTTATTACTGGTGATAATCGAGGTGGCCAATTCTAGCAAATACCTTAATATATATTTTATCTTGTTGTTTTGATAATGATTGTAGTCGAAAGACTCTTGTGCCTAGGCCGATGTATTGAGAGATAAGACCTAAATGGCACTCACGTTCCGGAGTATTCCTATGTAGATGCTTTTGTGACCCTTGCTTGCGACCATGGGGTTATTGTTATTGATAATAATGGATTGTTTTTTAGATATATGTTTTCATATATTGTTGGTACTTGACTAGATTGGTACTCGATTATTAGAGTTGAGATTTTATGGTGTTAACCAATGGATGTGATTGGATTGCCCGAATACTGTGTATCGTGTATTCGTGAGTTATGATGATATTTTGAGGATTTCGGTAATGTTTGCGAACCGGTACAGAAACTTGGATTCGAGTCTTCATGTTGGATCGATTTGGTATGGATTGCTATGGGTTGGTAAGGTTATGACGGTAAGATTACATATATAGTATTCTTACTTTGTAATTACATTGGTATGTAATTATTTATGATGATGTGATCGTTATCATTGTGGCTGACCCCGTCGTGGGTTTTATTTTTAGGTACTCGGAGATCGAGCTAGTAGCGGTTGTGAAGGGATGAGCTTCCCGCGTGATACTGGCTATGGCATTATTTTGGGAACCGAGTATTTGACTGGTTATTTTATTCCGCTACAAATGTATTTTCAATTATGTCTATTTTCGCTGCGCGAGTATTTTAAAAGGACTTTCCAGTATTTTTACCAACTCATGTATAACTTTTAAAATGGCGTTTTTGGGTATTTCGTAAACTTTGGTTATTTTGTTAAACCCTTTTTTCCTAATCTATTTTGTCTGTACGTTCAACTGGTGGCTTAGCATACATTTTGAAACTGTCAAGATTTGGCATTTCGCCTTGTACTTTCAACTGGTATTTTATGACGGTATTTGAAAACTATATTTTGGAAAACATTTGAATATTCAAAATATTACCGTCTTTGCCTCTTTGGCGTGTTTGAAACGTTTGCGAAAATGATTTTTAGCCTTGTGGGTTCCGGCGCGGGGCCCACGGCGCTGTAATATTCCCGGTTGGTTTTGCGGGTGTTACAGAAGATGGTATCGGAGCTTGGGTTTCGTAAAACTCGAGCATGCGTGTTATGTGGCTCTACCGGTGCGGTAGTAGCGTGACTTTTGAAAACAATTTTTCTGACTTTTGAGTCAAACTGGTTTTTAGAGGTTCCAAAATTTATGAAATATTTTCAAAATTGCTATAATTATGATATTGGTGTACGTTGGTATTGTGTTGAGTCTTCGTATGGGAGTCGTATGCTAGTATCACAGGAGATCGTCGGCTTCACGGACTTGTAAGTATGTTCTTTCGGTTATTTGGGTTTGATGATGGTTATTTGACTATGGTGGCATGATTTTAAGATATTTCGGGATTGAGGTATTGATTATGACAGGATGTTAAGTTTCGAGGACGAAATTTATTTAAGTGGGAAGATATGTAATATCCTAGAATTTCGCTACGAATTTTTCGCTCTTGTTTTATCTGAGTTGTACCGTACAGTGTGGGACTGATACAGTATGGACAAATAATTTTGGGAACTGTGACAGTTGTACCAGTTTATCAATCAAGGTTATTTTAAATTCTAGGATATTACATGCTTGATATGTCTTTCGATGTCTGATATACTCTATGAGTATTTGTATAATTGTCGTACTTGGTCGACAATTGCATTTGAGAATATTGTGTATCAGATGTATCGTATGAGAATATTTTTTGAACGAATATATGTATTCAGTATGTGTGTATATGTATCCAGTACGTCGAGACAGATAGAAATAGCTGGAATTGGCTAAGTGCAGAAGTCATTACGTATGCTAAGCTGAGGAGCTCACGTACGCTAAAGTTAGTAAGTTTAATATATGTATCACGCATTACGTACGTTAAAGCATCAGGTGAGATGCAATCGTCTGATCGGAGAACTTTGTCAAAATACAAGCGTAGCGTACGTTAAGCATAGGAGCTTATGTACGCTAAGACACAGCCATAACGTACATTACGGTGAGCGCATAACGTACGTTAAGAAGAGAATCGGACAGGTCCGAGCTGTGATCGACGAATAGGCCCAGTGTCGGCAACTTTCGGCATAGATGTGGACAGGCGAGTCAACATCGAGCTTTATGTACGCTAAGGATAGCTCATTACGTACGTTAAATGGCTATATTACAATAGCAAGTCAAACTCTGTGTTAAGTACGCTACGGCGCGGGTGTTACGTATGTAATACAAGTTACGAAATGAGGCAGTGAGCTCTGGATGCTGATTACGTACGCTATGAAGGACATGTAGCGTACGTTAGGAGGTCTTACGTACGTTAATTATGGAGGTTAATGTACGTAACAAGCTGTGCAAATTATATAACAAGAGTTGGTCTTTCATTTCTTCACAAAAGGAAACTGATTTTTCCTCCCAAACTTCGTCCCTCTTCACTCCTAATCCTATTTCGGACCCTTATACATTGGTTAAGACCCTGATGGTTTGATTAGAAGGTTGAGGTTTGGAATCCTTGATGTTCTTGAAGTGTTTGATCGTTGTGGTTCTTCTTCAAGAGGTATGTTGGATAACTCCTCCCTTAATTTCGGATTTTGATATTGTTGTTGATGTTTTTCTTCATATGATGATGGTTATGGTGGTGTTATTGTGATTCATGAAGTTATATGAATCGTATGATGAAGAATATGATGATATTGGATTTTGAATTAGGTGATTGTTTTGATGTTAGAACACATCGGATTATGCCGTTTTATTGGTTAATGACGTGATTTCGGAATAATTCATGATTTTGAAGGACTCTTGAATTATGACATGACATGATGAATATGCACAGAGGTATCGATGTTTCTTTTCGGATATGCACGTGGAATATTCATATATAGAACTAAATTATGTGTTTTGGTATAATATTGGTATAGGAATACGAATATGATTACGAGTTTGATGAGATTATTATTCATCTTCAAGGTTGGAAATTCATGCGTATTGAACAAGTGTTCAATTCGAATGATTGAATCATTTGACACCCTTGGAAATTAATCATCTATAATGTTGACTAATTGGATGGTCCGGATGGATGATGATAATCGGTAATTGGTTTTAACTATGAATTTACGAGGAGGAACCTTGCTAATTCGTATTTTAGATTGAATTTGGAATCGATAATGTTTAGACCCTGTTATTAATTTGGGTTGATCGGATTTGTGTTTATTCGAAATATTATGGAATCGTTGGGTTTGTTGATCGATTATATTGATTGTTAATTATGATTATCGAGTTGCGGCTTGTATCGTGGATATGAGTTCGTATTTGTTAAGTTGGATTATTTTGTTTTATATAGGATCGAGGTGTCGTTGAACTGTTGAGTTTGATTGGTTGTCTATGTCGGTTATTGATTGTTATCGGATTGTTGTTAACTGATTACTTCAATAGGTTGTGATAATTGATTGTTGATTATGACCGTTGTATTGCGGTTGAGGTTGAAGAGTTCGTAGATTGCTTTTGGTCGGGGCTTAGGAGCTCATGGACGAAGGCAAGGGAATTTGTAACGGCTTTGTCGTATCGATATCGAGGCGAGTTATGCTTGTTCAGTTCAGAATATTTAATGAATGGTATTGATTTCATTTCATTTATAATTCGTATAGCAATGACTATATATTAGAATTGTGAGGATGAAGTGTATATGTTGTGTTTCGGTTTTCATGCTTAATCATAATGTATATGACATATATAGGTCAAGATGTATAATTTAGTGTCGGGATTACAGTTGGTAGCGACGAATATATATGTTCTATAGTCTATGGTATGCGGTTTCATCAAGTATCGAGGTATGTTATGATAGATGAAGGTTCTGGTTATTCTGAGTGGTTCCGTGATAGTGTGAGATTGGACGGTTATGTAGGTAAAGTCAGGAGTTGGTTATTGTTGGTGATAATCGAGGAGGCCAATTCTAGCAAATGCCTTAATACATATTTTATCTTGGTTTTGATAATGATTGGAGTCGAAAGACTCTTGTGACTGGGGTAATGTGTTGAGAGATAAGACCTAAATGGCACTCACGTTCCGGAGTATTCCTGTGTAGATGCTTCCGTGACCCTTGGTTGCGACCTTGGGGTATATTATTATTGTATGTAATGTGTTGAGGGATAAGACCTAAATGGCACCCATGTTCCGGAGTATTCCATGCTTCTGTGACCCTTGGTTGCGACCTTGGGGTTATTGTTATTGATAATAATTGATTATTTGCGAGATGTCTGTTTTCATATATTGTTGGTACTTGACTAGATTGGTACTCGATTATCAGAGTTGAGATTTTATGGTGTTAACCAATGGATGTGATTTGATTGGCCGAATACTATGTATCGTGTATTCGTGAGTTATAATGATATTTTGAGAATTTCAGTAACGTTTGTTAATCGGTACAGAAACTTGGATTCGAGTCTTCATGTTGACATCATGAGGTATGGATTATGGTAAGGATCGATTTGGTATCGATTGCTATGGGTTGGTAAGGTTATGACGGTAAGATTACATTGATAGTATTCTTACTTTGTAATTACATTGGTATGTAATTATTTATGATGATGTGATCGTTATTCATTGTTGAATATTGTGGTTGACCCCGTCCTGGGCTATATTTTTAGGTACTCGGAGATCGAGCTAGTAGCGGTCGTGAAGGGATGAGCTTCCCGGGTGATACTGGCTATGGCATTATTTTGGGAACCGAGTATTTGATTGGTTATTTTATTACGCTGCAAATGTATTTTCAATTATGTCTATGTTCGCTGCGCGAGTATTTTAAAAGGGCTTTTCGGTATTTTTACCAATTCGTGTATAACTTTCAAAATGGCCTTTTTGGGTATTTCGTAAACTTGGGTTATTTCGTTAAACCCTTTTCCCTAAACTATTTTGTCGGTACGTTCAAGTGGCATTTTGAAACTGTCAAGATTTGGCATTTCGCCTTGTACTTTCAACTGGTATTTTATGACGGTATTTGAGAACTATGTTTTGGAAAACATTTGGGTATTTAAAATATTACCGTCTTTGCCTCTTTGGCGTGTTTGAAACGTTTGCGAAAATAATTTTTAGCCTTGTGGGTTCCGGCGCGGGGCCCACGGCGCTATAATATTCCCAGTTGGTTTTGGGGGTGTTACAATATTCTACTTTCTTTTTGGG
The DNA here is from genome assembly GCA_033398695.1 of Orobanche coerulescens. Taxonomy (NCBI): domain Eukaryota; kingdom Viridiplantae; phylum Streptophyta; class Magnoliopsida; order Lamiales; family Orobanchaceae; genus Orobanche; species Orobanche coerulescens. The sequence goes on along the minus strand of JAWKAU010000058.1, from coordinate 287,746 downwards.
GTTACACCTTAGAGACTGCTGCGTTCATTTTAAATGGAGTACCATCTAAATCAGTTAAAAGCACACCATATGCGATATGGACAAGAAAACAACCTGTTTTGTCTTTCCTTAAGATCTGGGGTTGTGAAGCTTATGTGAAGCGACTTACCACTGATAAATTATCACCCAAATCGAATAAATGTCTTTTTGTGGGATATCCTAAGGAAACTAAAGGATATTACTTTTACATCCCATCAGAGAACAAAGTGTTTGTTGCTCGATCTGGAGTATTCCTTGAGAATGAATTTATTTCCAAGAAAAATAGTGGGAGCAAAATAACTCTTCATGAGATGAGAGAGACACAAATAGATATTGAACCTTTAGATAAAACTGATTTAAACTCACATAGAGATGTTGAGACCACTTCTTCTATACCAGCTCCACGTAGGTCTATATGTTATCATCGTGAACCTGAGAGATATGGATTTTTCATCACAGATGACAAAAATGTGGAACTCATTGATCTATATGAGCCCACAACCTACAATGAAGCAACTATTAGCATTGTATGCGAAAGTTGGCTTGAAGGGATGAAATCCAAAATGCAATCCATGTATGATAATCAAGTATGGACTTTGATTGATCTTGTTCCAAAGCAATTGGTTGCAAATGTATCTTTACAAATGGATGACATTGTACAAACATACAAATCACGACTCGTGGCGAAAGGATACAGACTCATGGTATTGACTATGATGAAACCTTTTCGCCAGTCGTAATGATTAAATCAATTAGAATTATACTTGCCATAGCAGCATATTATGACTGTGAGATATGGCAAATGGATGTCAAAACCGCTTTTCTTTATGGGAAGTTAGATGAGAATATGTATATGATACAGCTCGAAGGTTTTGTCGATCCTAATAATCCTAATAAAGTATGTAAGCTTCTAAAAACCATTTGTGGTTTGAAGCAGGCATTCCGGAGTTAGAATCTTCGTTTTGATGGAAAAATCAAAGAGTTTGGTTTCATTAGAAATCAGGACGAACCTTGTGTATACAAGAAGATTAGTGGGGACGCAATTATTTTTCTAGTACTCTATGCGGACGATATCCTACTCATTGGAAATGACATCCCTACTTTGCAAAGTGTTAAACTTTGGCTAAGTAAATGTTTTACAATGAAAGACTTAGGAGAAGCTGCCTATATACTGGGTATAAGGATTTATAGAGATAGATCTAAAAGGCTTCTTGTCCTAAGTCAAAGTACATATGTTAACAAGGTACTCAAACGGCTTAGTATGCTTAATAGTAAGAAAGGGTTCTTACCTATGTCACATGCCATAAAGCTCAGTACAACTCAAAGTCCTTGTTCGAAGGAAGAGAGAGATAGAATGAGCTTGATACCTTATGCTTCGGCTATAGGATCTATCATGTATGCCATGATATGTACTAGACCGGATGTATCATTTGCATTGAGTTAAACCAGCAGATACTAGTCTGACCCTGGTGAGGCTCACTGGACCGTAGTCAAAAGCATATTTAAGTACTTGATAAGGACTAAAGATATGTTCTTGATATATGGTGGTCAAGATAGTGATTTGGTCCTTAATGGCTATGTCGATGCCAGTTTTAAGACAGACCAAGATGATTCAAAATCGCAGTCGGGATATATATTTTGCTTGAATGGTGGTGCTGTTAACTGGAAGAGTTCCAAACAACCAACCACAACTGATTCTATAACGGAAGCTGAGTACATAGACGCTTCGAAAGCAGCTAAAGAAGCTGTTTGGATGAGGAAGTTCATTGGTGAACTGGATGTGGTTCCTATCATTGTTGATCCAGTTAATTTGCACTGTGATAACAATGGAGCTATTGCACAAGCTAAAGAACTAAGATCACAACAAGCATACAAACACTTTTCACATCATCTTCACCAATAGAAACTTCAATTTCACCATTAACAATCGTTGGAGCAATGAATTCAACTGATAAAGCACGATCAGGAATTCGATTGCCTTTGACTACATCCGCCCATGGCTGTTTCACAGGTGAGTGAGGTTTTTCAGGATATTCTGCTGTCAAATCTGGTGGAGATGACCTACTCGCAACCGGTTATTCCGAATGATTCAATCATCCAGTTCCATCCTCCTTCAATCGATCTTGTTCAGTCTCAGCGCGAGTGTCAATCGTGCGTACTAATGGTGTCGATGGTGTCCCCGCCTTCTTCGATCGGCCGACACGGCATTTCGCCATAGTCAACGGTTACACTCTGAGTGTGTAAATCGCCCACACAAAACGCTTCGAGAGAGCCTTCTATTTTTAAACCCAAAAAAAGACAAACTTTACCAAAAGGATAAAAAAAACGCATACAATTAATAGATAAATAAACTTAAAAAGATCAAATTTATAGAAAACAAATATATCTATAAAAATTATTAAAAAATTAAATCTCTTTTATATTCAACTTGAAAGTATACTTTAACTTAACCTAATATATATGATAATGTGAATTTACAGACTAAAAAATGTATTTACAAAATATAAATTTAGAAAATAAGGAAGAAAACTAAGGCAGGCTTACACAAAGATTTTAATTCTTAATAATCAGAAAATAAAATAAATTAAAAAGCGAGTGTTAATCCGCATGTTTGACCACCCAATGGGAACAGTCCGTCTGAGCAAGACGACACAGTACAGGACCTCCAATATCCGCCACTAATGACGGACCTTGAAGGTCTTCCTCACCAATTCAGGCCTCAGAGGTCCGCCTAGGTAGACAATCGAGGTTGTCGGTGCCAACCCTCCCCGACTGCAAGGGGGAATCAACAAGATTTCTCCATTTTCTTTGTTACCATTTTATTTTTTATTTTATTTTCTCATTATAAAGAAATTTATTTTATTTTGTAAGTCCAAATTTATTTATTTTCCTTATTTTCTGATTTTTGTTTTGTTTTGTATGTATATGTGTGTGTGTGTGTATGTGTATGTATATGTTTGTGTATATATATATATATATATATATATATATATATATATATATTAATGTTAATTGAACTTTTATTTGAAATTTCATTTTTTGCTTTATTTTATTCAAGTCTTTATGATTTCTAAAAATATTTTACAAAAATCTAGATATTTTATACAAAAAATTTCTAGAACTTTGATATTTTTTAAAATAAATATGTATTAATTTAATTTTTTATTTTTTGGTAAGCTTTAATTTATTTTGTGGTTTAAAATGGACTTTCAACGTTTAACCTGGGGAGAGGGGGAAATTGTGGTCAAATTATAAGTTACAAGGAGAAAAATACAGACGAAAAATGTGTATTTTTAAGAAATTATGGGGTTAGAAAACAGTCCAAAAAGTTATATGGGGTAAGTCACAAAGTAACAATACTTTGGGGGCAAAATAAAAATTCCCCATTTTCAATTCAAGAAGTGAAGATCTACTCACAGATACTCCCTAAGCAAAAGGTTGACATATGGGCATATTTAGTGTATTTTATATAATAATTGATATAATTAATAATGATAAATATGTAGTCGGGATTAAAAATAAAAAATAAATGTTTGATTTGATGGTAAAAGATGACATGTAAATTTATTAAAGAGATCTGACAAAGAAACCTTACTGAAAAGATTTGCCAAAATTGCATATAAATCATGAAGCATATGCTCAATCATGAAGATGAAGTCCCAAACAAACCACTAAATCTAGTTAGATAATGAAAACATTTACAAGAAGCTTAAAAAACATCCCTAACTGTGACAAAAAGGAAAGCACTATTCATCATCGTCATCGATTTCATCCACCTTAGATTCCTTATCAGATTATGAATCATCCTCTTCAACATCCTCCTTGACTTCTTTCTCAGAAGAATCATCTGCATCACCCTAAAACACACAAAGAAAAAAAATTCAAACATCCAATATGAATACAAGGAAATGCAGACATTTTGTGTGTTATGTAAGCATATGATAGCATACTTGTTCTTCTTCATCTTTTTCAGCCTCATTACACTCCTCCAATGCCTTCTCATATTCTGCTTTACGCTCAGCAGCCCTATCGGTATATACCTTCTTCTCCTCATCAGTCATGGATTTCCATTTCTCACCACCTTCTTTAGCAACCTAACATCCATCCAACACAAATTATTCTTCAAAACCAATATAAATGGTTGCACCTGGAACCAAATCATGGGGGAGGAAAAGAAGATTGCCATTACCATCGCACCACCCTTACGATCGGGATAAGCCTCCTTGAAAGATTTCCTAAAGTCCTCCCTGGGCAAAAAAAAAAAAAAAAAAAAGATTCAAGATTTTATCTCATCAATCTCATTTTAATCAAATCTAAAATATGTTGATACATGATTAGGGAGTATCCATACATGAATACAAAGAATGCAGTCGGAGGTCGTTTTGGCTTATTTGAATTCTTGGATGTCTTTTCCTTAATGGATTTTGGTTCTGCCTTCCTTGACTTCCTTCTGCAAGATAATACACATTCCAATGTCAGTCCAAGTACAACTTATAGTTCAGACAGCATCCATTAACATCATATATATATATATATGTGTGTGTGTGTGTGAGAGAGAGAGAGAGAGAGAGAGATTTAAAGGTTTTCAGAATTACATTTCTGCTGGTTTCTTTTTGGCCTCAGTCGGCATTTCTACAACTTGGGCCTCTGCAGAGTATTTGATTTATTAATTAGGGCAATAATACATATCAAGTACCACCAAGAAGAAATCAGTACAGTTATACATATATTATATACACGTATTTATATGAAAAATTGTATAAAAAGAATTACTTGAAATAGGATAAGAGAGGCTAAAAAATACCGAGATTCATCTTAATCTTAGCATCGAGGCTACAGTTATGAAAGCTTATCAGCGCAACCGGCACATCTCTGTTGCACTCGTCACTGCAACCGGACACACACATGATTGGGGGTGTGGGTGTGTATTAATTTAATCTTATATAAACGAAAAAAAAAAAAAATCACCATAAAATTAGCATAATTTACAAAACTCACATGAAACCCATATCAAGAATTTCCTAAAAATGGGTATTTATTCTTATCTTGAATGGAAAAAAAAATACAAAGTTACATGAAAAAGATCGAGTACCATTTGGCAAAAGCACTTCCATCTTTAGCGCGTTTGAGTGCAGCAGTAGTGGGAGAAGGGGTTTCGACCTCAACCCTCTTCCTCAGTCTCGAAGCGTTAGACGATGACGATGATCCGCCGCCGGCCATTTCCACACTCAATTTTTTTCACAAGAAAATAAAAAATAAATACTAGAAGATGAAATGAATTCAAGAGAATGTTTAGGCTCAAGCGTGTATTTATATTATAGTACAGGCGAAAAGAAGGGTAATAGGGAGGGGCGCTGTGGAAATTTTAGAGGCAAAAATTTGGGGGGGAAATTAGGCTTTGCCCAGTGATATTTGAGAAGGCGCCAAAAATTTTCAGGTTTCCTGCGCGGTTTTGTGATGGCGCCAAAGTTCGGCGTTTTCAGAGTTCGCGGATCGGTGACTTGTCTATCATATCAACCGTTTGATTTAACACTCCCCTTAGGATTGTATGAACATTTCTTAAAGATATAATTTTCTTTTTTTTTTTCTTTTTTTTTTCTCCATTCAAAATTAATTGTAACGTTGATTTATAAATTTAATTATTAATTATATATAAAATAATACTTCAAAATTTACATTGAGAAAAATCAAAGAATATTTTACATTATAAACAAATAATTATATATTAATAGACTTGCATACAATCGAGAGTTATTGTACAAATAGTTTAAGAAATCGAACTTCTGCGATTAAAATTAAATAGACAAAATATATATATTTAAGGTGTAGATTCATCGCACCATCACACGCGTGGAATATATGAAATACATATTTTACAATATACAGTAGTTACTACTAATTTCTTTACAAAAATATTTAAGGGACATTTAGTTCGAATTCCTCAATCGGAATCACAATATAATTGATTGAGAGGACAATTGAATACCATTATTTTACCATTATTGTGCAACTCAAATTCTATGATAAAGATCATTGTGACTGGTAATATTTGATTTTATCTAATATTCGTATTTTCAATAACTCAAAAATTCAAATTTAATAAAAATATCAGAATGTACTTGAAAATAATTAGAATTGTGTTTTACAGTACATAATTTAATTAAGTAAATAAAACTATTAATTTATAATACTTAACTATTGATCTTGAGTTAAATTATTAAATATCTAATGAAAATTAGTCAAGTAATAAAATCTTTGATTATTTAGATAAATAACATAAAGAATATGTAATATACAACAATTGATCTTGAAACTTAATAAGTATGTTTACATTTAAATATATTTATTTACTAGTACAATTATTGTTTGAAATAATTGTTATAATGCTTTATTTAACATATTTCATTAATATTACAAAAACTTATTTACTAAATTAAAATATTTAGTTAAATATCATAATAATTTATCTAATAGAAAATTATTGGAATTAATTACATTCTAGAAAATATGATGCAACAAAAATATTTTAATAAGTTATACATTTTACATTTAAGCTTATTTAAGTTTGTAAATAAAAATGTAATGGGAAATAATTATTCATAAAAAACCATTAAGTAATTAATATCATAATTTTTTATTTATAGAATAATCGAGATTATATGATTTTTAAAAAAATAAGGTGTTTATTTAAATATTTTTATTAAATTTAAATTTAATTAATTGTTTAAGATAATTAAGTATGATTTGATTATATTACTTACGTAATTAGATAATAAGCAAATTTAAAAAATATTTGAAATTAGTTTTAAAATTAATTGACATGTTTTATAATTATATTTATTTAAAATTTATTTATTTCATTAATATCACAATTAATTCTTCAATGTTAATTGAAATGTACATATAATAAATAATATGTATATTGTTATAATATACCTTGAAAATGACATTTCAATTACCCTTTTTGTTTTTATATAGTGTGAATGACTATTATACCAATGATTTAATTATGTAATTACGATTGTGCCATCTGAAGTTTTCCTATAAATAGGACTTCAGTTATTAATGAAAAATATACCTAAGAATCATTCTCTCTATTCTCTCTCTAAATTCCTTTTTTATGATATTTCAATTTTATAACACGTTATCAGCACGACTCTAACCAAATGAGTAATATGTCGAGAGTATGCTCTACAACAGATCGCATGATCTTACGATCTTCTCAGACGTAAATCAAATTATTACTAATCAATCAATTTTAGATCCATATCCCCTAAATGATTTTCCAAAGTTCATCAAGAACTCCAACACCATTTCCCCATAACAAAAAACTTCAAAACTTTCATTTGATACCTTTACTCACTCTACAAAACCTCTTCCCCCAATAATCAAACAGGAAAGAAAAAGAAAAGGAGTAAAGAAATTGCAATTTGAATGAATATCCCCATTTCCTACATGGGCCTCTTGCCGGTTTACTAACGGAGCGGGTAGCTACAACATGGTCTCCGCCGTTTCGATCCAGACCGTGGCCCAGACCTGCCGCTTAGACTTGTCGGCGGAACTCTTCGGGGGCATCGGCGCCGTGAGTGGCCGCGTCCTGGACCGATCGGCTGCCACTCGAGTCGGGTAATTTCCGATGGGAGTTCCGTCTGGAAGACTCAAACTCTGGCGATCTATTCGCCGCATGCTTCGACAACCCTGGGCAGAGGGAGATTAACGTCGAACTAGCGATGAATTAGCCCCGATACTTCATGTTGAGGATAATACGCCGATGATGGAGCTTGAGAGGCTGATGTCGGAAAGCAAGGACATAGCGGGGTGGCAGAGAAAATTGGTAGACTTTGTATGGCAAACGACGTCGTGAATGGTTGCGCTGGTGATAGTGGAATTATTAAACGAGGCATAAAATCATGTAAGATTCAGTCAGATTTTATTCCAATTCATGGATCTGCTTTGGTCATCCCTGAGGTACTTTCCATCTATATGTTAATATATGTGATATATGTATATTGCTGAAACTTAAAAAAAAAAAGGACGATCGAAACAGAAGAACATAACAGGGGAAGAAGACCTGGGTTGCTGATGAAAGTTAAAAACAAATAAACAAACAAAAAAAAGGAAAAGAAAAAAAAGGGATGTTGACGGAAGAATAAAAAAAAGTAAACAGAATAAAAAAATAAAATAGTTGGCCGGTGGGTTGTATCGGCAAAAAACAAAGAAGTGAAAGGTGAGAAATACTATAAAATATAAAATAATAAAATATTAAAAGGATAAAATATTTTTTTAATTTATTAAATCATATATTCGTTTTTCTTACATATAAGATACATATGATATCGGAATTAATTTTTCTTGATACAATCGTGATCCATTTTACGAGAGCTTCGATTTGATATTAATATTGATATGAGGTAACAATTCTTTTAATATACGTCATTATTAAATTTATTAGAATGTACGAATTAATATCCAACTCCGGAAATCGCAAATATTTATGAATACATACACTTACACATGTTGTTAACGGCAGTCGATATTTCGACCTATACCTTGACAAGGACTATATTTTGAGGAATTGACTAGATGATCCTACTTTGGTAGAAGCAGTTAATTATTTTTCCAGTTTAATTTCTATCTCTTATTTATCTCAGAGTGGTGGTTTGAAACCACACATTTATCGAATTTTATATTCTGTAATTACAGTACCTCCCATGTGATGAGTTCAATTATCACAAAATGAATGGTTTTACATATGTAATTTATATATTATATATTACGATCGTGGTTGGTTATACCACATGAATAGTTCATAAATCCTGCTCTCGAATAAGCAGTTGATAAAAATAAATCCTACTCTGGAGAAGTAGTTGATCGATTATCTAAATCCTGCTCTCGAAGAAGCAGTTGATAAAAAAATAAATCCTACTCTCAAGAAGTAGTTATCAATGATTCAAATCCTGCTCTCTGTAATACCCCAATTTTTCGGATATATTTTTCGTTTATATGTTGGATATCGTTGATGGATATTTGTGCTTGAGAACATTGTGAACGTTTGATAATGTTATTGAATTGAGTATATGTATTGATGTTGCCGTATGTTCGTATTTGGTATGTCGTGACATTGGACAGGAATTGCTGAAATTGGCTAAGTATGGAATTGTTACGTATGTTAACAAGGTGAGCTTACGTACGTAAGATTGGCATGGTTACGTACGTTAAGGCTAAGGTATTACGTACGTAACGAAGGCATCGAACAGGACCGAGTCCTGGTCGGAAGGTGGGACCCTGTGTCGGCAACTTTCGGTGGAGGATGTTGACAGGTGAGTCAACGTACGTGTTACGTACGCTATACAGGACGTGTTACGTACGTAACACGACCATTGTACTGTAGCAAGTCAACTGGTATATTACGTACGTTATATGGTATGGGTTACGTACGTAATGAACTTCACGGAATGAGACAGTGAGTTTATTACATACGCTATGGATTCCGGATTACGTATGTTAAGGTTGTTACGTACGTTAAGTAAGGACACTTACGTACGTAATGAGAGTGCAGTTTATATATTGAAGTGTTGCCTTTCATTTCTCTCACGATCCTTTGAGGTATTTCTCTCCAAAACTCGTCCCTCTTCACTTCTAAGAGTGTTCTAAACACTTCTAACATGATTGTGAGCTTGGAATCATGGAATTAGAGCTTGGTTATGGAACTATTGTTGATTCTTGAAGTGATTCTTTTGTTATCCATATTCTATGAGGTATGTTGGATATTTCTCCTTTTCATTTCGGAATTTTGATGTTATAGTTGATGAATGATTCGTATGAAGATGATTATAATGTTGTTATTGCAATTCTTGAGGATATATGAGGTTTATGTTGAAGGAAGATGATGATATGCTTTGAATATGTTGATTATAATTATGGAATCATAGAGTTCTTGATGTTCTTGAGGCCATATGATGACTATGATGATTTGATAATTCGTTTAACCGGTTTAAGATGGTATTCTAAATCATAGTGATGATAGTGGTTGATTTAGATGAGATGAGTCATGACAGGAGGTTGAATTCCGGATTGAGTATGTTTGATCATTATTACCAAGTTGGTTCGATGATATGATTATTGTTCTAGGTTGATTAACCAATAGGTATAATTGTTTTGCCGCGGTGAAAAGCCGTAGATTCCGTAGATCGTAGAGTGTATCAAGAGCTCGTAGACGAGGGCGATGAGTTCGGTGTTGGTTTTGTCATGTTGGTATCCAGGCAAGTGTTTACTTGTTCGGTTGTAATGTTTTGATGAGTAATTCCATTTACATTTCATAAGTATTTTATGTTGTATTGCATATTGACGAATGTTCAGTGATGTTCTATAAGGATTAGAATACACAGTTGATGATTGTTGAGATACTTGGACAGTCTTTGGAAGATTGTAGTATTCGGATATTGTTGATGTCATTTTGGATATTCTTGGTCTGTGATATGCATTTCGAAAGGATATCCGGATAGAGGTATGTTTTATTGCAATCGTACATAGAAGATGGTGTACGGGAAAGTATTCGGTATTGAGGTATTATGTAGTATTATCGTGATATTGGGATTTTGATGAGAATCATTGGATTACCGGGAGTGGTAAGGTTATCGTTGAGGTTATTATTCTCATGATGCATGGCATGTGAATATTTATGTTTATGTACTTGCGGTTATTTGTCGGGCATTATTGCTGACCCCGTTGTGGGACTTGTTTTTCAGGTATTGAGGACTTTGATGGTAGCGGTCGTGAAGCTAAGATTCCGGACGATACTGGCTATAGCATATTGTTGGGGAATCGTGTATTTTGTTTGTGTATATAATTATTGATGTATATGTATCTTGGACTGTATTTCTATCTGCTGCGTGAGTTCTCTCAAATGGCTTTCAGCTTTATGACAACTGAGTTTGATTTCGAAAACCGATTCCTTTAACCGAGTTTTTGGCCTCGTTTGTCTTGACGGTAGTTGGTGTTTTCAAATGATTTTGTGAGTTTTGGAAAATACTACCGTCACCGGCCTTTTTGGGCGTTTTTGTAAATGGTTTTTAGCCTGGTGGGTTCCGGTGTGGGGCCCACGGCATGTAATATTCCCGGTTGGATCTGGGGTGTTACAGATTCTTATACTTTGTAGGTTTCTTAGTTGTTTCCTTGTTCACACTAGAGTTAGGTGTAAGATTTTGGCTATAAATAGCCTTGAAGTTTCATTGTAAGAGGACACCAAAGATTTTATGAAATTTGAGAGTGTTTGTATTAATAAACCTTTGTGAGTGCTTTCTTGTTTTGTTGAGTGTGCCTCCAAAACATACCTTGTGTGATTTATATACTTATCAAGTACAATCTTATTAGTATTTATATTCCACCCCTTCCGAGTTGCTACGGCGTGTCACGTAGAGGTTTGGAAGTAAAGCCCCATTTTGCTTATTTTGGAAACATCCTGGGAACGAATTCATCTAGCGGTGTCGGTTACCATAGCGTGTCGTGTGGGGGTCGCATCAAATTGGCTAAGTATAACCTGATTAATGTATGCTAACGTAAGGACTTAACGCACGTTAATGTGCAAAGCTTACGTACGTTAAGATGGACAATTAATGTAACACCCCCGATATATTCAGGAATATTACAGCGCCGTAAATCCTTTACATAAGGATTTACAAGGTTGAAGAATTGAACAGACATTAAGAGGTACTAACGAATGGAAATAACGGAATTAAGATACAACAGTTCGGACCAAATACTGAAAATACAAATGTTCAACAGAAACTTATTAATACATCACCAATTCAAATTCATCATAAACGACTACGTACTCGAGTACTTATTGAAATAACCAACAAACAACAGTCAAATAAACCAGGCCGGAACATCACTCTACACCCTCGTCGTCATGCAGCTCCAGTGGTTGTTTTCCCGCTCTCCTGGATCCTGAACATAAACAAAATGTTCACCCCCGAAGGGGTTAGCACAACGATGCTGGTACAAGTACCACAACAAATTATTCATATCTCACGAAGAATAATAACGTAAATGACAAAAATACCAACAAGTCTTCTCCTATGAGAAACTCCTAAATGACATACATAACTGATAATCACAACATGATATCACAACATACACATGGTAATTCCGACGATCCAGCGTTCACTGCCTAGAACCCACGATGATCCCGTCAGACCAACCCGTGGTGGAAAAACCCGTCCGATGATCCAGCGCACGCTAGCATAGATCCCCCGATGATTCCGTCGGACCAACACGAGGTGGACATACAACAACGACATACATGCACAACAATATGTATAACATCAATACATAAAACAAATAAGGTACTTGCCTCGATTCGAAGACAAGAACAATACTTCCACGAAAATGAACACTCGAAGGTCGCCCCCCTCAATCAATCATGTAACAAGCTCGAACCTTAACAAAAGAAATAATATAGAATTTATCTCACGCCGTACGAATGTCTAACAATTCGATTTAGCCAAAAGCTCATAAAATGTAATCTGCCTGAACTGCTTAGTGCACGCTAAGTACTCTGTGTAGCGTGCGTTAAGTCTGCTGGATAGCGCACGCAAACAACAGAGCCTAGCGTACGCTAACTATGAATGGTCAGTACTTCACTGATCAGCCGACTGACTCGTCTGATGGCCTAACATACGTTACGTACCAAACGTAGCATACGTTAACTCATGCTCGATAGCGCACGTTAATCTACATAGCTTTGCGTGTGCTAACTGTGCATGGCAGTTTACTACAGGGCGGTAGACTGATCTCAACATGATCAAACCAATGAAATCTTCAGTGTTAATTCATGTTACCTCCATGAATATCATGTTTATACGGTTATGAATGATCCTACAGATGATAACAACTTCGGATTCAAGGATATGTATACTATTATAAAACCATATTCCATTTCGATTACTATTCTTCATGCGATAATTCGGAAAGCTTATCGGTCGATATTGTAATACTCGAGATTTTTGTTCCGGAATCGTTGAGTTTTCTGGGTTTTATCGGATTGTCATTGTCCTCATCGTTGGAATTTCGTGCCATGTTTGGGTGTGTCTTGTTGGGACACGTGTTTGGAGGCGTTTCGGATCACTATGTGAGTTTTTGAGTTTTTGTGGTGTAGCGCACGTTAATGCTTGAGGCATAGCGCACGCTACTGCGTGGTGTTTAGCGCACGCTACTGAATGTGTAGCGCACGCTAACTGGCAGTCCAGATGCAGTCCAGTAGCTACTGGACTGGGACTGGAGCTTTGTTAGTGCACGCTAAGGCCGATAGCTAGCGCACGGTATCGACTGCTTAGCGCACGCTCTCTCTTCTTTCTAGCGCACACTACCCGGCAGGTGCGGTTCTGTCCAGGGGCTACTGGACTGGTTTTGTGACCCGTTAGCGCACGCTACGGCTTTTGGCTAGCGCACGCTAACTGTGTTATAGGAGGTTTCTCTGGAGCGTTGACCCCGTTAGCGCACGCTAATGCAGGGTGTTTAGCGCTAATAATCGCTCGATATAAATCTTGGGCGGCATTAAGTCGTCATTTTCCACTTTTATTCATCCCTTCCGACGGGAGTGAGATCCAGAGACGATTAGGACCAATCTTTTTCTTCTAGCTTCATCTCTGAGCGGATTTGTAGATGTTTAACAACATCTAATCGTCTTCTTGGTACAAATCAAGGTAATCTCTTCTTAGAACCCTAGTTTCTTGAATTTGGGGTTTTTCCTTGGATTTGTGATTCTCAACCGATCTCATCCGATCGGTTGTGTATTTTTGGTTGTCTTCACCGTAATCTTCAGATTTTGTTAACCGTTCATCGATTTTTATCGCCCGGATCAACGATTCTTGATTTCTTTGAGAATACTTAGATCCTTGTCGTTTTTAGGATCGTTTCGAATTTCGATTTGTGTTATTGATTCGTGGTGATGCTATTTTCGTAGTATTCGTGGACTGTCGAAGTCTTGATCGTTTTTGGAGGTTCGAAGGTTGCCCGATTGTGCCCGTTCGTCATTTTGCCACTCGTGATACCGAGGCAAGTATCTTGTCCATACGTTTCATGTTTCATAGGCGTAATTATTGATAAATGATTATATACGAAACCCAATATTTAATGAACGTAAAAAGGGATCGGTATGTTCTCGATAAATGATGTCTTTCAACGATAATTCGTGTACTTCGTGAATATATGTGTTCTCGGAATATGTGTGTTGGTTTTGTATGTTGAAAGATGCTATGATCACTTTGAGTAAGTTTAATAGACCATAATCCTTTGCTGGGGATTACGTAATGTTATGTGTACTTGTTCGGTAAGAACGTGTTGTGTATGATATTAGTTGTTACTCCTTTGAAAGGGGGTTGTGATGTTTAAGTGTTGCTTGGTTTGATGTTCTGCTCATTGTTATGTGATCGTTGAAAGTGATGTGCCTCCGGGTAGGATTGTTGAATCTCCGGGATCCATACTTGCTAGTATGGGTCGGGCGTGACCGTAGGGTTATCCAATCCGGGTATGTCTTGCGGGGACTCCGAGGTTCGGGGCTTGCTAGCCCGATGCCGAGATAACTTATGGGGTTATCATCGGGTATGTCTTGCGGGGACTCTGAGGTTCGTGGCTTGTTAGCCCGATGCTGGGATAACTTATGGTTGTGGTTTGGAATGGTTCTGTGGCTATTGCCACGAGGACATGTGATTTGTTATGGTTTCCTATTGGGTTATTCACTCGGGTATGTTCTACGGGAGCATATGAGGTTCGCGGCTTGTTAGCACGGGACGCGAATTATCCTTAGGAACATGTGTTATGTGATTCGGGTCGTGGACCCTGTGGCTTATGATTCGGGTCTTGGACCCCGTGTGTTGTGAATTGGGTTGTGAAACCGCGTTTTATTATTGGAATCGTATTTTGGAAAGATGATTTTGGGCCGTGTCCCCAAGTGTTTTTGAAAGACTTGCGAATTCCTTATTTCCAAATGTTTTCAAACTCCCGAGATCGTAAAATATTTTGTATGAGATACATGGTTCTATTCCTACCTTTTATAAATCAAACTGTTTTGATTAAGTGAATTATCTCGGGAAATATATTCAAGATTATTATATTCTTGAAGCACGTTGTGTATGGCATGTACTTCTGTTTTTATACTTGCACTAGCAAAACAGTGGAGTTTTGCTAACCCCCGAGTATTCGGGGGGTGGATGTCTGTATTGCGTCCAGGTACTTGCAGGTAGCTGGGGAGTGAATCACAGGATCGATACGAAGGATGATGGGAGACGAAGATACTAATCACGTGAAGACCAATTGTAGAGTATTTGGTAGAGTCGTGTTGGTTATCCCTCCGATGTGTTGTTACCCCGATTTATGGGAGTGTTATTGTATTTCAGCCCCTGCGTGGGAATTAGTTTTGGGAAAGAATCTTGTATGTAATATTGTGTGTGTTGTGACAAAAGGCCAAATCGTTCTAATGGTTCTTTATGTAGCCATGTCGGCATGTGAAGTGATGCATTGTTTTGTATTTAGCCTGGTAGATCCTCGCGGAGAGGGTCTGCGGCGCTGTAATATTCCCGTGTGGTTTAGGGGTGTTACAGAATATGGTATCGGAGCTTAGGTTGAGGAAACCTAGGCTGTCGGGTTGAGTTGTGTGTTGTCGGGTCTTGTCTTGTCATATTTGGTCTGACTGAGTGGTGTCGCGACGCGTCGTCTGAGTTGTCGGTCGTGATTAGTATCGAGGTGCAACCATCATCTTCGTGCGATCTGTGAATGTAAGTCTCCCTATTTTATTGTGTCTCGTGTTATACGAGTTTATGTGATTCTGTGTTATTATGTGGAGTTTAATTGTGCCTCGTGAATACTTACTCCATACTTGTTTGATTCTCGTATTGTGTTGGAATAAAGAGTAGTACCGGTATGTATGTATATATGTATACATCTTTGTGTGAAATCGTTTTTACAGGAGTGATGTTTTGGATTGGATACTCAATAAAAGTTTATCAATGTGGTATTTTAAACTTCAAATGTTTTGGGGAAGTCACATAAATTCTATTTAAAAACATCCTTCGAGGAGGAAAAATGATTTGATTTTCGTATGATGACCTCGAGACCAAAGATTTTGAGAATTCAAACTACATATATTATATTTTCATCTTGCATTGCAAATTTTCAAAATTTAATTTTTAAATGCTTAAACGAGGTCTACCAATAGTTTACTTGAGACGTGACTTTCGCCTTCAACTTTTCGGTTAAACGATATGTAGTGAGAATGTAAATTGTTGGTGTTTGGATTCGTTTGTTGTTTATTTGTAACCTTCGGCTTTTGGCATTATTTGGTATGTGTTTATGAATATGTTGCTGGATGAGAATAGCTAGAGCGCGCTAACGTGGCATGGCTAGCGCACGCTAAGTCTCTGTTAAATCATACCCTAATCGGTCTGAGCAGAAGCTCGGAAACTACATTTTGGCCGTAAGTCTAACTTTTGCGATTGTTAGGCTGACCATTTGTGACCGTACTCTATGTGTGTTGTTCAGGAATAACAATTGTTGTGTGGTTATGTGTAATTTGAACTGTGTTCTTGTCCGCTGCGTGTGTAAAGTCCAAAATGACTTTTTGGGTACTTTTACCAAATAGTGTGTGTTTCAAAATGACCTTTCGGGTTTGTAAATTTGAATTATTTCATTGCCCCTTTTTCCTAACTCTTTTGTCGGGTGACTTAACATATATTTTGAAACTATTAAGTTTCCGCGTCTACGCCTTGTAATTTCAAATGGTATTTGATGATGGTATTTGGTATTTGGA
Organism: Orobanche coerulescens; assembly: GCA_033398695.1. Taxonomy (NCBI): domain Eukaryota; kingdom Viridiplantae; phylum Streptophyta; class Magnoliopsida; order Lamiales; family Orobanchaceae; genus Orobanche; species Orobanche coerulescens. Next base: position 270,921 of record JAWKAU010000058.1, on the reverse strand, counting down.
AAATAACTTTTGGGGAGTATTTGGAAAGTATTACCGTCATCGGCCTTTTTGGCATTTTGGAACGTTTTTGAAAATGGTTTTGAACTTGGTGAGTTCCAGCACGGAAACCGTACAGAAAATGATTTTGATATAATGGATGATTTCAATTTCATTGCATTTATAAATCGTATAACAACGGCATTATAAATGAAGATTTTTGGTATAATAGTTTTTATATTGTGCTCTAGCTGGAATTAAATGGTAATATGTATATGATTTAATGATGTTGGATTAAAGACAGAGATGTGAATATCTTCCTATGAGTTATGATCTTTCGTTACCCTAGGTTGTTGTTTGTTAGTATGCGGAAGGGCAGAGGTCGTGGTCGTAACTGTGGTGCTGATGGCCACAGGGATCAGATGCGGAATCGAGAGAATGCCGCTGGGAATGATTTTAGTTTGGGTGTTGCTACTATATCGCAACAAGTAGCGACTTAGATGACTCAGTTGACCCAGGTGGTTCAATGTAGCATTGACGCGAGTCAGAACGTGGGTGTAAATCAATGGCTTCGTGAGGTAGTTCATATGAATCCCCCTCAATTCGCCGGTGCTGCGGATGCGTTGGGCTGGGATGGTTGGATTTTCCATTTGGGAAAGATTTTCGAGGCTGTCGGATGTCCTGAAGATCGGAAGGTACCTATCGCTCAGTACCTTCTTTACAAAGATGCCGCTAATTGGTGGGAAGTTGTTAAACCTCGTGATCGTGATGTCACATGGGCGGAGTTCCAGGCATTTATGGAAGCTGAGTTCTGTCCGAAACCGATTAGAGAGCAGAGGATTCGCGAATTCTACTTGGCAGAACCGCAAGATATATCGGTGTCGCAGGCAATCATCGATTATAGCAAACAACTCAGTTATGTGCGAGATCGGGTGAGAACCGAGGAAGAGAGGATCCTTCACTTTGACAGACGGATGAAGCTGGATATTCGCGTGTATATGTCGGGATTCAATTGCACTTCGTTGAGGGACTATCAAGATCGAGCATTAGCCCGTGAACTAGCTTCGTTATCGTTGGAGCGTGTACCCGAGTCGAAGAAGCAGAGGAAGTCCAATGACTGTGTGGACAGTGCAGAAATTGGTGTTTCTAGTTTCCAATGTCGTAGCCTTTCCGCTATGAAGCCTCATCGCTCGATGCGTGGAACTGAGAGTTCCAAGTCGTCTGCTCTGACTCCTGGTAAAGCCAGGAGATGTTTTAACTGTAATGTGGCGGGACATGTTCGCGCACATTGTCCTTCTCCGCCAGTAACATGTTACAAGTGCGGACTCGAGGGACACCGGGTTCAGTTTTGCGAGATGGTTACCGAGCCTTCCGAGGCACGGACTTGAGCATTGATAACAGGATCGACTCCGAGTAGTTCCTGAGGGGCGTGGTCTATCAGTTGTATGTTGAGTTATTTCCCTTGCTCTGTTGTTTCGAATTCCGGAGATTAACTTCTTTTATTTGAAGTGGATCGGATTTTGAACTCTGTACTTTCGACTCTGTCGACTCGTTTATGTTCGTTGACATTTTCTGGTCTTGTCCTTTCTTGTGCTTTTGTTGATCGAATGAGTTGTGGTATTGTTTCAGAATAACCCGTTTGTCGTTGTGACTTTCCAATTGCTATTCCATTTCCTGTGGATCTCATGTGAATGCACATCTTGTTGTCTTCATCGGATCGTATATTATCTTGAGTCGAGATGTGAACTTTGGGGTTTTTGTTTTGAGTATTATTGTTCGTCATGATTCTAACATGACTGATTAACTTTTGTGCCTCGATCGTTGTAATTCAATCATTTGATTGTTTGGTTTTTGTTGATCTCGTTTCGTGATTGTTGAGCGTTAGGACTCCGTCGTAATTTCCTTAAGTTCACGAGATTTGTTTTGTGTTCGATCTTCCAACCCTTGGGCTGTGGAATCTCGTACTGGTTCAGCGTATAGCTCGTGTTTTGGTTGATGTACTGTTGAATTGTTCGACCGTATTGATTTTCGTTCGTTGTGTTTTGTTATTTCGGCAATGGATATTGTGTGTTATCTGAGTTTGTTTTGCGTCGTTCATTATATGTTTCAAGTTTCGGGGACGAAACTTCTTTTAAGAGGGGTAGAATGTAATACCCGAGATTTTTGTTCCGGAATCGTTGAGTTTTCTGGGTTTTATCGGATTGTCATTGTCCTCATCGTTAGAATTTCGTGCCATGTTTGGGTGTGTCTTGTTGGGACACGTGTTTGGAGGCGTTTCAGATCACTATGTGAGTTTTTGAGTTTTTTTGGTGTAGCGCATGCTAATGCTTGAGGCATAGCGCACGCTACTGCGTGGTGTTTAGCGCACGCTACTGAATGTGTAGCGCACGCTAACTGGCACTCCAGATGCAGTCCAGTAGCTACTGGACTGGGACTGGAGCTTTGTTAGCGCACACTAAGGCCGATAGCTAGCGCACACTATCGATTGCTTAGCGCACGCTCTCTCTTCTTTCTAGCGCATGCTACCCGGCAGGTGCGGTTCTGTCCAGGGGCTACTGGACTGGTTTTGTGACCCGTTAGCCCACGCTACGGCTTTTGGCTAGCGCACGCTAACTGTGTTATAGGCGGTTTCTCTGGAGCGTTGACCCTGTTAGCGCACGCTAATGCAGGGTGTTTAGCGCGCGCTAATAACTGTCCAGTATAAATACTGGACAGCAGCATTAAGTCGTCATTTTCCACTTTTCTTCATCCCTTCCGACGGGAGTGAGATCCAGAGGCGATTAGGACCGATCTTTTTCTTCTAGCTTCATCTCTGAGCGGATTTGTAGATGTTTAACAACATCTAATTGTCTTCTTGGTCCAAATCAAGGTAATCTCTTCTTAGAACCCTAGTTTCTTGAATTTGGGGTTTTTCCTTGGATTTGTGATTCTTAACCGATCTCATCCGATCGGTTGTGTATTTTTGGTTGTCTTCACCGTAATCTTCAGATTTTGTTAACCGTTCATCGATTTTTATCGCCCGGATCAACGATTTTTGATTTCTTTGAGAATACTTAGATCCTTGTCGTTTTTAGGATCATTTCAAATTTCGATTTGTGTTATTGATTCGTGGTGATGCTATTTTCGTAGTATTTGTGGGCTGTCGAAGTCTTGATCGTTTTTGGAGGTTCGAAGGTTGCCTGATCGTGCCCGTTCGTCGTTTCGGCGCTCGTGATACCGAGGCAAGTATCTTGTCCATACGTTTCATGTTTCGTAGGCGTAATTATTGATAAATGATTATATACGAAACCCAATATTTAATGAACCTAAAAAGGGATCGGTATGTTCTCGATAAATGATGTCTTTCAACGATAATTCGTGTACTTCGTGAATATATGTGTTGGTTTTGTATGTTGAAAGATGCTATGATCACTTTGAGTAAGTTTAATAGACCATAATCCTTTGCCGGGGATTACGTAATGTTATGTGTACTTGTTCGGTAAGAACGTGTTGTGTATGATATTAGTTGTTACTCCTTTGAAAGGGGGTTGTGATGTTTAAGTGTTTCTTGGTTTGATGTTCTGCTCATTGTTATGTGATCGTTGAAAGTGATGTGCCTCCGGGTTGGATTGTTGAATCTCCGGGATCCATACTTGCTAGTATGGGTCGGGCGTGACCGTAGGGTTATCCAATCCGGGTATGTCTTGCGGGGACTCCGAGGTTCGGGGCTTGCTAGACCGATGCTGAGATAACTTGTGGGGTTATCATCGGGTATGTCTTGCGGGGACTCCGAGGTTCGTGGCTTGTTATCCCGATGCCGGGATAACTTATGGTTGTGGTTTGGAATGGTTCTGTGGCTGTTGCCACGAGGACATGTGATTTGTTTGGTTTCCTATTGGGTTATTCACTCGGGTATGTTCTACGGGAGCATCTGAGGTTTGTGGCTTGTTAGCACGGGACGCGAATAATCCTTAGGAACATGTGTTATGTGATTCGGGTCGTGGACCCTGTGGCTTATGATTCGGGTCTTGGACCTTGTGTGTTGTGAATTGGGTTGTGAAACCTCGTTTTATTATTGGAATCGTATTTTGGAAAGATGATTTTGGGCCATGTCCCCAAGTGTTTTCGAAAGACTTGCGAATTCCTTATTTCCAAATGTTTTCAAACTCCCGAGATCGTAAAATATTTTGTATGAGATAAATGGTTCTATTCCTACCTTTTATAGATCAAACTGTTTTGATTAAGTGAATTATCTCGGGAAATATATTCAAGATTATTATATTCTTGAAGCACGTTGTGTATGGCATGTACTTCTGTTTTTATACTTGCACTAGCAAAACAGTGGAGTTTTGCTAACCCCCGAGTATTCGGGGGGTGGATTTCTGTATTGCGTCCAGGTACTTGCAGGTAGCTGGGGAGCGAATCACAGGATCGATACGAAGGATGATGGGAGACGAATATACTAATCACGTGAAGACCAATTGTAGAGTATTTGGTAGAGTCGTGTTAGTTATCCCTCCGATGTGTTGTTACCCCGATTTATGGGAGTGTTATTGTATTTCAGCCCCTGCGTGGGAATTAGTTTTGGGAAAGAATCTTGTATGTAATGTTGTGTGTGTTGTGACAAAAGGCCAAATCGGTCTAATGGTCCTTTATGTAGCCATGTCAGCATGTGAAGTGATGCATTGTTTTGTATTTAGCCTGGTAGATCCTCGCGGAGAGGGTCTGCGGCGCTGTAATATTCCCGTGTGGTTTGGGGGTGTTACAGATATCAACACCTTTATATCAATCAAAAACTATCATTCTGTAGTTTGATTAACATTCCATCTTTACAAGATAAATCCTTCCATGATCAATCCTTTAGATTCGTCCAACAATAATGATGTTAAAGTCAAGTCCATGATTGCTATGAAAACACCTACTAGATTCGGATTACCAATGATAGAAGCTTCCTCTACTTGTTCATTGTAATAAGGTTTGAATCATGATGTTCATAATCAAGGTACTTAAGGCATAATCATCTCAATATTCAAAACATGATGTGGTTTGGATAATTTACCCAAGAACTCATTATTTTGCTAGCATGATCATCTTATCCTCCATAACACGAATCTAGAGTTGGAGATAGAATCAACATACCTTAATATGACGAAATCACTGAACTCCAAAGGTAGAATCTGACTCCGGTTGGTTATACGTCACTCCAAGGTGCTACTCCTCTTCAATGATCAATAACAAGAAGTATCCAATGTTCAATGATCAAGTGGATGTGTTATAAGTGTGTCTAAGGAAGATGATATGCCCTCTGGTCTCCCAAATACGAAAGGTGAACGAAGGAAATGAGAACAAAATGGAGTGCTGGCCCATATATAAACTTTCTGTGCAAAAGCAGAATAGCGCACGCTACTAAGCATTCCTTAGCGCGCGCTAATAAGAGTTGACTTCAAAACTGTCCAGGTTCGTCCGCGGGAATCTTACCCGGACCCATGTCCCGGCTGGCGCATGTGCTAGCCGCCCAGCTCAATAATTGAGTGCCTAGCGCACGCAACTCCTACATACGTAGCGTGCGCTAGTAGTAGCCGATAGCGCGCGTTAAGCTACATTCTTAGCGTGCGCTATCACGAGTTTGCATGAGAAATTTTGCATGTTGATATACTTATGTAAAAAGTTACCAACGAAAGAAATATCATACTCCAATAATCAAGATCACAATTTCGAATAATACAGGGTTCGAATACAGGTAAAATACACAGTAATAAATCCGAATATTACAGTTAACGTACGTAAGATCATATCGGACAGGATCCGGCTATGACCGACAAGTGGGTCTCGTGGTCGGTAGCTTTCAATGCAGGTGTGGACAAGGCAAGTCAACATCGAAGTTAACGTACGCTATAGATTGCACATTACGTACATTAAATCGATATATTACTGTAGCCAGTCAACGACTATATTACGTACGTTATAGCATGGGCATTGCGTTCGTAAGTCATTGAACGAAAAGAGGCAGTGGCCGCTGGATTATTGTTACGTACGCTATCAAGGTCGGATAACATACGTAAGGTCTGTTACGTATGTTAAGATGGTTCATGTAGCGTACGTAATTTCTGAGCTTATAAATATGTGAGATACCCATCCCTTCGTCATTTTGAGATACTCTTCTTTAGTTTTAATCTATTTTCACTCCCAAAAAGATTGTTGGCTCTTCTAACTTGATGTGGAACATCATAACATCGATTTGAAACTTGAGATGCGGAGTTATAATTGATTCTTATGGAGTTTGATTGTGTTGTTCATCTTAAAGAGGTATGATGGTTAATCCCTCTTTTTTTTCTTGAATTTTTGATGTTGTTATTGATGATTATTTCGTATGATGATAGATTATGGAAGTATTGTTATTATTATTAGTGTTTCATGAAGTTCGTGTTGAGAAATGATATGTTTGATATTTGTTGGATTATGAGTTAAGATGGTGGTTTAGATGTTATAACACATATTGCATTATGTTGTTTTGATGATTATGGACAACGTAATGTTAATCGAATATGATTGTGGGTTAATTCATGTTCTTGAAATATTTCTTGGTGTATATGACATGATTAAGATGATTATATGTTGGAGTGTTATAGGAAATAAGATTTGGACATTTTTATGGAAAGAATTATGCACAAGGTCCGACTTTGAAAAATTACCACAGGTTATAGCAAATTTCAAAAATTCTGAAACACATGTGTTTTCTTTCTAATGATTCAAACGGAGAGTTAATCGGAGTCCGGATGAGTGAGTTATGACCAGAATGGCAAAACTGATACTGTCTGTATTTGGAGAACATATTACATAGGTTATGGGTTAAATTACGTACGATAACATGCCTAGATATATAAATATGTTCAACAATCGGGAATTTCACTTCTCAACCCTTCCTACACGATCCCCATTTACCCCAGGGCATCCAAACTCGATTTTTAACCCCTGAATATCAGATTTTGAGTTGGTTTATCAAGTGTTAACATCTAGGAAAGCTTGGAACAAGGATTGTAGCATCATTCCTGATTGTTTTACCGGATTGAAGGTAACTGCTTGAACACTCATATTTTGGGATTTTTTGAGATATCTTGGTATATTTGGGTTGTTTAGTTCATATTGATGGCTAGAATCATATTATGTTGAATGATATATATGTTTGGGATTGTGTTCTTCGTGATGTGGTTGGTGTTTATTAATTGTTGATTCGAATATACCTTCGAATTTCGCTTTCAAGGTGTTTGATTGAAGACTTGAAAGAGATATTGATTGGAATATTTTGGTTGAGTTTCTATATTCGCCTTATCGAATTGATGCATGGACTTTGCAGAATTGTGGGAATGTTGGAATTAAGTATATGTTGAATAACTCATGGGATTGTTCTTGTTATTTGGTTGTAATAATTCGAATGTTGTTGTTTGAATTCGATATTGATATATAATCAAGGATACTAATTTCATGTTTATGATTATTTGGATAGATTGATGTTGTTTAGGTCGTGATTGAAGAACTATCAAGTTCGGAGTATTCGTGTATCTGAATTGGCTTGTTGGCATATCAGTATTTGAGACAAGTTATTACTTGCTCAATTTATAATACTTAATGAATGGTTTCAGTTTCATTCGTTTATAATTCATATAGCAATGAATATAACTGTGAATTCTGGAGATTTGGGTTGTATGGTTTTTTCCGATTTGGAGTTAAATCATAAGGTATATGATTTACATTCGTTATTGTTATATTTGAGTAATGAGAACGCATTTGGAAAAGACAAAGATATGAGTTATCATCAGTCAGTGACATTTTGGATCGCCGGATGTTGAATCGTTGGTAATGATTTTTGACGATGAGACTGCTCTCGAAGGATTCGGGGCAAGTTAATCATTTTTATCATTTAGTGTTGATCATGTCGTGATGCATTTATGTATAAGTCGTTGTCATGCATTTGTGTATTGTTGTTGTCATGCATTCATTCATCGTAGTTGTTTGTCCACCAAGTGTTGGTCCGACGGGATCATCTCGGGAATCTATGATGTGTGCATTGGATCGTTGGATTACCATGAGTATGTTGAGGTTGACATGTTGTGTCATGCATTATCAGTCTTCTCGTAGGAGAGACTTGTTGTTGTTGTCCTGTTGAGCATATTGATGTTGTCATATGCGTATGCATTTTTAGGTCTTGTGTTAGGACCATGTCCGTATGATGTTTTGACCTGATTTCGAATTAGACTGATGTGATTCATCGTGGCATTGCGTATCTTAAGGTATGTTCTGTATTTCTTTCTTGGTACTTATCATTTGATTGACAATCGATTAACCTGTTAAGATTGGATGATGTCATCCGATGGATTGAATTGGTCAGTGTTGGTATATTTCCGTGTTGGTGAGTTAAGATGATGTTTTGAGAATCTTGAGTATTATTTGAGATACAGTATAGATGTGGTGTATGGGTTCATTGTTGAGTCGAGAATACGAGACGTGCAATATGGTAAAGGTTATTTTGATGAGGATTATCACGAATTGGTAAGGTTATGACGGTAAGATTACATTGGTATTATTATTGCTTTGGACGTGATGTGATTGTTATCATTTTTGGATATTATGGATGATCCTCTCATGGGCTTTATTTTTAGGTACTCGGAGACCGAGCTTGTTGTAATGCCCGGATAAATGTTGTATTTACCTTGTACTCGACCTTGTATTATTTCGACTTCGTGATGTTATTAATCGTAGATTGGTTTCCCGTATTCGTGTCCTTATGTTTTTATATCTTCAATCATTGCATGCATGGTTCTGCACGTACTTACGTACGCTACGGACTTGCACTTAACGTACGCTAAGTCTGCTGTGTAACGTACGTTATGTGTTGAGCTTAACGTACGTAAGCTCAGTCAAGTCAAGATCCGACAAGGGTCGGCGTGTGGGGACAGGATGAAGATTCGTGGAGATTGCCAGCATGAACCTGGACGGTTTTCCAGCACATGCAAAGTCAACGGCTTAGCGTACGCTAGGAGAGATTTTTAACGTACGCTAAGGTCCTATGTGTTATGTACGTAACACCTATAGCCTAACGTACGTAAGCGTATGCCAGAAACAGTCCAGTGAGCTCTGGCCGAGCGTTAACGCACGCTAATGTTCGAGTATAGCGTACGCTAACCATGTTACGTATGTAATGGGCTTTGTTTAACGTACATAATGGTTTAAAATCTATTTATAGGACCCGACCCTCACTTCATTTCCCACTCTTACCTTGGTCGATTTTTGTGTTCTTGAGACTATCCCTCACCTCATATCCCTCATATTGTAATACCCGGTTGTAATTCAGTAATGATCACTCAGTAATTATCATTCAGTAATTGATACTCAGTAATTTCATTCATTATTGATCATTTGTCACTCATATTCAGTCATGGTATTCATCATTCAGAGTAATTGTATCGTGTATCAATCGTCATTCATCACTAATCTAATTGGAGTTTCGTGCCGTGTTTATCATCTTTGTCATTTTCGTTTCGAGCTGTGCGTGAGGAGTAGCGCACGCTACATACTCCTTTTAGCATACGCTAATTGGGTATAGGTAGCGCATGCTACCACTCAGCTTTAGCGCACGCTAAGGTTACCCTGGCTGCAGTCCAGAAGGTACTGGACTGCAGGTGAGTTATATGTAGCGCACGCTACGAATGGTAAGTAGCGCGCGCTAGTGGGTTGAAGTAGCGCACGCTAATATGAGGTGTAACGCGCGCTAAGGACGGATCAGGTTGAGTCCAGTGGCTACTGGACTGCACTGGATTAATTCATAGCGCACGCTATGTGTTGTTGTTAGCGTACGCAACCGATATTTTAGCGCACGCTAAACAATGGTTGTAGCGCACGCTATCGGGGTCAGATCAGAGGTCAGACAGTTTTCTGGACTCCAGTGCTGGGCATCAATATTTCGTTAGCGCACGCTAATAATGGGTCTCAGCGCACGCTAGTAGTATGGCCGTAGTGCACGCTACAAGAAGGTACGTAGCGCGCGCTACCGTGTTCGGACAGTGGGTACTGGACTACCCAAATTACTCGTTAGCGCACGCTACGCACAAGGGCTAGCGCACGCTAACCTGGACTGACTATAAATTGGACAGTTTAGTCAGATTTCGTTATTTATTCATCTCATCTCACTCCTTCGGTATTTTGGGCGATTTCGAGCGATTCGGAGAGGATTCTTCGAGGTGTAATCATCAATCATCATCTTCAAGCTCATCTTTCGGATTAATCATCATTTCATCATCTTCATCGCATCGAATCAAAGGTATTAATCTCTTGGATCTAGAATTTCGTATTTTTGGGTTTTTCCTTCCGATTTCTTCGTGTAAGCTTGGATTATCATTGGAATATGTTAGATATGGATTATCTACCTTGGATAAGTATATTCTTACGGATTTAATGGTTATTTTCGGAATTATTTCAAGAACCCTTGGGGTTGACTTCGGTTATTTTGGGGATTTCCGATTGTCGTTATTATTAACTTGAATTGTGGATTTCTATGAGTTTATTGATGTCATTGATAATGTTTTGCTGGTTTGAAACAATCATGTTGGAGTTGGTTCGATTATTCGGGTTTGGTTTTAACCAACGGGTATCTCAACATTTTCGTTAGAGTTCATCTATGAGTTCGGATATTGTTGTATCGACGTTTGGGTCGGTTATGGTCGTATTTGATTCGTGTATTGATCGGTTGTTGGTAATTATTGTTGTTCAAGTTTGTTCGAGCGACCGACATTTCATTTAAGACGTTGTTCGTGGAAGGACATTATCATCGGTATTGAGTAAGTTAATTCTTACTCGGTTAAAAGGATATTCATTCCTTTTGTTGTTGTTCATTCATAATCGTAACTCATTCATCATTGTATTAACCGTATCAAAACTTGTCATTGTCAATTAATCACCTCAGTCATAAGGAACGACGGTTCCGATCATTTCATTGAGCTATCATTCATTTCACCATCATTTAACCTTGGTGAGTCAATATTCATTTTCGTTGTCACTTTTGTCATATTGTGGCATTCCGGGTCATACTGGCGTGCCGGTTGGTATGTGTAGGATTTTCATGTCGGGCACATTATAGTCGTGTGTTGGTTGGTGGCCTCACATTGGACTGTGCACACGAGTTGATGGCTTCGTGAGACTGATTAGGTACAAGACCACACGTGTATTCGATCGATACTCGTTGGTGGCTTGTGCACGGACACATTTCCATCCCGGACGTAGTGTGGCGCCATTCCTTTGAGCGCATCGATAGTCGATTCATATAGCATGTTTGATTGCGTATGTTTCGACGGGATAATTCATAATTTGGATATATCATGATTGTGTATTTTCAACCCTTGAGGATTGTTGTTCGTATGGCCCGTTGGGGATCTGTTTTAGTCATGGCAAGGCTAAGGCACGGGGAGAGCATGGTGACGGCGAGGAGTCCCAGTGATACTAGTAGGGGGCCCACAGTCTATTTAGTCATTTATGTTTTCTTCATTTATTCCGCTGCAGACATTCCGTTTGAATATTAATTTCACTAAGTGTTGTATATTTTATCTCCATATAAAATATACTTGTATTCAGTATCATCCTGGGTGTGTTGTATGAAACTCCTCATCGGAGTAATTAATTGTATAATGTGGTTCGGTACTACATTTACCTGTGTAATTCATTCATTTTCATTCGCCTGGTGGGTCCCAGTCGGGGGTCCACGACACTGTAATATCCGCCTAGTTTGGGGTGTTACAGAGTTGGTATCGGAGCGTGGTTTTGAATACTACCCTCCAAGTCATGTCTCATTTGAAATCATCGTCATCGGACTAGTATCATTGGACTTTCGTGTCACGTGTGACCTGTGCAAATGCCGAGCCAATCAGACCAAGAACTGTAAGATTTCTAATGCCATGGTATAATTTCTGGCATTAATCATTCATTCATAATTCATCAGTTAACAATCCTCAATCATCATTGTCATTTTGACCAAGACGGTCAGGTTAACTCATTAATCACTCAATTCATTTCGTTATTCAGTTGTTGATCAGGAAGATCAAATCATTAATCTTGTTAACTCATTCAAGAAATCATTTCAGTAACTTCATCAGATAATCATGTCACGTCAACTAATCATTCATGTAATCGCTGTAATTGAGCGCGTATGCTCATTTTCATCATTTCATAATATAATCATAATGTGATACTCACGCGAGATATATAATCATCATATGACTTTCCACTTCAGTATGGAAAGGGCTGGCAGAGGACGTGGAGGACGAGGCCGTGGAGCGGGCCGAATCCCGAGAACTCGTGCGAATACACGTGCAAATGCCAGGAATAATGCTAACTCATCGAGCAGTGACGCTGCCACTCATTCACCTGGACGCGATCATTCACTATCGGGGAGTCGTACCCGGGACACGGCTCAGTCAGAGGGTGTCCGGGTTGACCCACTCGCATTTATGCAGGGCATGATGGCCCAAATGACCCAGATGGCTCAGTTGATGGAGACGATGCATAACTCCGTCAATCAAAATCAGCAGGCTCCTCCGCCGCCACCTCAGAGGCAAGAGAGGGGTGTAAGCAATATCATTAGCGATATCTCTCGCCAGCGACCACCTACCTTTGAGGGCTCATCTGAGCCGGCGGATATTGTTCATTGGCTTGAGCATTTTGAGAAGTTATTTGCTATGGTGGATTGCCCTGAAGGGCATAAAGTTTCAGTTGCGGCTTACTATCTCGGTAAGAGCGCTCATTCATGGTGGTTATCGTTGAAACCCACGGACGGATCATGTACTTGGGACCAGTTCAAGACTCTCATGATGGAGAGGTACTATCCGGCCCCACTCAGGGAGGCCAAGTTGTCGGAATTACTCACTCCCGACCTTTCGGCGGATGATGATGTTCTCGCCATCGCCGAAAAATTTCAGGAACTTCTTCCGTTCGCCTCATCTATCATTCACTCAGAAGTGGACAAGATCAAGTATTTCAGCAAGAGGCTGAAACCCCGTATGAGACTTCAGTTGCTTAATCATAACTGTACCACTCTGTCCGAGTTCATTGAGAAAGCTCTCACTTACGAGCTTATGGCTAAGGAAATTGCTAAGCAGCAACCTTCGTCTGCTAGCAAGAAGTCCAAGAACCGTAATCAGTCTGACGGGAGTCAGGCCACTTTCAAGAAACCACATGCGGGCTCTACTTTTTCTGAGCGACCTCCCACGGCGTCTAAACCCGCAGAATCTCAGTCGCGAGCGGCGCCTGGCCATCACTGTTTCAACCGTGAGGAACAGGTCATTTCAGCACCAAATGTCCGGCGATCATCACGTGCCACAATCGTGGATTGCCGGGCATAGGGCCCGCTTTTGCCGTAGGGACTCTAAACCCACTCCGGCGTCATCTCAAGCCCCTGTGTCATTCGGTGCGTAATCGGGCCACTCGGTCGGCGTGCTCAAGACGACAGAGCTAAAGGCGCGGCCAAGAGCTATCGACGGAGCATCCGGTTCAGTGGCAGCAAGCCCCGAATTTATGAGATGAAGAAGACCGATGATCCCGAGGCCCGAATGATCTCAGGTACACTCGATATTCTATCTCAACCTGTGTGTACCCTTTTTGATACTGGTGCATCTCATTCATTCATTTCCGAGTCATGTCTGAGTAGACTACGTCTGGGTAGTGCTACTAGTTGTGAGCCTTATGTCATTGGCCTACCTGATGGTAGACGAATTATCGGTAACCGTGAGATTCAGAATTATCCGATTCAGTTTCATGGTCGTGTATGGCCAGCGGACCTAATCGTAGTAGATTTGCCGAGGGACAACGTCATCTTGGGTATTGATTGGATGGATCGTCATGATGCCATCATTAGTGTCCGAAAGCGTTTGGTCACTATCATTTCAGACGATGGAGTCGAATGTGTATTTCAGGGAGGTAATCCCGGCTGTTCTGGTAAAGTCATTAATTTGATGAAAGCAGTAAGGTTACTCAATCAGGGATGTGTCGGTTATTGGTGCTATATGGCCAAAACCGAGAAATCATCAGTAATGTTAACGGATATTCCGGTGGTGAGGGAATATGCCGATGTTTTTCCAGACGAGTTACCTGGTTTGCCTCCACAGAGGGATGTGGAATTCACGATTGAGTTGGAGCCTGGTACGTCCCCGATATCGAAGGCACCATACCGGATGGCCCCGACCGAAATGCAGGAATTAAAGAACCAACTTGAGGAATTGTTCGAGAAAGGTTATATCCGACCGAGTGCGTCCCCGTGGGGAGCACCAGTGTTGTTTGTCAAGAAGAAGGATGGTTCATTCCGCTTATGTATTGATTATCGGGAGTTGAACAGGGTGACAATCAAGAATAAGTATCCTTTACCCCGTATTGATGATCTCTTAGATCAACTTCAGGGAGCTTCAGTATTTTCCAAGATCTACTTAAGATCTGGATATCATCAGTTGCGGATTCGAGAGTCGGATATCGCGAGGACGGCGTTTCGAACACGCTATGGTCATTATGAGTTTGTGGTTATGCCGTTCGGATTGACTAATGCACCTGCGGTATTCATGGAGTTAATGAATCGGGTCTTCATCGACTTTTTGGATCGGTTTGTTGTTGTCTTCATCGATGACATTTTGATTTATTCTCGTGACCGGGAGGAACACGAGTTTCACCTTCATCAAGTGCTCGACGTGTTGAGGCGAGAACAACTTTTTGGGAAGTTTTCCAAATGTGAGTTCTGGATGTCCGAAGTGACTTTTCTCGGACATGTAATTTCATCAGACGGAGTTCGTGTCGATCCTCAGAAGACAGAGGCTATTCGGGATTGGCTACCTTCGAAGAACGTTAAGGAAATCCGAAGTTTTCTCGGATTAGCGGGTTATTATCGGCGGTTTGTGGAAGGATTTTCTTGAATCGCTCAACCCTTAACGAACCTTTTGCGGAAGGATAAGATATACACGTGGTCCGACGCGTGTCAGCAGAGTTTTGAGGAACTCAAGAGCCGATTAATGTCAGCACCTGTACTTTCCTTGCCGCAGGGGACGGAAGGATTTGTGGTCTATAGTGATGCGTCCGGACAGGGTCTCGGATGTGTACTCATGCAGAACGGGAAGGTCATTGCCTATGCTTCACGGCAATTGAGACCTTACGAGGTTAATTATCCGACCCACGACCTGGAGCTAGCAGCCGTGGTGTTCGCTTTGAAAATTTGGCGTCATTATCTTTATGGCGTTACCTGTCAGATATTCACCGATCATAAGAGCTTAAAGTATATATTTACTCAGAAGGAGTTAAATATGCGTCAGAGACGGTGGTTGGAATTAATCAAAGATTATGATATCGAGATCCTCTACCACCCGGGCAAGGCGGACGTTGTCGCCGACGCCTTGAGTCGTAAGTCCGTTCAGGAGCAGATGCTTGCCCGTTTAACAGTTCAAAAGGAGCTTCAGCAAGAATTCCTTAGACCCGAGATCGAGGTGTCAGCTGAGTTCGGGCGACTTTGTATGTTAGAGATTTCATCGTCACTCGAGGAGGAAATCCAAGAGAATCGTGGTTCGGACCCATCATTGTTGCGCATCCGAGAGGATGTGGCTGTGGAAAGCCCTGGATTTGTGGTCCACGAGGATGGACTTTTGAGGTTTAAGAATCGGTTGTGCGTACCGGCGAATGACGAGTTGAAAGACTCGATTTTGAAAGAAGCTCATGCTACCCCTTATTCTGTGCATCCGGGGTCTAGCAAGATGTACAAGGACTTGAAACAAAATTACTGGTGGAGTAATATGAAGCGAGAAGTCGCAGAATTTATTTCGAGATGCTTAACCTGTCAACAAGTTAAGATTGAACATCAGTGACCGGCGGGTATGCTGAAACCCCTTCCTATTCCCGAGTGGAAGTGGGAAGACATTTCTATGGATTTCATCACGAGTTTGCCGACGAGTCGTCGTGGCATGAATACGATCTGGGTGATCATGGACCGCTTAACCAAATCAGCTCATTTCCTTGGGATCAAGGATACGTGGGGTCCCGAGAGACTTGCTCAACTGTTCATCAAAGAGATAGTCAGACTGCACGGTACTCCTAAAAGTATCGTTTCCGATCGTGACGGACGGTTTGTGTCGCATTTTTGGAAATCAGTTCATCGTGCTATGGGAACTCAGCTTAATCTCAGTACCGCTTTTCACCCTCAGACCGACGGACAATCAGAGAGGACGATTCAGACCTTAGAGGACATGTTGAGGGCATGCGTCCTTGATTGGAAAGACGATTGGGAAGCCCAACTACCATTGATCGAGTTCACGTATAATAATAGTTGGCATGCTTCGATTAAGATGGCACCTTACGAGGCCTTGTACGGTCGTCGTTGTTGATCTCCTTTGTGTTGGGACGACTTATCAGAATCAATCGGCACCGAGCCCGATATGCTTATAGCCGCCCGTGAGAAGGTAGCTTTGATCAGGAGTCGTTTGTTGACAGCTCAGAGTCGACAGAAATCTTATGCGGATAACCGTCGTCGACCATTATAGTTCGAGGCAGGTGACCACGTGTTGGTCAAGGTATCTCCGAGTCATGGTATCTTCCGTTTTGGGAAGAGGGGGAAGTTGAGTCCGAGATTCATTGGACCGTTCGAGATTTTGGATCGAGTGGGCGAGTTAGCTTATCGATTGGCTTTACCTCCGGCGTTGAGCCGAATTCATAATGTGTTTCATGTCTCTCAGTTGCGGAAGTATGTTGCCGACCCGAGTCACATACTTCAGCTCGATGAAATCGAGATAGCCGACGATCATTCATATGAGGAGCGTCCTATGCGAATTTTAGAACGACGAATCAAGCAATTGAGGAATAAGACGATTCCTTTGGTTAAAATTCAGTGGTCTAGACACAGAGTCGAAGAGGCTACTTGGGAAACCGAGGATAGTATGCGGGAGAGTTATCCCGAGTTGTTTGACCCTTAGTTTCGGGGACGAAACTCTTTTAAGGGGGGGTGTATGTAATACCCGGTTGTAATTCAGTAATTATCACTCAGTAATTATCATTCAGTAATTGATACTCAGTAATTTCATTCATTATTGATCATTTGTCACTCATATTCAGTCATGGTATTCATCATTCAGAGTAATTGTATCGTGTATCAATCGTCATTCATCACTAATATGATTGGAGTTTCGTGCCGTGTTTATCATCTTTGTCATTTTCGTTTCGAGCTGTGCGTGAGGAGTAGCGCACGCTACATACTCCTTTTAGCGTACGCTAATTAGGTATAGGTAGCGCACGCTAAGGTTACCCTGGCTGCAGTCCAGATTCCAGAAGGTACTGGACTGCAGGTGAGTTATATGTAGCGCACGCTACGAATGGTAAGTAGCGCGCGCTAGTGGGTTGAAGTAGCGCACGCTAATATGAGGTGTAACGCGCGCTAAGGACGGATCAGGTTGAGTCCAGTGGCTACTGGACTGCACTGGATTAATTCATAGCGCACGCTATGTGTTGTTGTTAGCGTACGCAACCGATATTTTAGCGCACGCTAAACAATGGTTGTAGCGCACGCTATCGGGGTTAGATCAGAGGTCAGACAGTTTTCTGGACTCCAGTGCTGGGCATCAATATTTTGTTAGCGCACGCTAATAATGGGTCTCAGCGCACGCTAGTAGTATGGCCGTAGTGCACGCTACAAGAAGGTACGTAGCGCGCGCTACCGTGTTCGGACAGTGGGTACTGGACTACCCAAATTACTCGTTAGCGCACGCTACGCACAAGGGCTAGCGCACGCTAACCTGGACTGACTATAAATTGGACAGTTTAGTCAGATTTCGTCATTTATTCATCTCATCTCACTCCTTCGGTATTTTGGGCGATTTCGAGCGATTCGGAGAGGATTCTTCGAGGTGTAATCATCAATCATCATCTTCAAGCTCATCTTTCGGATTAATCATCATTTCATCATCTTCATCGCATCGAATCAAAGGTATTAATCTCTTGGATCTAGAATTTCGGATTTTTGGGTTTTTCCTTCCGATTTCTTCGTGTAAGCTTGGATTATCATTGGAATATGTTAGATATGGATTATCTACCTTGGATAAGTATATTCTTACGGATTTAATGGTTATTTTCGGAATTATTTCAAGAACCCTTGGGGTTGACTTCGGTTATTTTGGGGATTTCCAATTGTCGTTATTATTAACTTGAATTGTGGATTTCTATGAGATTATTTATGTCATTGATAATGTTTTGCTGGTTTGAAACAATCATGTTGGAGTTGGTTCGATTATTCGGGTTTGGTTTTAACCAACAGGTATCTCAACATTTTCGTTAGAGTTCATCTACGAGTTCGGATATTGTTGTATCGACGTTTGGGTCGGTTATGGTCGTATTTGATTCGTGTATTGATCGGTTGTTGGTAATTATTGTTGTTCAAGGTTGTTCGAGCGACCGACATTTCATTTAAGACGTTGTTCGTGGAAGGACATTATCATCGGTATTGAGTAAGTTAATTCTTACTCGGTTAAAAGGATATTCATTCCTTTTGTTGTTGTTCATTCATAATCGTAACTCATTCATCATTGTATTAACCGTATCAAAACTTGTCATTGTCAATTAATCACCTCAGTCATAAGGAACGACGGTTCCGATCATTTCATCGAGCTATCATTCATTTCACCATCATTTAACCTTGGTGAGTCAATATTCATTTTCGTTGTCACTTTTGTCATATTGTGGCATTCCGGGTCATCTTGGCGTGCGGTTGGTATGTGTAGGATTTTCATGTCGGGCACATTATAGTCGTGTGTTGGTTGGTGGCCTCACATTGGGTGTGCACACGAGTTGATGGCTTCGTGAGATCGATTAGGTACAAGACCACACGTGTATTCGATCGATACTCGTTGGTGGCTTGTGCACGGACACATTTCCATCCGGACGTAGTGTGGCGCCATTCCTTTGAGCGTCTTGATAGTCGATTCATATAGCATGTTTGATTGCGTATGTTTCGACGGATAATTCATAATTTCGGATATATCATGATTGTGTATTTTCAACCCTTGAGGATTGTTGTTACGTATGGCCCGGCCGTTGGGATCTTGTTTAGTCATGGCAAGGCTAAGGCACGGGGAGAGCATGGTGACGGCGAGGAGTCCCAGTGATACTAGTAGGGGGCCCCAGTCTATTTAGTCATTTATGTTTTCTTCATTTATTCCGCTGCAGACATTCCGTTTGAATATTAATTTCACTCAGTGTTGTATATTTTATCTCCATATAAAATATACTTGTATTCAGTATCATCCTGGGTGTGTTGTATGAAACTCCTCATCGGAGTAATTAATTGTGTAATGTGGTTCGGTACTACATTTACCTGTGTAATTCATTCATTTTCATTCGCCTGGTGGGTCCTAGTCGGGGGTCCACGGCACTGTAATATCCGCCTAGTTTGGGGTGTTACACATATCATCATCTACATCCGATTTTGGGGAGCCTAGACCGTTTGAATTGGTGATCAAGCTTCCAGTGAAGAGTTTATTGAAGATTTTCTTTGTTCTTAAATCTCTTAAGGTATGTTACGATTCACCAAGCTAGACTTTACATTCTTAGCTATGCTTTGAGCTTGTTTTGGAAATCATTGGACTAGTTAATGATCTTTTGAGCCCAACACCATATTTTGGAGTTTAGAACCCGATTATACCTTGTTTTTCTTCCATTACTTAGAGTATTGATTTAGCCTCGGTGGATGAAAACCTTAACATGAAGTATCCTTAATTCGTTGAAGTAATGAGCATGATTTCAGTTAGATTCTATGAACCCTTTCGATGTTCCACTGATGTAATTCATGTATGTTAGAGGAATTTGTTTTGACAATATTCTCCATGTTCTTGAGGTTGATAAATCGGCCAAGTCTTTGAACTCAAACCGGATCACCGTAGTATCGTTTTCCTTGTGTAATACTCGAGCATGCTTGTGATCTTGAGTAACATTAGTGGTAAAATCATAATAGCCGAACATATGAGGATTTGTAATTGAATCCCTTATTTAAAACCCGAAACCTTCAATACCTTGTAAAACATCGAACTTTTAAACATCGGTACTTCACCTTCGAAATGATCGTTCAACTCTCATGAAGTGCATTATCGTTTCCGGTTCAGTTCTTATCTAGTGTACTAACCGTGAACCGGCCTTACGTCACTACTTTACGATTCTAATATAAGTATACGGTGATCGTACGTTAGTATCGAGTGGTATGTTAAGTTCCTTGTATCTCTTTTTGAACAAGGTCCGAGCCTTGCATAGGGGTCGATCGGGGGGCGGTGACATACGGACGCGTGACATTTGTTGGAGTATTTCATTCTTGCCATTTTTTAGGCAAGTATCATATGCTGAGTTTCGTTTATATTGGAACTTTGATTATGCATATGGTTTTGTTCATGTTGTCGAGTATGAGATTTATTTCTTTGATTTCTCGTGGTATTCGTTGTTAATTGTTCGTATTGATGAACATATTGAAATGCATATATGTATGCATAATTGCATGGTTTATATTATAAATGATCCGAGGGGGTCATGAGGATCTATGCTGAGGGCGCTGGATCGAATGTCCACCATGCGTTGGTCCGACGGGATCATCATGGCGATCTATGCTGAGGGCGCTGGATCGTTGGACGGGTTTTCCACCATGCGTTGGTCCGACGGGATCATCATGGGGATCTATACTGAGGGCGCTGGATCGTTGGATTACCCTATATGTATTGATGGAATCGTGAGGATTCGCATCATTGGATTCCGGTGACGGAAGTCAGTTTTGTATGTTTTATGCTGCATTGATGAAATTTGCATTGTGATACTTGTACTAGCATCGTTTTGCTAACCCCTTCGGGGGTGGACATTTGTTTTGATGTTCAGGTAGCCGAGGAGCGGGGAAGCAGCCACAGTACCGACATGACCATGAAGTGGCTCAGTGATGTGGATGATGGTTATTGTTAGTGTGATTTGTCTTCTTGGTTCATTTTTCAGTACTCGAGTACGCGTATCTTATTACTATTTCGAGATGGTTGTAATAATGACTCATTTGATTTGTTTGAAAACGGTTTTGTATTTGGAACTTTCATGGTACTGTTGTGTTATATTTATATTTCTTCTAATTAGCCTTGTAAATCCTTACTTAAAGGGTTTACGGCGCTGTAATTATTCCGAATATCTCGGGGTGTTACACTTGTAGCGATCGTGAAGAGATGAGCTTCCCGGATGATACTGACTATAGCGTGTGTTTGTGAATCGAGTACTTTGACTAGTTGTAATTTTCCGCTGCAAAAGTATTTTTAGTTATTCGTCATATCCGCTGCGAGTGTGTTTTAAAATGTCTTGCTAGTATTTTATTAACTTGGGTTATTTTTGAAAATTATTTTATAAACTATTTTGTTGGTACGTGTAAGTGATGACTTAATGTATACTTTTAAATTGATGAGTTTTGGCATTTTCGTCTGATACTTTCAAATGAGATTTTATGACGGTATTGATAAATGGATTTCATAGAGTCTTTGAATATTTTTAAAAAGATATTAATGTCATCGCCACTCAGCCGTATTTGAAATGTTTGTAAAAGTATCTTTCAGTCGTGTGGGTTCTTGTGCGGGGCCCACAGCGCTATAATATTCTCGAATATCACTGGGGTGTTATAGAATATGGTTTCAGAGCTTAGGTTGTGGAAACCTAGGCTATCGGGTTGAGATGAGTCATATTTTTATCATGTCATTCGAGTTGTCGGTTGGCAAGTATTAGAGCCCTGGGTTTTTGTTGTTCACTCGGGTTTGTGTGTTATGTGGTTTAACATTGTGATACTCTGGTTGTTTTAAATTTATCTAAATGGTATTAACGTGGTTCTTTGGATAGAGATGTGTTGTATTTTGAGTTGAACTGATTTTCCAAAATGTATGTTTGAAAAATATATGTATCGAGTATGTTTCTAAAGTTGAGACATATGCTAGTATCACAGGGAATCGTCGGCTTCACGATCTGTAAGTATTTGGATTTTTGAATTGCCTTGAGATTAATTGCAATTATAAGTTGATATGCTTTGAGATCAAAAGAATACTATGTGTTACTGTATAAGGTAGCAGAATATAATAGTTGGGACAGAACCTATGATCTTGAGAAAACTATGATTATGGAAAATCAATAGGTAGCGTAAACTTGGGAAATTGAGTTGTGATTTTAGGAGAAATGTTATGAATAGTTAAGAGGAACATGTAGTCATGCAAGTTCATTTTAAGATGCACGATACTGTTTTTGAACATCTAGAAATGATACTTTTCAAAACAATATATTTTGAATAAACTATTTTGCTCGCTAATGTGCAAATGTATTTCTCTTAAAATTTATTTGAGAAACAATATTTTTATTAAAATAAAAATGTGTCTTTAAAACATGTTTTATCATCGCATAGTTGAGGTAATCCGGGATGGAATAATGGTCGATGTAGCGAGTCGCCGGTGGAAAAGAGCGATTTTAATAAGGTCTACGCAATAAGATTTGGGATTCTATTGTGTGGTTTTCCGATCGAATGTCAGTAGAATTGTTGTGGGGACGAATCGGTATACAGGAGTATGGATGTAGTCAATCATTTGCATAATTTCATTTTACTTAATCGTGTGTATTCGAAAAGAATTGTCATCGAGTACTTGACATAAGCGAGCCGGTTTAACATTTCAGAAATCGATTTTTGTAGTCTTACGAATACATACATGTTTTGAGTTTTGAAATTCTTGAAAGAACATTCAAAATGGGTATTTTATTGACAATATTGTATGATTTCAAAGCTGTTTTGAAAATATGATTGGAATACGTACAGGCGTAGTCCATAATGCATATCATGGTGAAGTTCTGAGTAAGACTCATAAGATGGATAACACATCAAATGGTACGATGAAAAGAGATTCGAACTTCAGTATGGTAGTTTAGAGTATCCAGGGATAACCGATTGGTTGATCAGATAAGAGGAATATGCTGCGTGTTGTAGATTCATGTATAGAATATGATTTTGGAACTTTGGGTTTTGTGAAACTGGGGCATATGTGCTATGCGGCTCTATTGGTGTGGTAGTAGAGTGATTTTGCTATAGTGATTTTTGACTTTTGAGGCATATTGATTGGAGTATGATTGGGTATGTTCGACGGTTTGTGACTGGATGTTCATACGCCCGAGGGGTATGTTCAACAGTCGGGTGTGTTTCTTTGAGATCCATTGTATGTGATTTGTATAACGTTTTGAGAATTTTGTTCTCTCGTATATCTGTCCCTATGGTTCTTTGTTGATCATGTTTGAGCTTACCATGTGATGGTATGCTCGGTTATTATTGATTTTCCATTGGTAGTATTGGAGTTTATCATGTTGATGATATTCTCGGTTGATGTATTGGTTGATCGTATGAGCGTTCGGACTTTGTGTCGATGTTTCTGGACTTGTTGTCATTGTTTGGGGGTAGCTGATCTACATATGTATCATGTATTATTGGATTTTATCAGGATTGGGATTTGATTGTGCGATCGGGCAGACATGATTTGACACGGATAGATTATTCCATACTTGAGTTATAACGAAGTATTTTGTTGAAGTTCGTGAAATTGTGATTGTAAGCGTATTGAGGCTTTGAAGGGGAGTCATTTTCTAGTAATCACGGGAGATAATCGACTTCATATATTTGTAAGTATACTGTTTTGGTTATTCGTTAATGATGATGATTGATCATTTTCATGATAATTCTGGAGCTTATGGTTGAACTATTGATTTTGACTAGATTGCAAGTTTCGAGGATGAAACTTATTTTAAGTGGGGTAGAATATAATATCCTGAATTTCTACTATGGTTGTTTAATGTTATTTTATCCGAGTTATATTGTACAGTGTAGAATATGTACAGTATGGATATAACAATTAAAGGACTAAGGCAGTCATATTAGTATAATTGTCGTAGTTAATCGATAATTGCATTTGAGGATATTGTGTATCGTATGATAATATTATTGGAATGAGTATATATATTCAGTATGTCATGTATACGTATCCCGTATGTCGACACAATGGACTGGTGTAATAGCCGCAATTTCGATTCCGGTAATTTTCTTTTTTCGGCGGGAGCCCATCTTGACGTCGCGCTTGTGACCGTTTCGTCATTATGAGAATGATTAATTCTGCACTTTTTGTTACCCGAGTTCGTTTTCGTGTCGTTTTATTGAGTTCCGTATTCTTAAGCGACTTTTCCGCACTTGAGATCGATTCTTGCGAATCTCGTCCGAAACTATCGTTTCAAGTTTCTCGTAAGTTCATGTAACGTTGTTATACTTGTTGTGAGCTTTGGCTTAGTGTTTCGATCGTGTATCGTGTATTTCGGACGTTTTGGGCCGTTTTCATAATTTCCCAAAGTTTAGGGTAATTACTTTCGTTGTCATTATTCCGAACTTTTGGGTAGTCACAATTAGATTTTCTTTCAACATTTGAGTTTGTCGTTGTGCACTCTTCGTATGCATGTCCTCATCTTGCGTTGATGTTGTCGTTTTGCGGTTTCGTCGCGCTCGTACTCGACGAACTGAACTTAGCAATTCTGGGACTGCTGAGTGACTTACGTACGCTATGCTATATGCATAACGTACATTATAATCTTGAGCCTTACGTACGTTAAGCCTTCTTATTACGTACGTAAGGGGTATTCCAGTTCAGTCAGTGATTTCTGGCCATCGATAGCGCACGCTACGTGTTGGCCCTAGCGTGCGTTAACTGTGCGTATTACGTAAGTTAAGGCCTTGCCATAACGTACGTAATAGTCTTCGTTATTTCAGACATGAGGTTCTGGGTATCGATTACGTACGTAATATGTCGTGTATAACCTACATAACGCTGGCGCGGGTTTATATACCCAGGAGTTGACCGTGTTCGTCATTTCTCACCATTTCTTCATCCCTCCGCGGCTAGGGCGACTTGTGGGCGATTGGAGGGCGATTTTGGAGTCTTGTAACTACAAGTTTTTATTTCCCTTGAGCTATTGACATTGATTAACAACATCTAATCCTTGTTCTCCGTCGGATCGAGGTAATTTCTTGAAATCTCCTAGAATTAACTTTTGAGATTTTCTTCTTGATTTTCGTTGTTCATCCTATTTTCATGAATCGGTTGATATTATTGAACATTATTAATCTTGTTCTATGGGTTGTATATCCATATTTCGACTTTGTTCAACTCGATTGGTAATTCGAGTGTTCTTGGGAGTTATCGAGTGTTAAGTGTTCGATTAAATGTCCCAATGAGTTTCCCTTCAATAGTTTGGTGGGATTTCTGTTGTTTTTGACCATGATTCTCATTGTAATCGTATCTTAGTTGTTTTATTGTTCCTTCCGGGGGATTATAGGTGCTTGAGGATTCCGAGTTGAATCCCGTTTGGTGATTGATAGTTCGTGTGGAGTTATTCTCGTAGTACTCGTGGTGCTATCGCGTTCTTGATAGTGTTCGGGGCTGTTCGACCGCATTCCATCCGTCATCTCATTGGTTTTGAGGCAAGTACCTTGTTCATACATTTCTTGTTTCGTGGATATGGTGATCGGTGATCGTCCAAATGTGTTTGTTCGGTTGTTTGAAATGAACTTTCAAAAGATTCGGTTTAGCCTCGTTAAAGGCTCACTTTTAAAACGCGTGTGTTTTGTGAATGTTGCGTCTCGTGAATGGTTAAGTGAACCCTATGAATATGCTTGGTGTTGTTGTTGTGCTTTGATAATATATATGCATATATTATCTCATTTTGGTACGTTGTAATTTGACAATGGTGGCGTGCTTTGTGTTTGTTGCCTTTGGGTGAATTGTTTGGATGTCCTTGGTGTGATATGTTATTTGTGTGAATGTGTGGATATGGTCGAAGGTCTACGGTGACAAATGTCATGTGATCATGTGGTAAGGATGCAACAAGTGATTGATCCAACCGTGAGAGCCTAAGACAATCTACGGTGACACATGGCTTGTGATCATGTGGTCAGGATGCAACAAGTGATTGATCCAACCGTGAG
The DNA here is from genome assembly GCA_033398695.1 of Orobanche coerulescens. Lineage (NCBI taxonomy): Eukaryota > Viridiplantae > Streptophyta > Magnoliopsida > Lamiales > Orobanchaceae > Orobanche > Orobanche coerulescens. The sequence continues at coordinate 244,916 of JAWKAU010000058.1, read as the reverse complement.
ATGATAAGACCTGTGGTGACATATGGCATGCGATCATATGGTCAGGATACAACAAGTGATTGATCCAACTATGAGATGACGTGGCATGTGTTCACGGTGTTATTTATATGACTGTGATGTGTTTTGCTCACCTCGGGAGGGTCCGGCGAGGCCTCGAGGGAATCCAATGGTATAGCCCTGGATTCACGAGTCGGTGTGTGTATGATTTGTGAATGTATTTTGCTCACCTCTGGAGGGTCCGACAAGGCCTCGAGGGAATACAATGGTATAGCCCTGGATTCACGAGTTGGTATTGTATTCGTTGACCTAGATTTGTGTATCTTGGGTGATTATGTTTTGTTGATTTTATGTCCGTCGAGGGCACGTGACGTGGGTTTTAACCCTGTGAATTGTTGTTAGTTTTATTTGTGAAAACAAAAACTTTGGGTTGTGACCCCTGTTGATTTTGGAAAGACAAGGATTCGATAATCCTAAATTGTTTTCTACTAAAACTCCCGATGGCTTATTAAACCATTTTGTAAATTGTTTCTCTTGAATTGTGATCTTTCGGTTTTGGAATGTTTTACCCAAACTCTTTCTTCGGGAAGTATTTTTCATTGTGTTTGAATCTTTGAGGATTTTTGGTTATTGTTATTCTTGGAACTTGAATTGTATGACTCGTATTTTTGCACTTTGTACTTGCAGTAGCAAAATAGTGGTATTTTGCTAAACCCCGAGTAATCGGGGGGTGGATGTATGTATTGCATTCAGGTTTTGGGGAGCATAACACTGAGTCGGCATGAAGGATGATGAAAGATGAACGATACTAATCACACGAGGACCCATATGATGTTGTATTGGTTTAGTTGTATTTTATTTCCGCTGCGATATTTTCCCCATTGTACGGGAGTATTTTGTATTCGACCCCTGCGTGGGCATGTATTGTGATTGAGTTATATGTATTTATTGAAAGACCAAATCGGTCTACTGGGTCATTTTAGCCTTAAAGGCATTGTTGAGATGTTCGATGTTGTTACCATCCTGGTAGGTCCTTGAGAAAAGATTCTACGGCGTGTAATATCCCTGAGAAGATTGGGGGTGTTACATAAATGGTATCGGAGCTTAGGTTGTGGAAACCTAGGCTGTCGGGTCAATGGTGTCTGTTGAGTTTTGTCTCGTCGGATTTTGTCTGACTGAGTCATGTCGCGAAGCGTCGTCTGAGTTGGTTGGCCGTGATTAGTATCGTTGGGCGATCATAATCTTCATGCGACCTGTGGATGTAAGTCTCCCTTCTTTGTGTTGCGCCTCTTACTGGTATGATTATGTGTTAAGTGATGGAGTCTCTATGCAGATTCTTGGTTTCGTGATGTGTTTATGTGACTCTCATGTTTCGTTTATATGAGGAGTGTTGTTGTTATTTATGTTCTTTTGACCGTGATATTTGATTGTTTGTTTTCCGGTAAAAGACATGTGTTGTCTTGGTTTTGAACGAGTTGATGCGTGTATTATGATGTGTGTAACTGAATGTTGATACGTGTGAGTTTTTGGGCATTCTAGCCTAATGTATTTTTTTTGAAAATCTTGAGTATCTTAGAAATAAATTTCGAGACGTACTTTTAAATGGATTGTATTTTCGAGGCGCCTAATAGCGCAACTATCTGTTTCAAAATTCTTCTACTTTGAGGACCAAAATATTTTTAGATATTTCAGTAATTTTGGTAGCGCATTTGCTTAGACCCAAGGGTCGAATATTTCTAAAAGTTTTTCACTAAAGAAAAGTGTCCTCATTTTGATCCAACGCAAGATGTCTTTTTTCAAGGTCTTAATAACGATGTTTGTATTACTTTTCGAAATGTGATACTCAAGATCAACTGGTGTTTCCAAAAAATTTTTTAAAAAAAAAAGGTGGTTTTCGTTTTTAAAACCTATCTGTCCTGTGTGCGGACCGGGAATGTATGTATGATGTTCGCACTTTCGTTAGGGGGTTAACCCCCAAATTGTGATTGAATTGGTGGCGTGAGCGTTGAACTGTTCGCACGCATTTGTTATGTTAGCCCTTTGTGAGAGGTGTGATGTTAATCTTTAATATTGACGTTTCGTGGTGATTTGCGTGCTATCGTACCTTTGCGAGTTGTTAGAACTTGAGTTTGTATGATTGTGTACATCTGTGATTGTTTCATGATATATTGTGATTGTGTGCTGGTTATCATTCGGGCCGTTGAAATCGCCGAATGTATGCCGTTGTTGCTGGGATTTAGTGTACGTGGGTCTCCTTACATGGATATGTTGTGTTGAATTGCCATCTCCGGTATGTTGTTTTGCGATATTATATTCCATTGTACCTAGCTGTTGTATTTTCGGTATGCCGAGGCGCTTCGACTGTAATGTGCTGGGGCATGTACGTGTAAATTGTTCTTCCACGCCAGTAGCAGATTACAAGTGTGGACTCGAGGGGCACAGAATCCAGTTTTGCGAATTGGTTACCGAGACTTCCGGAGTCCGCGCTTCAGCACAGATATCAGGATCGGCTCTGAGAGGCCCATGGGAGATGTTTCTGTCGGTTGCTTTTTGTGTTGTTACCTTGCTCCCGTTGTTGTAAGTTGCGAGGACGAAATTTCTTTTATAAGAGGTCGAATGTAATGCCCGTATTATTTTTGACTTCTACATTTTCTCTCTCTCAATTCTATCGACTTGCTCATGTTCGTTGATACTTTTTGAATTTATTTGGTATCTCGGATGTCGTCGTTTGAACGGGTTGTGACCTTGATTAGGATCAATCTGTTTATCGTTGTGACTTTTCCGAATCTGGTTCGATTCTTGTGAACCTTGTTCGAAAGTAACATCTTTTAGTTTCTACCAGCTCTTTTAATGTCTTGACTTGAAGTGTGAACTTCAGAGTCATTGTTCGACCGTTGTCATTCGATAATTGTTGTTCGATCATTGTTGTTCGATCGTGGTTGTCTGACTGTTGTTGCCTGATCTCGTACCGCGAAGAATTGTCATTCACCGTTAGTCAGCTGCTTCGAGTGTGGCTAGGTGGGTCGCCGAGCCGTGCATTGCGAGACGGTAGATGAGAGATTTGGGGATCGAGGTTGCGTCTCTGCTCCGAAAGGACACGAAGATGCCTAGTGTGGTTTTTGAGGATTTCGGCGTAGTCCGAATTGTTTGTGATTGTCTTTGTGGATCATTTTGTGTTTATTTTATGTTTTCTCGACTGTGCGTGTTTCCTTGTAATAGATGCTTTGTGTTTTGTGATTGTTCGGATAATTGACTTGATTGTATTATCTGTTTGATGACGCTTGTCACTTGTTGGTTTTATTATGCCTCTGCCTGTGGCGTTGTGATGGTTGTCGTGGAGCGTGTTTCCACACCGTATGTCTCTATGTGTTGCTTGTAACGTTTTGCCGTTGGGAGTAAGTTACGCGTTTCTTGTGTATCTCGTTGAGTTTTCCTGATAGGGATATTGCTTCTCCCTACTTGTTTTAAGTTTCGGGACGAAACTTCTTTTAAGGAGGGTAGTATGTAATACCCGCAATTTCGATTTCCGATAATTTTCTTTTTTCGGCGGGAGCCCATCTTGATGTCACGCTTGTGACCGTTTCGTCATTCTGAGAATGATTAATTCTGCACTTTTTGTCACCCGAGTTCGTTTCCGTGTCGTTTTATTGAGTTCCATGTTCTTAAGCGACTTTTCCGCACTTGAGATCGATTCTTGCACATCTCGTCCGAAACTATTATTTCAAGTTTCTCGTAAGTTCATGTAATGTTGGTATACGTGTTGCGAGCTTTGGCTTAGTGTTTCGATCGTGTATCGTGTATTTCGGACATTTTGGGCCGTTTTTGTAATTTCCCAAAGTTTGGGGTAATTACTTTCGTTGTCGCTATTCCGAACTTTCCGGTAGTCATAATTATATTTTCTTTCAACATTTGAGTTTGTCGCTGTGCACTCTTCGTAAGCATGTCCTCGTCTTGCGTTGATGTTGTCGTTTCGCGGTTTCGTCGTGCTCGTACTCGATGAGCTAAACTTAGCAATTCTGGGACTGCTGAGTGACTTACGTACGCTATGCTATATGCATAACGTACGTTATAATCTTGAGCCTTACGTACGTTAAGCCTTCTCATTACGTATGTAAGGGGTATTCCAGTTCAGTCAGTGATTTCTGGCCATCGATAGCGCACGCTATATGTTGGCCCTAGCGTGCGTTAACTGTGCGTATTACGTAGGTTAAGGCCTTGCCATAACGTACGTAATAGTCTTCGTTATTTCGGACAGGAGGTTCTGGGTATCGATTACGTACGTAATATGTCGTGTATAACGTACGTAACGCTGTCGCGGGTTTATATACCCAGGAGTTGACCGTGTTCGTCATTTCTCACCATTTCTTCATCCCTCTGCGACTAGGGCGACTTGTGGGCGATTGGAGGGCGATTTTGGAGTCTTGTAACTCCAATTTTTTATTTCCCTTGAGCTATTGACGTTGATTAACAACATCTAATCATTGTTCTCCGTCAGATCGATGTAATTTGTTGAAATCTCGTAGAATTGACTTTCGAGATTTCCTTCTTGATTTTCGTTGTTCGTCCGATTTTCATGAATCGGTTGATGTTATTGAACATTATTAATCGTGTTCTATAGGTTGTATATCGATATTTCGAGTTTGTTCAACTCGATTGGTGATTCGAGTGTTCTTGGGAGTTATCGAGCGTTAAGTGTTCGATTAAATGTCCCAATGAGTTTCCCTTCGATAGTTTGGTGGGATTTCCATTGTTTTTTTACCTTGATTCTCATTGTAATCGTATCTTCGTTGTTTTATTGTTCCTTCCGGAGGATTATAGGTGCTTGAGGATTCCGAGTTGAATCCCGTTTGGTGATTGATAATTCGTGTGGAGTTATTCTCGTAGTACTTGTGGTGCTATCGCGTTCTTGATAGTGTTCGGGGCTGTTCGACCGCATTCCATCCGTCGTCTCGTTGGTTTTTAGGCAAGTACCTTGTTCATACATTTCTTGTTTTGTGTATATGGTGATCGATGATCGTCTAAATGTGTTTGTTCGGTTGTTTGAAATGAACTTTCAATAGATTCGGTTTAGCCTCGTTAAAGGCTCACTTTTAAAATGCGTGTGTTTTGTTAAGGTTGCGTCTCGTGAATGGTTAAGTGAACCCTATGAATATGCTTGGTGTTGTTGTTGTGCTTTGATAATATATATGCATATATTATCTCATTTTGGTACGTTGTAATTTGACAATGGTGTCGTGCTTTGTGTTTGTTGCCTTTGGGTGAATTGTTTGGATGTCCTTGGTGTGATATGTTATTTGTGTGAATGTGTGGATATGGTCGAAGGTATACGGTGACACATGTCATGTGATCATGTGGTAAGGATGCAACAAGTGATTGATCCAACCGTGAGAGCCTAAGACAATCTACGGTGACACATGGCTTGTGATCATGTGGTCAGGATGCAACAAGTGATTGATTCAACCGTGAGATGATAAGACCTGTGGTGACATATGGAATGCGATCATATGGTCAGGAGACAAAAAGTGATTGATCCAACCGTGAGATGACGTGACATGTTTCACGGTGTTTTGTATATGATTGTGATGTGTTTTGCTCACCTCGGGAGGGTCCGGCGAGGCCTCGAGGGAATCCAATGGTATAGCCCTGGATTCACGAGTTGGTGTGTATATGATTTGTGAATGTATTTTGCTCACCTTGGGAGGGTCCGGCGAGGCCTCGAGGGAATCCGATGGTATAGCCCTAGATTCACGAGTTGGTGTTGTATCTGTTGACCTAGATTTGCGTATCTTGGGTGATTATGTTGTGTTGATTTTTATATCCGTCGAGGACACGTGACGTGGGTTTTAACCTTGTGAATTGTTGTTGGTTTTATTTGTGAAAACAAAACCTTTGGGCTGTGACCCCTGTTGATTTTGGAAAGATGTGGATTCGATAATCCTAAATTGTTTTCTACTAAAACTCCTGATGGCTTATTAAACCATTTTGTAAATTGTTTCTCTTTAATTGTGATCTTTCGGCTTTGGAATGTTTTACCCAAACTCTTGCTTCAGGAAGTATTTTTCGTTGTGTTTAAATCTTTGAGGATTTCTGGTTATTGTTATTCTTGGAACTTGAATTGTATAACTCGTATTTTTGCACTTTGTACTTGCACTAGCAAAATAGTGGAATTTTGCTAACCCCCGAGTAATCGGGGGGTGGTTGTCTGTATTGCATTCAGGTTTTGGGGAGCATAGCACAGGGTCGGCATGAAGGATGATGAAAGATGAACGATACTAATCACACGAGGACCTGTATGATGTTGTATTGGTTTAGTTATATTTTATTTCTGCTGCAATATTTTCCCCGTTGTACGGGAGTATCTTATATTCGACCCCTGCGTGGGTATGTATTGTGATTGAGTTGTATGTATTTATTGAAAGACCAAATCGGTCTACAGAGGCATTTTAGCCTTAAAGGCATTGTTGAGATGTTCAATGTTGTTACCAGCCTGGTAGATCCTTGAGGAAAGGTTCTACGGCGTGTAATATCCCTGAGCGGATTGGGGGTGTTACAATTGGAACAATTGGAATTGGCTAAGTATAACCTGATTATTGTATGCTAACGTAAGGACTTAACGCACGTTAATGTGCAAAGCTTACGTATGTTAAGATGGATAGTTAACGTACGTAAGATCATATCGGATAGGATCCGGCTATGACCGACAAGTGGGTCTCGTGGTCGGCAACTTTCGACGCGGGTGTGGACAAGGCAAGTCAACATCGAAGTTAACGTACGCTATGGATTGCACATTACATATATTAAATCGATATATTACTGTAGCCAGTCAACGACTATATTACGTACGCTATAGCATGGGCTTTGCGTACATAAGTCATTGAACGAAAAGAGGTAGTGGCCTCTGTATTAGTGTTATGTACGCTATCAAGTTCGGATAACATACGTAAGGTCTGTTACGTATGTTAAGATGGTTCATGTAGCGTACGTAATGTCTGAGCTTATAAATATGTGAGACACTCGTCCCTTCGTCATTTTGAGATACTCTTCTTCAGTTTTAATCCATTTTCACTCCCAAAAAGATTGTTGGCTCTTCTAACTTGATGTGGAACATCATAACATCGATTCGAAACTTGAGATGCGGAGTTATTATTGATTCTTGTGGAGTTTGATTGTGTTGTTAATCTTCAAGAGGTATGATGGTTAATCCCTCTCTTTTTCTCGAATTTTTGATGTTGTTATTGGTGATTATTTCGTATGATGATAGATTATGGAAGTATTGTTATTATTGTTGGTGTTTCATGAAGTTGGTGTTGAGAAATTATGACATGTTTGATATTTGTTGGATTATGAGTTAAGATGGTGGTTTAGATTAGAACACATATTGGATTATGTTGTTTTGATGATTATGGACAACATAATGTTAATCGAATATGATTGTGGATTAATTCATGTTCTTGAAATATTTCTTGGTGTATATAACATGATTAAGATGATTATATATTGGAGTGTTATAGGAAATAAGATTTGGACATTTTTCTGGAAATAATTATGCACAAGATCCGACTTTGAAAAATTACCACAGATTCTTGAAAACTTCAAAAATTCTGAAACATAACAATATGATAGATCATCGAGTTAGATTTCTAATGATTCAAATGGTGAGTTAGTCGGAGTCCGGATGAGTGAGTTATGACCAGAATGGTAAAACCTATACTGTATGTATTTGGTGAACATATTACGTAGGTTATGGGTTAAATTACGTACGATAAAATGCCTCGACGTATAAATATGTTCAACAATCGGGAATTTCACTTCCCAATCCTTCCTACGCGATCCTTTTTCACCCCAAGGCACCCAAACTCGATTTTTAACCCCTGAATATCAGATTTTAAGTTGGTTTATCAAGTGTTAACATCTAGGAAAGCTTGGAACAAGGATTGTAACATCATTCTTGATTGTTTTACCGGAATGAAGGTAGCTGCTTGAACGCTCATATTTTGGGACTTTTTGAGATATCTTGGTATATTTGGGTTGTTTAGTTCATATCGGTGGCTAGAATCATATTATGTTGAAGGATATATATGTTTGTGATTGTGTTCTTCGTGTTCTTGATGTGATCAGTGTTTATTAATTGTTGATTTGAATATACCTTCGAATTTCGCTTTCAAGGTGTTTGATTGAAGACTTGAAAGAGATATTGATTGGAATATTTTGGTTGAGTGTGTATATTCACGTTATCGAATTGATGCATGGACTATGCGGAAATTGTGGGAAAGTTGGAATTAGGTATATGTTGAAATTAGATTGTTCTTGTTAATTGGTCGTAGTAATTCGAATGTTGTTGTTTGAATTCGATATTGATATATTCAAGGATACTAATTTCATGTTTATGATTATTTGGATAGATTGAGGTTGCTTAGGTCGTGATTGAAGAAATATCAAGTTCGGAGTATTCGTGTATCCGAATTGGCTTGTTAGCATATCGGTATTTGAGGCAAGTTATTACTTGCTCAGTATATAATACTTAATGAATGGTTTCAGTTTCATTTGTCTATAATGTAACACCCCAAACTAGGCGGATATTACAGTGCCGTGGACCCCCAATCGGGACCCAGTAGGCGAATGAAAATTAATGAATTAAGTGATATAATTGTAGTACCGAACTACAGTATATCATTAATTACTCCGATGAGGAGTTTCAAGTACAACACACCCAGGAAAATACAAAATACAAGTATATTTTATATGAAGATAAAATAAACAACACCGAATGAAAATGAACATCCAAACGGAAATCTGCAGCGTTGAATAAACATTTCTGACCGATACTTATTCACTTTAGCCTTGCCATGACCTGAAAACAACATCCCCCAACGGGGTCAGTTACACAGAACAACAATCCTCAAGAGTTGAATAAACACAATCATGATATATCTCAATTATGAAATTAAGATGAAGAGGGGCATCATAGTACGCCTGTAATGGTATGTGCAGGTGCACAAGACGAGTGTCCGGACACACCCGCCCTTCTACCTAATTAGTCTCACGGAGGTACGTTACCGTGTGCACAGTCCAATGTGTCGGTGAACCCAATCACATGACTATCACGTGCCCGACTAAAAATTCCACACATCCCCACCCAGCCACGTAATATGAACCCAGCATGTCATATGGACAAGAAATGACCATGAAGAATAATAATGAATAACAATCTGACAAAGTCAGGAATGACTCACCGAGATGAAATGATAGTGAAATGAATGATAGCTCAATGAAATGATTGGAACCGTCGTTCCTCGTGAATGAAGTGATTAATTGACAATTACAAGTATCAATACGATTAATACATTATGAATGAATTATGATTATGAATGAACAACAACGAAAGGAATGAATATCCTTTTAACCGAGTAAGAATTAACTTACACAACACCGGTGAAGAATGTCCTTCCTCGAACAATGTCCTAAAAGGGATGTCGGTCGCTCGAACAACCTTGAATGACAATTACCAACAAACGCTCAATATACGTATCAAACACGATTATAACCAACTCAAATGTCGATACAACAATATCCAAACTCATTGAGGCATTCTAACGAATACTTAGCAAACATACATCCTTTGATAATATCCAATCCCGAATATATCGAACCCAAACTCCAAAATGAGTATTTCAAACCAACAAAACACCTTCAATGATATCAATAATCCCATAGGAATCCACAACTCGAGTTAACGACAACAATCTAATCGAAAACCCCCAAAAATATCAAAGTCAACCAAAAAGTGTTCTTGAATTAACCCCAATATTCATGAAATCCGAAATATACGCCTATAAATCCGTAGGAATACATTTATCCAAGGTAGATAATCCATATAACATATTCCAACAACAATCCAGGCTTACACGAAGAAATTGGAAGGAAAAACCCAAAAATCTGAAATTCTAGATCCAAGAAGTTATTACCTTGATTTGATGTGATGGAGATGATGAAATGATGATTAATCCGAATGATAAGCTTGAAGATGATGGTAGATGGATTCAGCTCGAAAAGATCTCACCAAAATCGCCCGGAATCATCGAAGGAGTGAAGAGGGAATGACAAATGATGAATTTGGACTACACTGTCCAATATATACTGTTCCAGTTTAGCGCACGCTAAGCCCTAATATTTAGCGTGCGCTAGCGGGTTAACCGGACAGTACAATGCCTACTGACTACCTCGTTAGCATGCGTTAACCTCACAATATTAGCGTGCGCTAACATAATATCTGATGCCCAGTAACTGAAGTCCATAACCCTCTGCCCTCTGACCTGCTCGCGATAGCGCGCGCTACACCCAAAATTCAGCGTGCGCTACTACACCATTAGCGTACGCTAATATCCATTCATAGCGAACGCTATGAATTATTCCAAATCAGTCCAGTACCCACTGGACTCTGCCTGATCGACCTTAGCACGCGCTATACTGCTAGCATAGCGTGCGCTATCCGAACTCACTAGTGCGTGCTACTTACCAATCGTAGCGTGCGCTCCTACAACTCAACTGCAGTTCAGTACCTTTTGGACAGTCTGCCTGGACCACGCTAGCGTGCGCTGATGATGAGAGGTAGCGTGCGCTACCCGTACTCAATTAGCGCGCGCTAAAGAGAGTACGTAGCGTGCGCTACTCCTCACACATAGCCCATTACGATGAAGATAATGATGCTAACTACGGTTCGATCCTCCAACCAGGTAGAAAGATGAATAATAACTGATACACGATACAAAGACTCTGAACGTTGAATACCATGATTGAATATGAATGATGAATGATTATTAATGAGTGTAAATTACTGAGTGACAATTACTGAATGATAATTACTGAATGATAATAACTGAATTACAACCGGGTATTACATATAATTCATATAGTAATGAATATAACTGTGAATTCGGGAGATTTGGATTGTATGGTGTTTTCTGATTTGAAGTTAAATCATAAGGTATATGATTTACATTCGTTATTATTATATTTGAGTTATGAGAATACATTTGGCAAGGACAAATATATGAGTTATCATCAGTCTGTGACATTTTGGATCGCCGGGTGTTGAATCGTGGGCAATGGTTTTTGACGATGAGACTGCTCTCGAAGGATTCGGGGCAAGTAATGTAATCATTTTTATCATATAGTGTTGATCATGTCGTGATGCATTTATGTATAAGTCGTTGTCATCCATTTGTGTATTGTTGTTGTCATGCATTCATTCATCGTAGTTGTTTGTCCACCAAGTGTTGGTCCGACGGGATCATCTTGAGAATCTATGCTGTGTGCGCTGGATCATTGGACGGGTTTTCCACCAAGTGTTGGTCCGATGGGATCATCTTGGGAATTTATGATGTGTGCGCTGGATCGTTTGATTACCATGAATATGTTGAGGTTGACATGTTGTGTCATGAATTATCAGTCTTCTCGTCGGAGAGGCTTGTTGTTGTTGTCTTGTTGAGCATATTGATGTTGTCATATGAGTATGCATTTGTAGGTTTTGTGTTAGGACCATATTCGTATGATGTTTTGATCTGATCTCAGATTAGGCTGACGTGATTCGTCGTGGTATTGCGTATCTTGATATATGTTCCTTATTTCCTTCTTGGTACTTATCGTTTGATGGACAATCGATTAACCTGTTAAGATTGGATGATGTTATCTGATGGATTGAATTGGTCAGTGTTGGTATATTTCCGTATTGGTGAGTTATAATGATGTTTTGAGAATCTTGAGTATTATTTGAGGTACAGTATAGATGTGGTGTATGAGTTCATTGTTGAATCGAGAATATGAAATGTGCAATATGGTAAAGGTTATTTTGATGAGGATTATCACGAATTGGTAAGGTTATGACGGTAAGATTACATTGGTAGTATTATTGCTTTGTAATGTCATTGGTATGTAATTATTGAAGTGATGTGATCGTTATCATTGTTGGATATTATGGCTGACCCCGTCGTGGGCTTTATTTTTAGGTACTCGGAGACCGATCTTATAGCGATCGTGAAGGGATGAGCTTCCCGGATGATACTGTCTATGGCGTGTGTTTGTGAATCGAGTACTTTGACTAGTTGTTATTTTCCGCCACAAAAGTATTTTTAATTATTCGTCATATCCGCTGTGAGTGTATTTTAAAATGTATTGCTAGTATTTTACTAACTTGTATTATTTTCTAAAATCATTTTCTAAACTATTTTATCGGTACGTGTAAGCGATGACTTAACATATACTTTTAAATTGATGAGTTTTTGCATTTTCGCCTGGTACTTTCAAATGAGAATTTACGACGGTATTGATAAATGGATTTCATAGAGTCTTTGAATATTTTTAAAAAGATATTACCGTCATTGCTTAGGATTATTTGAAATATTTGTAAAAATATCTCTCAGCCTTGTTGTGGGTTCCTGTGCGGGGCCCACGACGCTGTAATATTTCCGGATATCACTGGGGGTGTTACATGAGTGATGTTTAATATACACTAACTTTTCAAGGTCGATGTTAGACGGTGAGAATCGCACCAAATCTCTTCCAAGTCGATGCACCCCTCTCTCCCATCGGCCCTAGGGTAAGAATTGAGAAAATGCAGAAAAGGACTGTTGTTTTTATATATATATATATATATATATATATATATATATATATATTGTAACACCCCAAGATATTCGGAGTATATTACAGCACCGTGGACCCCTACATGGGACCCACCAGGCTACAACAGCGAACACCCCTCGACTAACCATCTCGGTTAGAGAGGAAACACAATCAAATAATACATCACATGAAAATACACTCGGAGCAACCGACTAAATGAGTAACAATCGACAGTATAGCAATTTAAAATAATACAACACGGATTTAGAATTTGAAAAGCCTAAGTACTCGCGAGTACATTCTATCAGTTTATAAATATAGAAAACAACCATATCGAAGTGTACAAAAGAAATAAGTAGACCCAAGTGCACATGTCAACGACCCTGGCCAACATCCTCGTACTGTCCCAGAGCTCGCTCGTCCGGATGATCATAACCTGAAATCCATAACAAGAATTTCCCCATAACGGGTCCCCATAGGGGTTAGCAATTACGCTAGTACAAGTAATCAAGGCAAACCAATCACTTACACATTTCATAGTACATGCACCAATATCATTTCAAAAACCAAAACCACACATGTATTTTCCGGAAACAAACATGTCCTCGAATGTCTGGATAGTGCGTTCCGACTGTCCATCTGACTGGGGATGGAAAGAGGTACTCAAATGCAAACGGGTACCCAACGCCTTATGCACCGCCTGCCAAAAGTGCGATACGAAACGGCCATCACGATCCGAAACAATAGACTTCGGAGTACCGTGAAGCCTCACAATCTGCGTGATAAACACACGAGCCAACTTTTCTGGACCCCAAGTGTCCTTGATGCCCAGAAAATGTGCCGACTTGGTCAGACGATCAACAATCACCCATACCATATTCATGCCCGACCTCGATCTCGGCAAACTCGTAACGAAATCCATCGATATATCTTCCCATTTCCATTCCAGAACGGGAAGTGACTGCAATAACCCAGCCGGTCGCTGATGCTCGATTTTGACCTGCTGACAAGTCAAACATCTCGCTACAAACTGTGCGACCTCCTCCTTCATATCATTCCACCAGAAATTCCTTCTCAGGTCCTTGTACATCTTACTCGAACCAGGATGAACGGAATAAGGTGTAGCATGTGCCTCACGCAAAATACTCTGTCTCAACTCTGAGTCGTTCGGCACGCAAAGCCGACTCCGAAATCTCAAAACACCATCTTCGTGAATCACAAACCCAGGAGACTTTCCCTTAAGAACGTTCTCTCGGATTTGAGTAATCATCGGATCCTCTAATTGCTTCAGCTTAATTTCATCGATCAAAGACGACGAAATCTCTAAAGCACAAAGTTGCACGACAGCTCCAGGCAACAAAACCTCAACATCTAACTCGATCAAAGCCCGCCGAAGCTCAGACTGAGACGTAAGGATCTCAAGCGTTCGCAACGCAATCGGTTTCCGACTCAAGGCGTCGGCCACGACGTTTGCCTTGCCCGGATGATAAAGGATTTCGAGGTCATAATCCTTAATCAGCTCTAACCACCTCCTCTGCCTCATATTCAACTCCCGCTGAGTAAATATGTATTTCAGACTTTTATGGTCGGTAAAAATCTGACCTGTAGAGCCGAAAAGATAGTGACGCCAAATCTTGAGCGCAAAAACAACTGCCGCTAACTCCAAATCATGAGTAGGGTAGTTCAGCTCATACGACCTCAACTGTCTCGATGCAAAGGAAATGGTCTTGCCGTGCTGCATCAATACGCACCCAAGACCCTGACCCGAAGCATCGCTATAAACGGCGAATCCCTCATTGCCACATGGCAACACCAAAACCGGAGCTGAAGTCAAACGCTTCTTCAATTCCTCAAAACTCGACTGCCTCTCGTCATTCCGCATTTAACTTCTCGGATTTTGGAGCAAGCTGTAAGCGGCCGAGCTAGTTTTGAGAAACCCTCGACGAACCTACGGTAGTAGCCAGCCAAACCCAAGAAACTACGGACCTCCTTCACATTTGTGGGCGGTGCCCAATCCAACACTGCCTCAATTTTCTGCGGATCCACGCGAACTCCCTCGGCTGAAATCACGTGACCCAAAAACATCACTTCCCTCAGCCAGAACTCACATTTCGAGAACTTCGCATAGAGTTGCTCGGTCCTCAAAATGTCTAACACTATCCGCAAATGATGGGCATGCTCATCCACACTCCTCGAATAGATAAGAATATCGTCAATGAAGACGACGACACACTTATCCAAATACTCGATAAAGACTGTGTTCATCAACTGCATGAACACCGCCGGCGCATTAGTTAACCCGAAAGGCATAACTACGAATTCATAATGTCCGTATCTCATCCGAAAAGCTGTTTTCGGCACGTCGGACTCCCTCACCCGAAGCTGATAGTACCCCGATTTCAAATCAATCTTCGAGAATACCGCAGCTCCCTGCAACTGATCGAACAAGTCATCAATTCTCGGCAAAGGATACTTATTCTTGATGGTCACCTTGTTTAGTTCGCGACAGTCGATACACAAACGTAGTGAACCATCCTTCTTCCGCACAAACAGGACCGGTGCGCCCCAAGGCGAGGTGCTCGGTCGAACATACCCCGACTCAAGAAGCTCACTCAACTGCTTCTTCAACTCTGACATCTCTAAAGGTGCCATGCGATACGGCGCCTTCAAAATTGGAGCCGCACCCGGCTCTAACTCTATAGCAAACTCAACCTCACGATCCGGTGGCAATCCCGGTAACTCATCAGGAAAAAACATTAGGAAACTCACTAACGACTGGAATCGACGAAAGCTCGACTCCACCATTCTCCGCCTTCAAGGCATAGCACCAATAACCAGTACACCCCTTTCGTAGGAGTCTCATCGCCTTCAAGGCGTTAATAACAAACTTCTGATTTCCCCTCCTTCGCCCCGCGAAGGAGTGCTCGGTGCCATCCTCGGCTAACATGGTGATGATCCTCGTGCGGTAGTTCATGATTGCGCCATGCCGCTCGAGCCAATCATCCCCGAGAATCAAATCCTCACCCTTGATGCTCACGACAATGAGATTAGAGAGCCAAGCTCTCTCACAAATAAACACAGAACAGTCCCGGACCTCTCGATCACCGACAATTCTATCACCGCTAGGAAGTTTAACGATGAAAGGCTCACAAGGTGACAGACAGCCGAGACTCAAACGGCGTACACACTCTAGAGAAATGAATGAATGCGTAGCACCCGAATCGAAAAGCACACTGACAGGATGGGAATGGATATGAACGGTACCTGTCGCCACAGTAGCTGCTGGATCATCGGCCCTCCTCATATCATAGATACGCGGCTGGGCAGAGCCGACACTGGAAGCTCCTCCCCTAGCGGGCTGACTCCGACCCCTACCTCGACCGGCACTCGGAGGTGGCGGCGGAGCAAATGAGCCCTGATTCACACTCGGCTCCAAAGGTGCTGGAAAAGAAGCCTGAGCACCAAGAAGCTTTCTTACCCGCTCACAAAAGAAGGCCTTGTGGCCCGACTGACCACAAGTGTGACAAGTTAGAGGCGGACGAGGACACTCCTGGTTCCGATGGCCCGGCTCGCCGCAGTTAAAGCATTTGGCATCCCGAAAGGAGGCACCGGCAGTACCCCGATAGCCTCCAGAGAAACGAGCCGAATTACCTCCAGGAATATTCACAGACTGAGACTTCTGCTGGCCTCCACCTCTGTGACCCGAAAAATTTCCGGCAGATTTCTGCTTCTTACTCTCCCGAACCGCCATACTGGCTGTCACCGACATGTCGTAGGCAAGAGCTCGACTCTGATAATCCTTCAGGGTAGTACAGACGAGTCCAGACATATAGTCCCGAATGGACAGTTTCATCCTCCTGGAAAAATGGAAAATTTTGTTGCTTTCAGCGACAACTTGGGTTTTCACATAGCCCAGCTCTTTGTTGAAATCAGCAATAGCTTGGGATACGGGAATATCCCGAGGTTGAGCATTGTAGAAAGCATGGACTCGAGCCTGTCTAACTGTCCACGGGCAATATTCAGTCTCCATCAACTCCTGAAATTCGGCCCACGAAGCAACATGATCCTTGGGTCCAACGGCCTCCCACCAATCCGTAGCGTCCCCCGTGAGAAAGTACTGAGCAATAGGGACCTTACGGTCCTCGGGACAGTTGGTAGCAGTGAAAACTTTAGATATCTCCTTGATCCACCCTTCCTAGCCGATCGGGTCCGAAGCTCCCGAAAACTAAGGAGGATGCATCTTGATGACATCCTGTAGCCAGCGATCCGCTCCGCCCCGATTAGCATGAGCCTGATCGGGGTTCTGGACTACCTAAGCTATAGCCGCCATTTGGTTAACCATTTGCTGGATGACGGCCGCAATACCAAGGTCGGCGCGCTCCTGAGAAGAAGCATGACTGTGACGGTCACCGGTACTGCCGGCTCCCGAAGAATGCGACGTGGCCGCCCCACCGGCTGCCCCACGTACTCGGCCGCGTCCACGACCATGACCACGACCACGACCACGATTTCCTCCGGCATCCATACTGGTGTTAAGAGATAACAGAAGTATATTGATGATGAGTAAGGGAGGAAAAAGCAACCACGATTCGAAAAGCGGAAATACTATGCAAGAAAACAAAAGACCGAATAAGAAAACTTACGAGCACTGGAAGTACCGAGATGCTGGCAGCGGTGTGACAATGTGCAAAACAAAACACGACTAGACCCAAATAACCAACAAGCCTAGGTATCCATAAACCTAGAGCTCTGATACCATTTCTGTAACACCCCAAGATATTCGGAGTATATTACAGCGCCGTGGACCCCTATATGGGACCCACCTAGCTACAACAGCGAACACCCCTCGACTAACCATCTCGGTTAGCGAGGAAACACAATCAAATAATACATCACATGAAAATACACTCGGAGCAACCGACTAAATGAGTAACAATCGACAGTATAGCAATTTAAAATAATACAACACGGAGTTAGAATTTGAAAAGCCTAAGTACTCGCGAGTACAGTCTATCGGTTTATAAATATAGAAAACAACCATATCGAAGTGGACAAAAGAAATAAGTAGACCCAAGTGCACATGTCAACGACCCTGGCCAACATCCTCGTACTGTCCCAGAGCTCGCTCGTCCGGATGATCATAACCTGAAATCCATAACAATAATTTCCCCATAACGGGTCCCCATAGGGGTTAGCAATTACGTTAGTACAAGTAATCAAGGCAAACCAATCGCTTACACATTTCATAGTACATGCACCAATATCATTTCAAAAACCAAAACCAGACATGTCTTTTCCGGAAACAAACAGTCAAACAATTTGCCTAGGACCGGGATGAAACCACGAATCCCACCCGAGGCCTCTAAGGACCCTCCCGAGCTGGCCATATCATAAAACAAATCACGCACAGGCATCGCCTAGGACTGGGACGAAGCCACGAATCCCACCCGAGGCCTCTAAGGACCCTCTCGAGCTGGCTAGCGAAACAAACTCATGAATCCAGGACGAAGCCATAGATTCCCTCCGTGATCCCGTCGGACCCTCCCGAGGTGAGTAAAGCACACACAATATACATTACCATTTCACGTTAAGCATAAAGGTTTCCAAAAATACTTGCCTTGAATAATTGACGACGCAACGAACGGAAAGGAAAATCACCAACGAACGCTAGGAACCAACATAACCGAACCTAACGATTCGAAGAATACAATCACAACCATTTCCAAATGAATACGGAATTGGAATACACCCAAAAACCCGCCTACGATTCATGTATATTCGTATATAAACAATAACGAGGGTGGACCACAACCAATCCCTCTCGATTCCGCAAAAACTACGAAATATACCATGAATCCGTAGGGAAACTAAGAATACCAACAAGATTAATCATATTCATCATGAATCCACCAACAAAACGGAACGGATCGGAAGAAAATCCCAAAACTCCCAAATCGCCCAAAAGTAGGGTTCTAAGAGATTTACCTTGGATTGAGGGTGAAGAACACTAGTAGGTGTTGTTAATCTACTTCAAAAACTCAAGGTAGAGGATGCCTGAAATAATCGGAGGAAGGGATCGCTCGGAAATCGCCTGGAGGAGCTCTGCGTCGCGGAGAGGAGAAGAAATGAAAATAATCTGCTCATCTGGGTCAACTCCCTGGTTTATATAGCCAGGGAGTGTTAGCGCGCGCTAATCCTCAAGGTTAGCGTGCGCTAACGGGATAAAATTACAGGCCAAAACAGTTAGCACACCGATCGTGCCGGACTTGGCGTTAGCGTGCGCTACTCGAGACGTGGCGTGCGCTAAAATCCACTCGGTAGCGCGCACTATCGATCAATAGCGTGCGCTACTGGACATCACCGAGTCCGAAGCTAAGCGCCTAAAACTCACTCACCGTTAGCGTGCGCTAACTGGCACCTGACCGAGTTCAGTAGTAAACTGTCCAGTACTGGAAACTCACGCTAGCGCACGCTACCGGGTATCATCAGCGTGCGCTAGCCTCCCGACATTAGCGTGCGCTAGTCTACGTAGCGTACGCTAATACGCCAGTCCAGAAGGCTGGAAAAATAGCACTGCCGCTCCCAGGGCTTGCTCTCTAGCGCGCGCTACGAATCAGTCGTAGCGTGCGCTACTAAGGGACCCCTAGCGCGCGCTATACAGAAAAGATAGCGTGCGCTAGGTTACAAAATATAAGCGGTTCACAACACCGGAATATGAACGAAACATCAAACGGAACACCTCAAAACATATCAAAACATAGAATGGATCCACGGCAACCCCGAAACAGCGGTTCCGCACAACAATAACGAATCTCAGATCAATAGATGATGGGAAGGATATACTGTAAGGTACATGAGGGTCATTACGACTGAGAAATTCACCGAAAAAGAAAATACAAGGGGAAAGAAAAATGCGGATATTACATATATATATATATATATTGTGTGTGTGTGTGTATAAAATTAATAATATGCAGTTAACGTGCGCTAACTGTCCTTTTAGCACAAAAGTGTAGCCCTCGGGAGCCCGAACATAACTCATACGATGCAAAACATGAAGGTTAACAACAAACAATGAAGCGTTCACGAAGAGCATCAATATACAAACTCAAGCCCTAAACAAACATGCAATTCCAACCACTTGAAGGTACGGAAAAATGAATATGAATACAAATGCCCAATCTTTAGAAAATTACAAAACGACCCAAATGCCCAACAAACACGATTCGAGATTGAACAATAATATCAATGATCACAAGATGTCTGAAAAATATTAGACGAACTTGTAGAAACACCGAAACAATAGATCCAAAAAAGTTAGAAGAATCGAACTCAAATGCGAAAAAGTCATAAAATCACACGGATTAAAATAAAATAACCATGAAACTCGTTCGAATGGCAATAGGCGTAGAATAAAAATAATTTCATAATGTCGAAACGATTACAAGTGGGTCGCCAAAAGTGGAAAAGCACCAAAAATAAAGATTACCAAAAGTAGAAAAAGTGCGGATAGTATATTTTTCCCTTCTAAAAATGAGTTTTGTCCCGAAACTTAAAACAAAGAGCGTCGAGGAACAAGCAAAAACAGACACACAAGTAAAAACTCAAACATCAAATGTTTCCATGAGTCAATCTCGACACCGGAGCTGAAGCTTGAGTTTCCGACGATCAAGAGACTACCTCACAATACTGAACCTCGTGCCCTTGGCGTCCACAATTGTAGCAAGTTACTTGTGGCGCTTTACAACTCATATGCTCGTGGACCCTAATATTACAATTGGAGCATCTAGGCACCTTACTAGAGATTAATGATACTGACCTGGAACTCTTAGACCTGTCGACTGACTTGGAGGGTCTCATATATGAACAATACGAGGGTTGATGTTTAGAAATCCCAATTTCCTTGCTCCTGATGAATCATCAGAAGTTTGCTGCTTTTTCGATATTGACACAGGATTTTCCAATAACAAAGTCATCTCATATGTCAAAGCTCGATCCTGATAGTCTCGTAATGTCGCACAATGAAACCAAACATATATTGACGAAGCTCAAGAAAGACCTTTTGATTTTTATAGGAGTTCATCCTCTAGTGGTGGAGATTTGATTTACGAGCAAGCATATGGTAATGCTATATCACGTTTTAACATGAGCGAATTTTCTTACCTCATATTTATTTTTCTTACCTCATATTTATACACTTGAGTGGAAATTATTAGTGAACCCTTCGTAAGGCTATTGAATCTTGTCACATCCAAGTCTAGTAAAGTTGTTAAATTTAGTGGGCATCCTAATTTTCTCTAAACCTTCTTGGGTCATGATCAATTGTATCTCTTGAGCAATCTTATTTTAAATTTTTCGATGTATTAACTCTTTTAATTGGGAGTTTATCTATATGCTTGAGGACAAGCATTGATTTAAGTTTTGGGAGATTTGATAAGTAGAAATAGTGCTTAATTTTTTGGACTAATCGTGCTTTTATTATATTTATTTTAGCATACTATATTAAGTTTCTACAAATTTGAGTTTTGGATGTAATTTACGTCGCCAATGAAATTCATTGATTATTTTAGATATGGAGTTAGAAGAGTTATTTGGGACATTAGATGGGCACCCTATTGGAATTTGGGCCTTAAACCTTACTGCGACCGCTGCTGTTATAATTTCGGGATTTACTTAATTTGGAGGTAGGACTGCAATCGAGTCAAGTCAAGTCGATTTCAGTCTTAACGAGCGATTGCTTGTTACTATTCAACTGAACTCGATCCCGAGATCGAACGAGCTACAAGATTCGAGCTCGAATCGAGCAGTATTTCGAGCGCTCGCGAGCATATCTGGTTTTTTAAATATTATTTTAATTAAAAAATTGTCAATTTTAATAAATGTATTAGTATTTCTTACTATTACTATTAATAATAAATAATTAGTTATTATGGATAACTATAAATATATAACAAAATTTAAACAAAAAATGCTCGCGAGCTCACGAGCTAAGTATTAACGAGCTCGAGTCGAGCTAAGTATTAACGAGCTCGATTCGAGCTTGGTTAACTCAAACTCGAGTAGAGCTTTGACCGAGCATATTCACGAGCGCTCGCTAGCAACTCAGCTCGTTTACAACCCTACTTGGAGGCTAAAGAAAAGAATTAAAATTCAATTAGCCATACCAATGATGAGGGCTCCCCACACCTATAAGGAGGCCAAAGTAGTTGGGGAATGTATCATCTATGACATCCATCTTCATCTTAAGTTTCCCTACATCTAGATCTCCTACCACTACGCTAACACGAGCCAGCAGGGCAGCACCAAGGCGGACAGAGAAGCGTCATTGCAATCGGGCACAGAAGGAAACTAGATCTACTTCATCGATTTTATTTCTCTTATTATTTATGAATCTACTATCTCTTTTCTAGCTAATATGTCCGACTAATTTCCGTATTCCAGTTCTTAGGGATGTTTAAATCCGTATCTGTATTATTTATATTTTAATCCCACATCATATTATTGACTTAATTTTCTTGAACTATCTTTGTGTTATTGAGCAAACTTATTTTTGATAAAATTTACTTTTACTAGTTGATCAAATTAATTGAAGTTTTTGCAACTTTTGCTAGATTTAGAATTATAATATGTAATCTTATAATTCTATAATAATAAATATCAATAACTGGTTTTAATCAATTGGGTAATACAAAATAAAGATCTCTTGGATCGAGCTTGTGAACTTAATATCTCTATATTTCCATCGTTTTGGTTTTTAATGCATCTAACGAACAAGATTTAAAGAGCTTATATCGGTATATATCAAAAAATTTGGTGTATACTGAATTTTTTAGTATTTTCAATAATTTTTCGGTACGATAATTTCGGTATTTTAGTATTTCAGTATTTTTTTTTACCACCCCTAAGTTTCATTATCATTGTCAATAAATTTGAGCGGATTCAGGTCACATTTTTTTCAAGGTCCAAATTTTTAAATTTTGAAATTATATTATATTAATATGTTTAATGTTTTATCTAGAGAACTAAGGGGGCGTTTGAATGGAATAATGCAGTGTCGATGGAAATTAGCTTGGTATCATAAGAATCAGGGATATTCATTGCGTAAAATTGGGCAATGACTTATTAACTAGGATGAATGATAGGGACACACCTCTCCAACCACACGTCATACACACCCGTGTCTTATGAGGTTGTATCGTATGCTTTACAGATAAAATAATCAATAATAATATTATAACAAATTTTATCTGTAAAGCATACGCTACAACCCCATGAAACACAGGTATGTATGGGGTGTGGTTGGGAAGGTGTGTCCTTATCATTTCTCATTAACTAGTCCTCCCTAGTTATTAATCATTGATGATCTCTGGATCCATACTCCTTAATTAATTTTATTATATATGTTATAAAATTGAAATATCATAGAGAAGGAATTTAGAGAGAGAATAGAGAGAATGATTCTTAGGTATATTTTTCATTAATAACTGAAGTCCTATTTATGGGAAAACTTCAGATGACACAATCGTAATTACATAATTACATCAGGGGCATAATAGTCATTCACACTATATAAAAACAAAAGGGGTAATTGAAATGTCACTTTCAAGGTATATTATAACACCCCCCATTGAATGACTATTTACATAAATATCTGCTGAACTAGTTTAAAGAAAAACTCAATGGGAGAAAAACTTTCAAACTGTTTGTACTGGAGCTTGTGGCAATCATATCATGTTGCGTCATAATGTTGTTAGAAAATCCCTGTGGGATAAAACTTCAGCAATCGGTGATCTCGTAAATTTGCTCCCCCTTATCTCGATAGTTCTTGTATGAATATTCTTTTGCCGTCTCAATAAAACTTCGTGGGACAAAAACTGAGTGAATGTATATCATTCGTTGTTGGGAGTATCCACGTGTTGCCTCATTAAAACCTTGTCAAGAACAAAAAAACTTGATCGAAGGAAAAAGAGCACAACTACTCCTTCTATTTTCAAGCTTTGAGAAATAATCTTGATCTTTGTGGTGTCCCTCATTATGCCATGAATATGCCTCGTTCAAACCTTATTAGGAAAAACCCAATGGAAAAAATCCTAATGAACGAAAAGAGTATATTATTCATACTAATACGCCATTCCAGTTGTCTCGTTAAAAAAACCTTGCTAGGAAAAACTCAATGAGACAAAACCTCGGTCAAGGGAAAAAGAGTGCAACGCGTATTTTATAAATATGCCCCAGGCATTTCAATAATCCTCCAAGGATGAGTATCATACTCAGTGCAGTTTGTAATATCGAACTCATATTCTTTGCAATATATTCCAAATCTCTTTTGGAGATTCCATATTAGTTGTGATTAAGCTGCCTCGTTAAAAACCTTGCTAGAAAAACCTAGTGGGATAAAACCTCAGTCAAGGAAAAGAGTACAACAGGTAATTTTCTTTCACAACACCTTATTTTGAGTGGCTGCACGCAGTGATAATATGTTTAAAATCCCCTAAGGAGTCACTTTCAGTAAGTCCATATGTTTCATTTTATTATAAGGGCATATATTTCAATTTCGATGGATTTCAATATCCTCATTTTCACAAATTATAAATTTTAATATCCTCATTTCCAATATTCATATTTCGCAGTCATGGATATCCTCATATCATTTATCGATATCCCTCTTCCAATCATTGATATCCTCATTTCATTCATAGCGCTATATTGTGTCGACACTTTTCAATATTTATTTCCCCATGGCAACATAACTTGCCGAGATATCTCATTATCAATCATCCATTGGAATTACACATTGTGATTATGTCTATATACTTCTCAAAAGTATATGCCTCCTTTTATCATTTGCTTTGATTCATATTCAGGGAATTATTATATATTTATCAAAGCAGTTGTAGTTGGTACCAAAGATTAATAATCTGTCATGCATATTTGAACTTCAAGTTCATATTTCAATTGTGAGGATATAGTGTGATGCATTTCATATATTTTCAACTACCAATACTCCCTCTCATGCTAAGAGATTTCATGAGCAGCAAACTCGTATGCCAGTGTCTCAGTATTCATCTTTAGTCATGGGAGTTTATATATTATGTTATCGATATTGGCTGGAGGACTTCGAATAGTATGTCAATTGATATCCCACTTGTACGCGCATATCTTGATCCTTTATGGGATCTATTCAAGTTTATTTGGGATATATTACTAGCTCAATCTGATATGGAATATATGCTCAAACCGTGATCAAATTATCTCGTAAATTTTTTATTACGAGTCATATACACATGTGACTATCTAATGGATCCATAATATCTAGTAGTTCACATGTAGAGGAAGTGGGCCCATACTCCCCCTTAATATATTCCAAATTTAGGGATTCATTCCCAATATTAGCTGTAGTGGTATTAATCGAGAATAAATATTTGAAGACATGATGTGTCTCTATCACCATATAGATATTTTGTCGGCATATCACATCATCTTTCGGTGCCATTATTGTACATCCTTATCAACATGGAGTCATTGCTCCCACATGTCATATTATGTTCATTATTCAAATATAGAACCGTAGTTCATACGCTTCAGGACGCGGAGTCAAATCTCATACGCGTAATTCCAATCTATAAATAGATTATCATTGTATTCACAATCACCCATACCGAGGGTTTGAATATCATAATGGATTCAATGATTTCGAATCTTCGTAAATATTATCCATCTCTTCCAGTGAATATCATAAAAAGAATTTATCGAGCCCGACTCGAAAAATTAAGGGTGCTAATGAGAAATGGCATCCCAGAAGATATTCGATGGTTGATCGAAGCACAAGTTCGATTATCTGACAAATTTTCAAATTCATTTAAGTACATGCCAGGTACAGGTAAGAGTAGTTTTGCAAAAAAACGGAGAGCAAAAGGATTAAGTGGGTGCTATAAATGTGCTTGGTGGACATGTGACACACGATGCAAATCTGTGGGGTTTGTATCTAAAAATCGAGAAGATAAAATAGCATTTATCAAGGATGGATTGAGTAAGGAATCTATAGATCAAGATATCCAACAAATTCTTGATACACATCCCAGTGGATACGTTCATCGTGAACTAATGGCTTTGTGGATACAATTTAAGGATGAACGGGAACGTTATAGTCATGAAAAATTAGTCTCAAGAGATCCAGTTTTTAAGTCCGTTATGTCAATGTTGGTATAATATAATAGAAAAATAATGCAAGTTGATGAATATTATTTTCCAATATTTATATTTCTCGGCTGTCGATCGGTAACGTCATTTTCATTGAAAATATAATATCATATCTTTCGTTTTCTTTTGCAATTTCATCAAAAAGAAAATAATAAAAGTAGTGACTTCTCTGCCGCTCCTTTTTCAATGAAAATAGTGAAGTCATTTGTCTTTTAGTAAGAAGTTTGTTCTTTAAATTTGAGATCCACAGATCAAAAAATGTATATCTTATAAAAGTATTTTGAAAGTCTAGTGTAGAGAGATGGAGTACTTATAATCCTCATATAGATCTCATCCAATTAAAACTGTATGTATTTTAGGTGGATCCAAACTGATAGGTCATATCCAGTATATGGATATGGCATATCAATTCGTCAAAGAATTAAGAAAGCATAAAATCGATATATTGTATGGTCGGAGTAACCATAGATTTTTGGGTTATCTTTTAGAGGCTGCACAAAATAGGAGGATAAGAGTAACAAGTGCCTTACACTATCCCACAGTTAGAACCAGTAGTATAGGGGGTTCAACTGAGTTGATGCTTCAAGCACAGTCTGTGCATGATAGTTTGATGTATGTGGTTAATAATAGTGATGCCTTTATTGTTCTTCCAGGTGGCTATGGCACACTCAGTGAGATATTCAACATCACGTCATGGGCTGAGCGGGACTTCCATACCAAACCTATAGGTTTGTTGAATATTAATACTTTCTTCAGCGATTTGCTTGCCTTGACTTCCATACCAAACCTATAGGTTTGTTGAATATTAATACTTTCTTCAGCGATTTGCTTGCCTTTCTGGATCAAGGAGTAGATCACAAGTTTATATCTCAGCCATCACGAGATATAGTAATATGTGCTGAAACTGTTGCTGATTTACTTATAAAGTTTCAAGCATATATTTCAGTTAAGAATTTGAAAATCAAAGCTCATCAGCCACAGAGTATTGGCGCCAAACGAAAAAGAAGTTTAGATCCTTTAGATCTTTCATTATAAACCCTGATGCCAGGGGGTGGCAGAGTTACGGAGTTTTATACTCTCGAGATGCACCCCTTCTCTTTTTATAGATTTCATATGTATTTTCTTTTTTGCGTTTCATATTGTCGAGTGTTTACTACCTTTCAGCTAGTTTCGATATTTTCACTTCGACTACTTTGTGCTTCTTCCAGAGCAATAATATGATCAATTTTGACTTTATGCAAATACATTATTCTCACAAATATGTGATATATGCTTCTCGATAAGCATTTTCATGTCGATATGATTTCAATGATCCCACCATGTGATATAATTAAAATGAGACTTATTGAGCAATTATTTTCGAGTGATAGTTTTCATATCACTTATCAAATGATCCCATCATGCTGTGTATTCGCATGGAATTTTCTTTAATTAATCAGTGATAGTATCTGGTATCACTTGCTCAATTTTCTCCATTCGTGTTTAATAATCATTGAGACCGGATATTATTTCCATCAACTGCTTCTTCGTCGAGAGTGTAACACCCCCAGATCCAACCGGGAATATTACACGCCGTGGGCCCCGCGCCGGAACCCACCAGGCTAAAAACCATTTACAAAAACGCCCAAAAAGGCCGGTGGCGGTAGTATTTTCCAAAACTCACAAAATCATTTGAAAACACCAACTACCGTTAAGACAAACAAGGCCAAAAACTCGATTAAGGGAATCGGTTTTCGAAATCAAACTCAGTTGGCATAAAGCCGAAAGCCATTTGAGAGAACTCACGCAGCGGATAGAAATACAGTCCAAGATACATATACATCAATAATTATATACACAAACAAAATACACGATTCCCCAACAATATGCCATAGCCAGTATCGTCCGGAATCTTAGCCTCACGACCGCTACCATCAAAGTCCTCAATACCTGAAAAACAAGTCCCACAACGGGGTCAGCAATAATGCCCGACAAATAACCGCAAGTACATAAACATAAATACTCACATGCCATGCATCATGAGAATAATAACCTCAACGATAACCTTACCACTCCCGGTAATCCAACGATTCTTATCAAAATCCTAATATCACGATAATACCACATAATACCTCAATACCAAATACTTTCCCGTACACCATCTTCTATGTACGATTGCCATAAAACATACCTCTATCCGGATATCCTTCCGAAATGCATATCACAGACCAAGAATATCCAAAATGACATCAACAATATCCGAATACTACAATCTTCCAAAGATTGTCCAAGTATCTCAACAATCATCAACTGTGTATTCTAACCCTTATAGAACATCACTGAACATTCGTCAATATGCAATACAACATAAAATACTTATGAAATGTAAATGGAATTACTCATCAAAACATTACAACCGAACAAGTAAACACTTGCCTGGATACCAACATGACAAAACCAACACCGAACTCATCGCCCTCGTCTACGAGCTCTTCAGCCCCGACTGGACGGAATCTATGGCTTTTCACCGCGGAAAAACAATTATACCTATTGGTTAATCAACCTAGAACAATAATCATATCAATAATCCAACCAACTTGGTAATAATGATCAAACATACTCAATCCAGAATTCAACCTCCTATCATGATTCATCTCATCTAAATCAACCACTATCATCACTATGATTTAGAATACCATCTTAAATCGGTTAAACGAATTATCAAATCATCATAGTCATCATATGGCCTCAAGAACATCAAGAACTCTATGATTCCATAATCATAATCAACATATTCAAAGCATATCATCATCTTCCTTCAACATAAACCTCATATATCCTCAAGAATTGCAATAACAACATCATAATCATCTTCATACGAATCATTCATCAACTATAACATCAAAATTCCGAAATGAAAAGGAGAAATATCCAACATACCTCATAGAATATGGATAACACAAGAAATCACTTCAAGAATCAACAATAGTTCCATAACCAAGCTCTAATTCCATGATTCCAAGCTCACAATCATGTTAGAAGTGTTTAGAACACTCTTAGAAGTGAAGAGGGACGAGTTTTGGAGAGAAATACCTCAAAGGATCGTGAGAGAAATGAAAGGCAACACTTGAATATATAAACTGCACTCTCATTACGTACGTAAGTGTCCATACTTAACGTACGTAACAACCTTAACGTACGTAATCCGGAATCCATAGCGTACGTAATAAACTCACTGTCTCATTCCATGAAGTCCATTACGTACGTAACCCATACCATATAACGTACGTAATATACCAGTTGACTTGCTACAGTACAATGGCCGTGTTACGTACGTAACACGTCCTGTATAACATACGTAACACGTACGTTGACTCACCTGTCAACATCCTCCGCCGAAAGTTGCCGACACAGGGTCCCACCTGCCGACCAGGACTCGGTCCTGTCCGATGCCTTCATTATGTACGGAATACCTTAGCCTTAACGTACGTAACCATGCCAATCTTACATACGTAAGCTCACCTTGTTAACGTACGTAACAATTCCATACTTAGCCAATTTCAGCAATTCTTGTCCAATGTCACGACATACCAAATACGAACATACGACAACATCAATACATATACTCAATTCAATAACATTATCAAACGTTCACAACGTTCTCAAGCATAAATATCCATCAACGATATCCAACATATAAGCGAAAAATATATCCGAAAAATCGGGGTATTACACTCTACCCCCTTAAAAATAAGTTTCGTCCTCGAAACTTGCAATCACTCGCACAAACAACATTTCAACGGAAAATCCAAAATCACCAAGATAACCAAGAATTATCGAATAATCCGAACAACATACTTACAGGTCAGTGAAGACGAAGATCTCCCGTGATACTAGCATATGACACCATTTCAAAAATCTCGACACAACAAGAATGCCAAAACAGGAATAATCACAATTTGAAAACGATTGGTCTCCGCCAAGACCACAACAAGTTTAGAGCACTGTCGAGTTTTGTGGGATCTGTGACGCTGTGTCTCCTCACCTAAAGGGCATGAGCCGCTCCTTGTCACATGCACATATCACCGGTGTTCCACTCCATATCGAAAGCCGCACATTGCACGTGCCTCGCACCGGTTTTCACTACCCGATTGGAGCCGCACATTGCACATGACCACGACACCGGCATTCACTCCCCGCCTCGTCGGTCTCGGGAACACCAACAATCCCCAAACCCACACATCACCACGACAGTACTCAAAAATCACACAGAACCAAAACAATACAGTTCAAAATAGCCAGGAATCCAGATACACAAAAATCACGCAACTACCACACTGGTAGAGCCACATAACACACATGCCCGGTTATCACAAAACCATGGGCTCTGATACCATATTTGTAACACCCCCAGATCCAACCGGGAATATTACACACCGTGGGCCCCACGCCGGAACCCACCAGGCTAAAAACCATTTACAAAATCGCCCAAAAAGGCCGGTGACGGTAGTATTTTCCAAAACTCACAAAATCATTTGAAAACACCAACTACCGTCAAGACAAACAAGGCCAAAAACTCGGTTAAGGGAATCGATTTTCGAAATCAAACTCTGTTGGCATAAAGCCGAAAGCCATTTGAGAGAACTCACGCAGCGGATAGAAATACAGTCCAAGATACATATACATCAATAATTATATACACAAACAAAATACACGATTCCCCAACAATATGCCATAGCCAGTATCGTCCGGAATCTTAGCCTCACGACGGCTACCATCAAAGTCCTCAATACCTGAAAAACAAGTCCCACAACGGGGTCAGCAATAATGCCCGACAAATAACCGCAAGTACATAAACATAAATATTCACATGCCATGCATCATGAGAATAATAACCTCAACGATAACCTTACCACTCCCGGTAATCCAACGATTCTCATCAAAATCCCAATATCACGATAATACCACATAATACCTCAATACCGAATACTTTCCCGTACACCATCTTCTATGTACGATTGCCATAAAACATACTTCTATCCGGATATCCTTCCGAAATGCATATCACAAACCAAGAATATCCAAAATGACATCAACAATATCCGAATACTACAATCTCCAAAGATTGTCCAAGTATCTCAACAATCATCAACTGTGTATTCTAATCCTTATAGAACATCACTGAACATTCGTCAATATGCAATACAACATAAAATACTTATGAAATGTAAATGGAATTACTCATCAAAACATTACAACCGAACAAGTAAACACTTGCCTGGATACCAACATGACAAAACCAACACCGAACTCATCGCCCTCGTCTACGAGCTCTTCAGCCCCGACTGGACGGAATCTACGGCTTTTCACCGCGGAAAAACAATTATACCTATTGGTTAATCAACCTAGAACAATAATCATATAAATAATCGAACCAACTTGGTAATAATGATCAAACATACTCAATCCGGAATTCAACCTCGTATCATGATTCATCTCATCTAAATCAACCACTATCATCACTATGATTTAGAATACCATTGTAAATCGGTTAAACGAATTATCAAATCATCATAGTCATCATATGGCCTCAAGAACATCAAGAACTCTATGATTCCATAATCATAATCAACATATTCAAAGCATATATCATCATCTTCCTTCAACATAAACCTCATATATCCTCAAGAATTGCAATAACAACATCATAATCATCTTCATACGAATCATTCATCAACTATAACATCAAAATTCCGAAATGAAAAGGAGAAATATCCAAAATACCTCATAGAATATGGATAACACAAGAAATCACTTCAAGAATCAACAATAGTTCCATAACCAAGCTCTAATTCCATGATTCCAAGCTCACAACCATGTTAGAAGTGTTTAGAACACTATTAGAAGTGAAGAGGGACGAGTTTTGGAGAGAAATACCTCAAAGGATCGTGAGAGAAATGAAAGGCAACACTTCAATATATAAACTACACTCTCATTACGTACGTAAGTGTCCTTACTTAACGTACGTAACAACCTTAACGTACGTAATCCGGAATCCATAGCGTACGTAATAACCTCACAGTCTCATTCCGTGAAGTCCATTACGTACGTAACCCATACCATATAACGTACGTAATATACCAGTTGACTTGCTACAGTACAATGGTTGTGTTACGTATGTAACACGTCCTGTATAACGTACGTAATGTAATACCCAGTTGTAATTCAGTAATTATCACTCAGTAATTATCATTCAGTATTTATCATTCAGTCATTATCACTCAGTAAATTCACTCATTATTGATCATTTGTCACTCATATTCAGTCATGGTATTCATCATTCAGAATAATTGTATCTTGTATCAATCGTCATTCGTCACTAATCTGATTGGAGTTTCGTGCCGCGTTTATCATCATTGTCATTTTTGTTGCGAGCTGTGCGTGAGGAGTAGCGCACACTACATACTCCTTTTAGCGTACGCTAATTGGGTATAGGTAGCGCACGCTACCGCTCGGCTTTAGCGCACGCTAAGGCTACCTTATGCGATCCGGAAGGTCTTGGGTGCGGTGAGAAATATTTGTAGCGCACGCTACGAGTGGTAAGTAGCGCGCGCTAACGGGTTGTAGTAGTGCACGCTATATGTGTGGAGTAAGCGCGCTAGGGGCGGATCGAGTTGAGTCCGGTGGCTCTTTGGGCGCAGGTTAATTCATAGCGTACGCTATGCATTGTTGTTAGCGTACGCAACCGATATATTAGCGCACGCTAAACAATGGTTGTAGCGCACGCTATCGGGGTCAGATCAGAGGTCAGACAGTTTTCTGGACTCCAGTACTGGGCGTCAAATATTTCGCTAGCGCACGCTAACAATGGATATTAGCGCACGCTAGTAGTATGGCCGTAGCGCACGCTACAAATAGGTACGTAGCGCGCGCTACCGTGTTCGGACAGTGGGTACTGGACTACCCAAATTACTCGTTAGCGCACGCTATGCACAAGGGCTAGCGCACGCTAACCTGGACTGAGTATAAATTGGACAGTTTAGTCAGAGTTCGTCATTTTTCATCTCATTTCATTCCTTCGGTATTTTTGGGCGATTAGAGCGATCCGGAGGATTCTTCGAGGTGTAATCATCAATCATCATCTTCAAGTCTTTGAGTTGAATTTATCATCACTTCATCATCTCCGAAACGTCGAATCAAAGGTATTAATTTCTTGGATCTAGAATTTCGGATTTTTGGGTTTTTCCTTCCGATTTCTTCGTGTAAGCTTGGATTATCATTGGAATATGTTAGTTATGGATTATCTACCTTGGATAAATATATTCCTACGGATTTAATGGTTATTTTCGAAATTATTTCAAGAACCCTTGGGGTTGACTTGTTAATTGGGGATTTTCCGATTGATGTTGTTGTAATCATGATTTATGGATTCCTAATGGATTATTGATATCATTGAAGTGTTTTGTTAGTTCGAATACTCATTTTAGTGTTGGTTTCGACATATTCGGATTGGATATTTTCAAGTCGTGTGGTTGGTTACGTATTCGTTAGAATGCCCCAATGAGTTCGATTATCGTTGTTTCGACCTTTGGGTTAGTCGTGTTTTGTTGTTTGATGCGTGTATTGAGCGGTTGTTGGTAATTATTGTTATTCAAGGTTGTTCGAGCGGCCGTACTTCACTTAGGGCGTTGTTCGTGGGCGGACATTCTTCATCGGTATTGAGTAAGTTGATTCTTACTCGGTTAAAAGGATACTCATTCCTTTTGTTGTTGATCATTCATAATCATAACTCATTCATCATTGTATTAATCATTTTGAGACTTGTAATTGTCGGATAATCATTTCATTAGCGAGGAACGGCGGTTCCAATCATTTCATTGAAAACTATCAATCACTTCATTATCACTTTCGTATCGGTGAGTCATTCTTGACTTTGTCGGATTATTATTATTCATTGATATTCAATATGGTCATTCTTGTTCATATGACCTTCAGGTTCATATTGCGTGGCGGGTGCGGATGTGTGGAATTTTTAGTCGGGCACGTGATGGCCATGTATTGGGAGTGATACATTGGGTGTGCACCGCAGTAGCGATTACCTCCGTGAGACTAATTAGGTACAAGGACGGGTGTGTCCGGTCATCCGTCTTGTACACTTGCACGAGAACACTACGGGCGTACTATGATACTCCTCTTGGCGTAATTCATAATTAAGAATATTTCATAACTTCGGTTAATTCATGATTGTGTAATTTCAACTCTTGAGGATTGTTGTTACGTATGGCCCGGCCGTTGGGGATTTTGTTTAGTCACGGCAAGGCAAAGGCACGGGAAGAGCATGTTGGCGGCGAGTCGA
The DNA here is from genome assembly GCA_033398695.1 of Orobanche coerulescens. Classification (NCBI taxonomy): domain Eukaryota; kingdom Viridiplantae; phylum Streptophyta; class Magnoliopsida; order Lamiales; family Orobanchaceae; genus Orobanche; species Orobanche coerulescens. Next base: position 210,763 of record JAWKAU010000058.1, on the reverse strand, counting down.
GTGATACTAGTAGGGGCCCCGGTCATTCCGTTTGTTTGATCATTTAAGTCATTTGATTATTCTGTCACTTGTATTTTTCATTGCAAAATTCCGTTTGAGATGTTCATTTATTCGGGGTGGTGTATTTTATCTCCATATAAAATATACTAGTATTATTTTGTCTGGTACAATGTACTTAAACTCCTCATCGGAGTATTTGGTAATATAATGTGGTTCGGTACTACAATTATATTATTTAATTCATCATTTTCATTACTTTGGTGGGTCCCGATCAGGATCCAGCGCCTTTGTAATATCCGCCTAGTTTGGGGTGTTACGAGTTGGTATCGGAGCGTGGTTTTGAATACTACCCTCCAAGTCATGTCTCGTTTGAAATCATCGTCATCGGACTAGTATCATTGGACTTTCGCGTCACGTGTGACCTGTGCAAATGCCGAGCCAATTAGACCAAGAACTGTAAGATTTCTAATGCCATGGTATAATTTCTGGCATTAATCATTCATTCATAATTCATTAGTTAACAATCCTCAATCATCATTGTCACGTTGACCAGGACGGTCGAGTTAACTCATTAATCAGTCAATTCATTTCATTGTTGATTGTTGATCGGGAAGATCGAATCATTAATCTTGTTAACTCATTCAAGATAATCATTTGATAACTTCATCAGATAATCATGTCACGTCAATTGATCATTCATGTAATCGTTGTATTTGAGCGCGTATGCTCATTTTCATCATTTCATAATATAATCATAATGTGATACTCATGCGAGATATATAATCATCATATGACTTTCCACTTGATATGGAAAGAGTGGCGAGAGGGCGTGGAGGACGAGGCCGTGGGCGGGCGAATCCCGAGAGCTCGTGTGAATACACGTGCAAACGCGAGGAATAATGCTAATTCATCGGCGGCGGCAGCGCCACTCATTCACACAGACGCGATCATTCATTATCGGGAGTCGTACCAGGACACGGCTCGGTCGAGAGGGTGTCGGGTTGATCCACTCGCATTTATGCGAGGGCATGATGGCCCAAATGACTCGAGATGGCTCGGTTGATGGAGACGATGCATAACTCCGTCAATCGAGAATCGGCAGCTCCTCGCCGCCACCTCGGAGGCAAGAGAGGAATGTGAGTAACATCATCGGCGATATCTCTCGCGGAGGCCACCTACTTTTGAGGGCTCGTCGGCCGGCAGATATCATTCATTGGCTCGAGCATTTCGAGAAATTTGTTTGCTATGGTAGAGTATCTAGGGACACAAAGTTTACATTGCGGCTTACTACCTTGGTAAGAGCGCACATTCTTGGTGGTTGTCGTTGAAGCCCACCGAAGGATCTTGTACTTGGGATCGATTCAAGACTCTCATGATGGAGAGGTATTATCCGGCCCCACTCGGAGAGGCCAAGCCATCAATTGCTCACCCCGACCCCTCAACAGACGAGGATGTTCTCGCTATTGCCGAGAAATTTGATAACTTCTTCCTTTCGCCTCGTCCATCATTCATTCAGAGGCGGATAAAATCAAGTATTTGACAAGAGGTGAAACCCGTATGATACTTGATTTAATCATAATTGCACCACGTTGGCGAATTCATTGAAAGCTCTCACCTACGAGCTTCTTGCTAAGGAAATTGCTAGCGGCAACCTTAAATGCGCTAGCAAGAAATCGAAGAATCGTAATCGATGCAAGTCGGTCGGACAACTTTCAAGAAACCCCGTGCGAGCTCTGCTTTTACGAGCGACCTCCGGTGTCGTCTAAACCGCGGAATCTCGATCACGAGCGGCCGGTTCGGCCATCACATTAGCTGTGGGATCTTGGTCATGTCGGCACCAAGTGTCCGAGACAGTCATCACGTGTCATAAGCTGTGGAATTGTGGGACATAAGGCCCGTTTTGCCGTAGGGACTCCAAACCTACTCGGACGTCATCTCGGGCACCTAAGCGGTCGGCCGTTGAATCAGGCCACTCAATCGGCGTCGTTTAAAGCAGCGGGAGCGACTAAAGGTGGAGCTTTTAGCCATCGACAGGAGCGTCGGTCAAGGGGACTAGCAAGCCCGGATTTATGAGATGAAGAAGACCGATGATCCGAGAGGCCGAATGATCTCGGTACACTCGATATTCTATCTCAACTTTGTGTGTACTCTTTTAAATCTTGGTGCATCGCATTCATTCATTTAGAGTCATGTTTGAGTAGACTAAATGCGGGTAGTGCTACTAGTTGTGAGCCTTATGTCATTGGCCTACCCGATGGTAGACGAATTATCGTGTCGTGAGATTGAGTGTCTATTCGAGTTTCATGGTCGTGTATGGCCGGCGGACCTAATCGTGGTAGATTTGCCGAGGGACGGCGTCATCTTGGGTATTGATTGGATGGATCGTCATGATGCCATCATTAATGTCCGTAAGCGTATGGTCACTATCATTTGAACGATGGAGTTGAATGTGTGTTTAAGGGAGGTAATCCCATTGCAGTAAGGTCATTAATTCAATGAAAGCGGTAAGGTTACTCAATCGGGGGTGTGTCGGTTATTGGTGCTATATGGCCAAAATCGAGAAGTCATCGATAATGTTATGAGATATTCGGTGGTGAGGGAATATGCCGATGTTTTCGGACGAGTTACAGTTTGCCTCCACAGAGGATGTGGAATTCACGATTGAGTTGGAGCACAATGCGTCCCGATATCGAAGGCGCCGTGCGGATGGCCGGCGAAATGCGGGAATTAAAGAACCAACTTGAAGAGTTGTTCGAGAAGGGTTATATTCGGCCAAGTGCGTCCCAGTGGGAGCACCGGTGTTATTTGTCAAGAAGAAGGATGGTTCATTTCGCTTATGTATTGATTATCGGGAGTTGAGCAGGTGACGATCAAGAATAAGTACCCCTTACCCGTATTGATGATCTCTTAGATCAACTTCAGGAGCTTGGTATTTTCCAAGATCGACTTAAGATCCGGATATCATCGATTCGGATTCGAGTCGGATATCGCGAGACGGCGTTCGAACTCGCTATGGTCACTATGAGTTTGTGGTTATGCCGTTTGGATTGACTAATGCACTGCGGTATTCAAGGAGTTAATGAATCGGGTTTTCATCGACTTTTTGGATCGGTTTGTTGTTGTCTTCATCGATGACATTTTGATTTATTCTCGTGGCCAGGAGGAACACGAGTCTCACCTTCATCGAGTGCTCGGCGTGTTGAGACGAGAACAACTTTATGGGAAGTTCTCCAAATGTGAGTTACGGATGTCCAGTGACGTTTCTCGGACACGTAATTTCATCGAGACGGAGTTCGTGTCGATCCTCGAGAAGACGGAGGCTATTCGAGATTGGCTACCTCAGAAGAGCGTTAAGGAAATCCAAGTTTCCTCGGATTAGCGGGTTATTATCGGCGATTTGTGGAAGGATTTTCTAAAATCGCTCAACCCTTGACGAACTTATTGCGGAAGGATAAGAAATACACGTGGTCGACGCGTGTCGGTGAGTTTTGAGGAACTCAAGAACCGGTTAATGTCGGCACTGTACTTTCCTTGCCGCGAGGAACGGAAGGATTTGTGGTTTATAGTGATGCGTCGGACGGGGTCTCGGATGTGTACTCATGCGAGCAGGGAAAGTTATTGCCTATGCTTCACGGCAATTGAGACCTTACGAGGTTAATTATCCGACCCACGACACGGAGCTAGCGGTAGTGGTGTTCGCTTTGAAGATTTGGCGTCATTACCTTTATGGCGTCACTGCGGATATTCACCGATCATAAGAGTTTAAAGTATATATTTACTCGAAGGAGTTAAATATGCGTCGAGAGGCAGTGGTTGGAATTAATCAAAGATTATGATATCGAGATCCTCTATCACCGGGCAAGGCGAACGTTGTCGCCGACGCCTTGAGTCGTAAGTCCGTTCGGAGCGAGATGCTTGCCCGTTTAACGTTCGAAGGAGCTTGAAGGAACTCCTTAGACCCGAGATCGAGTGCAGCCCGGCGAGTTCGGGGGCATCTTTGTATGTTAGAGATTTCATCGTCACTAGAGGAGACAATTCGAGAGAATCGGGTTCGGACCCATCATTGTTACGCATCCGTGAGGATGTGGCTCGAGGAAAGCCCTGGATTTGTGGTCCACGAGGATGGACTTTTGAGGTTTAAGAATCGGTTGTGTGTACCGGCGAATGACGAGTTGAAAAACTCGATTTTGAAAGAAGCTCATGCTACCCCTTATTACGTGCATCCGGGTCTAGCAAGATGTACAAGGACTTGAAACAAAATTCTTGGTGGAGTAATATGAGCGAGAAGTCGCGAGAATTTGTTTCGAGATGCTTAACTGTCAACAAGTTAAGATTGAACATCGGCCGGCGGGTATCTTTGAAACCTCTTCCTATTCCCGAATGAAAGTGGGAAGACATTTCTATGGATTTCATCACGAGTTTGCCGACGAGTCGTCGTGGCATGAATACGATCTGGGTGATCGTGGACCGCTTAACTAAATCATCTCATTTCCTTGAGATCAAGGATACGTGGGGTCCCGAGAGACTTGCCCAACTTTTCATCAAAGAGATAGTGAGGCCTGCGGTACTCCTAAAAGTATCGTTTCCGATCGTGACGGACGGTTTGTGTCGCATTTTGGAAATCGATTCATCGTCTTATGGGAACTCGGCTTAATCTCGCACCGCTTTTCATCCTCGGTCAGACGGACAATCGAGAGGACCATTCAGACATTAGAGGACATGTTGAGGGCATGCGTCCTCGATTGGAAAGACGATTGGGAAGCCCAACTACCATTGATCGAGTTCACGTATAATAATAGTTGGCATGCTTCGATCAAGATGGCACCTTACGAGGCCTTGTATGGTCGTCGTTGTCGATCTCCGTTGTGTTGGGACGACTTATAAGAATCAATCGGCACCGAGCCCGATATGCTTATAGCCGCCCGTGAGAAGGTAGCTTTGATCGGGAGTCGTTTGTTGACCGCTCAGAGTCGGCGAAATCATACGCAGATAACCGTCGTCGACCATTAGAGTTCGAGGTGGTGACCATGTGTTGGTCAAGGTATCCCAGTCGTGGTATCTTAGTTTTGGGAAGAGGGAAAGTTAGTCCGAGATTCATTGGACCGTTTGAGATTTTGGATCGAGTAGGCGAGTTAGCTTATCGATTGGCTTTACCTCCGGCGTTGAGCCGAATTCATAATGTGTTTCATGTCTCTCAGTTGCGGAAGTATGTTGCCGACCCGAGTCACATACTTCAGTTCGATGAAATCGAGATTGCCGATGATCATTCATATGAGGAGCGTCCTGTGCGAGTTTTAGAGCGGCGAATCAAACAGTTGAGGAATAAGACGATTCCTTTGGTTAAAATTCAGTGGTCTAGACACGGAGTCGAAGAGGCTACTTGGGAAACCGAGGATAGTATGCGGGAGAGTTATCCCGATTTGTTTGACCCTTAGTTTCGGGGACGAAACTCTTTTAAGGGGGGGGTGTATGTAATACCCAGTTGTAATTCAGTAATTATCACTCAGTAATTATCATTCAGTATTTATCATTCAGTCATTATCACTCAGTAAATTCACTCATTATTGATCATTTGTCACTCATATTCAGTCATGGTATTCATCATTCAGAATAATTGTATCGTGTATCAATCGTCATTCGTCACTAATCTGATTGGAGTTTCGTGCCGCGTTTATCATCATTGTCATTTTTGTTGCGAGCTGTGCGTGAGGAGTAGCGCACGCTACATACTCCTTTTAGCATACGCTAATTGGGTATAGGTAGCGCACGCTACCGCTCGGCTTTAGCGCACGCTAAGGCTACCTTGACTGCGATCCGGAAGTGCGGAGTGCGGTGAAATATTAGTAGCGCACGCTACGAGTGGTAAGTAGCGCGCGCTAGCGGGTTGTAGTAGCGCACGCTATATGTGGAGTAAGCGCGCTAGGGGCGGATCGAGTTGAGTCCGGTGGCTCTTTGGATGCCGGGTTAATTCATAGCGTCGCTATGCATTGTTGTTAGCGTCTGGCCGATATATTAGCGCACGCTAAACAATGGTTGTAGCGCACGCTATCGAGTCGGTCGAGGTCGAGACAGTTTTACGGACTCGATCTTTGGGCGTCAAATATTTCGCTAGCGCACGCTAACAATGGATATTAGCGCACGCTAGTAGTATGGCCGTAGCGCACGCTACAAATAGGTACGTAGCGCGCTACCGTGTTCGGACGGTGGGTCTTGGACTACCCAAATTACTCGTTAGCGCACGCTATGCACAAGGAGCTAGCGCACGCTAACTGGGCCCAGTATAAATTGGGCAGTTTAGTCGAGTTCGTCATTTTCATCTCATTTCATTCCTTCGGTATTTTTGGCGATTAGAAGCGATCCGGAGGATTCTTCGAGGTGTAATCATCAATCATCATCTTCAAGTCTTTGAGTTGAATTTATCATCACTTCATCATCTCCGAAACGTCGAATCAAAGGTATTAATTTCTTGGATCTAGAATTTCGGATTTTTGGGTTTTTCCTTCCGATTTCTTCGTGTAAGCTTGGATTATCATTGGAATATGTTAGTTATGGATTATCTACCTTGGATAAATATATTCCTACGGATTTAATGGTTATTTTCGAAATTATTTCAAGAACCCTTGGGGTTGACTTCGGTTAATTGGGGATTTTCCGATTGATGTTGTTGTAATCATGATTTATGGATTCCTAATGGATTATTGATATCATTGAAGTGTTTTGTTAGTTCGGAATACTCATTTTAGTGTTGGTTTCGACATATTCGGGATTGGATATTTTCGAAGCCGTGTGGTTGGTTACGTATTCGTTAGAATGCCCCAATGAGTTCGATTATCGTTGTTTCGACCTTTGGGTTAGTCGTTTTTTGTTGTTTGATGCGTGTATTGAACGGTTGTTGGTAATTATTGTTATTCAAGGTTGTTCGAGCGACCGGTACTTCACTTAGGACGTTGTTCGTGGACGGACATTCTTCATCGGTATTGAGTAAGTTGATTCTTACTCGGTTAAAAGGATACTCATTCCTTTTGTTGTTGATCATTAATAATCATAACTCATTCATCATTGTATTAATCATTTTGAGACTTGTAATTGTCGGATAATCATTTCATTAGCGAGGAACGGCGGTTCCAATCATTTCATTGAAAACTATCAATCACTTCATTATCACTTTCGTATCGGTGAGTCATTCTTGACTTTGTCGGATTATTATTATTCATTGATATTCAATATGGTCATTCTTGTTCATATGACCTTACAGGTTCATATTGCGTGGCCGGGTGCGGATGTGTGGAATTTTTAGTCGGGCATGTGATGGCCATGTATTGGGAGTGATACATTGGGTGTGCACACGGTAACGATTACCTCCGTGAGACTAATTAGGTACAAGGGCGGGTGTGTCCGGTCATCCGTCTTGTACACTTGCACGAGAACACTACGGGCGTACTATGATACTCCTCTTCGTAATTCATAATTAAGAATATTTCATAACTTGATTAATTCATGATTGTGTAATTTCAACTCTTGAGGATTGTTGTTACGTATGGCGGCCCGTTGGGGATTTTGTTTTCAGTCACGGCAAGGCAAAGGCACGGGAAGAGCATGTTGACGGCGAGTCAGTGATACTAGTAGGGGGCCCCAGTCATTCCGTTTGTTTGATCATTTAAGTCATTTGATTATTCTGTCACTTGTATTTTTCCGATGCAAAATTCCGTTTGAGATGTTCATTTATTCGGGGTGGTGTATTTTATCTCCATATAAAATATACTAGTATTCTGTTTTGTCTGGTACAATGTACTTAAACTCCTCATCGGAGTATTTGGTAATATAATGTGGTTCGGTACTATAAGTATATTATTTAATTCATCATTTTCATTACTTTGGTGGGTCCCGATCGAGGATCCACGGCACTGTAATATCCGCCTAGTTTGGGGTGTTACAGAGTTGGTATCGGAGCGTGGTTTTGAATACTACCCTCCAAGTCATGTCTCGTTTGAAATCATCGTCATCGGACTAGTATCATTGGACTTTCGCGTCACGTGTGACCTGTGCAAATGCCGAGCCAATCAGACCAAGAACTGTAAGATTTCTAATGCCATGGTATAATTTCTGGCATTAATCATTCATTCATAATTCATCAGTTAACAATCCTCAATCATCATTGTCACGTTGACCAGGACGGTCAGGTTAACTCATTAATCAGTCAATTCATTTCATTGTTCAGTTGTTGATCAGGAAGATCGAATCATTAATCTTGTTAACTCATTCAAGATAATCATTTCAGTAACTTCATCAGATAATCATGTCACGTCAATTGATCATTCATGTAATCGCTGTATTTGAGCGCGTATGCTCATTTTCATCATTTCATAATATAATCATAATGTGATACACATGGTCCCACCTGCCGACCAGGACTCGGTCCTGTCCGATGCCTTCGTTACGTACGTAATACCTTAGCCTTAACGTACGTAACCATGCCAATCTTACGTACGTAAGCTCACCTTGTTAACGTACGTAACAATTCCATACTTAGCCAATTTCAGCAATTCCTGTCCAATGTCACGACATACCAAATACGAACATACGACAACATCAATACATATACTCAATTCAATAACATTATCAAACGTTCACAATGTTCTCAAGCACAAATATCCATCAACGATATCGAACATATAAACAAAAAATATATCCGAAAAATCGGGGTATTACACTCTATCCCCATTAAAAATAAGTTTCGTCCTCGAAACTTGCAATCACTCGCACAAACAACATTTCAACGGAAAATCCAAAATCACTAAGATAACCAAGAATTATCGAATAATACGAACAACATACTTACAGGTCAGTGAAGACGAAGATCTCCCGTGATACTAGCATATGACACCATTTTAAAAATCTCGACACAACAAGAATGCCAAAACAGGAATAATCACAATTTGAAAACGATTGGTCTCTACCAAGACCACAACAAGTTTAGAGCACTGTCGAGTTTTGTGGGATCTGTGACGCTGTGTCTCCTCACCTAAAGCGCATGAGCCGCTCCTTGTCACATGCACGTATCACCGGCGTTCCACTCCACATCGAAAGCCGCACATTGCACGTGCCTCACACCGGCGTTCACTTCCCGATTGGAGCCGCACATTGCACATGACCACGGCACCGGCGTTCACTCCCTGCCTCGTCGGTCTCGGGAACACCAACAATCCCCAAACCCACACATCACCACGACAGTACTCAAAAATCACACAGAACCAAAACAATACAGTTTAAAATAGCCAGGAATCCAGATACACAAAAATCACGCAACTACCACACTGGTAGAGCCACATAACACACATGCCCGGTTATCACAAAACCATGGGCTCTGATACCATATTTGTAACACCCCCAGATCTAACTGGGAATATTACACACCGTGGGCCCCGCATCGAAACCCACCAGGCTAAAAACCATTTACAAAAATGCCCAAAAAGGCCGGTGGCGGTAGTATTTTCCAAAACTCACAAAATCATTTGAAAACACCAACTACCGTCAAGACAAACAAGGCCAAAAACTCGATTAAGGGAATCGGTTTTCGAAATCAAACTCAGTTGGCATAAAGCCGAAAGCCATTTGAGAGAACTCACGCAGCGGATAGAAATACAGTCCAAGATACATATACATCAATAATTATATACACAAACAAAATACACGATTCCTCAACAATATGCCATAGCCAATATCGTCCGGAATCTTAGCCTCACGACCGCTACCATCAAAGTCCTCAATACCTGAAAAACAAGTCCCACAACGGGGTCAGCAATAATGCCCGACAAATAACCGCAAGTACATAAACATAAATACTCACATGCCATGCATCATGAGAATAATAACCTCAATGATAACCTTACCACTCCCGGTAATCCAACGATTCTCATCAAAATCCCAATATCACGATAATACCACATAATACCTCAATACCGAATACTTTCCCGTACACCATCTTCTATGTACGATTGCCATAAAACATACCTCTATCCGGATATCCTTCCGAAATGCATATCACAGACCAAGAATATCCAAAATGACATCAACAATATCCGAATACTACAATCTTCCAAAGATTGTCCAAGTATCTCAACAATCATCAACTGTGTATTCTAATCCTTATAGAACATCACTGAACATTCGTCAATATGCAATACAACATAAAATACTTATGAAATGTAAATGGAATTACTCATCAAAACATTATAACCGAACAAGTAAACACTTGCCTGGATACCAACATGACAAAACCAACACCGAACTCATCGCCCTCGTCTACGAGCTCTTCAGCCCCGACTGGACGGAATCTATGGCTTTTCACCGCGGAAAAACAATTATACCTATTGGTTAATCAACCTAGAACAATAATCATATCAATAATCGAACCAACTTGGTAATAATGATCAAACATACTCAATCCAGAATTCAACCTCCTATCATGATTCATCTCATTTAAATCAACCACTATCATCACTATGATTTAGAATACCATCTTAAATCGGTTAAACGAATTATCAAATCATCATAGTCATCATATGGCCTCAAGAACATCAAGAACTCTATGATTCCATAATCATAATCAACATATTCAAAGCATATCATCATCTTCCTTCAACATAAACCTCATATATCCTCAAGAATTGCAATAACAACATCATAATCATCTTCATACGAATCATTCATCAACTATAACATCAAAATTCCGAAATGAAAAGGAGAAATATCCAACATACCTCATAGAATATGGATAACACAAGAAATCACTTCAAGAATCAACAATAGTTCCATAACCAATCTCTAATTCCATGATTCCAAGCTCACAATCATGTTAGAAGTGTTTAGAACACTCTTAGAAGTGAAGAGGGATGAGTTTTGGAGAGAAATACCTCAAAGGATCGTGAGAGAAATGAAAGGCAACACTTCAATATATAAACTGCACTCTCATTACCTACGGAAGTGTCCTTAACGTACGTAACAACCTTAATGTATGTAATCCGGAATCCATAGCGTACGTAATAAACTCACTGTCTCATTCCGTGAAGTCCATTACATACGTAACCCATACCATATAACGTACGTAATATACCAGTCGACTTGCTACAGTACAATGGTCGTGTTACGTACGTAACACGTCCTGTATAACGTACGTAACACGTATGTTGACTCACCTGTCAACATCCTCCGCCGAAAGTTGCCGACACAGGGTCCCACCTGCCGACCAGGACTCGGTCCTGTCCGATGCCTTCGTTACGTACGTAATACCTTAGCCTTAACGTACGTAACCATGCCAATCTTACGTACGTAAGCTCACCTTGTTAACATACGTAACAATTCCATACTTAGCCAATTTCAGCAATTCATGTCCAATGTCACGACATACCAAATACGAACATACGGCAAAATCAATACATATACTCAATTCAATAACATTACCAAACGTTCACAACGTTCTCAAGCACAAATATCCATCAACGATATCCAACATATAAATGAAAAATATATCCGAAAAATCGGGGTATTACAGAATCAATATTCAAAGATCTTAAAATCTGATATAAAGTCAGTCAACACATGTTTAGGGGACAAAATATCAAAGACCAAGATTTTAAGGTGTGAAAACAAGGACAATAAATCACCATAAATACGATGTTATCTGTTTTGTCATTTCTGAGCTCAAATGGGTTCGAATTTGGTCCTATGGTCTTAACAATATTTGTAGCTCTCTTTCTTAGATTTCCATAGACACCTGAGTCACATGAATCGGATATCAGACGAGTAAGTTATGGCCAAAATATGAGACTGCTGTGTGTGAGTCTTACGCGCGGGAATTTGCATCATTGTTTATTTGTTCGTGTTTTCCGATTGTCTTCGACTTTAATATTATACGTGTAACACCCCAAAAAGCGGCTATTACAGTGCCATGAATCCCACACTAGGACCCACCAGGCGATATTCAAAACAGATTAAACAAATATTATTTGTGATACCGAACCACAATGAATAGTCATTACTCCGATTAGGAGTTTATTAAAACATGGCCAACGGCCTTACAATACACAGGATCCAAAATCAAGTATAAACTATATGGAGATGGAAAATACTTCAAACGTCAAATACAACCAAATAGCAATTTAAATGAAACAGGAAATAACATAACACGGTTTAACATAACCGGACAACAAGAGATGTGGGGGCCCCCGAACTAGTATCCCTCGAACCCTTCGCCGTCGACATGCTCTTCCCGTGCCTTGCCTTTGCCTCGACCTAAAATACAATACAAGTATTTCACCCAACACAGGGTCAGATATACATGATAATCAATTCTTCTGACATTATACAATTCACATATATAGATTTCAAAGAAATCATTCCGACTATCAATCATACCGCTCAGGCGTATGAAACGATCAGTCACAAGCATCCAATACTATGGACGATTAACAGTATGGCTCAAGATGGACATCACAGTACGCCCGATCCGGAAATGTGTCCGTGTACATGTCCGCCCCGTATACGAAATCCAGAAATATACGTGGGACAATGTACCTAATTAGCCTCACGAAACTACGTCCCGTGTGCACAGTACAATGAGGAATAATATCCACGCATGAATATATATGTGCCTGGCTAAAAATCCTACACAATGACCAATCGGAACGCAGATATGATTCCGGATATGTCACGATACAACATGACAACGAATTCAACAAAACACATATCCGATTAAGGATCAAGAAAACTCACCGAAGTGAAAATAAGGCCAACGAGATCAATGATTCAAAACGACGTACTTGGGAATGCAACCCCATGAAGAAAACGGAATAACGTCAAGGACAATGTCAAATCATGACAAACATTTCATGAACAATTCATACATATGAAAAATATAACCATCATAAGAATCTAATCATCATTATAACTAAGCAAGATAACTTGCCTCAAATCCGTAAGCGAATAGTCCTTCTCCAAATGATCAAACGGACGGTATCCTCGGTTAAACACTCAATCTAACAAGCAACCTTGAATGAAACGTAATTCATTCAATAACATACTCACATAATATTAATATCGATTCGTAGGAAACGACGCCCTCAACCTACTCGAATAATTTATTCCACCCTGATGAATACCTTAACGATTAATGAAAGGTTTCAAAACAACTAATTCATCTTCCAAAATCGGATTACCATACCAAAAGTGTCCTGTAATTCTCTTGTTATTCCATGAACAAAAACATCTTCAATTTGCCAATAAAATTGGTTTAAATCAAATTCTCATGTTCTACAACATCTCTTATTATAAAAGGATAGTCATAATGAATTTGATACTCAATCTACCATGATAGTATCATTCATAAACAGCATCATCTACTCAAGAACACTATCTATTTAGCATGATGATGAACCACATTCTAAGTTATCAACACAATAGATTAATGAAAAGTTATTGTTGTAAGATCCTTATCATTCTTCAAAGACTTGTGAAACTGAACAAATATGCTTTGTTAAAGCTTCTAAGATTTCTGAACTAGATCATCTAATCTTATCTTTAACATTATCAAGTTCTTCTCAAGGTAAATAAATACCTAAAATGGTGTTTAAACACTTTATGATATCAAGTTCTTGACTAAATCCAGTTATGATGAAGCTAACCGATCCAACAATGTCCTACTGAGTTAAATTCGTCCAGAAGGTGAGTAATGACAACTACAAACATGGTTACCATTACTACAATATCAAGAACTCCTCTAATCTAAACCCTCATTTATCATATTCATCAAGAAGTGTTTAAAGAGTTTAATTATAACTATGTTTTACTTGCTTAATCTAACTCTAGGTGAAGTATAATTCGTCATTAACATCAACATAAGAAAATAATGCAGAGAAGAAAGCACACCTACCTCCAGAAATGAAGAACAACTTCAATGCTATGAGAGAATATATTCCAAGCTCAAAAACAACTCCAAATCTCTAAGGAAATGAGCTCCACTCCAAGATTCAAGGCTTAGAAACAAGTTTGTGAAGGTTGATATCGTTTTGGTAGTGCAGAGGTATGATATGTGATGAGAGAAATTCGGTTTGGGGTTGTGAAGAAATGAAAAACAGGCTGGTCCTATAAATAGACTGTGCAGACTTAGCGCACGCTATCGGAGCGATTTAGCGTACGCTAATGCACTTACGTACGCTATCCGGTCGATATTACGTACGTAAGCGGCTTACAGTGGCTACTGTCTTGAATTATCGCAGGCCGTTAGCCCACGCTAACGAGAAATGGGTTACGCACGCTAATAAAAGTAGATTCTCACCGACACGACAGCTCAGACCTTGATCACATGCATGCTAACGGCTAAGGAGTTCACGTGCTGAAGTCAACTGATGCCAGATTCCCTCTTAGCGTACGCAACAGAGGAAACCTTACGCACGCTAAGTCACATGATTAGCGTACGTTAATCGTACTGTGTAGCGTACGCTACATTAACAGAAAAATTCGAAAATGCAACACTCTAATTAACATCGAATCATCACATATGAAATGAAATAACAGCGATATGATATTCAAATCTATAATACCACGACATAATACTAAATGCAACGATTCATGATAATCAGATTATCCGAATAATACAATGACAGGTAAAAAAAATGAGAAGTTACAGTCGGATATTACATACTCCCCCCCTTAAAAAGAGTTTCGTCCTCGAAACTAAGGGGTAAATAACTCAGGGTATCTCGCTCGCATACTATCCTCGGTCTCCCACGTAGCCTCCTCGACTCCGTGTCGTGACCACTGAACTTTCAGTAAGGGAATCGTCTTGTTCTGCAACTGCTTGATCCTCTTATCGAGTATGACGCTCCTCGTACGAATGATCCTCTGCTAATTCAATATCTTCGAATTGAAGTACATGGCTCGGATCAGCAACATATTTCCTCAACTGGGAGACATGAAACACATTGTGAATCTTACTCAAGGTCGGTGGCAAGGCTAGTCGATAGGCCAGATCACCTACACGCTCCAGAACCTCAAACGGCCCAATGTACCTTGGGCTCAGCTTGCCCCTCTTCCCGAAACGAAAAACACCTCGAGTAGGAGACACCTTCATTAACACATGGTCACCAACCTCGAACTCAAGCGGTCGTCGACGGTGGTCAGCATAAGACACGCCGACTTTGAGCCGTTAACAACCGACTCTTAATCAAAGTGATCTTCTCACGGGCGGCTAACAACATATCGGGTTCCGTACCCGGAGATTGACGATTCGTTCCAACACAAAGGGACCTACGGCGGCGGCCATACAATGCCTCATACGGTGCCATCTGAATCGAAGCGTGCCAACTATTATTATAAGTGAATTCCACCAAAGGCAGCTGGGCTTCCCAATCGTTCTTCCAATCAAGAGCACATGCTCTCAACATATCCTCTAGAGTCTGGATGGTTCTCTCCGACTGACCATCAGTCTGTGGATGAAAAGCCGTACTGAAATTCAACTGCGTGTCCATCGCACGATGAACTGCCTTCCAGAAGTGTGACACAAATCGCCCGTCACGGTCTGATACAATGCTCTTGGGGGTACCGTGTAGTCTCACAATTTCCTTGATAAACAGCTGGGCCAATCTCTTGGGGCCCCACGTGTCCTTAATCTCCAAGAAGTGGGCTGATTTGGTCAGACGGTCCACAATCACCCAAATCGTATTCATTCCTCGACGACTCGTCGGCAAGCTAGTGATAAAATCCATAGATATGTCCTCCCATTTCCACTCAGGAATCAGGAGCGGTTTCAGCATTCCTGCGGGTCGCTGGTGCTCAATCTTAACCTGCTAACAGGTCAAACACCTCGAAACGAATTCGGCAACCTCACGTTTCATATTCCCCCACCAATAATTCTGCTTCAAATCCTTATACATCTTGCTAGAGCCCAGGTGAATAGAGTACGGGGTAGCATGGGCTTCTCTCATGATAGAGTTCCTCAACTCTTCGTCAGAGGGTACACAAACTCGATTTCTAAAACGTATCAATCCATCCTCGTGGATCACGAATCCAGGGGCTTTCCCCTGGTTTACTTAATCCCGAACTCGAGATAAGAATGGGTCCGTAACTTGCTTCGATTTGATCATATCATCAAGAGACGAAGAAATCTCAAGGGTGCAAAGTTGTCCCTGAACACGCTGTAACCAAACTTCAATTTCTGACCTCATAAGGTCCAACTGCAACTCTCTCTGTGCTGTCAAACGGCTCAGCATCTACTCCTGCATGGTTTTACGGCTCAATGCGTCGGCAACCACATTAGCTTTACCTGGATGATAAAGGATCTCAATATCATAGTCCTTGATTAATTCTAGCCACCTTCTCTGCCTCATGTTCAACTCCTTCTGAGTAAAAATGTACTTTAGGCTCTTGTGGTCTGTAAAGATCTGGCAGGAAATTCCATAAAGATAGTGACGCCAGATTTTTAAAGCAAACACCACGGCTGCTAACTCCAAGTCATGGGTCGGATAGTTAACTTCATAGGGTCGCAATTGTCTCGATGCATAGGCAATCACTTTCCCTTCCTGCATTAGTACACATCCCAGACCCTGTCTCGACGCGTCACTATACACCACAAATCCTTCCGTTCCTTTTGGTAAGACCAAAACAGGGGCCGAAATCAATCGACTCTTGAGCTCATCAAAACTCTTCTGACATGTTTCTGACCACAAATACTTCTTGTCCTTTCGCATTAAGTTAGTCATTGGTTGCGCAATTTTAGAGAATCCTTCTACGAATCGTTGGTAGTAACCTGCTAGGCCGAGGAAACTACGTACTTCCTTCACGTTCTTCGGTGGTAGCCAATCTCGAATGGCTTCCGTCTTTTGTGGGTCCACTCTCACCCCTTCAGCTGATATCACATGCCCGAGAAAGACAACCTCAGGCATCCGGAATTCACACTTAGAAAATTTCCCATAAAGTTGTTCCCGCCTCAATGTATCGAGAACTTGGTGAAGGTGACGCTGGTGCTCTTCGTGATCGCGAGAGTAAATCAGAATGTCGTCAATGAAAACGACTACAAAGCGATCCAGATAGTTAATAAAAACTCGATTCATCAACTCCATGAATACTGCCGGTGCATTAGTCAGTCCAAATGGCATCACCACGAACTCATAATGCCCATAGCGAGTACGGAATCTTTGTCTTGAAATGTCGAGACTCTCGAATCCTCAATCGATGATAACCGGATCTCAAATCGATCTTAGAAAACACGGCGGCTCACGAAGTTGGTCTAATAAATCATCAATACGAGGCAAGGGATACTTGTTCTTGATGGTTACCTGTTCGACTCACGGTAATCAATACATAGCGTAGAGATCCATCTTTCTTCCATACGAATAACCTTGGTGCTCCCCAAGGGGACGCACTAGGTCGAATATAGCCTTTGTCACCAACTCCTCAAGTGGTTCTTCAATTCTTGCATCTCGGTCGGAGCCATACGATGCAGTGCTTTTGAGAGCGGGACGCACAGTTCTAAATCAATAATAAACTCCACGTCATGATGAGGAGGTAAGCACAGTAACTCGTCTGCGGAAATACATCGGGGTAATCTCGGATTACGGAATGTCGGCCAATTCAATCGGTCGATCATTGCTTTGGTCATGTAGCACCAATAACCAATACACCCTTGATTAAGCGGTTTCACGGTTTTCATAGCGCGATGACTCTCCCGAGCAGTCGGGATTATCACCTCGAAAAATACACTCGAATCCATCATCGAGTAGCGGTAACCATACGCTTGCGGACACCGAGTATTGCATCGTGACGATCCATCCAATCGATACCCAAGATTATATCATCCTTAGGTAGATCGACTACAATCGATTTGACAACCACTCACGGTCGCTCAAACGAATCGGGCGATCTGGACTTCACGATTTCCAATAATTCTTCTACCATCAGGTAGACCAATCACGTAGCGCTCACAATTGATAACATGGTCTAGAGGCAAACGACTTAAACAAGAAGAAGATATAAAGGAGTGTGAAGCACCGGTATCAAAAAGAACACATACAGACTGGGAGTGGATCTCGAGTATACCTGAAATCATGCTGGCCTCGGGATCATCAGCTTTCTTCATCTCGTAAATCCTGGGTTTCGCGATCGGCACAGTGTACCACTTTGATTCCCACGGCCCATTCCCCTATTCGCCCCGGTGGTCTGATAGGAAGCGGACGGAGGCGTCCGTTTCTAGACAGAAGATTGAACTGGAGCATGAGACGCTACTGGATCATGTCCGGGCCCACTCCTGCAAAAACGAGCACGGTGACCATTCTTCCCACAAGTATGGCATGTGATGGCAGGCTTTGGGCAATTGAAGTTGATATGCCCCTGGCCCCCACAGTTGTGGCACACCACGGAAGAGGGAACCACTCGAGAGTGCAATCCGGCGGGCTTTGATGCCATGGGTGGTCGATCAGAAGGGTTTGGCAATGGTAGGGCTTCTGAATGTCCCCGATTACTCTCGATCAGTTACGGTTCTTGGACCTTTTGTTGTTGGACTGGGGTTATTTCTTGGAAATCTCCTTCGCGGTGAGTTCGTACTCCAGAGCCTTCTCGATGAACTCTGGTAAGGTAGTACAGTGGTGATTCAACAGCTGCATTCTCATT
This sequence comes from Orobanche coerulescens, assembly GCA_033398695.1. Classification (NCBI taxonomy): domain Eukaryota; kingdom Viridiplantae; phylum Streptophyta; class Magnoliopsida; order Lamiales; family Orobanchaceae; genus Orobanche; species Orobanche coerulescens. Next base: position 192,103 of record JAWKAU010000058.1, on the reverse strand, counting down.
CGGGGTTTAAGCCTCTTGAGAAAGTATTTGATCTTGTCGGCCTCTGTTCGGATAATTGTCGTGGCAAAAGGAAGGAGTGCCTGGAATTTCTCAAAGAATGATAATACATCATCGTCTTGAGACGGGTCGGGGTTCAATAGTTAGACGGTTTGGCCTCGTGGAGTGGCCACAGGTAGTAACGGTCTAGCATGAGGTTTTTAAATTCCTCCCAAGTGTAAACACCATCAGCTGGCCTTACTGAAAGCCACCAGGTGTGAGCGCCTTTGCCAAGGTAATACGCGGCTACTGAAACGCGATTCTCTTCCGGGCAATCCACCATCTGGAAAAGTTTCTCAAAATGCTCGATCCAATACACAATGTCAGCAGGCTCAGAGGAGCCTTCAAAAGTCGGTGGTCGCTGGCGAGAGATGTCGCTGATAATTCGACTCACGGGTCCGCCAATCACAGGAGGAGGATGAGCCCCCTGCTGGCGGCGATGGCGGCCCTCTGCATAGCTTCCATTAGTTGACCCATCTGGGTCATCTGTGTCATCATGCCCTGCATTACGACGTAAGGATCGACACGCGCATCCCCGCGCCCACTGTGGTGCGATTGTTCCCTAGAAGGTGAACCACTGTCTGCGGAACTCTGATCCGCATTCGCGCGTCTGTTGGCTCGAGGTATCAGGATTCGGCCCCTTCCGCGGCCTCGTCCCCCTCTGCCACGACCCCTCAGATTTCTTTCCATACTGAAAGAATCAATCATAATGATAACCATAAGTACAGTTCAATATACTAAAATTCATGCTAAGTTAATATCAACAAGGAATCACATATTCAAGGAAAACGGTTATCGATACCACAAATGTCGCACCGAATATCATATCAGTGTCAAGTCGAACAATTTCAATTGTATAATAAATTCAGCATTTACCTCGGATTATCAATCAGATAAATCCTGTCACAATTCCTCGAAATAACATGATCAACAAGGAGACTCATACTGATATCAATATCATGCCAGTAATTAAATCATGGCTCATAAAGTACATACCGTATTTGGCTCGTAGGGTAAGGCGCTTGCACAGGTCACACGTGACACGAAGGTCTCTTGATACTAGTTCATTTCTCAACGACTCATAAAAAATAACGCTCCGATACCATCTTCTGTAACACCCCAAAAAGCGGCTATTACAGTGCCGTGAATCCCACACTAGGACCCACCAGGCGATATTCAAAACAGATTAAACAAATATTATTTGTGATATCGAACCACAATGAATAGTCATTACTCTGATTAGGAGTTTATTAAAACATGGCCAACGGCCTTACAATACACAGGATCCAAAATCAAGTATAAACCATATGGAGATGGAAAATACTTCAAACGTCAAATACAACCAAATAGCAATTTAAATGAAACAGGAAATAACATAACACGGTTTAACATAACCGGACAACAAGAGATGTGGGGGCCCCCGAACTAGTATCCCTCGAACCCTTCGCCGTCGACATGCTCTTCCCGTGCCTTGCCTTTGCCTCGACCTAAAATACAATACAAGTATTTCGCCCAACACAGGGTCAGATATACATGATAATCAATTCTTCTGACATTATACAATTCACATATATAGATTTCAAAGAAATCATTCCGACTATCAATCATACCCCTCAGGCGTATGAAACGATCAGTCACAAGCATCCAATACTATGGACGATTAACAGTATGGCTCAAGATGGACATCACAGTACGCCCGATCCGGAAATGTGTCCGTGTACATGTCCGCCCCGTATACGGAATCCAGAAATATACGTGGGACAATGTACCTAATTAGCCTCACGAAACTACGTCTCGTGTGCACAGTACAATGAGGAATAATATCCACGCATGACTATATATGTGCCTGGCTAAAAATCCTACACAATGACCAATCGGAACGCAGATATGATTCCGGATATGTCACGATACAACATGACAACAAATTCAACAAAACACATATCCGATTAAGGATCAAGAAAACTCACCGAAGTGAAAATAAGGCCAACGAGATCAATGATTCAAAACGACGTACTTGGGAATGCAACCCCATGAAGAAAACGGAATAACGTCAAAGACAATGTCAAATCATGACAAACATTTCATGAACAATTCATACATATGAAAAATATAACCATCAGAAGAATCTAATCATCATTATAACCAAGCAAGATAACTTGCCTCAAATCCGTAAGCGAAAGATAGTCCTTCTCCAAATGATCAAACGGACGGTATCCTCGGTTAAACACTCAATCGAACAAGCAACCTTGAATGAAACGTAATTCATTCAATAACATACTCACATAATATTAATATCGATTCGTAGGAAACGACGCCCACAACCTACTCGAATAATTTATTCCACCCTGATGAATACCTTAACGATTAATGAAAGGTTTCAAAACAACTAATTCATCTTCCAAAATCGGATTACCATACCAAAAGTGTCCTGTAATTCTCTTGTTATTCCATGAACAAAAACATCTTCAATTTGCCAATAAAATTGGTTTAAATCAAATTCTCATGTTCTACAACATCTCTTATTATAAAAGGATAGTCATAATGAATTTGATACTCAATCTACCATGATAGTATCATTCATAAACAGCATCATCTACTCAAGAACACTATCTATTTAGCATGATGATGAACCACATTCTAAGTTATCAACACAATAGATTAATGAAAAGTTATTGTTGTAAGATCCTTATCATTCTTCAAAGACTTGTGGCCCGAACAAATATGCTTTGTTAAAGCTTCTAAGATTTCGAACTAGATCATCTAATCTTATCTTTAACATTATCAAGTTCTTCTCAAGGTAAATAAATACCTAAAATGGTGTTTAAACACTTTATGATATCAAGTTCTTGACTAAATCCGGTTATGATGAAGCTAACCGATCCAACAATGTCCTCGAGTTAAATTCGTCCGAAGGTGAGTAATGACAACTACAAACATGGTTACCATTACTACAATATCAAGAACTCCTCTAATCTAAACCCTCATTTATCATATTCATCAAGAAGTGTTTAAAGAGTTTAATTATAACTATGTTTTACTTGCTTAATCTAACTCTAGGTGAAGTATAATTCGTCATTAACATCAACATAAGAAAATAATGCAGAGAAGAAAGCACACCTACCTCCAGAAATGAAGAACAACTTCAATGCTATGAGAGAATATATTCCAAGCTCAAAAACAACTCCAAATCTCTAAGGAAATGAGCTCCACTCCAAGATTCAAGGCTTAGAAACAAGTTTGTGAAGGTTGATATCGTTTTGGTAGTGCAGAGGTATGATATGTGATGAGAGAAATTCGGTTTGGGGTTGTGAAGAAATGAAAAACAGGCTGGTCCTATAAATAGACTGTGCAGACTTAGCGCACGCTATCGGAACAGTTTAGCGTACGCTAATGCACTTACGTACGCTATCCGGTCGATATTACGTACGTAAGCGGCTTACAGTGGCTACTGTCTTGAATTATCGCAGGCCGTTAGCGCACGCTAACGAGAAATGGGTTACGCACGCTAATAAAAGTAGATTCTCACCGACACGACAGCTCAGACCTTGATCACATGCATGCTAACGGCTAAGGAGTTCACGTGCTGAAGTCAACTGATGCCAGATTCCCTCTTAGCGTACGCAACAGAGGAAACCTTACGCACGCTAAGTCACATGATTAGCGTACGTTAATCGTACTGTGTAGCGTACGCTACATTAACAGAAAAATTCGAAAATGCAACACTCTAATTAACATCGAATCATCACATATGAAATGAAATAACAGCGATATGATATTCAAATCTATAATACCACGACATAATACTAAATGCAACGATTCATGATAATCAGATTATCCGAATAATACAATGACAGGTAAAAAAAATGAGAAGTTACAGTCGGATATTACAATACGACTCGATTATATACAACTCAAAATATAAAAATACAACTCAAGAAATACAATTCAAATTAAAATACACCAAGGTAAAATAAACGAAAAACTTATTGTTCGACAACTTCAACACTCCTCACGAATTTGTTGTCTTTGATAACATAGTTATTTTTAAACATATCAATGACGAGTGTCGATAAATTATTTTTGAACTTCTTTGATCGAGACCTCGTTATTGGTCCAATCGGCATGCTCAAGTCCTCATCCGGGTTCTTCATAATATCTCGATTCACATCATTCCCCCGTTCCTCAAAAGGATTCGTCCTCGAATCTGAAATTTCAAAAGGACTTAAGTCAGTGACATTGAAAGTAGTGGAAACATTATACTCACCTGGTAGATCTACTTTATAGGCGTTGTCGTTAATCCGCTCTAAGATCTGGAACGGTCCGTCTCCCTTTGGCATTAGCTTCGATTTTCTTTGAATGGGAAATCGTTCTTTCCTCAAATGAACCCAAACTCAATCACCTGGTTCAAAGAGTACTTGTTTGCGTCCCTTGTTCTTCATTCTTGCATTGTGTTCGTTGCGCTTCTCAATTTGTTCACGAACTTTAGCATGTAATTGCTTCACCATCTCCGCCTTTTTCTTGCCATCAAGGTTACTCCTGTAATCTATTGGAATAGGCAACAAGTCTAAAGAAGTTATTGGATTAAAACCATACACAATTTCAAATGGCGAAAATGTCATAGTAGAATGTATGGTTCGATTAGGCAAACTCGATAAATGGTAAAGATGTTTCCCAATTTTTCAAATTTTTGTTAACAATAGTTCGCAACAATTGACCAAGCGTTCGGTTAACAACCTCGGTTTGACCATCAGTTTGGGGATGACATGTTGTAGAATAAAGCAATTTCGTCCACAATTTTGCCCATAAGACTCTCCAAAAATGACTCAAAAATTTGGTATCTCTATCGGATACGATGCTTTTGGGCATACCATGCAAACGAACAATTTCTTTGAAAAATAGATTAGCAATATGTGTGGCGTCGTCCGTTTTATGACATGCAATGAAGTGTGCCATTTTGCTAAATCTATCAACTACAACAAAAATGGAGTCACAACCGGATTTCGCCCTGGGTAATCCTAATACAAAGTCCATAGAAAGATCGACTCAAGGTTTGGAAGGTACCGGAAGTGGCATATACAAACCATGCGGTAACACTCATGATTTTGCTTTCCTACAAACAATGCATGAATTTACAACTTTAAAAACATCATGTTTCATTTTTGGCCAATAGAAATGTTCATGCAATATTTCGTAAGTTTTAGCAATCCCAAAATGTCCCATTAGACCTCCACTATGTGCTTCTTTTACCAATAATTCCCGTGTTGAACAAAAAGGAATGCAAAGTTTATTTTCACGGAATAAGAATCCATTATCCCGATAAAATTTTTCTACTCCTTTTTTCTCGCAAGCGACATAAATATCATGGAAATATTTATCCCCCTCATATGTTTCTTTCAATAAATCAAATCCTAAAAGTTTACAAGAAAGTGTATTGAGTAATACATACCTTCTTGATAAAGCGTCGTCGACAATGTTTTCCTTACCTTGTATGTATTTGATGATGTAAGGAAAGGATTCAATTTCTTCTAACCACTTGGCATGTCTCTTGCTCAATTTACCATGTCCTTTGATATGCTTTAAGGATTCATGATCAGTATGAATCACGAACTCCTTAGGCCATAGGTAGTTTTGCCATGTACGTAGGGCTCGAACCAAAGCATATAATTCCTTATCATAGGTCGGGTAATTCAATATAGCTCCTCCAAGTTTCTCACTAAAATAGGCTATCGACCTTTTTCCCTGCATTAATACTGCTCCCATTCCTACTCCTGAAGCATTACACTCAATTTCAAAGTGTTAGAAAAATCAGGTAATGCTAAGATAGGTGCGGTGCATAATTTATCTTTCAGAGTGTTAAATGCTTTTTTCTTGGTCATTTCCCCAATTAAACTTAGCATGTTTCTTGACAAGTTCGTTTAATGGGGCTGCAATTGTGCTAAAATCTTTTACGAAGCGTCGGTAAAACCCTACTAGGCCATGAGAACCTCTTACCTCAGACGCATTCGTCAGTCTAGGCCATTCTCGAATAGCCTTAACCTTGTCTTCATCAACTTTTATGCCGTCAGCACTAACGACATATCCAAAAAAAATAACTTCATTCAAGCAAAAAGTACATTTCTTAAGACTAGCATATAATTGTTCCCTTCTCAAGGTAATTAAAGCTAATCTTAAATGTTCAACATGTTCTTCAACATTTTGCTGTAGATGAGTATATCATCAAAGTATACAACAATGAATTTTCCGATATATGCACGTAAAACATGATTCATTAATCTCATAAAAGTACTTGGTGCGTTCGTTAGTCCAAAGGGCATTACCAACCATTCGTATAATCCGTATTTAGTTTTGAAAGCTGTTTTCCATTAATCTCCTTCTTTCATATGAATTTGGTGATATCCTTTCATTAGGTCAATTTTAGTGAAAACACACGAACCATGTAATTCATCTAACATATCATCTAACCTTGGAATAGGGTGTCGATACTTAACCGTGATATTGTTTACCACTCGGCAATCGGTGCACATTCTCCACGTTCCATCTTTCTTTGGCACGACGATCACAGGAACGGCACAAGGACTTAGACTCTCTCGGATATACCCAAGACTTAACAACTCCTCGACTTGTCTTTGGATTTCATTGGTCTCTTCGGGGTTGTGTCGGTATGCCGGTCTATTTTGAATGACCGCTCCGGGCACAAAGTCTATTTGATGTTCAATCCCTCGGATTGGTGGCAACCCTGCAGGTAGTTCTTCAGGAAAAACATCAACAAATTCCTGCAATAAAGATTCAATAGAACTCGGAATTATCCGGTTTCCGGGGTTAGTAGTAGCGCAAACTTATCGAAAAATAATCAAGTACATGGGTGCATTTTCCTTGATATCTTCTTCAAGTTTCTTTGCACTTACAAGCATGCATTTTCTCAAATTTTCTTTTTCTTTCTTTTTTTCATTTTTTTCATTTTTATCATTTTTTTTCATTTTTCTCGCTTTGATAATCGATACCCTAGATGAATTCGTTCCCAGGATGTTTCCAAAATAAACAAAATGGGGCTTTATTTCCAAACCTCTACATGACACGCCGTGTAATATCCGCATTTTTCTTTCCCTTGTATTTTTATTTTCGGTGTATTTCTCGATTGTAGCGACCCTCGTGTATCTTTCAGTGTAACTTTTCCGTCATCTATTGATCTGATTCTCGTAATTGTTGTGCGGAACCACCGTTTCGGGGTTGCCGTGGATTCATTCTATGCTATGATGCGTTGTGAGGTGTTCCGTTTGATGTTTCGTTCGTATTCCGGTGTTGTAGACCGTTTATACTCCGTACCTAGCGCACGCTAATTTTTCTGCATAGCGCACGCTAGAAGTTCCTTTGTAGCGCACGCTACGTTTACTTCTTAGCGCGCGCTAGCGAGTTAGCCCTGGGAGTGGAAGTTCAGCTCCCAACCCTCTGGACTATCGGATTAGCGCACACTACCTTGTCTAGCGCACGCTAATGTCGGGAGACTAGCGCACGTTAAGATTGTTCAGTAGCGCACGCTAGCGTGACTGTCCAGTACTGGACAGTTTAATACTGAACTCGATCAGGTGTTAGTTAGCGCACGCTACGCTTGTATGGTAGCGCATGCTAACGGATCAGGTGGGTTCTGGACAGTTGTCACTGGACTCGACTGATGTCCGGGTAGCGCACGCTATTGGTCGATAGCGCGCGCTACCGAGAGGTTATTAGCGCACGCTAACGGCCAATTATCTGGCTACTGGACTGGGACGCAAATTGTTTGTTCTGTATTTTCATCCCGTTAGCGCACGCTAACCTTGAGGACTAGCGCGCGCTAACACTCCCTGGCTATATAAACCAGGGAGTTGACCGAGATAATCATAAATCCTCATTTCTTCCTCTCTCCGCGGCGAAGGCAATTCCGGGGCGATCTTCTTGGCGATTTCTTCTTCCAATCATCTCATCCAACATCTTTCTTGAGTTCTTGGAGTATTATAACAACATCAACACGAATCTTTCATCCTAATCCACGGTAAATCTCTTAGAACCCTACTTTTGGATAATTTGGGGGTTTTGGGATTTTCTTCCGATTCGTTCCGTTTTGTTGGTGGATTCATGATGAATATGATAAATCTTGTTGATATCATTAGTTTTCCTATGGATTCATGGTATATTTTCATAGCCTTGCGAAATCGAGAGGGTTTGGTTGTGGTCCGCCCTCGTTGTTATTTTTATTCGAATATACATGAATCGTAGGCGGATTTCCGGGTGTATTCCATTTCCATAATCGTTTAGAAGTGGTTGTGATTGTGCTATTCGAATCGTTAGGTTCATTTTCGTCGGTTCCTCGCGGTCGTGCTTGATTCTTCCGTTCCATTCGTGTCGTCGTCTATTTTATCGAGGCAAGTATCCTTATGAACTTACGATCTTGACATAGTAGTTTTGTATGAGAAATTGTGTGTGTGTGTATGCTCACTACGGGTTAGATCCGACGGGGTCTCGGTAGGGCTCCACGAAGCTGTGGAACCGCGAGCTTGCTTTTAACCACTGTGGGTTAGATCCGACGGGGTCTCGGCAGGGATCCACGAAGCTGTGGGTCCGCGGTTAATTGTGGTGCATTTTACAAATGTGGTTTTGATTATTGGCATTTCCGGAAATGAGTGTTTTGAAACTATGATTTCTTGATTGCATGCATTACTATATGTGTAAGATGTAAATCGTTCATATGGTTACTTGTACTAGCGTAATTGCTAACCCCTCTGGGGACCCGTTTTGGGGAAATTCGTTTTATGAATTTCAGGTCAGGTTCATCGAGACGAGCGGGCGCTGGACCAGTATACGGATGATGGACGTGCGTGATGATTGTGCACGAGTGACGTCTTAATGTCTTTTATCTTTTCATCTTTTGTGGTCTTTGAACTAATAGTAGTACTCGAGTACTTAAGAGTCCTTGTTCGTCCGGATTGTATTGTTGCCTATTATGTTTGTGTTGATTGATGATGTTATGTTTGACCGGTTGAACCGGGTGGATTATTCTGTTTTGCATCTTTATGACGTGGTGTTATTTTATTGTCTCTGTGCGTCGTTGTGTATGATGCTGTTCAGCCTGGTGGGTCCCATATAGGGATCCACGACGCTGTAATATACCTCGAATATCTTGAGGGTGTTACAGAAAATGGTATCGGAGCACTAGGTTTATGGATACCTAGGCTTGTCGGTTTATTGGGTCTTGTGGTGTTTTGTTTTGCACATCATCGTCACGCTGCCATGATTCCGGTACTACCAGTGTCCGTAAGTTTTCCTTCCTCTGTTCATTATTTCCTTGTATCGTACCTTTGATTCTCGACTTGTGATTGTTCTTTTCTCGTACTTACCCTCGTATGGATTTTGCTACTTATTTAACTCCAGTATGGATGCTGGAAGAGGTCGTGGTCGCGGTCGTGGTCGTGGACGCGTCCGGGGACGTGGGGCAGCCGGTGGGGCGGCCACGTCGCAGTCTTCGGGAGCCGGCAGTACCGGCGACCGCCACAGTCATGCTTCTTCTCAGGAGCGTGCCGATCTTGGTATTGCGGCCGTTATGCAGCAAATGGTGAACCAAATGGCGGCGATAGCTCAGGCGGTTCAGAACCCGGATCAGGCCCACGCTAATCGGGGCGGAGCGGATCGTTGGCTCCAAGATGTTATCAAGATGCATCCTCCTCATTTCTCGGGAGCTTCAGACCCGATTGGCTGGGAAGGGTGGATCAAGGATATGTCTAAGGTCTTCGTTGCCACTAACTGTCCTGAGGAACGTAGAGTCCCTATTGCCCAATACTTTCTCACAGGGGACGCTACGGACTGGTGGGAGGCCGTTGGGCCCAAAGATCATACTGCTTCGTGGGCTGAGTTTCAAGAATTGATGGAGACTGAATATTGCCCGTGGCCGGTCAGACAGGCTCGGGTACATGCTTTTTATGATGCTCAACCGCGGGATATCCCCGTATCTCAAGCCATTGCTGATTTTAACAAGGAGTTGGGTTATGTGAAGACCCAAGTTGTCGAGGAGAGCGACAAAATTTTCCATTTCTCCAGACGGATGAAGTTGCTGATTCGGGACTATATGTTAGGGCTCGTATGCACTACCTTGAAAGATTACCAGAGCAGGGCCCTTGCTTACGATATGTCTGTGACGGCGAGTGAGGCGGCCCGCGAGAGTAAGAAGCAGAAGTCCGCCGGGAATTTTTCGGGCCACAAAGGTGGGGGTCAGCAGAAATTTCAGTCTGCTAACTTTTCCGCTGGTGGTGGCCCAGCTCGATCTACTGGGTTTCCCCGTAGGGCTGCCAGTGCCCCTTCTCGAGAGGTGAAGTGCTTTAACTGTGGCCAGCAGGGCCACATCAGTCGTATTTGTCCGAACCCTTTGCTGACGTGTAATCAGTGTGGCCAGCCGGGTCACAAGGCGACTTTCTGTGCTGAGAGGGAGAAAATCCTTGGTGCCCGGGCTTCCATTCCAGCGCCTAGGGAACCAAGTGTGAATCAGGGATCGTTTGCTCCTCAATCTCCGCCGAGTGCTAGTCGGGGGAGAGGTCGGGGTCAGCCCTCTAAGGGGGGAGCTTCCAGTGTCGGCTCAGCCCACCCGCGTGTCTATGAGATGCGGAGAGCCGATGACCCAGTGGCTACCGTGGCGACAGGTACCGTTTATATTCTTTCTCATCCTGTCAGTGTGCTTTTCGATTCCGGTGCTACGCATTCGTTCATATCTTTGGATTGTGTGCGCCGTTTGAGTCTCGACTGTTTGATGCCTTGTGAACCCTTCATCGTTAAGCTTCCTAGCGGTGATAGGATCGTTGGTGATCAGGAGGTTCGAGACTGTTCTGTACTTATTTGTGAGAGGACTTGGCCCTCTAATCTTATTGTTGTGGATATTGAGGGTGAGGATTTGATTCTCGGGGATGATTGGCTCGAGCGGCATGGCGCAATCATGAACTACCGCACGAGGATCATCACTATGTTAGCCGAGGACGGCACCGAGCACTCTTTCGCGGGGCGAAAGAGGGGAAACCAGAAATTCGTTATTAATGCCTTGAAGGCGATGAGTCTCCTGCGAAAAGGGTGTACTGGTTATTGGTGCTATGCCTTGAAGGCGGAGGATGGTGGAGTCGAGCTTTCGTCGATTCCAGTCGTTAATGAGTTTCCTGATGTATTTCCTGACGAGTTACCGGGATTTCCACCGGATCGTGAGGTTGAGTTTGCTATAGAGTTAGAGCCGGGCGCGGCTCCGATTTCGAAGGCGCCGTACCGCATGGCACCTTCAGAGATGGCAGAGTTGAAGAAGCAGTTGAATGAGCTTCTTGAGTCGGGGTATGTTCGACCGAGTGCCTCGCCTTGGGGTGCACCGGTCCTATTTGTGCGGAAGAAGGATGGCTCACTACGTTTGTGTATCGACTATCGCGAACTAAACAAGGTGACCATCAAGAACAAGTATCCTTTGCCGAGAATTGATGACTTGTTCGACCAGTTGCAGGGAGCTACGGTATTCTCGAAGATTGATTTGAAATCGGGGTACTATCAGCTCCGGGAGAGAGAATCCGATGTGCCGAAAACAGCTTTTCGGACGAGATACGGACATTATGAGTTCGTAGTTATGCCTTTCGGGTTAACGAATGCTCCGGCGGTGTTCATGCAATTGATGAACAAAGTTTTTATCGAGTATTTGGATAAGTGCGTCGTCGTCTTCATAGACGATATTCTTATTTACTCGAGGAATGAGGAAGAACATGCCCATCATTTGCGGGTAGTATTAGACATTTTGAGGACCGAGCAACTCTATGCAAAGTTCTCGAAATGTGAGTTCTGGCTGAAGGAAGTGATGTTTTTAGGTCACGTGATTTCAGCCGAAGGGGTTCGTGTGGATCCGCAGAAGATTGAGGCAGTGTTGGATTGGGCACCGCCCAAGAATGTGAAGGAGCTCCGTAGTTTCTTGGGTTTGGCTGGCTACTATCGTAGATTCGTCGAGGGTTTCTCAAAACTAGCTCGGCCACTTACGCAGTTGCTCCAGAAATCCGAGAAATTCGTCTGGAATGACGAGAGGCAGTCGAGTTTTGAGGAACTGAAGAAGCGTTTGACTTCAGCCCCGGTTTTAGCGTTGCCATGTGGCAACGAGGGTTTTGCCGTTTATAGCGATGCTTGGTCGTGGTCTTGGGTGCGTATTGATGCAAAGACGGCAAGACCATTGCCTATGCGTCGAGACAGCTTGAGGCCGTATGAGCCGAACTACCCTACTCATGATTTGGAGTTAGCGGCTGCGTTTTGCGCTCAAGATTTGGCGTCACTATCTTTTCGGCTCTGCATGTCAGATTTTTACCGATCATAAAAGTCTGAAATACATATTTACTCAGCGGGAGTTGAATATGAGGCAGAGGAGGTGGTTAGAGTTGATTAAGGATTATGACCTCGAGATCCTTTATCATCCGGGCAATGCGAACGTCGTGGCCGATGCCTTGAGTCGGAAACCGGTTGCGTTACGAACGCTTGAGATCCTTACGTCTCAGTCTGAGCTTCGGCGGGCTTTGATCGAGTTAGATGTTGAAGTTTTGTTGCCTGGAGCCATCGGGCAACTTCGTGCTTTAGAGATTTCGTCGTCTTTGATCGATGAAATTAAGCTGAAGCAGTCAGAGGATCCGATGATTACTCAAATCCGAGAGAACGTTCTTAAGGGAAAGTCTCCTGGGTTTGTGATTCACGAGGATGGTATTTTGAGATTCCAGAGTCGGCTTTGTGTGCCGAACGACTCAGAGTTGAGGCAGAGTATTTTACGGGAGGCCCATGCTACACCTTATTCCGTTCATCCTGGTTCGAGTAAGATGTACAAGGACCTGAGAAGAAATTTCTGGTGGAATGATATGAAGGAGGAGGTTGCACAGTTTGTAGCGAGATGTTTGACTTGTCAACAGGTCAAAATCGAGCATCAGCGACCGGCTGGGTTGTTACAGTCACTTCCCGTTCCGGAATGGAAATGGGAAGATATATCGATGGACTTCGTTACGAGTTTGCCGAGATCGAGGTCGGGCATGAATATGGTATGGGTGATTGTTGATCGTCTGACCAAGTCGGCACATTTTCTGGGCATCAAGGACACTTGGGGCCCGGAGAAGTTGGCTCGTGTGTTTATCGCACAGATTGTGAGACTTCACGGTACTCCGAAGTCTATTGTTTCAGATCGCGACGGCCGTTTTGTATCGCACTTCTGGCAGGCAGTGCATAAGGCGTTGGGTACCCGTTTGCAATTGAGTACCTCTTTTCATCCCCAGTCAGATGGACAGTCGGAACGCACTATACAGACATTCGAGGATATATTGCGTGCTTGTGCCCTCGATTGGAGTAGCGATTGGGAGGAACATTTGCCATTGATCGAATTCACGTACAACAACAGTTGGCACGCGTCGATTCGGATGGCACCGTATGAGGCACTTTATGGGCGGCGATGTCGATCACCAATTTGTTGGAATGTGACGTCCGATTTAGTCGGGACCGAGCCGGACGTCGTTTTAGAGACGAGGCGGAAGATAGAAGTAATTCGAGAACGGATGTTGACTGCCCAGAGTCGACAGAAGTCGTATGCGGACGTCCGTCGCCGACCTTTGGAATTCGAGGTGGGAGACCACGTTTTGCTAAAGGTGTCGCCGACGAAGGGAGTTTTTCGTTTCGGGAAGAAAGGGAAATTGAGTCCGAGATTTATTGGACCCTTTGAGATTCTCGAGCGAGTCGGTGAGTTGGCATACCGTTTGGCGTTACCTCCAGCCTTGAGTCATGTTCATAGCGTTTTTCACGTTTCCCAGTTGAGGAAATATGTCCCGGATCCTAGTCACGTCATCGATTATGGTGAGATTGATGTCGCCGAGGATGTTACTTTTGAAGATCGCCCTTTGAAGATTTTGGAGCATCGTGAGAAACGATTGAGGCATAAGACCATACCTTTGGTCAAGGTGCAGTGGTCGAGACACGGTGTCGAGGAGGCAACTTGGGAAACCGAGGATAGTATGCCTGCTAGGTACCCCGAGTTGTTTGTTTCTTAAGTTTCGGGACGAAACTTATCTTTAGAGGGGTAGAATGTAATATCCGCATTTTTCTTTCCCTTGTATTTTTATTTTCGGTGTATTTCTCGATTGTAGCGACCCTCGTGTATCTTTCAGTGTAACTTTTCCGTCATCTATTGATCTGATTCTCGTAATTGTTGTGCGGAACCACCGTTTCGGGGTTGCCGTGGATTCATTCTATGGTATGATGCGTTGTGAGGTGTTCCGTTTGATGTTTCGTTCGTATTCCGGTGTTGTAGACTGTTTATACTCCGTACCTAGCGCACGCTAATTTTTCTGCATAGCGCACGCTAGAAGTTCCTTTGTAGCGCACGCTACGTTTACTTCGTAGCGCGCGCTAGCGAGTTAGCCCTGGGAGTGGCAGTTCAGCTCCCAGCCCTCTGGACTATCGGATTAGCGCACGCTACCTTGTCTAGCGTACGCTAATGTCGGGAGACTAGCGCACGTTAAGATTGTTCAGTAGCGCACGCTAGCGTGACTGTCCAGTACTGGACAGTTTAATACTGAACTCGATCAGGTGTTAGTTAGCGCACGCTACGCTTGTATGGTAGCGCACGCTAACGGATCAGGTGGGTTCTGGACTGTTGTCACTGGACTCGACTGATGTCCGGGTAGCGCACGCTATTGGTCGATAGTGCGCGCTACCGAGAGGTTATTAGCGCACGCTACGTTTCGAGTAGCGCACGCTAACGGCCAATTATCTGGCTACTGGACTGGGACGCAAATTGTTTGTTCTGTATTTTCATCCCGTTAGCGCACGCTAACCTTGAGGACTAGCGCGCGCTAACACTCCCTGGCTATATAAACCAGGGAGTTGACCGAGATAATCATAAATCCTCATTTCTTCCTCTCTCCGCGGCGAAGGCGATTCCGGGGCGATCTTCTTGGCGATTTCTTCTTCCAATCATCTCATCCAACATCTTTCTTGAGTTCTTGGAGTATTATAACAACATCAACACGAATCTTTCATCCTAATCCACGGTAAATCTCTTAGAACCCTACTTTTGGATAATTTGGGGGGTTTTGGGTCTTCCGATTCGTTCCGTTTTGTTGGTGGATTCATGATGAATATGATAAATCTTGTTGATATCATTAGTTTTCCTACGGATTCATGGTATATTTTCACAGCCTTGCGAAATCGAGAGGGTTTGGTTGTGGTCCGCCCTCGTTGTTATTTTTATTCGAATATACATGAATCGTAGGCGGATTTCCGGGTGTATTCCATTTCCATAATCGTTTAGAAGTGGTTGTGATTGTGCTATTCGAATCGTTAGGTTCATTTTCGTCGGTTCCTCGCGGTCGTGCTTGATTCTTCCGTTCCATTCGTGTCGTCGTCTATTTTATCGAGGCAAGTATCCTTATGAACTTACGATCTTGACATAGTAGTTTTGTATGAGAAATTGTGTGTGTGTGTATGCTCACTACGGGTTAGATCCGACGGGGTCTCGGTAGGGCTCCACGAAGCTGTGGAACCGCGAGCTTGCTTTTAACCACTGTGGGTTAGATCCGACGGGGTCTCGGCAGGGATCCACGAAGCTGTGGGTCCGCGGTTAATTGTGGTGCATTTTACAAATGTGGTTTTGATTATTGGCATTTCCGGAAATGAGTGTTTTGAAACTATGATTTCTTGATTGCATGCATTACTATATGTGTAAGATGTAAATCGTTCATATGGTTACTTGTACTAGCGTAATTGCTAACCCCTCTGGGGACCCATTTTGGGGAAATTCGTTTTATGAATTTCAGGTCAGGTTCATCGAGACGAGCGGGCGCTGGACCAGTATACGGATGATGGCCGTGCGTGATGATTGTGCATGAGTGACGTCTTAATGTCTTTTATCTTTTCATCTTTTGTGGTCTTTGAACTAATAGTAGTACTCGAGTACTTAAGAGTCCTTGTTCGTCCAGATTGTATTGTTGCCTATTATGTTTGTATTGATTGATGATGTTATGTTTGACCGGTTGAACCGGGTGGATTATTCTGTTTTGCATCTTTATGACGTGGTGTTATTTTATCGTCTCTGTGAGTCGTTGTGTATGATGCTGTTCAGCCTGGTGGGTCCCATATAGGGATCCACGGCGCTGTAATATACCTCGAATATCTTGAGGGTGTTACACGCCGTAGCAACTCGGAAGGGGTGGAATATAAATACTAATAAGATTGTACTTGATAAGTATATAAATCACACAAGGTATGTTTTGGAGACACACTCAACAAAACAAGAAAGCACTCACAAAGGTTTGTTAATACAAACACTCTCAAATTTCATAAAATCTTTGGTGTCCTCCTACAATGAAACTTCAAGGCTATTTATAGCCAAAATCTTACACCTAACTCTAGTGTGAACAAGGAAACAACTAAGAAACCTACAAAATAGAAAAATCAACATTCAAAGATCTTAAAACCTGACACAAAATCAGTCAACACATGTTTAGGGGACAAAATATCAAAGACCAAGATTTTAAGGTGTGAAAACAAGGACAACAAATCACCATAAATAAATCTGAGGTTATCTGTTTTGTCATTTCTGAGCTCCAATAGGTTCGAATTTGGTCCTATGGTCATAACAAGATTTTTATCTCTCTTTCTTATCTTTCCATAGACATCTGAATCACCTGAATTGGATTTCATACGAGTAAGTTATGGCCAAAATACGAGACTGCTGCGTGTCAGTCTTACGCGCCGGAATTTGCATCCTTGTTTGTTTGTTCGTCTTTTTCGATTGTCTTCGACTTTAATATTACACGACTCGATTATATATAACTCAAAATATAAAAATACAAATCAAGAAATACAATTCAAATTAAAATACACCAAGATAAAATAAACGAAAAACTTATTGTTCGACAACTTCGACACTACTCACGAATTTGTTGTCTTTGATAACATAGTTATTTTTAAACATATCAATGACGAGTGTCGATAATTTTTTTTGAACTTCTTTGATCGAGACCTCATTATTGGTCCAGTCGGCATGCTCAAGTCCTCATCCGGTTTCTTCATAATATCTCGATTCACATCACAATTCCAACTGTTCCTGTCCATCATGTCGACATACGAGATACGTATACATGACATACTGAATACATATACCCATTCCAATAATATTCTCATACAATACACAATATCCTCAAATGCAATTGTCGATTAACTACGACAATTATACTGATATGACTACCTTAGTCCTTTAATTATTACATCCATACTGTACAGATTCTACACTGTGCAATATAACTCGGATAAAATAACATTAAACAACCACAGTAGAAATTCAGGATATTACATTCTACCCCACTTAATATAAGTTTCATCCTCGGAACTTGCAATCCAGTCAAAATCAATAGCTCAACCATAATCTCTAGAATTATCATGAAAATGATCAATCATCGTCATTAACGAATAACCAAAATAGTATACTTACAAATCTATGAAGTCGATTATCTCCCGTGATTACTAGCAAATGACTCCCCTTCAAAGCCTCAATACGCTTACAATCAAAATTTCACAAACTTCAACAAAATACTTCGTTATAACTCAAGTATGGAATAATCTATCCGTGTCAAATCATGTATGTCCGATCGCACAATCAAATCCCAATCGTGATAAAATCTAATAATACATGATACATATGTAGATCAGCTACCCCCAAACAATGACAACAAGTCCAGAAACATCGACACAAAGTCTGAACGCTCATGCGATCAATAACAATGATCAACCAATACATCAACCGAGAATATCATAAACATGATAAACTCCAATACTACCAATGGAGAATCAACAATAACCGAGCATACCATCACATGGTAAGCTCCACCACGATCAACAAAGAACCACAGGGACAGATATACGAGAGAACAAAATTCTCAAAACGTTATACAAATCACATACAGTGGATCTTAAAGAAACACACCCGACTGTTGAACATACCCCTCGAGCGTATGAACAACCAGTCACAAACCATCGAACATACCCAATCATACTCCAATCAATATGGCTCAAAAGTAAAAAATCACTATAGCAAAATCATGCTACTACCACACCAATAGAGCCCCATAGTACATATGCCACGGTTTCACAAAACCCAAAGTTCCAAAATCATATTCTGTACATGAATCTACAACACACAACATATTCCTCTTATCTAATCAACCAACCGATTATCCCTGGATACTCCAAACTACCATATTGAAGTTCGAATCTCTTTTCATTGTACCATTTGATGTGTTATCCATCTTATGAGTCTTACTTAGAACTTCACCATGATATGCATTATGCACTACGCTTGTACGTATACCAATCATATTTTCAAAACAGCTTTGAAATCATATAATCTTGTCAATAAAATACCCATTTTGAAAGTTCTTTCAAGAATTGTAAAACTCAAAACATGTATGTATTCGTAAGACTACAAAAATCGATTTCTGAAATGTTAAACCGGCTTGCTTATGTCAAGTACTCGATGACAATTCTTTTCGAATACACACGATTAAGTAAAATGAAATTATGCAAATGATTGACTACATCCATACTCCTGTATACCGATTCGCCTGCACAACAATTCTACTGACATTCGATCAGAAAACCACATAATAGAATCCCAAATCTTATTGCGTAGACCTTGTTAAAATCGCTCTTTTCCACCGGCGACTCGCTACATCGACCGTTATTCCATCCAGGATTACCTTAACTATGCGATGATAAAACATATTTTAAAGACACATTTTTATTTTAATAAAAATACTATTTGTCAAATAAATTTTAAGAGAAATACATTTTCACATTAGCGAGCAAAATAGTTTATTCAAAATATATTGTTTTGAAAAGTAGATGTTCAAAAACAGTATCGCGCATCTTAAAATGAACTTGCATGACTACATGTTCCTCTTAACCATTCACAACATTTCTCCCAAAATCACAACTCAATTTCCCAAGTTTACACTACCTATTGATTTTCCATAATCATAATTTTCTCAAGATCGTCGATTCTGTCCCAACTATTATATCTGCTACCTATACAGTAACACATAATATTCTTTTGAATCTCAAAACATATCAACTTATAACTGCAATTATTCTCAAGGTAATTCAAAAATCCAAATACTTACAGATCGTGGAGCCGACGATTCCCTGTGATACTGGCATATGTCTCAACATTAGAAACATACTCAATACATATATTTCTCAAAACATACATTTTTCAAAATCAGTTCAACTCAAAATACAACACATCTCTTTCCAAAGAACCACGTTAATACCATTTAGATAAATTTAAAACAACCAGAGTATCACAATGTTAAACCACATGTAACACACAAGTCCGAGTGAACAACAAAAACCCAGGGCTCTAATACTTGCCAACCGACAACTCAAATGACATGATAAAAACACGACTCATCTCGACCCGACAGCCTAGGTTTCCACAACCTAAGCTCCGATACCATATTCTGTAACACCTCAAGTGATATCCGAGAATATTACAGCACTGTGGGCCCCGCACAACAACCCACATGGCTGAAAGACATTTTTACAAACATTTCAAATATGCCTAAGTGGCGATGACGGTAATATATTTTTAAAAATATTTAAAGACTCTATAAAATCCATTTATCAATACCGTCGTAAAATCTCATTTGAAAGTACCTGGCCAAAATGCCAAAACTCATCAATTTAAAAGTATACGTTAAGTCATCGCTTTCATGTACCGACAAAATAGTTTAGAAAATGATTTTCGGAAATAACCCAAGTTAGTAAAATACTATCAAGACATTTTAAAACACACTCGCAGCGGATATGACGAATAATTAAAAATACTTTTGCAGCGGAAAATAAAACTAGTCAAAGTACTCGATTCACAAACACACGCCATAGCCAGTATCATCCGGGAAGCTCATCTCTTGACAATCGCTACAAGCTCGGTCTCCGAGTACCTAAAAATAAAGCCAACGAAGAAGTCAACCATAATATCCGACAATGATAACGATCACATCACGTCAATAATTACATACCAATGATATTACAAAGCAATAATAATACCAATGTAATCTTACCGTCATAACCTTACCAATTCGTGATAATCCTCATCAAAATAACCTATACCATATTGCATGTCTCATATTCTCGATTCAACGATGAACCCATACACCACATCTATACTGTACCTCAAATAATACTCAAGATTCTCAAAACATCATCATAACTCATCAATACGGAAATATACCAACACTGACCAATTCAATCCATCGGATAACATCATCCAATCTTAACAGGTTAATCGATTGTCCATCAAACGATAAGTACCAAGAAAGAAATACAGAACATATCTCAAGATACGCAATGCCACGACGAATCACGTCAGTCTAATCCGAGATAAGATCAAAACATCATACGGACATGGTCCCAACACAAGACCTACAAATGCATACTCGTATGGCAACGTCAATATGCTCAACAAGACAACAACAAGCCTCTCCTATGAGAAAACTGTTAATGCATGACACAACATGTCAACCTCAACATACTCATGGTAATCCAACGATCCAACGCAAACATCATAGATTCCCAAGATGATCCCATCGGACCAACACTTGGTGGAAAACCCATCCAACGATCCAGCACAAACATCATAGATTCCCAAGATGATCCCGTCGGACCAACACTTGGTGGACAAACAACTACGATGAATGAATAAATGACAACAACAATACACAAATGCATGACAACGACTTATACATAAATGCATCACGACATGATCGGAACAGAACCAGAGTTGATCGTGCAGACTCGAGAGAAGATAGCCTTGATCCGTGAAAGGTTGTTGACCGCCCAGAGTCGCCAGAAATCCTATGCGGACGTATGCCGTCGCCCATTGGAGTTCAATACTGGAGACCATGTACTTTTGAAGGTTTCTCCTACTTGGGGAATCTTTCGTTTTGGAAGGAAAGGAAATCTGAGTCCGAGATATATCGGACCATTTGAGATCCTCGAGAGAGTTGGGGAGTTGACATACAGATTAGCATTGCCGCCGTCATTGTGCCATGTTCATAACGTGTTCCACGTATCCCAGTTACGGAGGTATATACCAGATCCCAGTCATATCATTGATTTCGGCGAGATCGAAGTCGAGAAGGATGGGACGTTTGAAGAAAGACCAGTCAAAATACTCGAGAGTCGAGTTAAGCAACTGAGGAACAAACCAATCGTTTTGGTCAAAGTTCAGTGGTCACGTCATGGAATGGAAGAAGCCACCTGGGAAACGGAAGCTGATATGAAGTCTAGATATCCCGAGTTATTTTCGTCTTGAGTTTCGGGACGAAACTCCTTTTTAGTAGGAGAGTATGTAATATCCGGATTTATTACGGTGTATTTCATCTGTATTCAAACCCGGTATTATTCGGATTGGTGATTTTGATTATTGGAGTATGATATTTCGTGCATTGATATCATTGTACATAAGTATAGAAACTTACAAAATTGCTCAAGCAACCTCGTGATAGCGCACGCTAAGAATGTATCTTAACGCGCGCTATCGGGCCATTATTAGCGCACGCTATGAAGATAGGAGTTGCGTGCACTAAGAACTCAATTATTGAGCGGGACGGCTAGCACATGCGCCAGCCGGGACATGGGTCCGGATAAGATTCCCGCGGACGCACCCGGACAATTCTGAAGTCAACCATTATTAGCGCACGCTAAGGAATGCTTAGTAGCGTGCGCTAACTTGCTAATAATGCAGAATATTATAAATGGGACGACAACCGTTTTGGCTTTCATTTCTTTCGCCCATTCTTCATCCTTGAGAGTTCAGAGAGCTGTAATAATACTCCTATACACTTTGAACACATCTTGTTGGTGTTTGTATATTGGTTATCACTTGGGAATGTTCATGGAAGTGGAATAGCACCTTGGAGTGGCATACAATCAACCGGAGTTGGATTCTACCTTACGGTTCAGTGATTTTCATCATATTAAGGTATGTTCAATCTATCTCAGGACTTAGAGTTGGATTCTAACTATTCGGATGATCATGTTAACAAGATATGGATTTTCATAGATAAATTATCCAAGTATATCATGTTTGGAATAGTGAGATGAATATGCCTTAAGTACCTTGATTATAATCATCATGATTCGAATCTTATTACACTGAATATGTGAAGAGAAGCTTCTATCATTGGTAATTCGAATCTAGTAGATGACTTCATAATAATCATGGACTTGACTTTAACAATCATTATTGTTGGATAAATCTAAAGGATTGATCATGGAAAGATTTATCTAGTATAGATGGAACGTTTAAACAACTTCAGCATGATAATATTGATTGATATAAGGTGTTGATATCAACCGTTAAGCTTTTCGAATTGTCGTATGAAGATTTGAAGTTGAAATGGAATATGGTTTTATATTGGTATGCATATCCTTGAATCCGAAGTTGTCTTTATCTGTAAAATCATTCATAAGGGTATGAACATGGTATTCATGGAAGTAACATGAATTATCACGCAAGATTTCATTGTTTCAATCATGGCAAGAATAGCCATCGCCGAAAGAAACTGCCATGCAGAGATAGCGCACGCTATGCTATGGAGTTTAACGTGCGCTATCGAGCACGAGTTAGCGTGCGCTACGTTTGGTATGTAACATACGCTAGACCATCAGACGAGTCAGTTGGCTGGTCAGTGAAGTACTGACCATGCACAGTTAGCGTACGCTAGTCTTTGTTGTTTGCGTGCGCTATCGGGCAGACTTAACGCACGCTACACAGAGTACTTAGCGTGCGCTAAGCAGTTCGGGCAGATTGCATTTTATGAACTTTTGGCCGTGAATCGAATTGTTAAACATTCATACGACGTGAGATAAATCCTATACCATTTCTTTTGTTAAGGTTTGGTCTCGTTACGTGATTGATTGAGGAGGACGATCTTCGAGTGTCCATTTTCGTGGAAGTGTTGTTATTGTCTTCAAATCGAGGCAAGTACTTTATTTGTTTTATGTATTGTTGTTATACATATTGTCGTCCATGTATGTCGTTGTTGTATGTCCACCTCGTGTTGGTCCGACGGGATCATCGGGGGATCTATGCTAGCGTGCGCTGGATCATCGGACGAGTTTTTCCACCACGGGTTGGTCTGACGGGATCATCGTGGGTTCTAGGCAGTGAAAGCTGGATCGATGGAATTACCATGTGTATGTTATGATATCATGTTGTGATTATCAGTTGTGTATGTTATGTTTGAGTTTCTCGTAGGAGAAGACTCGTTGGTATTTTGTCGTTTAAGTTATTATTCTTCGTGAGATATGAATAATATGTTGTGGTACTTGTACTAGCATCGTTGTGCTAACCCCTTCGGGGGTGAACATTTTGTTTGTGTTCAGGATCTAGGAGGGCGGGGAAACAACCACTGGAACTGTATGACGACGAGGGTGCAGAGTGATGTCCTGACCGGGTTTATTTATCTGTTGTTTATTCGTTATTTCAATAAGTACTCGAGTACGAAGTCATTTGTGATGGATTTGAATTTGGTGATGTATTATTGAGTTCTGTTGAACAATTGTACTATTTCTGTATTTGGTCAGAATTGTTGTACTGTAATTCCATTATTTCCATTCATTGGTACCTTTTTATGCCTGTTCAATTCTTCAGCCTTGTAAATCCTTATGTAAAGGACTTACGGCGCTGTAATATTCCTGAATATATCGGGGGTGTTACAGAATATGGTATCAGAGCTAAGATTATGGATATCTTGGCCGTTGGGTTAAAATAGGGGTCATTTATGTCTTTTGAGGTAACCGGCCGTGAATGACATCACTGCACTGCCTACGTCCTCATGTGAACAGTGGTTGTAAGTTCCTAAACTCTATCTCGTTCTTTACATATTGTATCTCTTTATACTCGAATATTAGAATGATGTTGTTTCCTGTATATTGAGTATTTATGCTTACAGTATGTTGAGAGGCGGACGTGGACGTGGTCGCGGTCGTGGACGCGGACGAAGAAATGCCGAAAGGGAAGCGTCGCCTTCTAACCAGGCCGCCATAACTCAAAGTAGACGCAACAATCTATTAATAATGAACAGATCTGCTTGTACGAGAGATCCTTCGTCAAGTGGTGAACCAGATGACTCGGTTCGCCTGTGTCATGGACCGAATGCAAGTGGCGGTGGGACTACAGCAGGGAGAGAGACAGCAAGGGATCCCAGACATGGGAAATCGAGGTGACCGGTGGCTGCAAGAGGTGGCGAAGATGCAACCACCCAAATTCCACGGTATTTCTGAGACTCCCACCTGGGATCATTGGTTGAAAGAACTGGAGAAAATCTTTGCCGGAATCAACTGCCCAGACGACCGGAGAGCCTCTATCGCTCAATATTTTCTGATAGGAGAAGCGTCCGAATGGTGGGAAGCCATCCGGCCTGTAGACCATGACGCCAATTGGACAGAGTTTAGATTGATGATGGAAGCTCAGTATTGCCCTCGTCCTGTGAGGGAAGCCAAAGTTCGGGAGTTTTTCTCCGCTCAGCCTTCTGATGTGCCAGTATCCCAGGCGATCAAGACGTTTAACCAACAGCTGGCATTTGTTCGACATCTGGTCAGAACAGATGCAGAAATGATGATCTATTTCGATATGAGAATGAAACTAGAAGTTCAGAGGTACATGTCCGGATTCGAATGTACCACACTCCGCCAATACCAGGATAAGGCGTTGGCATATGAGATCAAGGAAGCAGCCATGGAGAAAATTGCGGAAACCAAGAAACAGAAAGTCTCTGGTACTTTTACAGAGCACAAGAACAGCGGGGCCCGTGAGGCCCAGTCATCTTTCACTCTTTCAAGAAACCTCCGCACCCATCTAGGAGCGGAAATAACTTCGGAGCGACATCAACTATTACTGATGTTACCAGGAAATGCTTTAACTGCGCCCAGACGGGGAACTATCGACGGAATTGCCCCCTTCCTGCCGTGACTTGTTTTGATTGTGGACGAGAGGGACATCGGGCGGTGTTTTGTGAAGAGGCTGCAAAGTCTTTTAGAGCCCGTACACCACATCCAGTCCAGAAGGAGGCCAGTATTCCACAGACGCAGCAAAGTGTTCAGATGCCTCAGAATTTTGGCCGCGGGCGAGGCAGAGGACAATGGGACCAAAAGGGGACATCGAGTGCCGGATCTGCTCCCCACGTGCATACGAGATGAGGAGGACAGACGATCAAGATCTTCTTTGCCGCATCGTGCATCCCGCATCCTTTCCCCCGGGTTAGCGTTTTATTCGATACAGGAGCTACACATTCTTTCATATCTTTGTCTTGTGTAAATCGTTTGAATGTTTCCGGTTTTCATGCTTGTGAACCTTATGTTGTTGGTTTACCGAGTGGAGAGAGGATTGTCGGAAATTTAGAAACTGGAAATTTCCCTGTATCATTTGGAGGCAGAGAGTGGCTCTCAAATCTGATCGTAATAGAAATGCAAGGAGACGACCTGATACTCGGAGACGATTGGCTTAATCGATATGGAGCAATTGTGAACTACCGAAGGAGGAATATCTCGCTGATCGCTGACGATGGTTCCGAGATTCTGTTTGAGGGATGGAAATCGGGAAGCTCAGGAAAATTGATCAAGGCGATGAAGGTGTCAAATTGTTGAAATAGGGTGTGATCGGATGCCGGTGTTACGCAATGAAGAAAGAAGAAGAAAATGTGGAACTTTCATCCATTCCTGTTGTGAACGAATTTCCAGATGTATTTCCTGACGAGTTACCTGGACTACCTCCACGAAGGGATGTGGAATTTACCATTGAGCTGGAACCCGGAGCTACACCGATTTCCAAGGCGCCGTATCATATGGCACCTACCGAGATGTACGAACTGAAGAAGAAGCTGGAGGAGTTACTGGACAAGGGCTATATTCAGCCAAGCGTTTCACCCTGGGGAGCGCCATTTCTTTTCGTCCGAAAGAAGGATGGATCGCTTCGACTGTGTATTAACTATCGGGAGCTGAACAAGATGACGATTAAGAACAAGTATCCGTTGCCACGGATTGATGATTTGTTTGACCAGTTGCAAGGGGCAACAATATTTTCTAAGATCGATCTGAGATTAGGATACCATCAGCTGAGGATTAAGGAATCTGATGTTCCAAAATCAGCGTTCAGAACTCGCTACGGACATTATGAGTTTGTAGTGATGCCGTTTGGTCTCACTAACGCACCTGCTGTATTTATGCAATTGATGAACAGAGTGTTCATTGAATTTTTGGACAAATTTGTAGTCGTGTTCATTGATGACATTCTGGTGTATTCTAAGAGCCCAGAAGAACATGCGCAGCATTTGCGGATTGTATTGGAACTTTTGAGAAACGAGCAATTGTACGCCAAACTTTCTAAGTGTGAATTCTGGCTAAAGGAAGTAATGTTCCTCGGCCATGTGGTGTCATCTGAAGGAGTCCGAGTAGATCCTCAGAAGATCGAAGCAATTATGGATTGGGAGCCTCCAAAGAACGTGAAAGAGGTCCGAAGCTTCTTGGGACTTGCTGGATATTATCGTCGATTCGTGGAAGGGTTTTCTAAAATCTCCCGGCCACTTACTCGACTCCTGCAGAAAACTCAAAAGTTTGAGTGGAATGAATTGTGTCAGATTAGCTTTGATGAATTGAAGAAGAGATTGACGACGGCACCGATTCTATCACTTCCACAGGGAACTGGAGGATTCATAGTTTACAGTGATGCTTCGAACCAAGGACTCGGGTGCGTATTGATGCAGAATGATAAGGTGATCGCTTATGCGTCGCGACAACTGGAACCTTATGAAGTGAATTACCCGACACATGATTTGGAGCTAGCAGCAGTGGTTTTTGCCTTGAAGATCTGGAGGCATTATCTGTACGGGACTCACTGTCGGATCTTTACGGATCATAAGAGTCTCAAGTACATATTTAGCCAGAAAGAGTTGAACATGCGGCAAAGAAGATGATTAGAACTGATTAAGGACTATGACTTGGAGATTTTATATCACCCAGGCAAAGCGAATGTAGTGGCCGATGCACTTAGCCGCAAGCCTGTCTCTATTCAGATGCTGGAGACGCTGACATCCCAACTTAGCCTTCAGCGAGAGATGATTCGTGAAGGAATTGAGGTATGGTTACAAAGAGTCCAAGGACAACTGTGCGTAATGGAGATAACTTCATCATTAACCGAAGGAATCAAATCTAAACAGACAGATGATCCTCTGATGATTCGGTTACGTGATGAAGTGATCAAAGGAAAGGCCCCCGGATTCATTATTCATGATGATGGGGTTTTGAGATTTCAAAACCGACTCTGCGTTCCCAATGATGATGTTCTGAAACAGACAATTATGAAGGAAGCTCATAGTTCGCCCTATTCTATCCACCCGGGCACCAGTAAAATGTATAAAGACTTGAAGCAGAATTTCTGGTGGGGCAACATGAAGAAAGACGTAGCGGACTATGTTTCGAAATGCTTGACTTGTCAGCAGGTTAAGATCGAGCATCAACGGCCTGCTGGAATGTTGAAGCCGCTCCCGATTCCTGAATGGAAGTGGGAGGACATATCGATGGACTTTATCACTAATATGCCGAAAACCAGGACAGGAATGAACATGATTTGGGTGATAGTTGATCGTTTAACCAAATCAGCTCATTTTCTAGGCATTAAGGATACGTGGGGACTAGAGAGGTTAGCACGAGTATTTATTTCAGAGATAGTTCGATTGCATGGTACACCGAAGACCATTATTTCTGATCGAGACGGCCGTTTTGTGTCTCACTTTTGGAAAGCAGTTCATAAGGTCTTGGGGACCGAATTGAACTTCAGTACAGCTTATCACCCGCAGACTGACGGACAATCTGAGAGGACTATTCAAACGGTGGAAGACATGCTAAGGGCCTGTGCCTTAGATTGGTCAAACGATTGGGAAGTTCATCTACCGTTGATTGAATTTACCTACAACAATAGTTGGCATGCTTCCATTAAGATGGCACCGTTTGAGGCATTATACGGGAGGAGGTGCAGGTCGCCCCTATGCTGGGACGATTCGCCAGACTTGATCGGAACAGAACCAGAGTTGATCGTGCAGACTCGAGAGAAGATAGCCTTGATCCGTGAAAGGCTGTTGACCGCCCACAGTCGCCAGAAATCCTATGCGGACGTACGCCGTCGCCCATTGGAGTTCAATACTGGAGACCATGTACTTTTGAAGGTTTCTCCTACTCGGGGAATCTTTCGTTTTGGAAGGAAAGGAAATCTGAGTCCGAGATATATCGGACCATTTGAGATCCTCGAGAGAGTTGGGGAGTTGGCATACAGATTAGCATTGCCGCCATCATTGTGCCATGTTCATAACGTGTTCCACGTATCCCAGTTACGGAGGTATATACCAGATCCCAGTCATATCATTGATTTCGGCGAGATCGAATTCGAGCAGGATGGGACGTTTGAAGAAAGACCAGTCAAAATACTCGAGAGTCGAGTTAAGCAACTGAGGAACAAACCAATCATTTTGGTCAAAGTTCAGTGGTCACGTCACGGAATGGAAGAAGCCACCTGGGAAACGGAAGCTGATATGAAGTCTAGATATCCCGAGTTATTTTCGTCTTGAGTTTCGGGACGAAACTCCTTTTTAGTAGGAGAATATGTAATATCCGGATTTATTACGGTGTATTTCATCTGTATTCAAACCCGGTATTATTCGGATTGGTAATTTTGATTATTGGAGTATGATATTTCGTGCATTGATATCATTGTACATAAGTATACAAACTTACAAAATTGCTCAAGCAACCTCGTGATAGCGCACGCTAAGAATGTATCTTAACGCGCGCTATCGGGCCATTATTAGCGCACGCTATGAAGATAGGAGTTGCGTGCGCTAAGAACTCAATTATTGAGCGGGACGGCTAGCACATGCGCCAGCCGGGACATGGGTCCGGATAAGATTCCCACGGACGCACCCGGACAATTCTGAAGTCAACCATTATTAGCGCACGCTAAGGAATGCTTAGTAGCGTGCGCTAACTTGTTAATAATGCAGAATATTATAAATGGGACGACAACCGTTTTGGCTTTCATTTCTTTCGCCCATTCTTCATCCTTGAGAGTTCAGAGAGCTGTAATAATACTCCTATACACTTTGAACACATCTTGTTGGTGTTTGTATATTGGTTATCACTTGGGAATGTTCATGGAAGTGGAATAGCACCTTGGAGTGGCATACAATCAACCGGAGTTGGATTCTACCTTACGGTTCAGTGATTTTCATCATATTAAGGTATGTTCAATCTATCTCAGGACTTAGAGTTGGATTCTAACGATTCGGATGATCATGTTAACAAGATATGGATTTTCATAGATAAATTATCCAAGTATATCATGTTTGGAATAGTGAGATGAATAAGCCTTAAGTACCTTGATTATAATCATCATGATTCGAATCTTATTACACTGAATATGTGAAGAGAAGCTTCTATCATTGGTAATTCGAATCTAGTAGATGACTTCATAATAATCATGGACTTGACTTTAACAATCATTATTGTTGGATAAATCTAAAGGATTAATCATGGAAAGATTTATCTAGTATAGATGGAACATTTAAACAACTTCAGCATGATAATATTGATTGATATAAGGTGTTGATATCAACCGTTAAGCTTTTCGAATTGTCGTATGAAGATTTGAAGTTGAAATGAAATATGGTTTTATATTGGTAGGCATATCCTTGAATCCGAAGTTGTCTTTATCTGTAAAATCATTCATAAGGGTATGAACATGGTATTCATGGAAGTAACATGAATTATCACGCAAGATTTCATTGTTTCAATCATGGCAAGAACAGTTTACTGCTCAGCAGTAAACTGCCATGCAGAGATAGCGCACGCTATGCTATGGAGTTTAACGTGCGCTATCGAGCACGAGTTAGCGTGCGCTACGTTTGGTATGTAACGTACGCTAGACCATCAGACGAGTCAGTTGGCTGGTCAGTGAAGTACTGACCATGCACAGTTAGCGTACGCTAGTCTTTGTTGTTTGCGTGCGCTATCGGGCAGACTTAACGCACGCTACACAGAGTACTTAGCGTGCGCTAAGCAGTTCGGGCAGATTGCATTTTATAAACTTTTGGCCGTGAATCGAATTGTTAAACATTCATACGACGTGAGATAAATCCTATACCATTTCTTTTGTTAAGGTTTGGTCTCGTTACGTGATTGATTGAGGAGGACGACCTTCGAGTGTCCATTTTCGTGGAAGTGTTGTTATTGTCTTCAAATCGAGGCAAGTACTTTATTTGTTTTATGTATTGTTGTTATACATATTGTCGTGCATGTATGTCGTTGTTGTATGTCCGCCTCGTGTTGGTCCGACGGGATCATCGGGGGATCTATGCTAGCGTGCGCTGGATCATCGGACGGGTTTTTCCACCACGGGTTGGTCTGACGGGATCATCGTGGGTTCTAGGCAGTGAAAGCTGGATCGATGGAATTACCATGTGTATGTTATGATATCATGTTGTGATTATCAGTTGTGTATGTTATGTTTGAGTTTCTCGTAGGAGAAGACTCGTTGGTATTTTGTCGTTTAAGTTATTATTCTTCGTGAGATATGAATAATATGTTGTGGTACTTGTACTAGCATCGTTGTGCTAACCCCTTCGGGGGTGAACATTTTGTTTGTGTTCAGGATCCAGGAGGGCGGGGAAACAACCACTGGAACTGTATGACGACGAGGGTGCAGAGTGATGTCCTGACCGGGTTTATTTATCTGTTGTTTATTCGTTATTTCAATAAGTACTCAAGTACGAAGTCATTTGTGATGGATTTGAATTTGGTGATGTATTATTGAGTTCTGTTGAACAATTGTACTATTTCTGTATTTGGTCAGAATTGTTGTACTGTAATTCCGTTATTTCCATTCATTGGTACCTTTTTATGCCTGTTCAATTCTTCAGCCTTGTAAATCCTTATGTAAAGGATTTACGGCGCTGTAATATTCCTGAATATATCGGGGGTGTTACATCTTCTGTACTGACTGTAAGAATAACTAAATCTCGGATAATTATTATTTCTTAATTCTAAGTATATAATATTTAATTGTGTATTTATAATAATTATTGCTTTCATTTACCATAGGTGAGAGTCAAAATGATCGACTCAATAAGCCTCGTATCTTGGGCAATAATATTGTTTATACGACAATTATTATTATTACTAGAAATCATGTCCCGACGCGTGCGGGTTGATGATGTCCCCTTGAGGAGCTCGAAAATGATTATTATATTAAACCCTGCAGGTGGATTTAATTCCGATATAATAATAAGGTTCGAGTGGTACTACTCTTGGATAAGATATTAATTAATTAAAGCTGTCAGTAGCTTATAATTAATTAATGGACATTCGATATCTTAAACACGGGAAATAATATATTTAATAAGGAGCCCAATTTCGTAATTTGGGATTTTGGTAGGAAGTGCAATATCAAACTTTTTAGTGGACTAAGTTGATATTAATTGATTCATCATATATTAGGAAGAGTCCTAATAAGGTAAGATGAATTAATTGGGAGTCCTTCCATAATCCTCCTTTAGATCCCTAGTAGTAGTCCAAGAGCCTATAAATAGGACATTATGGGGCTTGGCCGATTTTATGCTTTAACTTGCACAAGAAATTTCGATTTTTCTTCTATGTGTTTAATTGTGGATCTTGACTTGTGTCTTTGATTCCACAATTGAGATAACACTTTAATTCTTGCTACATATCGGAATTACTTGAAGAAAATAAAATCGAGAGTTGTGAGGCAAGGTAGATTCGGCCGATCCATAAGGTGTCCAAGCAAGTTCCGGTAGCTCGTTGCCCACACAACGTCCGGTTCAAGGCGGATCATACTCTAGAAGATCTGAAGGTAGAGATACAAGGCGATCAAGAAGGAAATAACCAACCGCTTCAAAAGGTAATATCCTATGATCTTGGATCTAGATTAAGATATTTTAATTAATCAACATATTTAATTAATAAATAATAAATAATATTTAAATTGTTTGTTAGTCTTAGTAATTAATTAATTAGCATGCCTAAATAGATCTAATGCTCGTAGATGCGTAAAACGCTATAATCATATTTTCCCAAACTTCGCTCATTGCGCTTTTACTTTCCAACAATTGGTATCGAAGCCGGATTTTTAGGCTTTTGCTACTTTAATTAATTTTAGTGATTAATTGATAGCAATTTAAATATTCATATATTTTGATGTTGGAATATTTTGCTAGATGTGTTCTTGTAGGTGATATGATCCAATTATCATGGTTTATATGAATGGTGCATTTATTTATTTATTTTTATTAATTATGCAATTGTTGGTTTGGCCCGTTTTTTTTGAGGCATGTAATGGTTTTTCCCGTGAGAAAATCCGCGGGTAGTTCTAGGTGGTTTTATTTTTCGTGTAATCTTGATGTAATTTCGATGTATTTTATTTCATATAAAATTGTAATCGAATCTTAAAAGACGGATCACGAAGAAATAGAGCGTAACCGGATCGCCGGATCGCTGGCGAGCCGCCCGGCAAGAACAGGCCGCCGAGGCCGAGAGGCGGCCTGCCGAGCAGCGCCGAGCGGCTGCCAATGTCGCGGCAGCCTGGTCCGGGCCGGTTCGCTGGTTCGGGCCGGGTCGTCCAGTTTTGGTCCGGTCCGTTTTCGCCGCCGTTCGTTGCGTCCGCTGGGAAGTCGGGATTTAAAATTAATTTTTTTTATGTAATTAATTTTGCATAAAAGTGAAATTTTAATTTTGAAAATCCACGGCCCGGCCGGGGAGAAGCGACGAGATGCTTGATTCAGTGGGAGAGATCGAGCCGAAGATTTTCTCGGATTCAACTCAAGGAAGAAGACCATGATAATTGGATAAATTAAATTATACATGCTTTATTTTGGTTTTTTTATTGTTTTCATGTATGGCATGTATGGATGTATGCGTGATATGTTTCCTTGCATGTTAGGACGAGAAAATTAAAAACCTTAAGGCTAAAATAACTAAGTGATTAAATTGATTTTTATTTTTAAAATCAAATTGGCCTCCATAATTAATTTAAATTGTGAAGTAATTAGCATGCGCGTTGACATTAGAGTCTTCCTCCATATCGGATGTGCTAATTATAGGTTCACTAGTTTTAAATTTCAAAACGATAACATAAGGTAAATATTACTTTTTATGATAGGACCTCTCCATCTGTAGGACTATTATTTAAAAGATAATATTTTAAGGATGTTAAATTATGGTGTTCACTTAGGTGTATTAATTAATAAGCTCCCCATCGGAATCTATGTTAATTAATACATGGCCAAGAGGAACCAACTATTAATTTTACTTGTCATAACGTAATTTGACTAGATAGTAAGATTAAAGACGTAAAACTCTACTTGAAAAATGTATGTGTAAACGTCCACACGATCGTGGCTTGCATGTACGGATTTTTTGAGGTGTTGGTTGCTAGCATATATATTGTGTTTTTGAGGTTTTTCGATATATTTTGCTATGCATTATGTGATGGATGTTTTTTTTTTAATTTTTATTCTCAGATGTCTTTCAATCCACTAGCTGTTATTCTCAAAGAAAATAAACTAGATGGCACTAACTTTGCCGATTGGAAAAGAAATCTTGACATTGTCCCGATCACGAGGGGCATAAGTTTGTCTTAATCGAGGAGAACCCTCTAGAACTGAACCGGATGCCACTCCCGAAGAGTTGGCGGAATTCGGAAATGGAAAAAGTCGATGAGATGGCTCATTGTTACATTTTGGCTTCACCGACAAATGTATTGCAAAGACAAAGATCGACGATGGGTTCGGCCGCGGAAATGATGAAAAGTCTCACCGAGATGTTTGGTCATCAGAACCGGGCGGCTAGACAAAATGCTATGAGGGTATTGATGACAACCCAAATGTCTGAAGGGACTCCAGTAAGGGATCATGTTCTAAAAATGATGTCTCATTTGAACGAACTGAGCATATTGGGGGCTATTATCGATGCGGAAACGCAGGTCGATATTATCTTAGGCAGCTTACCTAGAAGCTTTGAGCAGTTCCGCCTCAACTACAATATGAACCGTAGGACATATAATTTGGTGGAACTTCTGACAGAGCTTCAGTCTGCTGAAGGTCTCTTCAAACAAGGTTATCATCAAATTCTTGCGGCAACCGGTGCGACTTCTTCCAAACCCAAATGGGGAAAGAAGAAGAAGCAGTTAGCTGTACAAGTGGCAGCCCTCAAGGTGAAAAGCAAGGCTCCTCACCCCGAGGCGAACAAAAGCCAAAGGGAAAGTGCTACAAGTGCGGTCGAAAGGACATTTTAAAGCGGATCGCCCGCTCTTAAGAAAGGTATGTCTCGTGCACTAGTAGTCAAAACATGTTTGGCCTTGTTCTTCCACTTCGTGGATAGTTGATTCAGCTCCACCGATCATGTTTGCTTTGACTCGCATGGTTTTCGTAACCAAGCAAACTTAGTGCGGGCGAGATTACCATCAATCGGGGCGATTATTCCGTGCTTATGGTCATTGCAAAGGAGTCGTGCGGTTGAAGATTAATGATAAATTATTAGTTCAATAATGTATTATTAGTACCGGATTTTAGAATGAATTTAATTTCGGTTTCTAAATTAAAATGCGATGGTTATTCATTTCTTTTGATGATGATGCCATTATTAAGAAAAGAAGCGTGAATATATTTGCAGAGGTACTTTTAATGATGGACTATATATTGTTAATATCGCACAAACTCCTATGCATAAATCACTTAACTCTTTGTCTAAACCTAAAAGAGAAAAGAACCTTCAAGCATAAATCAAACATATCTGTGGCATTTACGGTTAGGACATGTAAACCTTAGAAGGATTCAAAGATTGGTAGATGATGGCCCATTGGATGATCTCCAAGTTGAGTCATTTCCAATTTGTGAATCCTGTCTGGAAGGTAAGATGACCAAAAGGGTTTTTAAAACCAAGGGAAACCGTGCTCGGGATGTGTTAGAATTGGTTCATACGGATGTATGTGGTCCAATGAATATCCAGTTAGGGAGGTTTCGAATATTTCATCACGTTCATAGATGATTATTCGAGATATGGATACATTTTTTGATGCGACGTAAGTCCAAGCTTTTGACAAGTTCGAGACTTCAAGGTCAAACGGAGAAGCGTCATGGGAAAAGTATCAAGTCACTACGATCTGATCGTGGTGGCGAATACCTTAGTGGAGAGTTTTTGGATTTCTTGGCGAATGAGGGGATTTCATCCCTGCTCACCGCGCCGGGAACTCCACAACAAAAAGGTGTGGCTGAAAGAAGGAATAGGACTCTTTTAGAAATGGTTAGATCAATGATGAGTTATTCAGATTTACCTATTTCGTTTTGGGGATACGCCTTAGAAACAGCGGCATACATTCTAAACCTGGTGCCTTCGAAATCAGTTCCAAAAACACCCACAGAACTGTGGAGTGGGCGTAAGCCCAGTCTAGGACATGTTCGGATTTGGGGTACTCCAGCACATGTGCTGAATAAGAAGTCGATAAGTTGGCATCTCGCATGTATACGAGTGTTTGTGGGATACCCTAAGGGAACGAAGGGTGGCTTGTTCTATAGTCCCCAGGATCAGAAGGTCATTGTTAGCACCAATGCCCGATTTATGGAAGAGGATTATATGATTAGTCACAAGCCCATGAGCGAAATAATTCTGGAAGAGCTGAGGGGCGAGATTCCGACTATACCAATCGTACAAGCGCCAACTAACACTGCACCACGTATTGATTCTGAAACTTTTACACCAACTCAGGATTTACCTCGTCGTAGTGGGAGGGTTGTTCGTCATCCCGAACGATTCATAGGCGTGGGAAAGTCTTCGGACTCAATCCTAGACGAAGATGAATCGGTTCCCTGGACCTATAAGGAGGCAATCCAAGATAAAGATGCTGACTCTTGGCAAGAAGCAATGGAATCAGAAATGGGATCTATGGATTCCAATCAAGTGTGGGAGCTAGTAGAGCTACCTGATGGTGTACAAGCCATTGGGAGTAAATGGGTCTACAAGCGAAAGAAAGGACATGACGGGAAGGTTGAAACCTTCAAAGCAAGGCTTGTTGCAAAAGGTTACACTCAGAAAGAGGGTATCGATTATGATGAAACCTTTTCGCCGGTAGCCATGCTTAAGTCAATCCGGATTCTTTTAGCTATAGCTGCGCATTTGGATCTGGAGATTTGGCAGATGGATGTCAAGACTGCATTCTTGAATGGGAGTCTAGACAAAGAAATCTATATGCGCCAATCAGAGGGATTCATTGCTAAAGGAGAAGAGCACTTGGTGTGCAAACTTAAGAAATCCATTTATGGACTTAAGCAAGCATCTAGATCTTGGAACACTCGTTTTGACGAAGTAGTCCAGTCATATGGATTCGTCCAATGTCCGAGTGAGAGTTGTGTGTATAAGAAATGCGATGGAAACGTGTTGGTGTTTCTTGTACTGTATGTAGACGATATCCTTCTGATTGGAAACAACGTGAAGGAATTGTCGGACGTACGGGTATGGCTATCTGAGCAGTTCGATATGAAGGATCTAGGAGAAGCAGGACACATCCTTGGAATCAGGATCTTTCGTGATCGGAAGAAGAGTATGTTGTGCTTATCCCAGGCATCCTATATCGATACAGTGCTGAAGCGATTTAGCATGGAGAATTCCAAGAAAGGTTTTCTACCTTACAGACATGGAATTCAACTATCTAAGAACATGTGTCCTAAGACACAAAAGGAGATAGATGACATGAAGATGGTCCCTTATGCATCCGCTGTGGGAAGTCTCATGTATGCTATGCTTTGCACTAGACCAGAGTATATCACATGCCGTAGGAATGGCCGCTAGATATCGGTCGAACCTGTGACTGTGACATCGGATTGCCGTCAAGCACATACTCAAGTACCCGAGAAGGACTAGGGAGTAAATGCATGTATATCAATCGACGACCTGCTTCCTAGAGGTTACACCGACTGCATTTTCATCGGACAAAGAAAAGTCCAAGTCTACTTCGGGTTATGTGTTTAGCCTGGGAGGTGGAGCCATTAGTTGGAGGAGTGTGAAGCAGAAATGCATCTCGGACTCTACCATGGAAGCCGAGTACGTGGCAGCCTCTGAGGCAGCCAAGGAGGCAGTGTGGCTCAAGTACTTCCTGCAGGACTTAGATGTGATTCCCGATTTGCCAGAGGGTATTACACTCTATTGTGATAATACTGGTGCAGTCGCAAATTCGAGGGAACCACGAGCCCATCAGGCAAGTAAACATATCAACCGCAAGTACCACATCATACGACACTTCGTAAAGGAAGGAGACGTAGTTGTAGCCAGGGTTGCATCGGAAGATAATCTTGCTGACCCTTTCACGAAAGGCCTACCTTCAAAAGTTTTTGAAAGGCATGTGGAAGGAATGGGATTACGGTGTATGGCAGCATTGCTTTGAGTATAAGTGGGAGAAATGAGAGACTGTGTAATAGAGTAGAATACTTAAAAGCATGCTTTGAGTATAAGTGGGAGATTGTTAGGATTGTATACTGCAAAGCATACTTTATGCTTGTATTACCTAATTTCCCTATTACTACCTATGATGATATTAATTATATTTAATCACATGTTTTGCATATTAATTCACGTTATGGTTATGCAAATGAAATGTCTAATTATTTTATATTGTAGATAATGTGGTGTGTTGGTGTCACACGGAAGATCACATTATCAGTGCCTTATAAAATAATATAATAGTTCACAACCTATATAATTATTAGACAAATTATATAAAGGGTTGTAGTGTGTGCTTGAGAATAGTTGGTCTTGACTATTAGCATACATTAGCGTATTTGCATACGTTGAACAGATCGAGGTGAGATAGTGTCTTCATCGACCGTAAGAAGAACTAAATCTCGCATAATTATTATTTCTTAATTCAAAGTATATAATATTTAATTGTGTATTTATAATAATTATTGCTTTGATTTACCATAGGTGAGAGTCAAAATGATCGACTCAATAAGCCTCGTATCTTGGGCAATAATATTGTTTATACGGCAATTATTATTATTACTAGAAATCGTGTCCCGACGCGTGCGGGTTGATGATGTCCCCTTGAGGAGCTCGAAATGATTATTATATTAAACCCCGCAGTGGATTTAATTCCGATATAATAATAAGGTTCGAGTGGTACTACTCTTGATAAGATATTAATTAATTAAAGTCACAAGAGCTTATAATTAATTAATGGACATTCGATATCTTAAACACGGAAATAATATATTTAATAAGGAGCCCAATTTCGTAATTTGGGATTTTGGTAGGAAGTGCAATATCAAACTTTTTAGTGGACTAAGTTGATATTAATTGATTCATCATATATTAGGAAGAGTCCTAATAAGGTAAGATGAATTAATTGGGAGTCCTTCCATAATCCTCCTTTAGATCCCTAGTAGTAGTCCAAGAGCCTATAAATAGGACATTATGGGGCTTGGCCGATTTTATGCTTTAACTTGCACAAGAAATTTCAATTTTTCTTCTATGTGTTTAATTGTGGATCTTGACTTGTGTCTTTGATTCCACAATTGAGATAACACTTTAATTCTTGCTACATATCGGAATTACTTGAAGAAAATAAAATCGAGAGTTGTGAGGCAAGGTAGATTCGGCCGATCCATAAGGTGTCCAAGCAAGTTCTGGTAGCTCGTTGCCCACACAACGTCCGGTTCAAGGCGGATCATACTCTAGAAGATCTGAAGGTAGAGATACAAGGCGATCAAGAAGGAAATAACCAACCGCTTCAAAAGGTAATATCCTATGATCTTGGATCTAGATTAGGATATTTTAATTAATCAACATATTTAATTAATAAATAATAAATAATATTTAAATTGCTTGTTAGTCTTAGTAATTAATTAATTAGCATGCCTAAATAGATCTAATGCTCCTAGATGCGTAAAACGCTATAATCATATTTTCCCAAACTTCGCTTCCGCTGCATTTTACTTTCCAACAAAGATATCTCAAAAAATCTTAAAATATGAGAGTTCAATCCAATTACCTTCAATCCGGTAAAACAATCAAGAATGATGCTATAATCATTGTTCCAAGCTTTCCTAGATGTTAACACCTGATAAACCAACTAAAATAGGATATTCAGGGGTTAAAAATCGAGTTTGGGTGCCTTGGGGTGAAAGGGGATCGTGTAGGAAGGGTTGGGAAGTGAAATTCCCAATTGTTGAACATATTTATACGTCCAGGCATGTTAACGTACGTAACTTGACCATAACGTACGTAATATGTTCTCCAAATACTGACAGTATATGTTTTGCCATTCTGGTCATAACTCACTCATCCGGACTCTGATTAACTCACTGTTTGAACTATTAGAACTCTAACTCGATGCTCTATCATATTGTTATGTTTCAGAATTGTTTTCAAGAATCCGTGGTAATTTTTCAAAGTCGGACCTTGTGCATAATTCTTTCCAGAAAAATGTCCAAATCTTATTTCCTATAACACTTCAACATATAATCATCTTAACCATATCATATACAACAAGAAATATTTCAAGAACATGAATTAATCCATAATCATAATCGATTAATTTTACATTGTCCATAATCATCAAAACAACATAATCCAATATGTGTTTTAACATCTAAACCACCATCTTAACTCATAATCCAACAAATATCAAACAACATTAAAAATTCGAGAAAAAAAGAGAAGGATTAACCATCATACCTCTTGAAGATGAACAAAACAATCAAACACCACAAGAATCAACAATAACTCCGCATCTCAAGTTTCGAGTCCATGTAATGATGTTCCACATCAAGTTAGAAGAGCCAACAATCTTTTTGGGAGTGGAAACGGATTAAAACTGAAGAAGAGTATCTCAAAATGACGAAGGGACGGGTGTCTCACATATTTATAAGCTCAGACATTACGTATGCTACATGAACCATCTTAACATACGTAACAGACCTTACGTACGTTATCCGACCTTGATAGCGTACGTAACACTAATCCAGAGGCCACTGCCCCTTTTAGTTCATTGACTTACGTATGTAAAGCCCATGCCATAGTGTACGTAATATAGTCGTTGACTTGCTACAGTAATATATCGATTTAACGTACGTAATGTGCAATCCACAGCGTACGTTAACTTCGATGTTGACTTGCCTTGTCCACACCCGCGCCAAAAGTTGCCGACCACGGGACCCACTTTTCGGTCATATCCGGATCCTATTCGATATGATCTTACGTACATTAACTGTCCATCTTAACGTACGTAAGCTTTGGACATTAATGTGCGTTAAGTCCTTACGTTAGCATACATTAATCAGGTTATACTTAGCTAATTCCAACTGTTCCTGTCCATCGTATCGACATACAGGATACATATACATGACATATTGAATACATATACTCATTCCAATAATATTCTCATACGATACACAATATCCTCAAATGCAATTGTCGATTAACTACGACAATTATACTAATATGACTGCCTTAGTCCTTTAATTATTACATCCATACTGTACAGATTCTACACTGTGAAATATAACTCGGATAAAATAACATTAAACAATTATAGTAGAAATTCAGGATATTACAGCTCAATCCTCATTTATCTTCCGAATAAGGTAAATCTTCATAAAACCCTATTTTGGGAATTTTTGGGTCTTTTCTTGATTTTGATTTTAATCTAATTTTGATGAACCGACTAGTGTTATTTTGGTGTTGTTAATCATATTTTATGGGTTATATATTCCTATCTTGATTTCGGCCGACCCAGATTTCGATTTGGGTATTCTTGAGGAAACCATTGAACATTCAATGTTGATTAAATGTTTTAAGATTTCTATTCGAGTTTTTGGGAGTTTTTCATCGTGATTGATTATTGTATTTGTATTTATTATGTTTTGTTGTACTTTCATGGTAGTCCGAGGCTGCGGGGCGTTCAGCCGAGCTGTGTTCTTCGGAGTCTTTGCTTATCGACTATCGAGGCAAGTGTATTATCTATACAATTTGTATCTTGTAATTTGAAGTTGTGAATTTCAGTTTGTGATGGTTTGTCCATCCTCATTAAACGAGATGTGTGTAATTTGTTCATTGTAGATGTCTCATTGTGTCGATGTTCTTCTTGAATATTTCTTCTCGTGGGATTGTATTGGTGTTGACGATTGTGTTGGTTGGTTTAGATATTTAGTTGTGTAATGTACTGTGTTGTTGATCGGTGGATATATTGTGAGACGGTTTTGTATTGTTTGTGATGGTTGTTGTGCGTGTACATTGTGGTGTGATTAAATGTGAATGTGGTGTTGTTGATAGTGTTGCCACCAGGCCGTGAACCGCCAGTTCCGGGACTGAACCGACAATTCCTGTTCACCAGAAAAGGTGAACTGTAACCGTTCTCGGTATATGCAGATGGGCCGGTTTTTGGGCCCGAAACCGGTGGTTCAAGGCCGGGCCAACACCGGAGGTTTTCGGGCCGAACAGGTGGTTCTTCATTTTTTTATTATTATTTTTTGTATGAAATTAAATGAATTGTATAGTTGTTTTGAAATTTCGAAGTTGAAATTATTTACGTTTTGTTTTTTATGTAATTTATAATAACTTGTAATATTGTTTATATCTTCTTTTTTTCTAAATTAAATAATTTGTGTTGAAATTTCTAAATTTTTAATTTACAAGTGTTGAAATTTTGAAATTACTTAAGTTAATTTAATAAAAATATAATAACTTATAAATAATTATGAAATTTATAAATTATTTATGTTGTGTTTTTTATGTAATTTATAATAACTTGTAATATTGTTTATATCTTCTTTTTTTCTAAATTAAATAAATTGTGTTGAAATTTCTAAATTTTTAATTTACAAGTGTTCAAATTTTAAAAATACTTAAGTTAATTTAATAAAAATATAATAACTTATAGATAATTTAAAGATTTAGAAATTCTTTATGTTGTGTTTTTTTTATGTAATCTATAGTAACTTATAATATTTTTTATGACTTCATTTTTTTTGTAATGAAATTACTTGTGTTAAAAATTTGAAATGCAATAAGAAAAATAGTTCTAAAACATTTACAATCAAAATAATGCATACAAATTGATATCTTTATTAATTTCTATGATTCTATCTATGTATAAAAAAAATGTTACAAGGATACAATCATTAAAATTGAATAAGTAAACTAACTAATACTAACTAATTCACTATACTAATTGAAAATATTT
Source organism: Orobanche coerulescens (assembly GCA_033398695.1). Lineage (NCBI taxonomy): Eukaryota > Viridiplantae > Streptophyta > Magnoliopsida > Lamiales > Orobanchaceae > Orobanche > Orobanche coerulescens. The sequence goes on along the minus strand of JAWKAU010000058.1, from coordinate 149,715 downwards.
TTTTTTACAAGGGGGAAAAATGAATAAAAGGCTTGAGCTCAATTTTAATATAAATATTAAAATATTTATCCAGTATATTCTTAATTAAAGTTTTTGATAGTGCAACTAGAGATTTATCCGGTGTTTATTATTGCACTAGTGTTAAAGTTTTAGAAATTGTATGTATATTGCTATTGCTTTAAAAGCTTGTAGTCATAACAAAGATTTAAGTAAAATAGTATATGAAATGGTCATTAAGTAGCTTAAGTATTTTCTAGAAGTTCCCGATATTTTTTTAATTGCAAAATTTTAAATCCTACAATTAAACTAATCGGTATTAATCGCATGTTAGAAATTTATTATGGTACCTTTAAGGAAATGCTATTTTATATCCAAGTATTAGCAAATAATCAACCAATAAAATTTTACATTCCCGACGTAGAATACATTAAAGTTAGAGTAGAAAGCACACTTAGGGCCTTATTTAGTGAATATGATCAAAAATATATACTAGCAAACCCATCATACTCTTCAAATGTAAGACTAGTAGTAGTTTCCAAGACCAATTTCATGTAGGCTCCTTAGGAGGTACTTCTTTTCTCGACAACCAATTCGCTCAAGCCGCCTATTCATTTATACAAACACAGAGGAGTCATACTTCTAACGAATTAGATACATATTTATCTAGTACATTTGCTTTCAAAAATGTAGGTGGTCAAAAATTCGACATCTTGAAATGGTGGTCCGTGCATGAGAGGGAATATCCCATCCTCGCCACCATGGCCAAGGAGTTATTCGCGGTTCCGGCCTCCACGGTTAGGGATGTCAACTTTATCCGTACCCGATCCTACCTGTCGGATAAACCCGAAAACGGGTCGGGTATCGGCCGAACTCGAAATTTTATGGTCGGGTACGGGTAGGATATGGGTATAGTATATTACCCGACTGCCCGACCCAATTACCCAACCCGCGTACCCGTTTCAATTATATAAATATATTATTATTATTACATATTATACATAAATATTATATTGTATTATAAATTATATATATTATTATATAAAATATTATATTTTAAATATTTATTATAATAAATTAAATTTATTAATTACATTATATGTATATATGATATATATTAAAAATATTTATATTCGTAAATATAAATAATGAATCTCTAGTTGCACCGGATAAATATTAAAATAGAGTGACCTACGTATCTTCATTGAATAATGAAGAATCAAGCCCACATAGTTCTCTCACCTTAACTTACCTTAACTTACCTAGTCGTAGGCCTCGGCGTCAGATCTTTCGGACTCGGTGTATAAATATTAAAAATAAATATTTATATTCTTTTTAGAATCAACCGCTCTGATACCACTTGTTGGCCACTAAGTATACTGGATACAGCTTGGAAAGTGTTTTAAACAACAAGCTGTACTGTTTTAAATTTGAGTGTGTAGCGGAAGTCTTAAATACAGTAAGTTGCTATGGATACAACAACTCGATGTGCAATGTATACTTAAATAATCACAGTTTAATAAAACAATAAAAGCAGAAGGTAAATAACACAGTATTTAAAGTGGTTCGAGGTAAACCCCTCTACATCCACTGGTCCTCCACACAGGAGTAAAAAGTTTATTATAATTATTGCGTACACAACTACGTAATTATAACAACACTTAATCAATATATCATTCACACAGATTGATATAAAGATCTTAGCTTTCAACCGTTCACACAGATTGGTTTGAGCTAACACTTTGACTGGCTTCTTCACACACAGTTCTGAAGCTTCGTCTTCTTCGATGCAAGTCCTTCACACACAGTTAGGGAGTAGCAAAGATTCCTCAGTCCACACAGGGCTGATATGAGTTTGTTCAAAGATAGAATAGGGTTTGAACAACAGCTATGACTTTCTGGGCTATAAGCTGATGATGTGTTGTTCAAGGTTTGAGCACTGTATATCTCTTATATTTGAATATCAGAAAGCTTGGGGAGATATGTTTTGCTCTGAATATTTCTTGTAAGCTTGATTGTTTGTAAGTCGTACTTTCGTGTAGTTCAGTCGTTTTTGTGTTGTAGTTTTTGGTTTTTGATCTTCAAACTATGGAGATATATATAGTCTTCTGAAATATATCCGTTTGAAATATATCCGTTGAGCAAGATTCTGCGACAACTGATATTTGACTGAGATCCAGATATTACGGGATTTTGAAGATCTTCTGACTTACAGTATTTAAATACTTTATCCTTTAGTATTTAAATACTTCTTTATCAACGGGACTTGACTTCTAGCGAATACTGAAGATTCCTTCTTGTCCTGTTGAGAGCTGTATGGAAGGTATCACTGTATTGATATTCGAGACAGCTTCCATACTGGCTTTGCGGGACTCTTTGCTGTATGATCAATATGTTGTAGGGTTGGGACTGCGAGAAGTCTTTGATACAGGTTTGATACTTGATCAGTCGCCTTTTTAACCGAATCAGATCCAAAATCACTTATTTTATAAAACAGTCTTTTTCATTCCTACATTCTCATATGGATACATCAATGATCAACAAAGTTCCCATGTTCTCTATTAATGAATTTGATGATTGGAGAATCAGGATGGAGGCTCATCTTGCAGCAATGCACGAAGAAATGATTTTTGTTATACAGGATGACCCCATTAAGATCATGAAGGTAAATACGGCCGCAAGGATTGAAGGCCAAGCCCATGCTGACATGCTCGAGAAGGAGCGCGAACAATGGACCACAGATGAAAGAAAGTGCGCCAACCTCGACAATGTTGCGAAGAATGCGTTGTTTGTCACCCTCTGTAATATCCGGATTTATTACGGTGTATTTCATCTGTATTTTAAACCCTGTATTATTCGGATTTGTGGTTTTGATTATTGGAGTATGATGTTTCTTGCATTGATATCTTTGTACATAAGTATAGAAACATGCAAAATTTCTCATGCAAACTCGTGACAGCGCACGCTAAGAATGTAGCTTAACGCGCGCTATCGGGCTATTACTAGCGCACGCTATGCAGGAAGGAGTTGCGTGCGCTAAGAACTCAATTATTGAGCGGGACGGCTAGCACATGCGCCAGCCGGGACATGGGTCCGGATAATATTCCCGCGGACGAACACGGACGATTCAAGTCAACTATTATTAGCGCACGCTAAGGAAAGCTTAGTAGCGTGCGCTAACTTGTTAAAATGCAGAATATTATAAATGGGACAACAACCCATTTTGGCTTACATTTTACTCATCCATTCTGCATTCTTGAGAGGCCAGAGAGCTGTAATAATCCTTCTACACACTTAGAACTCATCTTGTTGGTGTTTATATATTGATTATCACTTGGGAGTAATCATTGAAGCGGAATAGCACTTTGGAGTGGCATACAACCAACCGGAGTCGGATTCTACCTTATGGTTCAGTGATTTTCATCATATTAAGGTATGTTCAACCTATCTCCAGACTTAGAGTTGGATTCTAAAGAATTGGATGATCATAGTAACGAGATATTGATTTTCATAAGTGATTTATCCAAAGTACATCATGTTTGGGATATTGAGATGAATAAGCCTTAAGTACCTTGATTATGATCATCATGATTCGAATCTTATTACATTGAATATGTAAAGGAAGCTTCTATCATTGGTAATCCGAATCTAGTAGATGACTTCATTGCAATCTTGGACTTGACTTTAACATCATTATTGTTAGATAAATCTAAAGGATTGATCATGGAAGGATTTATCTAGTATATATGGAACGTTTAACAACTTCAGCATGATAATATTGATTGATATAGAGGTGTTGATATCAACCGTTAAGCCTTTCGAATTGTCGTATGAAGATTTGTAGTCGAAATGGAATATGGTTTTATAATGGTATCCATATCCTCGAATCCGAAGTTGTTGCTATCCGTAAGATCATTCATAATCGTATGAACATGATATTCATGGAGGTAACATGAATTATCACGGAAGATTTCATTGTTTTGATCATGATGAGAACAGTTCGCCCGTGAAGAAAGCGCCATGCATAGATAGCGCACGCTAAGCTATGAAGATTAACGTGCGCTATCGAGCACGAGTTAGCGTACACTACGTTTGGTATGTAACGTACGCTAAGACATCAGACGAGTCAGTCGACTGATCAGTGAAGTACTGACCATGCATAGTTAGCGTACGCTAGGCTTTGTTGTTTGCGTGCGCTATCGAGCAGACTTAACGCACGCTACACAGAATACTTAGCGTGCGCTAAGCAGTTCAGGAAGAATTACATTTTATGAACTTTTGGCCATAAATCGAATTGTTAAACATTCGTATGACGTGAGATAAATCCTATATCATTTCTTTTGTTAAGGTTTGATCTTGTTGCGTGATTGATTGAGGAGGACGACCTTTGAGTGTTCGTTTTCGTGGAAGTATTGTTCTTGTCTTCAAATCGAGGCAAGTACCTTAATTGTTTTATGTATTGTTATACATATTGTCGTGCATGTATGTCGTTATTGTATGTCCACCTCGTGTTGGTCCGACGGGATCATCGGGGGATCTATGCTAGCGTGCGCTGGATCATCGGACGGGTTTTTCCACCACGGGTTGGTCTGACGGGATCATCGTGGGTTCTAGGCAGTGAACTCTGGATCGACGGAATTACCATGTGTATGTTATGATATCATGTTGTGATTATCAGTTGTGTATGTCATATATGAGTTTCTCGTAGGAGAAGACTCGTTGGTATTTTTTCGTTTACGTTATTATTCTTCGTGAGATATGAATAATATGTTGTGGTACCTCTACTAGCATCGTTGTGTTAACCCCTTCGGGGGTGAACATTTTGTTTATGTTCAGGATCCAGGAGAGCGGAAAAAGAACCACTGGAGCTGCATGACGACGAGGGTGCAGAGTGATGTTTTGGCCAGGGTTCATTTGTCTGTTATTTATTGGTTATTTCAATAAGTACTCGAGTACGAAGTCATTTATGCTGAATTTGAATTTGGTGACGTATTATTAAGTTCCTGCTGAACAACTGTACTTTCAGTATTTGGTCAGAACCGTTGTATCTTAATTCCGTTATTTCCATTCGTTAGTACCTTTTAATGTCTGTTCAATTCTTCAGCCTTGTAAATCCTTATGTAAAGGATTTACGGCGCTGTAATATTCCTGAATATATCGGGGGTGTTACATAATATGGTATCGGAGCTAAGATTATGGATATCTTGGTCGTTGGGTTAAAATAGGGGTCATTTATATCTTTTGAGGTAACCGGCCGTGAATGACATCACTGCACTGCCTACGTCTTCATGCGAACGTGGTTGTAAGTTCCTAAACTCTATCTCGTTCTTTACATGTTGTGTCTCTTTATACTCAAATATTAGAACGATGTTGTTTCCTGTATATTGAGTATTTATGCTTACAGTATGTTGAGAGGCGGACGTAGACGTGGTCGCGGTCGTGGACGCGGACGAAGAAATGCTGAAAGGGAAGCGTCGCCTTCTAATCAGGCCAGTCATAGCTCAGGCGAGCCGCAACAATCTATTAATAACAAACCAGATCCTGTTGTACCAGAGATCCTTCGTCAAGTGGCGAACCAGATGACTCAGTTCGCCCAAGTGGTGGACCGACTGCAAGTAGCGGTGGGACTACAGCAGGGAGAGAGACAGCAAGGGATCCCAGACATGGGAAATCGAGGTGACCGGTGGCTGCAACAGGTGGCGAAGATGCAACCACCCAAATTCGACGGTATTTTTGAGACTCCCACCTGGGATCATTGGTTGAAAGAACTGGAGAAAATCTTTGCCGGAATTAACTGCCCAGACGACCGGAGAGCCTCTATCGCTCAATATTTTCTGATAGGGGAAGCGTCCGAATGGTGGGAAGCCATCCGGCCTGTAGACCATGGTGCCGATTGGACAGAGTTTAGATTGATGATGGAAGCTCAGTATTGCCCTCGTCCTGTGAGGGAAGCCAAAATTCGGGAGTTTTTCTCCGCTCAGCCTTCTGATGTGCCGTATCCTGCAATTAAGACGTTTAACCAGCATCTGGCATTTGTTCGACATCTGGTCAGAACAGATGCAGAAATGATGATCTATTTCGATATGAGGATGAAACCAGAAATCCAGAGGTACATGTCCGAATTTGAATGTACCACACTCCATCAATACCAGGATAAGGCGTTGGCGTATGAGATCAAGGAAGCAGCTATGGAGAAATTTTCGGAATCCAAGAAACAGAAAGTCTCTGGTACTTTTACAGAGCACAAGAACAGTGGGCCCCGTAAGGCCCAGTCATCCTTTCACTCTTTTAAGAAACCTCCTCACCCAGTTAGGAGCGGAAAGAACTTCGGAGCGACATCAACTATTACTGATGTTACCAGGAAATGCTTTAACTGCGCCCAGACGGGGCACTATCGACGGAATTGCCCCCTTCCTGCCGTGACTTGTTTTGATTGTGGACGAGAGGGACATCAGGCAGTGTTTTGTGAAGAGGCTGCAAAGTCTTTTAGAGCCCGTACACCACAGCCCGATCGAGAAGGAAGCCGATATCAATGACGCAGCAAAGTGTTCAGATGCCTCGGAAATTTTGGCCGCGACGAGCGAGAGGACAATGGGACCGAAAGGGGACATCGAGTGCGGATCTGCTCCCCACGTGCATGCGAGATGAGGAGGACACACGATCGTGATCTTCTTTGCCGCATCAGTCTTGTCGAGATCCTTTCCCAGCCAGTTAGCGTTTTATTCGATACAGGAGCTACACATTCTTTTATATCTTTGTCTTGTGTAAATCGTTTGAATATTTCCGGTTTTCATACTTGTGAACCTTATGTTGTTGGTTTACCGAGTGGAGAGAGAATTGTCTGAAACTTAGAAACTAGAAATTTCCCTGTATCATTTGGAGACAGAGAGTGGCTCTCAAATCTGATCGTGATAGAAATGCAAGGAGACGACCTGATACTCGAAGACGATTGGCTTAATCGATATGGAGCAATTGTGAACTACCGAAGGAGGAATATCTCGCTAATCGCTGACGATGGTTCCGAAATATTGTTCGAGGGGTGGAAACCGGGAAGCTCAGGAAAATTGATCAAAGCGATGAAAGCTGTCAGATTGTTGAAACAGGGCGGTATCGGGTACTGGTGTTATGCAATGAAGAAAGAAGACGAAATTGTGGAACTTTCATCCATTCCTGTTGTGAACGAATTTCCAGATGTATTTCCTGACGAGTTACCTGGACTACCTCCACGAAGGGATGTGGAATTTACCATTGGTGGAACCCGAGCTACACCAATTTCTAAGGCGCCGTATCGTATGGCACCTCTTGAGATGTCTGACGAAGAAGCGGTGGAGGAGTTCTTGGACAAGGGCTATATTCACCAAGCATTTCACCACAGGAGCGCCGATTCTTTTGTCCGAAAGAAGGATGGGTCGCTCCGACTGTGTATTGACTATCGAGAGCTGAACAAGATGACGATTAAGAACAAGTATCCGTTGCCACGGATTGATGATCTGTTTGACCAGCTGCAAGGGGCAACAGTATTTTCTAAAATCGATCTTAGATCAGGATATCATCAGCTGAGGATTAAGGAATCTGATGTTCCGAAATCAGCGTTCAGAACTCGCTACGGACATTATGAGTTTGTAGTAATGCCGTTTGGTCTCACTAACGCACCTGCTGTATTTATGCAATTGATGAACAGAGTGTTCATTGAATTTTTGGACAAACTTGTGGTCGTGTTCATTGATGACATTCTGGTGTATTCTAAGAGCCCGGCAGAACATGCGCAACATTTGCGGATTGTATTGGAACTTTTGAGAAGTGAGCAATTGTAAGCCAAACTTTCTAAGTGTGAATTCTGGCTAAAAGAAGTAATGTTCCTCAGCCATGTGGTGTCAGCTGAAGGAGTCCGAGTAGATCCTCAGAAGATCGAAGCAATTATGGATTGGAAGCCTCCAAAGAACGTGAAAGAAGTCCGAAGCTTCTTAGGACTTGCTGGATATTATCATCGATTCCTGGAAGGATTTTCTAAAATCTCCCGCCCACTTACTCGACTCCTGCAGAAAACTCAAAAGTTTGAGTGGAATGAGTTGTGTCAGATTAGCTTTGATGAATTGAAGAAGAGATTGACGACGGCACCGATTCTATCACTTCCACAGGGAACTGGAGGATTTATAGTTTACAGTGATGCTTCGAACCAAGGACTCGGGTGCGTATTGATGCAGAATGATAAGGTGATCGCTTATGCGTCACGACAGCTGAAACCTTATGAAGTAAATTACCCAACACATGATTTGGAGCTAGCAGCAGTGGTTTTTGCTTTGAAGATCTGGAGGCATTATCTGTACGGGACTCACTGTCAGATCTTTACGGATCACAAGAGTCTCAAGTACATATTCATCGAAGAGTTGAACATGCGGCAAAGAAGATGGTTAGAACTGATTAAGGACTATGACTTGGAGATTTTATATCATCCAGGCAAAGCGAATGTAGTGGCCGATGCACTTAGCCGCAAGCCTGTTTCTATTCAGATGTTGGAGACGCTGACCTCCCAACTTAGCCTTCAACGAGAGATGATTCGTGAAGGAATTGAAGTATGGTTACAAAGAGTCCTAGGACAACTGTGCGTGATGGAGATAACTTCATCATTAACCGAAGGAATCAAATCTAGACAGGCAGATGATCCTCTGATGATTCGGTTACATGATGAAGTGATCAAGGGAAAGGCCCCCGGATTCATAATTCATGATGATGGAGTTTTGAGATTCCAGAACCGACTTTGTGTTCCCGATGATGATGTTCTGAAACAGACGATTATGAAGGAAGCTCACAGTTCGCCCTATTCTATCCACCCGGGCACCAGTAAAATGTATAAGGACTTGAAGCAGAATTTCTGGTGGGGCAACATGAACAAAGATGTAGTGGACTATGTTTCGAAATGCTTGACTTGTCAGCAGGTTAAGATCGAGCATCAACGGCCTGCCGGAATGTTGAAGCCGCTCCCAATTCCTGAATAGAAGTGGGAGGACATATCGATGAACTTTATCACTAATATGCCGAGAACCAAGACGGGAATGAACATGATTTGGGTGATAGTTGATCGTTTAACCAAATCAGCTCATTTCCTAGGCATTAAGGACACATGGGGACCAGAGAAATTGGTGCGAGTATTTATTTCGGAAATAGTTCGATTGCATGGTACGCCGAAAACCATTGTTTCTGATCGAGACGGCCGTTTTGTGTCTCACTTTTGGAAGGCAGTTCATAAGGCCTTGGGGACCGAATTGAACTTCAGTACAGCTTATCACCCGCAGACTGACGGACAATCCGAGAGGACCATTTAAACGGTGGAAGATATGTTGAGGGCTTGTGCCTTAGATTGGTCAAACGATTGGGAAGTTCATCTACCGTTGATTGAATTTACCTACAACAATAGTTGGCATGCTTCCATTAAGATGGCACCGTTTGAGGCATTATACGGAAGGAGATGCAGATCGCCCCTATGCTGGGATGATTCATCGGACTTGATCGGAACAGAACCAGAGTTGATCGTGCAGACTCGAGAGAAGATAGCCTTGATTCGTAAAAGGCTGTTGACCGCCCAGAGTCGCCAGAAATCCTACGCGGACGTACGCCGTCGCCCATTGGAGTTCAATACTGGAGACCATGTACTTTTGAAGGTTTCTCCTACTCGGGGAATCTTTCGTTTCGGAAGGAAAGGAAAGCTGAGTCCGAGATATATCGGACCATTTGAGATCCTCGAGAGAGTTGGGGAGTTGGCATACAGATTGGCATTGCCGCCGTCATTGTGCCATGCTCATAACGTGTTCCACATATCCCAATTACGGAGGTATATACCAGATCCCAGTCATATCATCGATTTCGGCGAGATCGAAGTCGCGCAGGATGGGACGTTTGAAGAAAGACTGGTCAAGATACTCGAGAGTCGAGTTAAGCAGCTGAGGAACAAACCAATCGTTTTGGTCAAAGTTCAATGGTCACGTCACGGAATGGAAGAAGCCACCTGGGAAACGGAAGCTGATATGAAGTCAAGATATCCCGAGTTATTTTCGTCTTGAGTTTCGGGACGAAACACCTTTTTAGTAGGAGAGTATGTAATATCCGGATTTATTACGGTGTATTTCATCTGTATTTCAAACCCTGTATTATTCGGATTTGTGGTTTTGACTATTGGAGTATGATGTTTCTTGCATTTATATCTTTGTACATAAGTATAGAAACATGCAAAATTTCTCATGCAAACTCGTGACAGCGCACGCTAAGAATGTAGCTTAACGCGCGCTATCGGGCTATTACTAGCGCACGCTATGCAGGAAGGAGTTGCGTGCGCTAAGAACTCAATTATTGAGCAGGACAGCTAGCACATGCGCCAGCCGGGACATGGGTCCGGATAAGATTCCCACGGACGAACACAGGCCGATTCAAGTCAATTATTAGCGCACGCTAAGGAAAGCTTAGTAGCGTGCGCAAACTTGTAAAAATGCAGAATATTATAAATAGGACAACAACCCGTTTTGGCTTACATTTTACTCGTCCATTCTGCATTCTTGAGAGGCCAGAGAGCTGTAATAATCCTTATACACACTTAGAACTCATTTTGTTGGTGTTTATATATTGATTATCACTTGGGAGTAATCATTGAAGCGGAATAGCACTTTGGAGTGGCATACAACCAACCGGAGTCGGATTCTACCTTATGGTTCAGTGATTTTCATCATATCAAGGTATGTTCAACCTATCTCCAGACTTAGAGTTGGATTCTAAAGAATTGGATGATCATAGTAACGAGATATTGATTTTCATAAGTGATTTATCCAAAGTACATCATGTTTGGGATATTGAGATGAATAAGCCTTAAGTACCTTGATTATGATCATCATGATTCGAATCTTATTACATTGAATATGTAAAGGAAGCTTCTATCATTGGTAATCCGAATCTAGTAGATGACTTCATTGCAATCTTGGACTTGACTTTAACATCATTATTGTTAGATAAATCTAAAGGATTGATCATGGAAGGATTTATCTAGTATAGATGGAACGTTTAACAACTTCAGCATGATAATATTGATTGATATAGAGGTGTTGATATCAACCGTTAAGCCTTTCGAATTGTCGTATGAAGATTTGTAGTCGAAATGGAATATGGTTTTATAATGGTATCCATATCCTCGAATCCGAAGTTGTTGCTATCCGTAAGATCATTCATAATCGTATGAACATGATATTCATGGAGGTAACATGAATTATCACGGAAGATTTCATTGTTTTGATCATGATGAGAACAGTTTCGCCCGTGAAGAATCGCCATGCATAGATAGCGCACGCTAAGCTATGAAGATTAACGTGTGCTATCGAGCACGAGTTAGCGTACGCTACGTTTGGTACGTAACGTACGCTAAGACATCAGACGAGTCAGTCGACTGATCAGTGAAGTACTGACCATGCATAGTTAGCGTACGCTAGGCTTTGTTGTTTGCGTGCGCTATCGAGCAGACTTAACGCACGCTACACAGAGTACTTAGCGTGCGCTAAGCAGTTCAGGAAGAATTACATTTTATGAACTTTTGGCCGTAAATCGAATTGTTAAACATTCGTACGACGTGAGATAAATCCTATATCATTTCTTTTGTTAAGGTTTGATCTTGTTGCGTGATTGATTGAGGAGGACGACCTCCGAGTGTTCGTTTTCGTGGAAGTATTGTTCTTGTCTTCAAATCGAGGCAAGTATCTTAATTGTTTTATGTATTGTTGTTATACATATTGTCGTGCATGTATGTCGTTATTATATGTCCACCTCGTGTTGGTCCGACGGGATCATCGGGGGATCTATGCTAGCGTGCGCTGGATCATCGGACGGGTTTTTCCACCACGGGTTGGTCTGACGGGATCATCGTGGGTTCTAGGCAGTGAACGCTGAATCGACGGAATTACCATGTGTATGTTATGATATCATGTTGTGATTATCAGTTGTGTATGTCATTTATGAGTTTCTCGTAGGAGAAGACTCGTTGGTATTTTGTCGTTTACGTTATTATTCTTCGTGAGATATGAATAATATGTTGTGGTACTGTCTAGCATCGTTGTGCTAACCCCTTCGGGGTGAACATTTTGTTTATGTTCGAGGATCCAGAGAGCGGAAAACAACCACTGGAGCCGCATGACGACGAGGGTGCAGTGATGTTTTGGCGGGGTTCATTTGCATTGTTATTTATTGGTTATTTCAATAAGTAATCGAGTACGAAGTCATTTATGCTGAATTTGAATTTGGTGACGTATTATTAAGTTCCTGCTGAACAACTGTACTTTCAGTATTTGGTCAGACCCGTTGTATCTTAATTCTGTTATTTCCATTCGTTAGTACCTTTTAATGTCTGTTCAATTCTTCAGCCTTGTAAATTCTTATGTAAAGGATTTACAGTATTGTAATATTCTGAATATATCGGGGTGTTACACCTCGACAAAGGCACATTCTCGAAGGTAAAGAGTCGTAAAGCGACGAGGATATCTGGGATAAACTCAAGTTGATTTGTGAGGGAACTGATATCTCCAAAGAAAATAAAATTTCAAAACTAACTCAGCAATTTGAATCTTTTGAAATGAAACCAACTGAAACACTTGAGGAACTTTGTAACACCCCCAATCCGCTCAGGGATATTACACGCCGTAGAACCTTTCCTCAAGGATCTACCAGGCTGGTAACAACTAGCGAACAACTCGACGATGCCTTTAAGGCTACAATAACTCAGTAGACCGACTTGGTCTTTCAATAAATACATACAACTCAAACACATTACATGCCCACGCAGGGGTCGAATACAAAAACTCCCGTACAATGGGGAAAAATATACTGCAGCGGAAATAAAATACAACTGAACCAATACAACAACGTACGGTTCCTCATGTGATTAGTATCAATCATCTCTCATCATCCTTCGCGCCGACCCTGTGTTATGCTCCCAAAACCTGAATGCAAAAACAGACATCCACCCCCCGAATACTCGGGGGTTAGCAAAACTCCACTATTTTGCTAGTGCAAATACAAGGTGCAAATACGAGCCATGTAATTCAAGTTCCAAGAATAACAATAACTAGGAATCCTCAAAGTTCCAAACGTAACGAAAAGCACTTCCCGAGGCATGAGTTTGGTAAAACATTCCAAAACCGAAAGATCACAAATCAAGGGAAACAATTTATAAAATGGTTTAAAATGCCATCGAGAGTTTTAATAGAATACAATTTAGGATTTCCGAATCCTTATCTTTCCAAAAATCAACAGGGGTCACAGCCCAAAGGTTTTGTTTTCGTAAATAGAAAATCGACAACAATTCACAGGGCTAGAGCCCAACACCACGTGTCCTCGACGGACATAAAAATCAACACAACGTAATCACGCGCGCGCATCGCCTAGGACCGGGACGAAGCCACAAATCCCACTGAGGCCTCGAAGGACCCTCCCGAGATGGCTAGCGAAACAAATCACACACACGCATCGCCTAGGACCAGGACGCCACCATGAATCTCACCCGAGGCTTCGAATGACCCTCCCGAGATGGCTAGCGAAACAATCACAACATCTCACGGTTGGATCAATCACTTGTTGCATCTTGGACACATGATCGAATGCCATGTGTCACCGTAGATTAACTTTGGCGCTCACGGTTGGATCAATCACTTGTTGCATCCTGGCCACATGATCACATGCCATGTGCCACCGTAGTTTTTCTTAGGATCTCACGGTTGGATCAATCGGTTGTTGCATCCTGGCCACATGATCACATGCCATGTGCCACCGTAGGCCCCGCCCACATCCACACAATCACATATATAGCACCATACAACAAAGATATCCAAACAATTCATCCAGAGGCATCAACACTTAGCAAAACACCACGTCAAACCACAACGCACCGAAATGAAATAATATACGTCCACACGCAATACCAAGTGCAACATCAACACCAAACATATCCATAGAGTTCACATAGTCATTCTCAAACCACACCATTCACAAAACACACGCATTTTGAAAGCAAGCCTTTAACAAGGCTAAACCGAATCTTTGAAAGTGAAATTCAAACGATCAAATAAACACAAGGAGACGATCACTAATTATCATATCCATAAAACAAGAATTATATGGACAAGGTACTTGACTCAAAATCGGCACGCAAGTATCCCGACGAACACGGCTCAACCGGAAAGCTTCGAAACGCCCGATGCTTTCGAAAAGGAAAACGACAACGAACGGAAGGGTTCAACTTGGTTTCTTTGCAATAAACTCGACCCTAACAACATATAATTATTAAATCAATGATCGTACGAGGAGGAATAATCGTAGAACGTCCGAAAACCCCTCTAAGACATTCTACCGGACACCTTCAAGGCGTCGATCAAGAACTCGACCAAAACAACGAATCGATACGATCCAACCATGGAATAACAAGGGAAAAGATATAACACATCTAAATAATCATCAATCCATCACAATCCTAAGTTAAATCGGATTAAAACGGATGAAAACAACCAAAACACCCAAATTCCCTAAAACTAGATTTCTAGGAAATCAGACCTGATTCGGTAGATCGGAGGATGTTATAGGATGGATGATTGATGATATGAACTCCAAGACTTCATGGAGTGATTGTACAACAACATCCTTCCATGATTCCCACACCTCCACTCGCGGAAGAGAAGGAAGAGAATGAGAAAATGGGTGAAAAACCCGACTGCAGGGCCTTAAATAGGCTGCCTGCCGGCCGCCTTACGTACGTAACCGGCCATGGCCGACTCACTGCCTAGAAATGACGGAAACATTACGTACGTTACCATCCAGGGCCTTACGTACGTAACCGGCCTTACGTACGTAACTGCCGAGCACTACCGGTCGTAACTCGGCCTGGGCCCAGACTGCCCGGCCATGACTCGGCCGGGGCCAACTCCGACGGCCCGAACGACCCCGAAACCCGAACCTGAATACGAATTGAAGATACGGTTACGAAGTACTCGCAAAGACGAATTCGAGCACTTAGAGAACACACGATTCTGACCACCCGAAGGCTCGAAATTCGACAACGGAAAGTAATTACCCCAAACTTTGGGAAATTATGAAAATGGCCCAAAACGTCCGAAATACATGATACACGATCGAAACACCAATCCGAAGCTCACAACACATCTAACAAAGTTAAATGGACTCACGGGAAACTCGAAACAGTAGTTTTGAACGAGATTCGCAAGAATCGAACTCAAGTGCGGAAAAGTCGCTAAAAAGCACGAAACTCAACAAAACGACATCGAAACGAACTCGGATGTCAAAAAGTGTAGAATTAATCATTCCCAGAATGACGAAACGGTCATGAGAGAGTCGTCGAAACGAACCTCTGCCGAAAAATAAAAATTACCGGAAATCCGAAATTGCGGATATTACATTCTACCCTCCTTAAAAGAAGTTTCGTCCCGAAACTTAAAACAAGTAGGGAGGAGCAATATCCCGCCAGGAAAACTCAACGAGATACACAAGAAACGCGTAACTTACGCCCAACGGCGAAACGTTACAAGCAGCACAAAGGAATATACGGCGTGAAAACATGCTCCACGACGACCAACACAACGCCACCGGTAGAGACATAATAACACCAACAAGTGACAAGCGTCATCAAACAGATAATATAATCAAGTCGATTATCCGAACAATCACAAACAACGAACCAAAATCAACATGATTGTCCACCCCAACGGTACATCAATCAAAACGCGAGCCAATCGCTGAACAAATACAGAATTCCACCGCCCAAGGGTTGGAAGATCGAAAACGAGACTAATTTCCCAAACTTAAGGGAATTACGAAGGAGCCTGAACGTTCAACAATCACGAAACGAGATCAACAAAAACCGAACAATCAAATGATCGAGACAACAAAATTTGAACAATCATGTTCGAATCACGAAAAACAATAAAATTCAAATAACAACTCCCAGGTTCACGTCTCGACTCGAGACAATATATGATCCGGTGAAAGCAACAAGATGTGCATTCACATGAGATCTACAGGAAAGGGAATAGCAATTGAAAAGTCACAACGTCAAACGAGTTATTATGAAACAATACCACCCTCGTTCGATCAACAAAAGCAAGGGGCAGGACAAGCTCAGAAAATGTCAACGAACATAAACGAGTCGACAGAGTCGAAAATACAGAAGTTCCAAATCTGATCCACTTCGAATAAAAGAACTAATAGAACCAAGTGATGTCACTTCCGAACAAGATTCACAAGAATCGAACCGAACTCAAAAAAGTCATAGCAATAACCAGATCGACCCACAACAAGATCACAGTTCGTTCGAACGATGAAACCGAAATACAGAACAAGTTCAGAAAGTATCAACGAACACGAGCGAGTCGATAGACTTGAGAAAGAGGAAATGCAGAAGTTCAAAAACAATACGGGTATTATATCCGACCTCTTATAAAAGAAGGTCGTCCCCGCAACTCACAATAACGGAAATAAGGCAAAAACACAAAAGCAGCTGACGGAAACATTTCCCATGGGCCTCTTAGAGCCGATCCTGATATCTGTACTGAAGTTCACGCCCCGAAAGACTCGGAACCCAACTCGCGAAACTGGATCATGTGTCTCTCGGGTCCACCCTTGAAATGCGTTACTGACGAGAAGGACAATTGGTACGTGCATGCCCCCGGCACAATACGTTCGAAATGCCTCGGCTCGGCATATCGAAAATACAGATGCTAGATACAATGGAACATAACATCACAAAGCAACAAACCGGAGATGCCAACTTGGCATAACAAAGAATCATAACACATATCATATACAACGATTACCATCGTAAAGTAATACACACACAAACACTACAGCAACGATGGTATCGTTCGGCGACCTCAACGGCCCAAGCGATAACCAGCACATAATTACAAACATCATGAAACAATCACACATGTGCATAAACGCACAAAAATCCAAGCTTTAACAACTCACACTCGTGCGACAACACACAAATCACCACGAGGCGATAAACAGTAAACACCAGTTCACACCTCTCACATAGGGCTAGTACAACAAATGCTTGGCAACGCCTCGACGTTCATGCCACCAATTCGACCATACTCGGGAGCAACATCATAACGACAAAGCAAACATCATACATACATACCCAGCCCTCAAACGGGAATGGATAGGTTTTAAAAATGAAAACATCCTTTCGAAAATAATTTAGAAAAACGCCGGTTGATCTTGAGTATCACTTTTCAAAAAAAAGTACAAACGTGAAACATCGTTATCGGGACTTTTGAAAATCATTTCGCATTTGATAAAAATGAGGACACTTTCTCTTAGTGAAAAACTTTCAGAAATATTCGACCCTCGGGTCTAAGTAAAAGTATTTCTAAAACATTGAAAATATCTCAAAACATTTTGGTCCTCGGGGTAGAAGAATTTTGAAACATATTATTGCGCTAGCAGGCGCCTTGAAAATACAATCCATTTAAAAGTACGTCTCGAATTTTATTTTCTAAGATACTCAAGGTTTTCAAAGATAATTCAATGGGCTAGAATGCCCAAAAATTTCAGGTAATTACATGGAATGTTATAACGCCGTGGGCCCCACGCCAGAACCCACCAGGCTAAAAACCATTTACAAAAACGCCAAAAAGACTGATGACGGTAATATTTAAAAAACTTACAAAAGCCATTTAGAAAATACTAAATACCGTCAAAAGAATTTCGCCAAAACGATCAAGGCCATAATGCCACAAACTCGGTTAAGGGAATCAGTTTTCGAAATAAAACTCAGTCGGTAAAATACCGAAAGCCATTACAAAAGAACTCACGCAGCGGATAAAAGAAATAAAGCCAAACATGCACAAGACAGCAACACTACTCCTCATATGAACGAAAAATGGGAGTCAAATAATCACGTATCACGAAATCAAAATCCATAAGAGGATTCCGTCAATTAACTCATAATCATAAAAATAGCTCGTGTCACACGAGGCACAACACAAAGAAGGGAGACTTACATCCACAGGTCGCACGAAGATGATGATCGCCCACGATACTAATCACGACCAATAAACTCAGACGACGCGTCGCGACACGACTCAGTCAGATAAAATCCGACGAGACAAAACTCAACAGACACCACTGACCCGACAGCCTAGGTTTCCACAACCTAAGCTCTGATACCATTTATGTAACACCCCCAATCCGCTCAGGGATATTACACGCCGTAGAACCTTTACTCAAGGATCTACCAAGCTGGTAACAACTAGCGAACAACTCGACGATGCCTTTAAGGCTACAATAACTCAGTAGACCGACTTGGTCTTTCAATAAATACATACAACTCAAACACATTACATGCCCACGCAGCGGTCGAATATAAAAAACTCCCGTACAACGGGGAAAAATATACTGCAGCGGAAATAAAATACAACTGAACCAATACAACAACGTACGGTTCCTCATGTGATTAGTATCGATCATCTCTCATCATCCTTCGCGCCGACCCTGTGTTATGCTCCTAAAACCTGAATGCAAAAACAGACATCCACCCCCCGAATACTCGGGGGTTAGCAAAACTCCACTGTTTTGCTAGTGCAAATACAAGGTGCAAATACGAGCCATATAATTCAAGTTCCAAGAATAACAATAACTAGGAATCCTCAAAGTTCCAAACGTAACGAAAAGCACTTCCCGAGGCATGAGTTTGGTAAAACATTCCAAAACCGAAAGATCACAAATCAAGGGAAACAATTTATAAAATGGTTTAAAATGCCATCGAGAGTTTTAATAGAATACAATTTAGGAGTTCTGAATCCTTCTCTTTCCAAAAATCAACAGGGGTCACAGCCCAAAGGTTTTGTTTTTGCAAATAAAAAATCGACAACAATTCACAGGGCCAGAGCCCAACATCACGTGTCCTCGACGGACATAAAAATCAACACAACGTAATCACGCGCGCACATCGCCTAGGACCGGGACGAAGCCACAAATCCCACTGAGGCCTCGAAGGACCCTCCCGAGATGGCTAGCGAAACAAATCACACACACGCATCGCCTAGGACCAGGACGCCACCATGAATCCCACCCGAGGCTTCGAAGGACCCTCCCGAGCTGGCTAGCGAAACAATCACAACATCTCACGGTTGGATCAATCACTTGTTGCATCCTGGACACATGATCGCATGCCATGTGCCACCGTAGATTAACTTTGGCGCTCACGGTTGGATCAATCACTTGTTGCATCCTGGCCACATGATCACATGTCATGTGCCACCGTAGTTTTTCTTAGGCTCTCACGGTTGGATCAATCGCTTGTTGCATCCTGGCCACATGATCACATGCCATGTGCCACCGTAGGACCCGCCCACATCCACACAATCACATATATAGCACCATACAACAAAGATATCCAAACAATTCATCCAGAGGCATCAACACTTAGCAAAACACCACGTCAAACCACAACGCATCGAAATGAAATAATATACGTCCACACGCAATACCAAGTGCAACATCAACACCAAACATATCCATAGAGTTCACATAGTCATTCTCAAACCACACCATTCACAAAACACACGCATTTTGAAAGCAAGCCTTTAACAAGGCTAAACCGAATCTTTGAAAGTGAAATTCAAACGATCAAATAAACACAAGGAGACGATCACTAATTATCATATCCATAAAACAAGAATTATATGGACAAGGTACTTGCCTCAAAATCGGCACGCAAGTATCCCGACGAACACGGCTCAACCGGAAAGCTTCGAAACGCCCGATGCTTTCGAAAAGAAAAACGACAACGAACGGAAGGGTTCAACTTGGTTTCTTTGCAAGAAACTCGACCCTAACAACATATAATTAATAAATCAATGATCATACGAGGAGGAATAATCGTAGAACGTCCGAAAACCCCTCTAAGACATTCTACCGGACACCTTCAAGGCGTCGATCAAGAACTCGACCAAAACAACGAATCGATACGATCCAACCAAGGAATAACAAGGGAAAAGATATAACACATCTAAATAATCATCAATCCATCACAATCCTAAGTTAAATCGGATTAAAACGGATGAAAACAACCAAAACACCCAAATTCCCCAAAACTAGATTTCTAGGAAATCTGACCTGATTCGGTAGATCAGAGGATGTTATAGGATGGATGATTGATGATATGAACTCCAAGACTTCATGGAGTGATTGTCCAACAACATCCTTCCATGATTCCCACACCTCCAGCCGCGGAAGAGAAGGAATAGAATGAGAAAATGGGTGAAAAACCCGACTGAAGGGTCTTAAATAGGCTGCCTGCCGGCCGCCTTACGTACGTAACCGGCCATGGCCGACTCACTGCCTAGAAATGCCGGAAATGTTACGTACGTTACCGTCCAGGGCCTTACGTATGTAACCGGCCTTACGTACGTAACTGCCGAGCACTACCGGCCGTAACTCGGCGATCGGCTGGGCCTGCATCGCCGGCCATGACTCGGTGGGGCAACTCCGACGGCCTGAACGACCCCGAAACCCGAACCTAAATACGAATCGAAGATACGGTTACAAAGTACTCGCAAAGACAAATTCGATCACTTAGAGAACACACGATTCCGACCACCCGAAGGCTCGAAATTCGACAACGGAAAGTAATTACCCCAAACTTTGGGAAATTACGAAAATGGCCCAAAACGTCCGAAATACATGATACACGATCGAAACACCAATCCGAAGCTCACAACACATCTAACAAAGTTAAACGGACTTACGGGAAACTCGAAACAGTAGTTTTGAACGAGATTCGCAAGAATCGAACTCAAGTACGGAAAAGTCGCTAAAAAGCACGGAACTCAACAAAACAACATCGAAACGAACTCAGATGTCAAAAAGTGTAGAATTAATCATTCCTAGAATGACGAAATGGTCATGAGCGAGTCGTCGAAACGGACCTCCGCTGAAAAATGAAAATTACCGGAAATTCGTAATTGCGGATATTACAAACTTGACCTCAGATTCACTGGAATTATTGGTGAACTTGAAGCTTTGGGCAAAATTTATACTCAAAGGGAGAAAAACTTAAAGATTTTCAGATCTCTCCCTGCCCGATGGGACATTAAGACCACAGCTATGCGTGTGTCGTGTAACCTTAGTGAAATATCTACCTTTGATCTCTTTTCTGACCTCAAAGCTTTCGAGTATGATATAGACAGGAGAGAGAAAGCTGAAGAATCTCCAGCTAGGACTACAGCCTTAGCCGCTGTATCTAACCGTCGACACAGCATGCCCAACCCATCAAAGCTAAATTACAAAAATGCTGACAGTGACGACGATATCCTGTCACAAGATGAAATAGCACTCCTCATGCATAAATTCAAAAAGTTCATCAAACAGTCTGGAAAGACTCCCTACAGGCCCAAGCCTGTTCATAAGGTAAGTACTGAAACTTCCTCTGGTGATGCTAACCTATGCTACAATTGCAGGAAACCAGGACATTATGCAAACAAATGTCCTCATCCCAAAGTTCAAAGGTTGCCGGAAGCCGAGCAACAAGAGAGGAATGAACGAAGACGTGCTTGGAAAAACAAGCTAAAGGTACTGATAGGAGAATCAGAAGCCTCCCCCACACCATCCAAATCCGAAGAATGTCTTCAGGTGGTCACTGAAAGTGACTCATCTGACGATGAATTCGAAGATAAGGCATATATGTGCTTTATGGCAAAGGACATTCCGGAAGAAGAAGATAGCGATGATGAGGTAAGCTCAACCTCAGATATTCCAGTAAATGCATCGCATACTTTTGAAAACATGATGAATGAATTTAAAAATATTCAAAAAGCCCACGAGACTTTGAAAAATGAAAACATACAGTTTCAACTTTCCAACACAGAGCTGAAAGAAGAAAACGACTTGCTAAAGATAAATTATGAAAATATGTCTATTGATTGTGAAAACAGCAAGGTCGAGCATGAAAAACTCGTGGAGAGCAATCATCAACTTGCTCATGAACTAAGTGATACTAAGTCTCAAAATGGAAGCAAGACATGATTTTGTTCTACTTCAAGCTAAATTTAATACTCTCGAGAAACGAGAAAGAGAACTTGAGACCATTCTGAAATCTTTCGAGAAATCATCTAGAAGAATGGAAGAAATTCTAAGCACAGGGCAACATGCTCACGATAAAAGTGGCTTAGGATACAGCTCATTTTCCAACAAAGGGAAAACTAGTACTGTGTTCGTCAAGAGTGTGGAACACATTCCTATATCGGAAGATACTCCTAGTCCTATGAAGGAACCTGCTGCACCGCGAAAAGCAAAGGCTGCCATTTGTTAGGCGTATTTTTATACGCTTATTTATCATTATTTTGTAGTATTTTGGAGTGTGAAATCATCTAAATGAGCTTTTAATGCCTTAATTTTGTATGATTGACAGGAAATTGAAGTCCGAAAGCTTAAACGAGGCAAAAGCGGCGAAGCGGCAAAATGGACTATGAGCCGCGGCACAAGGAAGTGAGCCGCGGCAAAGGAAGACACCGTAGAAGGGCGAGTAGAGTGTACTGCGTGCCGCGGCCACGGCCAGTGAGCCGCGGCACAGAGGAATTTAATTACGCCCAGGTATTCAGATTTTGGCGATGTGCCGCGGCACAGCACAGGTGAGCCGCGACACACTTAGCGGGTTTGGTACGTCTGCGCGGATTCTGGGCCGTTTCGAAGCCAGTTTTCAACCGATTAATACGGACGCGATTTGTGGAGATGCTGAGCTATAAATATGGCTTAAGACCCTAATTTAATTATCGGAGGGGGAATCATTGAAGCTAAATCTAGGAGAGCTTAAGCTTGGAGACAGAGAAGAGGAGGAAAGCAGAGGAATTCAAGGGCAGAAGGCGGGAGCTGAAGAACGGAGGAATCCGAGCTTCATCTGCGTTTGAATTTTATGCTTTCGTTTATTTCTTCTGTATTTTCAGTTTTTAGTATGTCAGGCTAAAGCCCTAATCTAGGGTTTTGATGAAACCTTTATTTTGACGAATTGATTGAGATTATCCAATTTATTACCTTTTTATTGAGTTTTCCCAATTATGTTTAATGCTTGCAATTATCTGGCCAATAGTTGTATTGATTTAATCATTCACTTCGAATCGGGAGAGGAGATTTGGTGAGGAACTATTGGTGAGGACCGTTTTATTCTGTGAGATAGGAATATACTCATAGGAACTACGTGGCCTTTAGGAGATTTCATGCTTTTTGCCTAGCGACGAGATAATTCACCTAGGGATAGAGTGCGTTAGTCGCCGTTAGATAAATCTATTGACCTCGGGAGAGGCGGTAGAATATTTTAGCAATCTCCGCCTTCAATAAATTGGGAAAATTATTTATTACGGATAATCAAGATTAAATTCGGATAAATTAAGGTGGATTCAGAACTCTAGACTTATTTATCATTTGATTCCTTTTATTCAAGCTATCGTTTTCTGTTTAGTCTTTTATTAATTCTTTTAGTTATTAATCCAAAAAAACCAACTTCGATTGTTCAAATAAAATTGGAATACGAAAACGTCGGTAGTTAGAGATTCAATCCTCGTGGGAACGATACTCTACTTATCACTTTATTACTTGTAAACGATGACGTGCACTTGCGTGTAGGAAATATCGCAACAAGTTTTTGGCGCCGTTGCCGGGGACTGAAATTTTTCTAATATCGACTTAAGTATTTCCAGTCTTAATTTGAACGTTTTATTTTTATTTTTGCGTATTTAATTGTGTTTATTTGTTTTCCTTTTCAGGACCTTTCGTGTAGTGCATGAGAAGACTCGGTAACGAAGGCCTACTACCTTTGGACACCGAGCTCGAGCGCACTCTAAGAAGGAATAAAAAGGAGAAAAGAGAATTGCAGACGACGGTCAAGATGGCCGAAAATGTTGAAATCCAAGGAGGAGACAACCAAGTGCGGCAAGTTCAACCGGAACTCGCTCTTCGGGATTATGCCATGCCGCAAGCCAACGCAAATTTTCGAATTCGGCGTCCCACCATCCAAGCTAATAATTTTGAAATCAAGCCCGCCATTATTCAGATGGTACAGGCGAGCCCTTTCTGTGGATTGCCGAAGGACGACCCGAATGCCCACATTGCTTCGTTCCTTGAGATATGTGACACATTTAAAACAAATGGTGTCACCGACGATGCCATTCGATTGAGGCTTTTCCCTTTTTCTTTGAGGGATAAAGCAAAGTTTTGGTTAAATTCCTTACCGCCGGGGTCGATTACAACATGGGAGAGGTTAGTGCAAGCCTTCCTTGCAAAATTTTTCCCACCAGCTAAGACGGCGCGGTTGAGAAACGAGATAACTACTTTTGCCCAGTTCGATATGGAATCGCTCCACGAGGCGTGGGAGCGATATAAAGAATTACTTCGAAGATGCCCTCATCACGGCATTCTGATTGGCTTGTTTGCATACGTTTTATGGTGGTTTGAGTGCTTCTACACGCACTCTTGTCGATGCGGCATCCGGTGGGACATTCATGGGAAAATCTATGGCCGAGGCTCACGTGCTTTTGGAAGATATGGCTGAAAACGCTTACCAATGGCGTGAAAGATTGACACCGAAGAGGGTAATGGAAGTTTCGAGCAATGATCCGATTTCCACCTTGTCAGCTCAAGTCGCCGCTTTGACACAACAGCTCCAGAACTTTTCGCACGCACCAGCCCCCGTTACCATTGAGACGTGTAATTGGTGTAACGGATCACACCCGAGTGCGGAGTGTCAATTTGGAAATCCGTTCGAGCAAAATCAGATGGAGCAGGCTCAATTCGTAGGAAATGGGAATCGACCGAATAACCCGTACTCCAATACTTATAATCCGGGGTGGCGCAATCATCCCAACTTTTCATGGAGAAACGGACAGAACGCACACCAGCCCACTTTCGCCCAGAATCAACAGCAGCCCCCTTCCGCTCCCAAAGTGTCTCTCGAGGAAGCGCTTGCAAAATTGGCGGAAAATACGAGTCAATTTATGACTCGGACGGAAGCTACACTACAAAATCATTCTGCTTCCATTCGGAATTTGGAGGTCCAGCTGGGCCAAATAGCTAATGTGTTGACAGCTCGTCCGGAGGGAGCATTGCCGAGTACAACAGAGACTAATCCTAGAGAGAGTCTAAACGCAGTTAGCTTGAGAAGCGGGAGAGATGTGCTAGATCAGCCCGAGCGGGGTAAAGAGAAGAAGGTGATTGAGGAAGAGATGGAATTAAAGCTAGAGGAGTCGAAGGAAGTTCAAAGGATAACTCAAAGACATGTGTTCCCCCCGTTCCGTTTCCGCAGAGACTACAGCAAAGAAGGGCGGACAAACAATTTTCTAAGTTCCTTGAGGTGTTCAAAAAGCTTCACATAAATATTCCGTTCGCCGACGCATTGGAGCAGATGCCGAGCTATGTCAAATTCATGAAAGAGATATTATCGAAGAAGAGAAAACTTGAGGAGTTTGAAACGGTCGCCTTGACAGAGGAGTGTAGTGCTATTCTTCAAAAGAAGCTCCCACCTAAGTTGAAAGATCCGGGAAGCTTCAACATTCCTTGTACCATGGTGGATCTTTCATTTAATAAGGCACTATGCGATCTTGGTGCGAGTATCAACCTCATGCCTCTGTCGATTTTCCAAAAGCTGAATATTGGGGAAGCCAAGCCAACCACAGTCTCATTACAATTGGCGGATCGATCGATAAAGTATCCGAGGGGAGTAATCGAGGATGTTTTAGTTAAAGTTGATAAGTTCATCTTTCCAGCCGACTTCATCGTACTAGACATGGAGGAAGATGACAATATTCCGATCATCTTGGGACGACCATTTCTAGCGACGGGCCGAACCCTTATAGACGTGGAAAAGGGAGAGCTAACTCTGAGGGTCCAAGACGAGCAAGTTACTTTTCAAGTGTTCAAATCGTTCCCATGTCCCGGAAGTGCTGATAAAGGATCACAAATTGAGGGTGTGGATGTTTGTGAAAGAGGAAAGCATCGAAAAAATCGTCGTTGGGAAAATTCAGATTTTGTGTTAAATGGCTCAAGTTTGAAGAAGGATGTAGAACTTGTGGCGTTTCTCGACCATGAAGAAAAATCTGCTGCAGTTGTGAGTTCGTTTGTGAAGGAGGAGAGTGAGCCGAAAGCCAAGAGAAAAATTAGTCATGGAGAAACCGGGTGTTTCGGGAAGTTTTTCAAGTCGAAACCTCTTCGCAAACAACATTTGATTACCGAACCGAGAATCGAACCGCTGATGACCAATGGTCATAATTTTAACCAAAATATAAACGGTTCGATAAACGGGCGGAAGCCAAATGGAGTTTGCAGCGAACTAACGTGTTCAATAGGTCCGGCTGAAGACTATAAACTTAGCGCTTCTCGGGAGGCAACCCGAGCTCGCAGTTGTAGATTTTTGCAATTCTTTGTTTTTCTTGTATTCGTAATTCTTATTTTTCATCATTTTTGTGCTTCTATTTGCTTCTTCCTCTCGTTTTTAACATCTTCTTTTCAAAATTCTGCGGGAAAGTCCTGGAGAAGCGGAGTATGAGCCGCGGCACAGTTATTGTGAGCCGCGGCACACATCAATCGCCAGGGAAGGCAAAACCGACTGTACTTTGTGCCGCGGCACGGCATAAATGAGCCGCGGCACACTTGAGCAATGAGCCGCGGCATACGGAATTTGAGCCGCGGCACACGAAAAAACGAGAACACAGGTCATAGGGACTGTACCTTGTGCCGCGGCTCACTTTAGATGTGCCGCGGCACACTTTGCGGAACCCGAAAGGGCAGGTAGCATATAACACGCGAGCGGCCGGCATTTCCAGGTACGTTTTCTACTTTCATTCTTCCCTCCCCAGCGCGACCGGCCGAAGTTTTCCTTCAATTCTTCCCTGCGATTTTTCTCTTGCAATCTTCAAAAAGGTATGTTTCGATCTTGCGACTTTACTTGCTTATGGTTTATATTTGGAAGTTTTGTATGTGTTTAATAAGTGGAATATGTTTATTGCTCCTTCAAATAGTTTTGTGATTGTAGAGAATAACAGGGTGGTTTTATCGAATTTTCTTGATTAACTTGGAATATCAATGAGTTGATTGTGTTAAGTTGTTCATGATTGAATTGTATTTCTGTTTTTGGGGGCTGAATCGAGCTAGAACTATGTTTATTCTTCAAGTAAACATGCGCCCTCAAGGTGTCTGATAAATTGCCCAAATGAAAATTTTCTTTGAAAAAGCAATTGTTTTGAAGTTTCGTGCAACGTATACGTTTTCAATCTACAGCAAGCCCAACCCGTACATCCAGTTGAGATGTTTAAGTCCAAATTCATCTTTCTCTCTCGTATGCGCTAGTGTCTTAATTTCGGAATTTCTGGTTTGATGTCTTTAGCCACGCATATATCATCGTTATTATTGTTGCGTAAATAAACCCTCGTGTTGTACTTCTCGGATCGATTATGGCGCGCACGAAGAAGTTGACCAAGCGTGCTAGGACCGAGTCATCCCCTACGCGAGGAGACCTCTCGGGAGTCGGGCCGAGGCGGAGGGCACCAATTTTCGGACCCGAGATCCACAAGATATTCAACGAAAAGATCCGTCCGCGTCCACTTATTCCCGAGAGAGGTTTTACTCCAGCTCCTCGGGACGGGAGTTGCTCACCATGATCGACGAGATGGGATGGGCGGATTCTGACACCTCCCGAGCTGGCAGTCATTTCGATCGTCCAGAGTTTTATGCCGGCGCTCGTGAAGCACATCCGGCGGGGCATTCGTTGCCATATTTAGAGTCCGGACTCAGTCGACGTCCGAGGGTCACAGTTGATTTCTCCCATTGCTATTCGGAGGCTTTTGGGTTTCGGCGGTGGACGAGGCGACTATGACCGCGTGATGACCGGCCTCACTAAGGAGGCCCCGCTTGAGACGATTGCACGGCCGTACCGGCCCGGGAGCGGCGAGCACAGAGCTCACCTACTTTTCACTTCAGAGCTCGCGCCTCGGCCCGGCTCGGGCGAGCAGCTTTACTTTATTTGTGCCGCATTGATCCCACCTCCCGGATCCGTGCAGTTTTCTCTCCGCGCCGGATACTTTTGCTATCACCTCCGGTGCGTTTTGATGTGGCCCCCATTCGTCCGATCTATCTTCCAGTATCCAGGGGGGGCCAAGACGGGGTTGAAGCACCCCTCCCTCATATGCGCTTTATGCCGGCAGTCGGGGCTGACGTGGTCAGTCGACGAGCCGATGCTTGCCCCACAGGCCCCGATCGACCACCGCATCATATCGCACTTTGAGCAGTGGGGCGGAGCGCCGGCACACGCTCGGGGGCGAGGATTTTTGCTCGAGGAGGCTCATGAGGGATCCCCCGAGCCGCTTTTGTTGACGCACGGAGAGGCCGGCCCGCAGCCTGACAGAGCGAGGTTGGAGGAGCTGTTTGATGGGCTGCGGGAGGATTTGAGGAGACAGAGAGAAGAGCATAGGGAGGAGCTGAGGAGAGAGAGAGAGGAGCAGAGAGAGGAGCTGAGAGAGGAGTTGAGGAGAGAGAGAGACGAGATGAGGAGAGAGAGAGAGAGCTGGATGGCTGCCATGCGGGAGGAGCAGCGGGCGGCGCGGGAGAGTGTTGTTGCTGCCGCCAGAGCCGAGATGAGAGAGCAGGCCCGACGGACCAGCCGACGAGCGGCGAGGCGTCTTGCTGCGAGGGAGGCTTATCATCAGGAGCACCTCGCCGCATGGACGGCCCACATCATGCATCCCGACGGGCCATTTACTGCGCCCGCCCGGCCAGCCACACCACCCTCCTCACCGGACGATGCCGGCACTGGCTCTGAGGCGGAGGGGAGTACTTGACCTTTTACTTTTCTTGCATTTCATTTTTGTCCATTGAGGTCAATGTACGTCCTAAGTTTGGGGGGGGGGGGGATTTACATTCAGTCTGCATTCATTGTTTGTACTCTATTTTCTTCTTTACATTATATTTTGTTGCACTTTTCTTTCTTTGCGAAAATTTTTTAGATAGCCTTGCTTGCCGTAGTTTTTCTTTATTCGTGAATTTTCGTGCTTCTATTATGTGTGATCGATGTTACGACCTTTGTCTTTCTCTCTGAAGAAGCGGGCGAGTTTTAGTCGAGTTGTAGTCACTTATTTCTGTTCTGCTTAGTATTCAATTAGGTCCGAAATTTTTTGTGATTGTAGAGGACTTGGCAGATAAGAGACGATACATACTTGTTTTTAAATCCCCATCAATACGTTTGGCTACATTTTCCGGATAGTGAGTCGTACTGTTTCTTTAGTCGTGTTGGCACTTAAATTGAGTTTAGAGTCGGTCAGTTTTCCCTAAAAGTCGAGTGAATGTGTTCTATGTAGGGAAGTCTAGTAACCGGGGGTATTCGCGTGACCCGTTGTTTACTCTCGCGTAAAGCAGCGACCACTGATTAGACTATTGATTTAGATATTTCACATGTGCCAACGATAGGAGCCTAGTAACCGGGGGTATTCGCGTGACCCGCTGTTTACTCTCGTGTCAAACGGCAACCTTGATTCGGACATGCGGAAATTATGTATTCGAGTTGTTTCTCCACATTGTAGGCAGAACTTAGTAACTAGAAGCATCCATGTGCCCCATGAGTGTCTTTTACGTCAAACGGTTTCCTAATACATGAGAATGGAAGTTCCACCCTAGGATTATCCCGATGAAACATCCCGAGATCCTAACCTAGTGGTCAACTCGAATCGAATTCTTGAACATATTTATATAAGGGGACACCGTCCGAGGTTTAGTTGTTAGGAGACTCGTGAAAAATTGTGCCTTTAGGCGTGGAGCAGGATGAACTAGCTTGTCTATTTTAGCCTTTCATATTGACGTCGATTCGACTCATGTTTTGTTGATCTTTGAGTGAGTTTTCTTCATGAACAAATGATTAGATGAACTTGATTACTTTGCGGAATCATTATTACGAGTGCGGTTCGCTTTTATGACACTCGTATTATTTAGAGAGAATGGCGGGATAGTATTGTTTAGGTTGAACACTATGAGTTGCACGATGATTCACGACATTTTTATTGACTTTAATTCTTTTTGCTTGAGGACAAGCAAAGGCTTAAGTTTGGGGTATTTGTTAGGCGTATTTTTATACGCTTATTTATCATTATTTTGTAGTATTTTGGAGTGTGAAATCATCTAAATGAGCTTTTAATGCCTTAATTTTGTATGATTGACAGAATTGAAGTCCGGAAGCTTAAACGAGGCAAAGCGGTAGCGGCAAAAGCTGGACTATGAGCCGCGGCACAAGGAAGTGAGCCGCGGCAAAGGAAGACACCAGAAGGGCGAGTAGGTGACTACGTGCACGGCCTGACCAGTGAGCCGCGGCACGAGGAATTTAATTACGCCTGTGTATTGATTTTGGCGATGTGCCGCGGACACGACAGTGAGCCGCGGCACACTTAGCGGGTTTGGTACGTGCGCGGATTACGGGCCGTTTGGCTTGATTTTCAACCGATTAATACGGACGCGATTTGTGGAGATGCTGAGCTATAAATAGGGCTTAAGACCCTAATTTAATTATCGGAGGGGGAATCATTGAAGCTAAACCTAGGAGAGCTTAAGCTTGGAGACAGAGAAGAGGAGGAAAGCAGAGGAATTCAAGGGCAGAAGGCGGGAGCTGAAGAACGGAGGAATCCGAGCTTCATCTGCGTTTGAATTTTATGCTTTCGTTTATTTCTTCTGTATTTTCAGTTTTTAGTATGTCAGGCTAAAGCCCTAATCTAGGGTTTTGATGAAACCTTTATTTTGACGAATTGATTGAGATTATCCAATTTATTACCTTTTTATTGAGTTTTCCCAATTATGTTTAATGCTTGCAATTATCTGGCCAATAGTTGTATTGATTTAATCATTCACTTCGAATCGGGAGAGGAGATTTGGTGAGGAACTATTGGTGAGGACCGTTTATTACGTGAGATAGGAATATACTCATAGGAACTACGTGGCCTTTAGGAGATTTCATGCTTTTGCCTAGCACGAGATAATTCACCTAGGGATAGAGTGCGTTAGTCGCCGTTAGATAAATCTATTGACCTCGGGAGAGGCGGTAGAATATTTTAGCAATCTCCGCCTTCAATAAATTGGGAAAATTATTTATTACGGATAATCAAGATTAAATTCGGATAAATTAAGGTGGATTCAGAACTCTAGACTTATTTATCATTTGATTCCTTTTATTCAAGCTATCGTTTTCTGTTTAGTCTTTTATTAATTCTTTTAGTTATTAATCCAAAAACCCAACTTCGATTGTTCAAATAAAATTGGAATACGAAAACGTCGGTAGTTAGAGATTCAATCCTCGTGGGAACGATACTCTACTTATCACTTTATTACTTGTAAACGATGACGTGCACTTGCGTGTAGGAAATATCGCAACAAGTTTTTGGCGCCGTTGTTAGGATGAAAATTTTTCTAATATCGACTTAAGTATTTCGAGTCTTAATTTGAACGTTTTATTTTTATTTTTGCGTATTTAATTGTGTTTATTTGTTTTCCTTTTCAGGACCTTTCGTGTAGTGCATGAGAAGACTCGGTAACGAAGGCCTACTACCTTTGGACACCGAGCTCGAGCGCACTCTAAGAAGGAATAAAAAGGAGAAAAGAGACCTGCTGCACCGCGAAAAGCAAAGGCTGCAATCCTATTCAAGACAGCGGAATCATAAGCCGTTCTAATTTGTATGGCGCACGCAACAGCATGCTCCCCGAGCACATCAACAGCGCCAACAGCCGTTCAGAAAGAAGGTTGTATCCAAATACCAAAGGCCCTCATGACAGTACTTTAAGTACAACACGACTAGGTATTGGATACAGGAGCCTCATTATCCATCGAGATAGTAAGTGTCCGCACAGTATCAACAACAGCGTTGGGAATCCAACTGGAGACCCAGAAGGCAAGCTGTAAGGCCAAAGAAAATGGCTCCACCTCCGAGACGGCATATGTACTGGATTAATAATAATAACCCTAATTTTTACATGCATAATGATTATCATGGATACAGTAACTACGTACATGCCCCACGTAGATACCGCAAGTCTGTACCAAATGTTACCTACAGTAAACCAATTGCTGTCAGGAAAGTTTGGGTACCTAAAGGCACTAACACTCACGGACCCAACAATCAAAGGGGACCTAAATCTACATAATTTATGTGCTACAGGACACTTTGGAGAAGGACATATGGTACTTCGACAGCGGATGCTCCCGGCACATGATAGGAGATAGAAACAAGCTATCAAATTTCGTAGAAGGTCGCGGTCCAAAAGTGCGCTTCGGTGATAAATCTAAAGGAAGAACAAGAGGAAAAGGAAACCTTCTTGTCGGAAAATTCAAAGTCACCGATGTAGCTCATGTTGAAGGCTTACAGTACAATCTACTTAGTATTAGCCAGTTCTGTGACAAACAGTTCTCGGTGAAATTCTATATAGATCAATGTAGAGTCAAGAACATCCTGACCAAAGAAGTTGTGCTCACAGGAAGCAGATCAGGTAATATATATATTGCTGACTGGATGCCTACGAGCTCCACTATTCCTTGTTTAGTTGCCAAAGGCACTTGAGATCTAAGCTGGCTATGACACAAGAGGATGTCACACGTCAACTTCAAGACGATCAACAAGCTCTCAGGACAGGGACTGGTTAGAGGATTGCCGAATGTATCATTCCAAAAAGACAGTGTCTGTGGACCATGTCAAAAAGGCAAGCAAATCAAGTCCACCCTGAAGAGCAAATCCTACCTTTCAACCCACAGAGTGTTGGAGATGCTACACATGGATCTCTATGGTCCTGTAGACCCGGTAAGTTTGGGAGGTAAGAAATACTGTCTCGTTGTTGTTGATGATTACTCCAGGTATGCTTGGACAATTTTCCTAAGCAAGAAGAAGGAAACAACATCAAAGCTGCCCGAGCTCCTGAGAAAGCTTCAAAATGAAAAGGGATCGAGTATCGTGTCCATTCGTTCCGACAGAGGTATAAAATTTACTAATCGCTTTATAGAGCAATACTGTTCGGAAAATGGGATACAACATGAATACTCAGCTGCCCGTACACCTCAACAAAATGGTGTTGCCGAGCGAAAGAATAGGATGCTGAAAGAAGCAACAAGGACAATGATTGCCGCAAGCAAGTTGCCACAGCGTTTCTGGGGTGAAGCAACCAATACAGCATGCTACACTCAAAACCTCTATATCGTCAACAAACACCACAACAAAACAGCATACGAGGTATGGAACAACAAAACTCGGTTAGTTTCGTATTTTAACATTTTTGGATGCAGGTGCTGTGTTGAATAATGGGAAGGATCAACTTAGAACCTTTGATGAGAAGTCAGATGAAGGAATTTTTGTAGGATATTCCTCTGTCAGCAAAGCTTACAGGATCTTTAATAAAAGGAAGATGACGATCGAGGAATCAGTTCATGTAGTGTTCGACGAACCTCACCATGACCCTACAGGAGTAGAAGCTGTTACTCAGAACATCCAACAACTTTCCATCTTAGATCCACCAACTCCCATAGAACCTGTTGTTGACCTAGAAATCAACCCCGCAGCTGTAAGAATCGACGTAGATGAAGACGATGTTGTACAAGCTGAATCTGAAACTACAGCAACTCAAGATACAGTACGGGACACCGAATTAGAAACCGACCGTAGATGATTGAGAGATCACCCTCAAGAGCTGATCATTGGAAACATTAATGCTGGTGTTTCTACCCGAAGGAGAATACAGAGTACACAAGGAAATGTACTGTGTGCACAAGAATAACTAGATACTGAGATATCACCATTACCTGAATGGAAATCTCAATCCGAGCTTAAAAGACTCAATATGTGCACTATTACTGTATTCTTAGCCCAGTCCGAACCTGTTTCTACCATATAAGCTCTTAATAATTCTCATTGGATAACATCTATGGAAGAAGAACTTAACGGTCTCGAAAGAAACAATGTATGGTATCTTGTACCCAGACCTACGCATAAATGAGTTATTGGAACCAAATGAGTATTTAGAAACAAAAAGGATCGAAACGGACTAATTATAAGTAATAAATCCAGACTAGTCGCACAAGGCTATAGACAGGAAGAAGGGATAGACTACGATGAAACTTTTGCCCCTGTAGCCAGACTAGAAGCCATTAGGATATTTTTAGCCTTTGCCGCCCATAAGAGCTTCATTGTATACCAACACAGACGGCATCGATTTAGTATACAGGCTGAGGAAAGCACTGTATGGACTTAAGCAAGCCCCTAGAGCATGGTATGAGACCCTGTCCCAGTATCTAACCGATAATGGATTTGAGAAAGGAGCTGTGGACAAAACCTTGTTCAAAATACAGGAAGGTGATGACCTTCTAATGGTTCAAATCTATGTAGATGACATTATATTTGGTTCAACTAACTTTGCTTTATGTCAAAGGTTCTCTCATCTCATGCAAAGTAAATTTGAAATGAGTATGATGGGGGAACTTAGTTATTTCCTAGGTTAGCAGTAAAGCGATTGCTAGGATTTTCATCAACCAGGAAAAATACAGCAAGGAGCTTCTCAACAAATTTGGAATGAACACTTCCAAATCATCGTCAACCCCCATGAGCACTTCCGTGCAAATTAGTGCTGATGAAGCCGGAAAGTCGGTTGACCAATCACTCTACAGGAAGCTTATTGGCTCTCTCCTGTACCTAACGGCTAGCAGGCCCGATATCCAATTTGCTGTAGGAGTGTGTGCGAGATATCAAGTAGCACCCAAAGAATCACACTTCAATATAGCTAAACGAATCCTGAAGTATATTAAAGGAACAGTCGATGTAGGACTGTGGTATCCTAAAGAAGACGGATTCGATTTAGTTTGATACAGCGACTTGGATCTCAGAGGCTGCAAGCTAGATAGGAAGAGTACAAGTGGAACTTGTCACTTTCTTGGACCTAGACTTGTTTCTTGGTTCAGTAAGAAGCAATTGGCAAACTCACTTTCCACGGCTGAATCGGAATACTATGCTGCTGGTAGCTTCTGTATGCAGATCCTTTGGATGCAGCAACAGTTGTCAGATTATGGGATTGAAGTCAAGGAAACGCCAATCATGTGTGATAACACGAGTGCAATTGCAATAACGCACAACCCTGTATTGCACTCGCGCACTAAGCATATCAATATGAAGCATCATTTCATAAGGAATCATGTCGAGAACAAGGATGTTCGGCTAGTAAAGGTTCATACAGATATTCATTTGGCTGACATCTTCACCAAGCCTCTCGACACAACAAGATTCAACATGCTTCGACAAGAATTGGGATTGCTATAGCCTGACTCCCTGTAAGTATTTACTGTTTTTACTCAACAATTGAGGGGGAATGCTGTAAGACCCAAGAAAACAGTATCCACCATTAATTATATGTACACTCAGAGCCTTCAATACAGCACTGTAGTGAACAAAGTGATATGAATCATCCTACAGCTGACGTGTCTAATAATTAAGGGGGAATACAGTATGGCCCATGAATACAGCATTAATCTAAAAGTTGTTGTATGGAATTGAAACCTATATGTACCTTTTAAGGGGGCACTGTATCGTCGCGAATATAGCACATACTATGGGATTTCGATTCATTATATATTATAATATTTCATTTTAAAAATAATTTTTGTCCACGTGCCCTTTTTCATATCAAACGTCGTTTACATTAAATGCGTTACACGACATCTGGACAATCAAATCTCAAAAGCCGCGATGTTTTCAAATTATTTAATATTTAATACCGCCGTTTCAGGCATTAAGGGTAACAACAAATGTCAGAAGTGGGACGGGCTCCTATTTTAAAATTCAATGGATAAGTGTACCAGTTACACTCAGTCCATCGTGACCATTCATTTCAAACACCAGTTCCCATCCCTTAAATCTGACCATTCGTTCTCTGAAAACCCTTCTTCGCCGCCTACTATAAAAGGACTGCAAATGTCATTTGAGACTCTTTACACCTTCTGCATATTTTAAGAGCACTCAAGCAATTCAACCTACAAGTTTTTCTGTGTTTACTGCATACTCTTCTTAAATCTTTTTCATCTTTTCTTGAGAATCATCAATGGCGTCTACTCAGACATCTTCCACCTCTCTCAAGAAGTCTCTGAACTTCATCGATGGACGGATCTTCTCCAGATCTGTCGTGATGGAACGCATTCACGCTGAAACTGATGACGTCGATGCCATAGAGGTCATCACCACTAGAATACGTTAACAAGGCCTCTACCGCCTTGGAAGCCACACCACCGAGAAATATGGCGTTCATCTTGTTGAGGAGTTCTACCTCAATGCCGTGGTTCGTTTTCTGCCTCTGTCTCTAGGAGGACATGTTGCTGATATCACAGCAGTCATTCGCGGAGTGGAGATCCGCGTTGACCAAGGCTTCTCAAAAACATCTTCAGGCTACCCTCTGATGGCCTGACCATGGAAGAACTTAAGACCTTTGGGTCTCAAGAGTTGCTGACTCAATACTACGGCTTGTTTACCGGTTTGGCAATGGTGGAAGTGGTTCACACCACATGCCATAAGAAAAATTTTTGTTTACCGTTTGTTTATTTGCATGATTTTTGCTGTCGCATCATTGAGAATCGTACA
This sequence comes from Orobanche coerulescens, assembly GCA_033398695.1. Lineage (NCBI taxonomy): Eukaryota > Viridiplantae > Streptophyta > Magnoliopsida > Lamiales > Orobanchaceae > Orobanche > Orobanche coerulescens. The sequence continues at coordinate 113,062 of JAWKAU010000058.1, read as the reverse complement.
GGTGCATTTGATATGTGCACAAATCTCATATTCAGGATGATGGTCGCCATTATGACCAACGAGAAGGTCAACTGGTGTCAGGTTATCCTCAAACGCTTGCAGGAGGAGGTGTCCAAACCTGCTACTCAGAAGAAATCGTTTGGTTTATTCTTAAACCATGTTTTGACGAAGTGCGGACTTCAGCAAACTGCAGATGCTAAGAAGATAAGTTCGCGGATATTCTTAGGAGGCGTCAGGCCCACTACCTTCAATCATAGCGTCCTGATCACGAATAGGCCTTTTATCCGGAACTTGCCGATATCTGAAGATCTGAGGGACACTTCTTCTAAGTCCCAAAGTGTCGAATCTTCAAAGAAAAGAAAGAGATCTCACAGCAAGACACCAGTTGCTGCTGAGAAGCCGAAAAGGAAGCTAAGGAGGTTTACGAAAGCTAAATCTACAGAACCCTCCGAGGATGCTCCTATCGTGGCGCAACCCACTGATCAACTACCTTAGGGCCCAACCCCTGTGGAAGAGATGCCCGCTATTGTATCGACAGTAGATCCCGAACCCTTGGCGGCAACGACGGATACAAGGACATCTGCCAACTCAAAAGACTCTAGTGAGTCGGCTGCCTGTTTGGAGCCAACAGCTACCTCTCCTATGTGGGATTCCATACCCGTTCAGGATCCACATTCCTTTGGGGTACCATCCCCTATAAGGAATCCCTCTCCAATACAAGATCCCACACCTGTAGAGGAACCCCTTCCTACAGCAGACCCAGACGCTGTACGGAGTCCCTCCCCTGACACAATAATTTCCAAGACTCTGCTTTTCGTACAGATTGAGCAGTCATTCGAGCGATTTCTACAATGGAAGAATTTTAGACTTGCTCCGTACGAAACCTTATACAACTGGAGTGAGTGGAGTAATGAAGACAAGTTCGTTTTGGAAGTGACGGACACCCAAGAAATTACTGTCCTGATCCAATGAGACAACTTATTCGTCAAGAAGCTAATTGAGAGTAATCTTCTTGATAAGGATGAGGCCAATAGGAAAGGAAAATCTTTGTCAATGGAAACTCCCGACAGTCCAAAATCTGATCCTGATTCCGACGATGATGACGACGCACTCCAAGCTGGTTTGCGGATGAGTCGAGAGGAAGCCCAAGCCAAGAAGGATGAAGGGAAATCTACCCATCAATTGTCCCCTTCGCCACAGCAAGACAACGTTCTAGATGATGAGGATTCAGTCCCTCATGTCAAGGAACAAGAAAATGTTTCGCAACAGGCACCCAAGCCTGCCGTCGCCGCCGAAGAAGAAGAATCACGCGCCTTCCAGCAAGTGGAATCAGTCCCTCTACCATAACAGGCGGACACTGAGAGACACCAGGAGGATTTGGTCCCTCATGTATCAATGTCTACAGAAACCTCTTCGAAACAGGAGGATGCTGCACCTCCTGCTGCCGAAACCAAAATAGCTACTCCCGCCCCACCAACCGTCTTGGAATTCTACAACAGTACCATACCTGAGGATGTCCAACTCACTTCACGCCCAGACGTGAACTTGAGAAGGTTGAATGGAGTAGAAGACTTCGCCCAGCCAGATTCTCCCCGCACTGAAACAAAGAAAGAGCGTTTACCTGCTCTTGGCCTCCAAACTGTATTTATTCAGGACGCAGTCAATGCTTTACACTCAGTAGAAAAGGCTCTGGATTGGCTTCACACATCTGTAGTTGAAGAAATGACTGGTTTAAAGCATGAAGTCTCTCGAGTAGTCGAATCCTTCACTGTCTTGCCAGAAGTCTTCAAGCAAGCCCTGAGCAATCTACAAGAGAAGCAAGAAAGGATCCTGAGAGAAGAGCAATCAAAACTACGCGTATCTGAGTCCAAGACCGCGTCTGCTCTAATCGAATCCGGTTCCCAACCGCGAACTCATGACAAGAACATTAAGGATATGTCGCAGGTGCTCTCCTCCCTTGTTGAGAGAATATCAAATATGGAGACGAAACAGGATACCGCTCTGGAGATCCTGGAATGTCTTGATGAAAAGGTATCATACCTTGATGATGCCAAAAGGGGGAAGAAGCACGGGAAGCCGCCAAGGGAACGAGGTTGGAGCAAGAAAAAGAGTACTTACCTCTATTTGAAGACTCAATCACTTCTGATATAGCCCGTATCTCAACACCGAACGTGAGGATACAGGGAGATAGACCAGAATTCCAGGATTCTAAGTATCCTTGGAAAAGCCTAGTCCAAAAGCCGCACTCTATGAACCTCCCGGCAGACCGTCAACCTACCGCTGCAGAGATCAAAGATTGGAGGAGAAATGAACTGTTAAGATACTTCGTTGTACTTATCTGGGAATCCGCCTTATTCAATAGATGCAGAACGGTACAAGAAGCCGCAGAGGAATTCAAGACGAAGCTGGAATACGGATCGCTCCCGCTACAGCAGCAGATGAAGTCAAAGCATCAAAAAGGTGACTTGGTGACCCATCTAGAAGACTGGATCCTAGTCTTTGATAAATATTATGAAGGACGTGTAATTTATCAGAATCGAGACAAAGACGCTCACCAGAACTGGTGGCGAAACACCAAGAATGACCCTTCCAAGCGACCATAAAGACACTCTGACTTTAGGAGCTTAATATCTTAGTGTATTATTCGATTGTAATTTTACTTTCAAAACAGCAATCTTTGTACTCTATTTCAGTATCAATAAAATTTTTGCCTGTCTTGAAAGATTACAACTCGTAATCTACTATGTTCATTTTTATTTACAGTCACTTTATTTATTCTTACTGTATTCATATTATGAAATCTATTTCATACACAAGCTGTAAGAACTTATCTGGGAACAGTTCATAGTTTAAGTTGTATGCATCTAGAAAACAATGTAAGATTGTGCCTACACGCCAACCATAAGTTCTAAATGTAACTTTCTTTTGATAAAAGATGAACTTGCCTGCGAGCAGTTCTTAGTGTTAAAGCCAAAAACTGAAGGCCAGAACATTCAAAAGAAGACCAAGAAGTCTGCCCTACTTCAAACCGCTAAGTGCCAAAGTTTTGGCATCATCAAGGATGTTTGGATAAACATCATATGGCTTCAAAAAGGAAGACTCGGAAGGACTTGGAAAATTATCAAAAAGGGGAAAATTGTTGGGATAACAAATCCCTGTATCGATGTTGCCCTGTATCGATCGTATTGTCAGAATGTTTTGACAATATGCCAAATCCTGAATACCGCCTCTAGCTGTATCGAAAAGCTGATCAAGTATCAAACCTGTATCGAAGACTTCTCGCAGTCCCAACCATACAACATATTGATCCTACAGCAAAGAGTCCTGCGAAGCTAGTATGGAAGCTGTCTCGAATATCAATACAGTGATACCTTCCATACAGCTCTCAACAGGACAAGAAGAAATCTTCAGTATTCGCTAGAAGTCAAGTCCCATTGATAAAGAAGTATTTAAATACTAAAGGATAAAGTATTTAAATACTGTAAGTAAGAAGATCTTCAAAATCCCGCAATATCCGGATCTCAGTCAAATATCAGTTGTCGCAGAATCTTGCTCAACGGATATATTTCAAACGGATATATTTCAGAAGATTATATATATCTCCATAGATTGAAGATCAAAAACCAAAAACTACAACACAAAAACGACTGAACTACACGAAAGTACGACTTACAAACAATCAAGCTTACAAGTAATATTCAGAGCAAAACATATCTCCCCAAGCTTTATGATATTCAGATATAAGAGATATACAGTGCTCAAACCTTGAACAACACATCATCAGCTTATAGCCCAGAAAGTCATAGCTGTTGTTCAAACCCTGTTCTATCTTTGAACAAACTCATATCAGCCCTGTGTGGACTGAGGAATCTTTGCTACTCCCTACCTGTGTGTGAAGGACTTGCATCAAAGAAGACGAAGCTTCAGAACTGTGTGTGAAGAAGCCAGTCAAAGTGTTAGCTCAAACCAATCTGTGTGAACGGTTGAAAGCTAAGATCTTTATATCAATTTGTGTGAACGATATATTGATTAAGTGTTGTTATAATTACATAGTTGTGTATGCAGTAATTATAATAAACTTTTTACTCCTGTGTGGAGGACCAGTAGACGTAGAGGGGTTTACCTCGAACCACTTTAAATACTGTGTTATTTACCTACTGCTTTTATTATTTTATTAAACTGTGATTATTTAAGTATACACTGCACATCGAGTTGCTGTATCCACAGCAACTTACTGTATTTAAGACTTCCGCTACACACTCAGATTTAAAACAGTACAACTTGTTGTTTAAAACACTTTCCAAGCTGTATCCAGTATACTTAGTGGCCAACAAGTAGGCCGCAGTTGGTTGGGTTACCGAAGACGAGCGCAACACCCGGTTTTTCCAAGGTTTTGCGAAGCAGAAGCGCTGTCAGTCGAATATTCACAGCATTGAGAATGGTGGTACGAGGATCGCTATAGAGTCGAACATCCGATCATCCGCTGTGAATTTCTTTAGGACTGTGCTTACATCCGTTGGTGATGTTCTCGTCCCCCCGGATGACACTTGTTTTCCCTCTATCCCCTCTTCTTTTGATTCTAATAGTTTGTGTGTCCCACCCTCTCCCTAGGAGATTCGTGCTGCGGTATTTGACATCTATCCTCACAATGCTTCTGGGCCTGACGGGTCCTCGTCTTTATTTTTTCAGCATTGTTGGGAGATTGTATTTCCGACGTGGAGGGGTCTGTGCTCGAGTTCTTTGGTGGCCACCCCATGCCTCCGGCTTTCACGACGACTACAGTCATCTTGATCCCGAAGAAGCTTGTTTCGAGCGGTTGGTCAGATTACCGGCCTATTAGTCTCTATAATGTGACTAATAAGATTATCACGAAAATCCCTAATGCTTGGCTTGATCCTCTCCTCCCTCTTATTATCTCTCCGAACCAGAGTGGATTTGTTCACGGGCGGGTTATTACTGATAATATCCTTATGGCCCAAGAACTTATTCACGACCTCCATGTCGTGGACATTCATGGTGTCCCGAACCTTGCGCTGAAGCTTGATATGGCTAAGGCTATGATAGGGTTCACTGGTAGTTTTTACATGAGGTCTTGATGAGGATGGAATTCCCAGCTAGATGGATTATGTACATCCGTCATTGCGTCGAGAGTTGCACGTTCTCCATCTTGGTGAAAGGCAGTCCAGCCGGCTATTTTGCCTTTAGCCGGGGTTTGCGTCAGGGAGACCCTATTTCTCCGTCGCTCTTTGTGCTTGCCACTGATTATCTATCGCGCTACTTGGATCGATTCATTCGGGACCATCCTTTGATAAGGTATAGGGCGGGCAGACGGCCTTTCCCCATCTCGCATTTATCCTATGCTGATGACATCATTATATTCACACGGGCTGTGGATGATGGTCTTGTTGACCTTATGCATCTCCTGGATCACTACTCTACGGCTTCTGGCCAGATGGTTACTATCCAGAAGAGCACTTTTACTCTCGCTCCCAAGCATGCGCCTTGTTGGCATCAGAGAGTTCATGATCTTATTGGTTTTCGCCAGGGCGATCTCCCCATCACCTATCTAGGTGTGCCCCTTTACAAAGGCTTTATGAGACGAGAGCTCTTTGCTAGGGTGAAGCAACAGATGTTGGATAGCATCTCTGGTTGGTCCCATCGCCACCTTGCTTTTGGGGGACACTTGGCTCTTATTAAGAGCACTCTCTGCACGATTCCTCTTCACCTGCTTCAGGTTTTGGACCCTTCACAGTACATCATCCAGTAGCTCGAGCAGATCATTGCGAGATACTTCTAGGGTGCTGTTGGTCCGCAGAGGAAGACGCACTGGGTCTGGTGGCGGCAAATTTGTCGTCCGGTCTCTGAGGGAGGCCTCGGGATTCAGAGCCTTTCAGATATAGTGTGGGCTTTTAGTTATAAGCTCTGGTGTCACCTTCGCGCGGGCAAGTCTCTATGGGCGCATTTTATACTCCACAGAAACTGCTTTGCTGGCCTTTATACGCCTATGCATACTGCTCTTAAAGCTCATGCCAGCCACCCTTGGCGACGTCTACTCCGTGTGGGTATTGAGGCTCAGGAGTTCATATGCTGGACTCTTGGTCGTGGCTGCGGGGAGGTTAGCTTTTGGGACGATACTTGGATTGGGGATAGGCCGATTTCTTCTTATTATCAGATTACTGGTAGACCCCATCTTAGGATTAATGAGTTATGGGTTGATGGGACGTGGGACATGGGTAGGTTGGAGTCTATTGTTGGAGAGGAGCTAGGATTTACCCCTTAGTTCATCCACGAGATCTCCGCGTTTCCCATCGCCGAGGAGGATTCGGATAGTATGTGCTGGACTCTTACCTCTTTGGGTGGGTTTTCATTGTCGTCGGCTTGGTATCACATCAGAGTGAGGGGTCAGGCTAATCTTATTTACGGGGCCATCTGGACAGCCTTACTCACACCGACCATTTCGGTGTTTATTTGGAGACTTCTCATGCGACGGATCCTGACTGATGACATTCTACAGAGGAGGGGCGTTTCATTGGCTTCTATGTTTGTGCTGCTCGCATTCCCTTACCCAGACCTACCATACCGAGACTAATAAGTGTTAGTTTTATACACTTATCCATGGTTTGTATCGATAAATTTCACCCATAATTGAGCTAGTCTACTCGTTTTTTGCTTTTAATTAATTAATTTTTAATAATTTTATTTTTTATCGGATGAAGATGTAAATTTAGTCTTAATCGGATTGAATTACTGGTGTACTCAAGAAATAACATGTTTATAAAATATTCTTTTTGTTGAATTTTTATGTATTCATGTTGTAGGTCTTTCCGAGACGAGTTCGGCAGTCTTTCCGGATTCAAAATCAGAGTTATATATCAAAAGTTATCATTCGAAGAAGATTTGGGGCGAAAACGCAAAAGTAAAAAATTCTGGGCTAAAAATGAAGTCTGAAACTCCATACGGGCGTAACATCTAAAAGTTACGGGCGTAACTCACAAATCAACTAATGTGCAAAAAGCCGTAGCCATGTTACGGCCGTAACTCCTCAATGTTACGGCCGTAAGTCCTCATAGTTACGGCCGTAACTCCTCAAAGTTACGGCCATAACTCTTGGCAGATTATTGATCATTGCCTAATTTTTTATACTTTTGGTCTCTTATTGAGGGGATGGCTCGCATTGATCCGATCTAATGTAATAATACTGGAGTTTTGGAGCTATTAGATGACTTTAGGTGTATAAATAGACCCCTTAGATCCATCATTATTCATCATTCACCTTATATTTTTCCACTTTTTGTAATATTTTCTTTTTGTGTGAAGAACACACTTGTGTTCTTGAGTGATTTGTGTAATAGTGGTATAGCATATGTTGTTCAGGGAGTTTATTGCTTCTTTCTCCTTTATCTACTAAGGGAGTTAGGATCAATTCTTTCTCTTTTTCAACTAATAATGACCACTCAAGCTTGTATTATGTTTATTAAACCCTTCATGAGATAAGTTACCTTAGTTGGGATTATAAACAAGGTTAGTCATGTTATTTAAGTTTGTATAAAGATCTATTATGAATTACATATTATTGTGTGTGATTTTCATTGTTTTACCAATCTTTATTTATTTGGCCAATAAATGACGATATTTATGGTCTTCATATGTTTCGAAAGAAAATATGTTTGATTAGATCAAATGATCTTCACTCTAAGTTGTTCTAGGGGATAGAAATATACCTCTAGACCTTAGATGATTCTTTGAGTTATTTTCATAAAACGTAATGCTATGTATTGAAGCCAATCAACATAGAAATATAGTGGATTGATTCAATATATAAGGGGAGTTTTATAGTTCGAAAGAGAAACCGTCTTTTTAAGGAAAATCGAATCTACACAACATAATAACTAAATTCATCTTATGATCTCCTATACATCTTCTATAACTAATGATTAACTAAGTTTGTAATCCCAACTATCTCATTATATCTTTTATTAATCTATTATTAGTGTAATCTTTTATTTCCTTGAATATTAGAACTATTATTGTATTTTCTTTGCAATTGTCAAACCAAACTCTTAAATTGTGTATTTCAATCATATAAATCTATATAACAAATAGTTAAATAGTGTATAATTCAATATATAACCTAACTTCCTCGTGGGATCGATAAACCGGACTCAAAAAGTCCACTTACTACTTGATACGATATCATGCACTTGCGATAGTTACACTAAAGAACGTGTCAAGTTTTTTGCCCCGTTGCCGGGGAAGTATTGTTATATTTGAAATCTTACATTGTGAACTATTGTTATAGGATACATTTTCTCGACGTTGTAACTTAGTACTCAATTGTGTTTGTCCGGTCAAGTGGCGGATAATGGTACTCCGTGACTTTTAAAGTCGGATTCTTCAGTTTCCCACAACAACTGATATTTGTAGATATTTTCTCTTTTATTTTTACTTTTTTTTCATGGAAGAAACTTTGAATAAAATTGAAAAAGGATTTCCCTTTCTGAGCAAAAATGTAATTTTAAAAATTTATAAGATAAGACTTGAAATGATGAGGTTGCTTATGAATAAAAGCATACCTTTCGACATAAGATTCATTATTGAAGGCAAAGTGAGAATAGCAGGTGAATTCACAGAAATACCTACTAGATTTTTACCAGGGCTTGGAAAAAGTTCATATGCCAAGAAACGATGAGCAAAGACGATAGATGTTTGCTATAAATATGCTAGATGGAACTGTAATTTAAAATGCCGATCATTAGGAATTCCATCTACAAACAGAGAAGATAAAATTCAGTTCATTAAGGATGGTCTGAATAAAGAGAATTTAGATAATATCGAAATTTCTCTTGACACGCATCCTAGTGGACTCGTACATTACGGAATTCGATGTTTGTGGAATAAATTCAAACCAGAATATGAACAACGTCTTGGGAATCTGACGTTAAAAGACCCTGTTTGCCAATTTGTAAGAAAATTGAATGGGAATCTTCTCCCCGACTCATAGAAGGCGTTTAGGCCATTTCTGAACGTAAAATCAGAGGAAGATGTGAGCCACAATCACAACTACTGTACATACATGTGAGTATATTTTATTTTTGTCGTATGGTGAGATTTTCTGAATAAAAAATGTGATACGCAATAAATGCATTCATTATTCTATTGAGTAGTTGAGGCGCAATCAACGCAATCACAAACTTGGTAAACAATTTTTCCTCATTTTTCTTCTATAAATAAACAGTGTGCTTGTTTCTTTTATTCATCCCTCAAACTTGTACTTTTTCCTTTTTCTCTCAAACCAATTTCTTTTCAAAAATGGAGTCATCATCTTCCACAAAAAAATTTAGCACAGTCTGCATTTTTGGTGGAGCTAGTTATGGAAAAGAGGCATGCTTTACTGAAGCAGCCCACAACTTGGGTCGTACCCTAGGAGAAAAATGCATTCATGTAGTTTACGGATGAGGAAGTCTAGGATTAATGGGACGAGCTGCAGCTTCTGCCTATATGGAAGGAGTAAGAGTGTTGGGAATATTTCCCAAACCTCTGGCTGAAAGTAAAATCACCGGAGCAACTATTGGAGGTGAGTTGATAAATAATTCTGGCACCTTTATCACCCTTCCCGGTGGTTTTGGCACTCTTGAAGAACTTTTTCATGTGGTTACCAGAGCCCAGCTAAATGTTCATCAAAAACCAATAGGTCTGCTTAATGTCAATGGTTTCTTTGATGGTTTACTATCTTTCATCGACTACTCTGCTGAAAAGGGTTTTATTTCCGAGCGTGCTAAACCAATCATAGTCGTTGCAACAACACCAGAAGAACTAATCAAAAAACTCAATGAATTTGTTCCTCAACCAGATCCAGCTCTAGCTAAAATTGTCTGGGTAGAAGATTTTACCGTGAGAACGAAAAGTGGATTCATTCCTCTCCCTTTGATAACCCATGTCGGACCTCTTGTATTTTTACTTTCTGTCATGTGTAATAATCGTGCTAAATGATGGCAGCTTAAGGAGTTTCTTCTTGATCTCTTGACGCGCATCTATTCGCGATTTATGTATTGTTATTTTATTGCTGTAATTTTTATTGTTTGTTTTTTGTAAAAGCATTGATGGCAGCGTAAGGCGACTCTTCGGACTTTCTTGAAGCGCATCTTAAAAATTGTGTTATACTTCCGAGTATATTTTATTTTCTTTTGTTGTTTTCCTCGTATATTTATTCTCTTGCAGATTCTAAAAGACGTTAGTTCAAGCATCAACTTTCATAACAGGGAGTATTCTATTTTTCTCCTTGCTTTTTATTTTATTTTATTTTTTATTTTTAAACTGAGAACAATTTTATTTTCAAGTTTGGGGGTGGTATGTTTTAATTATTTTGGTGTGTTGGTTTTGATTATTTTGGTTATTTGCCTTAATTTTTTTTTATATATATATATATAATTTTTTATTTTGTTTATTTTGATTTGTGAGATTTCTAGATCTGGCCATAACACCAATAAGTTAGCTATATACAAGCTTCTAAAATCATTTTAACCGGTAAAAAAATTGTATATTCCAAAATTTTTGAGCCTTAATCTCTCTTTCCAAGCCTTGTAGTTATCATATAAAATCGAGTCATTCGTTACCTTGAGAAAAGAAGAATCAGTCGGTTGCTAAAAAATAGAACTGAAATTTACTTAATTTGTGGAGTTTTTGATTTTTCATGCTTAGCTAATAAACGATTTTCTGCAAAAATCCTATTCCCTAAAAAAAAAGGAGTCATTGCTGAAAGGAGTTTAGTTGAAAAAAAAAGGGAGAAGTGTTGAGCAGCAACAGCTGCCTAATTTTGGGGGTCCTAAAATTTTGCGAAAAATAAAAGACTAACCATTGTTGGTGCGTAGCTGCCGTCTCACACGAAATGGAAATTGTGTTGGTGAAAAGAGCTACACGTTAGCAAATAACGGTGTAATACCCGCCATTTTTATAATGCAATATTATTATTTTATAATAATATTATAATGCATTTCATTTTATTTAATTCCATTTAGGGAATCATGAACATTTATTTCGACATATCACAAGTCCTAGCCCGAATCATTTTTGTCAGTTATATTCTAGTAGTCATTTACTAGTGATAATATTAATAATGTATTTATTTCATTTAATCTCATTTCATTACCGAGCGAGTAATTGTTGTATAATTACTTTCACCGCACGTACAAGTCAATTTCATGTAATATCATTAATTACGATCAGACATTTTCATGATATCTCATATGTTCTAAGCTCGAGTCAATTTCTCTAGTTAATTTCAGAACATTTAATATTAGTCATTTTTTAGTATGATAATTAAAGGTATTATTATTATTATTATTAATAATATTTATAATGGGCACAATATTAATATTAACATTATTAATATTTTATCTTCATTATTTCGATATCATCATTAATATTACTTCGATATTATTATTATTAGTATCGATATTATTAATTATTACCACCGTTATTATTATTATTTCGATTTTTATCATTATTATTATTATAATTATTAGCATTATTATTATTATTATTTTTACCATTGGCCCAATAGTTAGTGCTGACCCAGAAAATTTATTTAAGCCCAACAAATTAACCCTAACCCTAAACCTACAGTATAAATACACACAATACTGTTCAATACACAGCACACAGAAATACACTTTTCTTCCCAGTGCTGTTTTCTTCATCGTTCATAAAAAAAAATACAGAAAAGAAGATACAAAACATCAATTCTCGCTTGATTTTCCCGATCGATTTTCCCGACCACGAGTTCCATCTTACGCAAATCCGTCACCGTGAAGGAGTTCCCGATCGATTCGGCCATCAAGTTTACAGGAGCATCCTTCCAAAATCCATCGAAAAAGAATTCATCTTCTCGGTTCCTCCCCAAGAGGTAACTTCCATCCTCAAGTTCTTTAATTTCGAGTTCATATTCATATTGACTTACCGGTATTCAACCAAACAAATCAAAATTTTGAAAATTTAAAACATTAATAATCAAATAAAATCAAAACGTAATGCTTTCAACTTGCCCGACAGACGAATCCCAGTTCGGTCCAAGCCCATAAACCATCCGAAATCCAAAACCGTTTGGCTCACATCGGGTATTCTTTTTCAACCCATAGCGAATCAAGCGAAAATTTGAAATGCAAATCGAAAGCGAAGTTAAACACGAATCCAGAAATTTTACAAATCCGAAAAATCAAATTCGGGAACCAAAATATAAAACTTTCAATTTACCCGAACAGAAGGGTCACGAAATCGGGCCAAGCCCGAAAATTTAACTGAAATCCGATTGCCGCATCAGACGAAACCCTTCAACACAGACCAGATTCGGAACCCTCTTCCGCCAGCCCGACTTTAAAACCCTTATCGGTGCAGCCCCACCGTAAGCCACCCAACATGGACTCAACAACCAGAAACATCTCGGCCTAACCTCGCAGACCTTACCCGTTTTGCTTCGTCGGAACCGCCGCCCACTGTGAGTGAGATTTCTGCCATCGCGTCGCCGACTTCCCCTTTTCTTTTCATCTTCGCCGCCGTTCCTTCCTTGGAGCGAAACCGTTCACTCACTTCGTGGGTGTGCGCGACGTACCATGTGTGTGTGTGTGTGTGAGAGTTCATGGCGGACTATTTGTGTGATTTCTTTCCGGCCGATTTTCAGAGAGAGTTTGAAGAGAGAGAGTGAGGGTGAGAGAGATGGGAGGTGAGGAATGAAGTGAGTCGACTGAGGATTAGGTTTAGCTGTATTTATACCCCCGAATTTTCAGGACTTTTCAATTTAGTCCTCCCAATTTTCAGAAGTTTTCATTTCATTGACGATTATAATTAATTTGATTTTAATCTAGTCAGCTTCTCAAGTCTTACAATTTGACCCCAATCAACTTCAAACTCCAATTCAATCCTAATTTTGACCGAAACATTTAAAATATTGACTTCCAATTAATATTAATAATTAATCTGAAATTATGTATAAGTGTTTTAATTTCAGTCATTAATAATGTTAACTCTTCGGTTAATATTAATTAGCAATTATAATTTATTTTCAGTTATTATATAGTGATATTCATATCTTTTCATTTATTATATAAATAATAAATTGTAAGGATTATAATTATTATCGTTATTATATGTAGACTTTATCGAGGATTTACGAGCTTAGGACTGTGAGTCGAGCACATTCATTTCAGTCAGACATCATCATCATCATTTATTCAGGTGGGAATTTTCACTATCACTTTAATTGCTTTAATTGGACTGTGTATGTGATCTTCTATTCATGTTTAAAATTTTTATGCACGTTGTAATTCAGGCTAACCTGTTTTCGTGTAAGAGGCTATCTTAAGATATATGTTGTTGCGGGGTCACCTGCGCAACCTCAATATTCACATACGTGCTCGATTCATGTTATGTGGTATTGTGTTTATGTTTTATGTTGTTGCGGGGACACCTGCGCAACCTCAATATTCACATGCGTGCTCGATTCATGTTATGTGGTATTGTGTTTATGTTTGATGTTGTTGCGGGGGCACCTGCGCAACCTCAATATTCGTGTATGCGTGCTCGATTCATGTTATACGTAATATTGTGAGTATGCAATTACGTTGAGGAAAAATGTGATAGATTCTTCATGTTATGCTTTCCATGAGATTGTATATTACTGTGATCAGTGTGATTTCCACGAGCTGAAAGAAGCTCACCCCCACCTTTATTGAACCTGCAGGTTGAACCTAGCCGGATGGACGAAGGAGCGAGTCGAGAGGGCATATGAAAGATTAAATTATTATATGATGTTTCTTTTATCAAATGTTTGAAAACTTATTTGGGGAAACGTTGATCAGAAATTTATAAATTATGATTTATTTTCTTCCGCCGAAAATTTTTACCTCGTATTTATGATGAAATGTTACCTTAATTAAAGGTATTTATGTTTATGTCATTGTAGCGACTCGACTTTGTAGGCGAGAATTTTTATATTCTCAAGGAATTTTTTTTCCCTCAAAATTACCTTTTATTTATTTTCCCCAATATTTACCCTAGAAAGTCGGGGCGTTACATAGTGGTATCAGAGAGGGTTTTACCTTTCTGTAGACTCGCTAAAATGTAAAAGTATCATATGCTCTCAGCTTCGCCACTTCGTCACTCCGTCTGAGGTACCGAATTTTAGTCATTAATCATGCATATGTCATTTCGTTTTACTTATATAATTATTTATGCATGTACGAACTGTTAGAATGGCCAAACCTAGAATGACTCCACGTAAGTAGGTCCCAGCTACTTTTGACTCGCGTCTCCTAGCGCGTAAGGACTGGTGGGACGACCCTAGTCTACCAGAAAATGCACCACATTATGTCATTAATAGATTAAGTAAGTGGCTAAAATCTGGGAAGCAAGGTTCCGTCACCCGCAAGCTAGAGCACTTGATGGAGAAATTATCCGAAGACTGGAGTTGCTGCATCTTCCGGTTGTGAAAAAAGGCCATCAAGAGATCGCTTGAAGAGCGAGAGGCTGTGGACGATTTCCAATTTGTCGCTGGACGCCTATTGGATTTATTTGCTCGAGAGGAGATTCCAACTGCAAATTGGGATGCCGACTCTACGGACGAAGAAGATCCAGAAGAAGACCCAGAAGAAGAAATTTCTGATGAAAGCTCAAGGGTGGATCTCGTCGAAAATAAGAAGGACGTGATGATGGTAGATATAGAGTCTGAAGATGAAGTCATTTCGTGGATTGAGCCACGACAGATTATTAGTACTGATGATGGAGAGTAGTGCGTGTAGACTCGATAACTAACAATGTAAAGATAGAGATTAATGATCATAGCTTCTTAGCCAACTTGCACATAGTGGAACTTAGCGATTTTGATGTCATTTTGGGTATGGATTGGTTGGACAAGCATAGAGCTGTAGTTGAATGCTCCGAAAGGAGAGTAACTTTATGTCCGTCCGTTGATGTCAAGACCATATTCGAGGGAGTTAGACACAGCAGTACCCCGAAGGTGATTTCTGCCATGAAAGCTGTGAAGATGCTGAAGAAGAGTGATTGCCAAGGATTTTTGGTGAACGTGATGGGGAAAACGACTTCGGAGAAGACGGTAGCTGATGTACCTATCGTCAAAGAGTATCCAGATGTCTTTCCCGAAGACTTGCTCGGAGTTCCACCGAATCGTCAAGTTGAGTTCTCGATTGATCTAGTGCCAGGAGCGGCACCAATATCGAAGGCTCCCTATAGGATGGCGCCTAAGGAATTGCAAGAGCTGAAGGTACAACTCCAGGAACTGCTCGACTCTGGATTTATCCGACCGAGTGTTTCGCCATGGGGTGCACCAGTGCTCTTCGTGAAGAAAAAGGACGGAAGTTTGAGGATGTGTATTGACTATCGTGAACTTAATCGACTCACGATAAAGAATAAATATCCACTTCCTAGAATAGAGGACCTATTCGATCAACTTGGAGGGTCGGGAGTATTTTCGAAGATAGATTTGAGATCCGGATATCACCAGCTGAGGATTAAGAGTGATGATATCCCGAAGACCGCATTTCGAACTCGTTATGGACATTATGAATTTATAGTGATGTCATTTGGTTTGACTAATGCGCCAGCGGTATTCATGGACCTCATGAACCGTGTATTTCAACCTTATTTAGATAAGTTTGTCATTGTGTTCATTGATGACATACTTGTATATTCAAAGACCAAGGTTGAACATGAGCAGCATCTTAGAACGGTATTGGGAATACTGCGCAAGGAGAAGTTATATGCGAAATTCAACAAGTGCGAATTCTGGCCTAACCGAGTTGTATTTTTGGGTCATGTGGTCACTTCTAAAGGAATTGAGGTTGACCCGATTAAAGTTGAGGCAGTCAATGATTGGAAAGTACCGAGTAATGTGAATGAAGTTCGATGCTACTTGGGATTAGCTGGTTATTATCGGAGATTTATCGAGGGATTTTCGAAGATTGCTGCACCTATGACTAGATTGACTCGAAAGGGAGAAGCTTTGTTACGGAATGAGAAATGCGAAAGGAGTTTCCAAGAACTTAAGCAAAGGTTGACTGCTGCACCAGTTTTGACGATTCCCAATCCGACGAAAGAATTTGTCATCTACAGTGATGCATCCAAGCAAGGTTTGGGATGTGTATTGATGCAAGAGGGCAAGGTAGTTACCTATGCTTCGAGACAGTTGAAACCGCACGAGCTGAACTATCCTACTCATGATTTGGAATTAGCAGCGGTAGTTCATGCCTTGAAGATTTGGAGGCATTACTTATATGGAGGTAAGTGTGAAATTTATACAGACCACAAAAGTCTGAAATATATTTTCACCCAGAAGGAATTGAATATGAGGCAGCGCAGATGGCTTGAGTTGGTCAAAGACTACGATTGTACAATCCATTACCACCCCGGTAAGGCAAACATAGTTGCTGATGCACTAAGCCGTAAGGCAAGAGGAGATCTGACTTGTTTGTTGACCAAGGAGGAACGCTTGGTCAAGGAATTTGCAAGGATGAACCTTGAGATGGCTACACCATCGAGTCCAGTTGAGTCATTATTGGCTAGTTTGGTGGTACAACCAACCTTGAGAGAACAAATCAAAGAAGGTCAAGGACAGGACGACTTCTTGGTCAAGATGAAAGAACGTACTCTTTCAGGTGAGAATAAAGGCTTTAGCGTGTCCGATGATGGCACGATGTATTATGAAGGGAGGATTTGTGTGCCCAATATTGTTAAGTTGATAGAAGCTATATTGAAGAAGGCATATAGTACTCCGTATACAGCACACCCTGGGAGTACAAAGACGTACCAAGATCTTAAGGGGACATTTTGGTGGGAAGGTTTGAAAAGAGATGTGGCAGACTTTGTCAGAATGTGTATAGTTTGTCAACAAGTGAAGGCAGAACACCAACGCCCCTTTGGATTACTTAAGTCACTTCATATCCCAGAATGGAAATGGGAGCACATTACGATGGACTTTGTGGTAGGTTTGCCTCGAACAGAAAGAGGAAACCATGCTATTTGGGTTGTTGTCGACTGACTCACAAAGTCAGCTCATTTTATCCCAGTTAAGATGAACTTTCGAATGGATCAGTATGCTCAACTGTATATCAGGGAGATTATTAAGTTGCATGGAGTGCCAGTCTCTATAGTATCCGATAGGGATACTCGTTTCACATCGCGTTTTTGGGAGAGTTTGCAAGAAGCTTTGGGAACGCAGTTGAATTTTAGTACGGCTTATCATCCTCAAACTGATGGTCAGTCCGAGAGGACCATCCAAATCCTTGAGGATATGTTGCAAGCATGTGTGCTAGATATGGGAAATAATTGGGAACGACTGTTGCCTTTGGTAGAATTTGCTTACAACAACAGTTACCAGTCGACGATCGGTATGACACCGTATGAAGCCCTATATGGTAGGAAGTGTCGATCACCACTGTATTGGGATGAGGTAGGAGAAAGGAGGATTTTGGGTCCCGAGATGATCGAGCAAACAGTTGGCATGGTGGATAAGATTCGTGAGACGATCAAGATAGCCCAGGACCGTCAGAAGTCTTACGCCGACAAGCGTAGGAAAGATTTTGAATTCTGTGTTGGCGACAAAGTATTCCTGAAGGTATCTCCTACTAAGAGAATTGTTCGTTTTGGTCCGAGGAGCAAGTTGAGACCAAGGTATATTGGACCGTTCGAAATCCTCGAGCGGATTGGAGAGTTAGCTAACCGTTTGGCTTTACCCCCAGAGCTTTCGGCCGTGCACAACGTTTTCCACGTATCATTGTTGAGAAAGTATGTGCACGATCCCAACCACGTCATCAACTATACCGTCGTGGAGATGAACAAAGATCTTACTTATGAAGAACAACCAGAACTGATTCTTGACCGATCAGTCCGGCAGTTGAGAAACAAAGAGAAGGTGTTTGTTAAGGTCCAATGGCATAACCACAGCAAGGACGAAACCACTTGGGAGCGTGAGGAGGAACTTCAAGCTCGTTATTCGAATTTCTTCAATCGAGGTATAATATTTATTTTCGAGGACGAAAATTTTTCTAAGAGGGGTAGGATGTAATACCCGCCATTATTATAATGCAATATTATTATTTTATAATAATATTATAATGCATTTCATTTTATTTAATTCCATTTAGGGAATCATGAACATTTATTTCGACATATCACAAGTCCTAGCCCGAATCATTTTTGTCAGTTATATTCTAGTAGTCATTTACTAGTGATAATATTAATAATGTATTTATTTCATTTAATCTCATTTCATTACCGAGCGAGTAATTGTTGTATAATTACTTTCACCGCACGTACAAGTCAATTTCATGTAATATCATTAATTACGATCAGATATTTTCATGATATCTCATATGTTCTAAGCTCGAGTCAATTTCTCTAGTTAATTTCAGAACATTTAATATTAGTCATTTTTTTAGTATGATAATTAAAGGTATTATTATTATTATTAATAATAATAATATTTATAATGGGCACAATATTAATATTAACATTATTAATATTTTATCTTCATTATTTCGATATCATCATTAATATTACTTCGATATTATTATTAGTATCGATATTATTAATTATTACCACCGTTATTATTATTATTATTTCGATTTTTATCATTATTATTATTATTATTATTAGCATTATTATTATTATTATTTTTACCATTGGCCCAATAGTTAGTGCTGACCCAGAAAATTTATTTAAGCCCAACAAATTAACCCTAACCCTAAACCTACAGTATAAATACACACAATACTGTTCAATACACAGCACACAGAAATACACTTTTCTTCCCAGTGCTGTTTTCTTCATCGTTCATAAAAAAAAATACAGAAAAGAAGATACAAAACATCAATTCTCGCCCAATTTTCCCAGTCGATTTTCCCAGCCACCAGAGTTCCATCTTCTGCAAATCCCGTCACTGTGAAGGAGTTCCCAGTCCAGTTCGGCCTTCAAGTTTACAGGAGCATCCTTCCAAAATCCATCGAAAAAGAATTCATCTTCTCAGTTCCTCCCCCAACAGAGGTAACTTCCATCCTCAAGTTCTTTAATTTCGAGTTCATATTCATATTGACTTCTGCAGTATTCAACCAAACAAATCAAAATTTCCAGAAAATTTAAAACATTAATAATCAAATAAAATCAAAACGTAATGCTTTCAACTTGCCCGACTGCATGAATCCAGTTCGGTCCAAGCCCATAAACCATCCGAAATCCGAAACCCGTTTCAGCTCACATCGGGTATTCTTTTTCAACCCATAGCCCGAATCCGACGAAAATTTGAAATGCAAATCGAAAGCGAAGTTAAACACGAATCCAGAAATTTTACAAATCCGAAAAATCAAATTCGGGAACCAAAATATTGTTGGGATTCCGAAAATAAAACGAAATACGCAGCGGAAATAAATACGAATCCCAAACAGGATCGATCAAGTAACGTATATACGAAAAAATAAATACAAAGATAAAGATTCATACCCTTGAAGCCTTTGAAATAAATCTTCGTAAAATGTAGACGATGATCACGATCCCGTCCCGAACACGAAATCCCTTTGTTCCAAGCACCGAAAATTCGAAGCCTCTACTTCACACGCGTCGGAAGTTGCCCGGAAAATTCGACGTAACTTCGTTCTCCAAGAACACGGCTAGGAAGTTACCGTAGGAATTTTCTCTCTATTTTTTCTTGAATTTCTTTCACCTCTAAGATGAAAATAACTTGAAAATAAAATTTTTCTCTCTCCCTCAAGAATACTTCACTTTGAAGTAGTAGCAAGAAAGTATGTGTGTGTGTTTATAGTTGTTATCATGTGTGTTTAATATATATCTCTCAAACATATAATTAATATGTCTAATAATGAGATAAAATGTCAACACATAATAACAAAAATACAACTAACACATACACATGCATGGAAATGATTCCATGTGATGTGGGGAGAGGGAAGGTGGCCCATGGTGGAAGTTTCCTGAAAACGAGCGAGTCACTCGGCTCGTGTCTGACGTTAAATCAAACGACTCGTTAAATACACTCCGTTTAATCACCAATGTATTTATATTAATTAATTAATCTAATTAATTAATAATATCAAATACAAATATATTTCTCTAAGAAATATAATTTATGAATTAAATTAATTACGGTAACTTAATTTTAATTCATAAGACCGCTATTTTGATTTATCTAATAAATCATAATTAGATATCCAATATCTAATATTAATAGAGAGATAATAAATTCACATTTATCCGTCAACGCTCCCGATGCGCGACTCGTAGGTCCGTCTCGGTAGGCATTGGGAGGAACTAATGAGTGCGGGCGGCACTTAGCGGCTAGCGGGCCGCATTTGTAAACCCCCCGAGAACGAATGAAGGGATCATTCCGAACCATTATGTCGTGAATACTATATACGTATAGACCCTTCATCGGATGTCCCGGTCAAGTCTTCGGGTCACGGTAAAGTCAAACCCTACTATTGACTAAACTCTATACATGTGTTAATGCAAATCAAGACCGACCGATTAATAGTGTATCTAATACGACTATATCGTAATGCTTTGGCCAAAGACTTATGATCTTATTTGCCATTAACCGTATAGGACATTCGCTTTGCTCACTAACAGGAGATAGAATCCTTTCTGGCGTACGGTAAAGACGCTACTGCCCGTATAGTCCGCACTTCGAGGTCGACTCAGCAATTAAGCAAATGAGTCTAACTACACTAATGACAAACTAAACATCACAGGCACATCTTCTAATGAACCCACAAGTCAAAGGTCCACGTATACTATCACAACCTATCTAATCGTCATCGACTATCCGAGTGAATACCGTGTGATGAATCGAGTATGAGTCGTGTTCGAGTATCGCCCCACCAATATACTTATAACTATCTTTGTCAAGACGTGCACACGTCCTAGCATCAGTTATACAAGTCATATTAAAACTTAATGCCCATTTTAAGTTTATTGACTTGCGAACAATTTACGTAAATAAACTTTAAACACTTCCAGTACATTTTCTCTTATCCCATAACGAGAATGGAATGTTCGATTTATTTACAAGGACTTCACTACAATGTTTACCAAGTCAAGAATGCAATTGAAATACAATAAACAGTGAATGAATCGTATTGCCTTTTTATTAATTATTCCATAATTACAAGTACAATGCCCCTACTCTCTCATCCCCTGAGTGGCATTCGAGGGCATATTCCTAACAATCTCCCACTTGCACTCAATGCCACACATCATGGTATCCAATACCCATGTTCTTCAGATGTCTTTCTAAGACGGCCTGAGATAATGGCTTAGTCAGCGGGTCAGAGTCATTGTCTTCTGAGTCTACTCTTTCCAATGAAACATATCCTTTTTCCACCATCTCTCGAACGATGTGGTACTTTCTCTCTATATGCTTGGTGTTGTGGTGAGCCCTCGGCTCCTTGGCTTGGGCGACATCTCCATCATTATCATAGAATAGTGATATAGGCAACTCCGCGTTAGGCACCACTTGAAGTTCTTGTATAAACTTCTGCATCCAAAATGCTTCTTTGCTAGCCTCTGAGGCAGCTTGATACTCTGCTTGGCAGGTGGAATCTGCAGTAGCGGTTTGCTTGGAGCTTCTCCAAGATACTGCTCCTCCATTGAGAGTAAATAAATATCCAGATGTCGACTTAGAGTCGTCATTGTCTCCTTGAAAATCAGAATCGGTGAATCCAATCACCTTCAGTTCTCCACCACCATAAGTAAGAACTAAATCTCTAGTTCTTCTTAAGTACTTAAGAATGTTCTTTACGGCAGTCCAATGTTCCCTTCCCAGGTTTGCTTGAAATCGACTTACCATACTCACAGCGTAGGCTAAGTCTGGTCTCATACACAACATAGCGTACATGAGGCTACCCACTGCCGAGGCATAGGGTACCTTACTCATCTCTCTCTTGTCTTCCTCACTTTGAGGACACATTTTCGTGGTGAGATGAATTCCATGTCGCATGGGAAGGAACCCTCTTTTAGATTCATCCATCTTGAATCTTCTCAGGATTTTATCGATATAAAGGGCTTGGGAAAGTCCTATCATTCTTCGTGGTCTATCTCTGTAAAGACGGATCCCTAGAATATAGGAAGCTTCTCCCAAGTCTTTCATGGAGAACGTTTTAGAAAGCCAAGCTTTCACGGTCTTTGAGCATTGCTACGTTATTTCCTATAAGAGAATATCATATACATATAGTACTAAGAACGCAATGTTGCTCCCACTGACCTTTTTGTAAACACACGGTTCCTCCTCATTTCGCTCAAGTCAAAGTCCTTAATCGCTTCGTCAAATCGAAGGTTCCAACTCCGAGAAGCTTGCTTGAGACCATAAATGGCTCGTTGCGGCTTACACACTTTATGAATATTAGCTTTGGACACAAAACCTTTAAGTACATTCCATATAGATTTCCTCCTCGAGGTATCCATTTAGAAAAGCCGTTTTGACATCCATTTGCCATATTTCATAATCATAATAGGCGGCAATGGCAAGCATCATGCGAATCGACTTTATCATAGCTACGGGCGAGAAGGTATCATGATAATCGATTCCTTCCCTTTGGGTATAACCCTTTGCCACAAGCCCGGCCTTATAGGCATCAACCTTGCCATCCTCATCGGTCTTTCTCTTATAGATCCATTTATTTCCAATAGTCCTCATGCCGGTTGGAAGATCTACTAGAGTCAGGACACGATTGGTATGCATCGAGTCTATCTCGGCTTTCATTGCTTCTTGCCATTTATCGGAGTCTACATCCACTATCGCTTGGTCATAGGTGACGAGTCGTTTTCCTTTGCTATCGGGTATGTCGTGGAGACCCGGTTCCTCGACATGTGTATAGCCATACCTCTCGAGTAAGTGAGATACCCTATCGGACCTTGAAGTGGAGGTTGTGTTACAATAGGTTCGGTTCTTGATCCCCGATCGGATGTCTTCTTAGGACTTTCATTATGCTCTTCCAAAGAGATATTTCTACCCGAGCCACCTTCTGAATGAATTCATCCTCAAGGAAGTGCGCTTGTAATGCCACAATGACCCTATGGTCTTCCGGGCATGTAGAATAGATAACCCATCGAGTCCTCTGGGTATCCTATGAAACGTCCTTTTATGGACCTCGCTTCGTTTGTCCACCTTAGCCTTTTTGACATAGGTGGACATCCCCAAATCCTTATGTGATTAAGGCTTGGTTTCTTACCCTTCCACATCTCATGCGGAGTGATAGGAACAGATTTGGAAGGACATCTATTTAGGATATAGGCGGCGGTTAGTAAGGCATACCCCACGGGTAAATAGGTAAATCGGTGTAATTTAACATGGAGCGAACCATGTCCAACAAAGTCCGATTTCTCCTTTACGAAACACCATTTAACCGTGGGGTTCTGGAGGCGTGAATTGTGAAACTATTCCATGTTCCTTAAGGAACTCATCAAACTCGGTGCTCATATATTCGCCACCTTGGTCCGACCGAAGTGCTTTGATATGACATCCGGTTTGTTTTTCAACTAGGGCCTTAAATTCTTTGAATTTAGCAAAGGCTTGATTTATGTTTCATTAAGTACACAATCCCATACCTAGTATGATCATCCGTGAACGTTATGAAATATTGATATCCATCTCGGGCTACTTCTAAAGCACCACAAACATCGGTATGCACCAATCCAAGTTTATCGTGACCCTTTCAAAAGTCCTGTGAAGGGAACTTAGTCATTTTGCCTCTAAGGCAAGATTCACAAGTTGGATAGGGTTCTACACCCAATGGACTTAAAAGTCCATCTTTTCCATTTTACGAACCTTGGTCTGACCAACATGACCAAGTCTAAGGTGCCATTTAAGAGCTTGATTAGTATCTTGCCTACCACGTTTCCTAGTTATAGTGTTCACTACTGTTTTATTTTGCATGTTCACATGATATAAACCATTCAACAATGTAGTTTGTTCAACCAATTTATTTGAAAATAAATTTTACAACTGCCATTGCCAATGAAGAAACAAAATCCTTTCCGGTCTAAGACTGGAATGGATACAATGTTTTTATGCCCCTTGGGCAAAACAAGTACTTCATCTAATGTCAAAATAAAACCAGATTCTAAACCCAGAAGGATTGATCCAATATCGGTTGGCTCGA
Organism: Orobanche coerulescens; assembly: GCA_033398695.1. Classification (NCBI taxonomy): domain Eukaryota; kingdom Viridiplantae; phylum Streptophyta; class Magnoliopsida; order Lamiales; family Orobanchaceae; genus Orobanche; species Orobanche coerulescens. Next base: position 88,889 of record JAWKAU010000058.1, on the reverse strand, counting down.
CACTTTGTCCGCTTCAACAGTGATCATTATTTCCCGACTTCAAGTTTTCTACTTCGTTCAGATCCCGATTCATAGTACAAATGTGAGAAGTGGCACTGAATCGAGAATCCACGAAGCGAGAATATACGATAGCGGAACAATTAGTTTCAAAACAAAAAGTTCCGCACTGATGCACCATTAATCTTGGGACAAGTCCTTCGCGATGCTTGATTCACCGCATTCAAGGCATTTGTCCGTAGGTTTTGGACCGCCTACCTTTTGAACCTTTCGGGCCTTGCCCTTTCCTTTTGCACCCCTTTCTTGGGTTTGTCTTGCTCGTAGGTCTTTTTCTTCTTGTTCTTGGACCTCTTAGGCCCGGAAGAAATCACAAGAGCAGCCTCTCTCGGTTTAGTCTTCATGTTAGGCTGCGCCGTCACGGTTTATTCATTAGCCCGGCTAATGTGCATGTAATTTCATTACGGTTGAAATTCATTACAAGCTGCGTGAAAGAGTCGAGTAGAGATTGAAGGATGAGATCAATTTGAAGGGATAAATCCATATTAAAGTTGAGCACCTCGAGCCTCTCAATCATAGAGATCATCTTGAGGACGTGGTCTCCCACTTTCTCCCCTTCTTTCATCCTAGCCTTTGAACAACCGCTTTGATATCTCATATCTAGCAGTCCTCTGCTCTCCATAAAGTTCGGTCAAGTGTGCGAGAATCGCCTAGCGAAGTCATTTTCGTGCGCTCTCTGCGGCTCATTAGTCATTGAGCCCATCATAAAACCACGGACTAGCACATCATCCTTGACCCATTTTTCATGGACATCAATGTCTTCTGATTACCTAGTCGGATTGGAGTCGGTGGAATGTCCGCCTCAAGACGTATCCCGAACTCCATCGAGTACAATCATCGATTCCGCAACCACCAACAAAGTTAGGGCCAGTTAGGAGATTCTTTTCAAGTAGTATTGCAAGTGGGTTTTTAGCCATTTTAGAGAGATTCAATTTCGTTTTCCGCAAAGATTTAGACAAGATTGAATTAGTGACTTGTTTAATTATGACCGAGTATAGAACTTAAGGGCTTGTATAATTCTTGTCTCGGCTCCCACTAATTTTATCGGAATTATACACTCCCATGTTATAATCCGGAAATCATGGTTAGATCGATTTCTTAGTGGTGATCAAGTTCTTTACAAATTTTAACAGACGCAACCTATGAGGTTTCTTGCCAATTAATTTCTGTAAAGTGGTGTCTAACACCAACCCGTCTAACGGATGATTTGATCTTCTTTTACCCCTAGTCTTCATGCCCTCAACCTATCAGGTTTCTTGGCAATCCAGACTATCTAAGTTGTTGACCATCAACGTCTATCAGTTTGACTATTGAATCTCACCCGGCAACCTATCAGGTTTCTAGGGGCGAAATTTATCACCAACCGAAGGCATCTAATGCACTCAAGAATTTTTCAACCTCTACCAAATGTACTACCCCGATAACTCGGAAGCATAGCACACCAGCTCGGGTATCAAATTTCTACGAGTTTGATGGAGGGTAGGAAACCTCGTAACCTTTTTCAAACTTAGTCTGTTTGTTGTCGGGAGAATTTCGCGATTAATGTTACACTTTGCACATTGTTGTGTCAAGATTTAACACCTTCCGACCGGCGATCGCCTCCGAGTCCGAGCGACCGACTTACTGCCGGGCGACCAAGGCAAGTCTGCCGACCAGCGACAGCGGCCAGAGCCTTAGCCAGGCCGGACATGCTAGGCGCCAGCCGAAGGTCCCAGGAGGAATCCCGGTGCCGAGCGATCGACACCAAGACGATCGCCTCTCGGTACTCGGCGACCGACCCTTGGCGACCGACCGTCTCTCGGCACCTGGCGATCTACCCTTGGTGACCGACCATTGGCGATCTCCATCCACTGGCCGATGGCGACCTCGGATGATCAGCTAGAGACGACCGCTCATGTCGATCACCAAGCGGACACCCGGTCGGCGAAGGCCGAGCCTCAAGGCGGCACCACGTGCAAGGCCGAGACAAGATCCGCGAATCTCGGGCCATTGACCAAAGCTTGTGATTCCCTCCACCCGGTGACAGGCCGAAAGCTTGTCGGTAGGGCCACATGTTGGCCGACTCGGACACGTGATGGCTCCTTATTGACCGCCCAAGCTGTGCCGCCTCTTCCTTGGACTTTAGCCCAACAGCCCAGAGATCGCCCCATTATAATATTGGCCGGCAGGCGGTCGGCACATTATTATATTGGCCGGCAGCGATCGGTAGATTATTATAATGGCCGTGACGTCGGCCACTCTGAGACAGGACCCATTGCCCTATATAAGCAAGGCGCCTGCACTTGGACACTCCTTACGCAACCTCACGATTTGAGCACACAATGTCTGAAACAATATACTGACACTTGGCAAATCTCGACTCTTGGCAACAGCTTTCTTTCGGTCTTACTTCTCCCGGCCTTTTCTCCTCGAGCAGATTATCGGCGGGACGAAGAACACCGAGCTTCGCTCAAGAGCCGGATTAACAGAGTCTTTTTACACTCATTGTATTTAGATTTCTCTCATTAATACTTGTATCCACGAATATTTGTATTAATAACATCTCGCGAGAGCATTCAAGCCCGGGCCTAACAAACCCGGCAAATCTTGTATTATTTATCTTCTCACGGAAGTGCTCCCACAATTGTTGTTTGTTGTCCGTCTTCCAGCAATATTACTCTTCGGATAAATATTTTGGGCAACAACAATTGGCGCTAGAAGAAGGGGATCCAACCCTCGATTTTATATACCTACCGTCCCAAAGAACACTCACTGTTCTCGGGGCAGATACTTGAAGTGACACTCACTGCACTTCAAAGAAATCCTTCAGAAAACATGTCTTCCGCCTCCGCTTCGAAGAAAGCCGACGGCCGGCCGGACCCCTGTTCCGTCCCGGTCCCGCGGCCGATGGTGGAAGGCGGCCGCGTGATCGAGACGCTCGATCCGTCCGGGGCGGCGGCCGAGCCTCTCGCTCGATTAGTTCGAACCAATGAGCGGTCGAAGAGGCCATAGCCGCCCTTCAGGAACGACGGAGTGCTCTCGACGCGCCTCCTGCTGCCGCCCCCTCGATCTCCCGCCGGAAGTTCAAGCGGAAGGTCAAGGCACTACTGGCCGAGCGAGCGCCAGGAGGCTCTCGCCCGCAAGAAGAGGCGCTCGGCAGCCGGGGCACATCTGTCTTCGATCGCACAGGCGGTGAACCGACACAGCGGCCGGCGTCCGGCCCGGCTACGAGGCAGCGAGTTGGTGTCCGTCACCAGGAGCTCGGCCTACCCGGCTCCCACAAGGCGATCCAGCCGCCTGGCTCCCGCTCGCCAGATTCCCGAGGTCGGCATCAGTGGGGTCCGGAGGTCGGTACACGATCGCCTTGGCCCCCGCTCCCAAAGCCGATCCGCAAGCAGCCGAGCTGCGGCGATCGCCGCAATGCAACGTCAGATCGACGACATGAAGGCGCTCCTGCAATCCGGGGCAGGCGCCACCAAGACGATCGCCGCGCCGAGCGAGCCGCTCACGATCGACATCGAGCTCGCTCCCGTGCAGCACAAGATCGCTCCTCCTCAGACACCCGTGTACCAGGGGCGATCGGACCCCCAAACACACCTGCACAAGTTCAACATCTACATGACCGGGTGTAGGGCATCCGACGCGACCCGGTGCCGAATGTTCCCTCTGACGCTAGACGACCTCGCCCACCGGTGGTACACCTCATTGCCACCTCGGTCCATTGGCTCCTTTAACGAGCTGGCGCACGTCTTCACAGAATACTTCGCCACCAGGGCCGCTCGGCCAGAAGGACCCCATCGCATGTGGCGGATCAGGCAAGGGGAACAGGAGTCCGACTCGGACTACATCGACTGGGTAGACATGATCATCCTCAACGGCGAGCCCGTAAGCGATGAGACCGCCCTCTACGCGGTCCTAGGAGGTTTTCAGGGTTTCTCGCCTATGTTCAGGCATCTCACGAAGACCCTGCCGACGACCTACGCAGCCTTCCGGGCTAGAGCCGCGATTTCTGTCCGAGGCAAAGGCTTCTTCTCGGCTAGGAGTAGATCGATCGGCGCCGTCTGACGACCTCCAGTCTCGGCCCGATCGCTACTACCCAGCGAGCGGAGGACTCGATCCCGCCTGATCCATTCTAACATGAGGACTAGCGCGCCCGATCGCCAATTTCGGCCTACGAATAAAGCGATCGGCCGCGGCGACGATCGCGATCTTGGCAGTCGCAACATCATCAGCAACCCGGTGGACACGATCGCCATCTACAGTCCAGCATATAACATGACGGACTAAGGCATAAGATCGCCCCCACCGCGCATCATAAAGCCATGATCCTGGCAGTCGATGGAACCGGCTGCTTCGGCCATGCAAGGTCCCTTTCGGCCGAGATCGCCCGCCCTTCGTTTAAATACGAGGCCGGCGTAGTCGAAGGGCTCTCCAACATTAATCAGTGGACACATGCCACAACCCCGTCTCAACGTACACCGTCGAGGTCGGCTATCTCCATGGCTGGCCGAGGTGGAAGCAGAGATAACAAGCCGCGGGCGTGGAGTTGATTCATCCGACGCTGCCCCGCGCAAGGACTCCTCTAGACCGAGACCGCACACCCTTCGTTTAAATACAAGACGAGGCGCAGCCTAACAGAGGACCCTCATAATAAAGTGAGTCACGAAACACTCATTGTCTTCGTGCACCAAGACACGGTCATGGAATCGGTCCATCTATCTCCGCGACTGTGCACGATTCCTCAAACAAGCGAAACCACCAAGTTTCCATGGGGGATCGGCCAATGTTGTTTTTTGCAGGTACAAGACCGAAAGATAGCTAAGCCAATCGACTATGATAGCCCAAAGTCCGAGTCCTAAGCCAGCTCAGGTCGCCTGTCCTCATCCATACACGATCACCAGCAAGAACCACCTCGCCCCATGTCTTCAACATAGGAGCGAGCTGGGGGGCAATTGTTGTGTCAAGATTTAACACCTTCCGACCGGCGATCGCCTCCGAGGCCGAGCGACCGACTTCTTAGGGCGACCAAGGCAAGTCTGCCGACCGGCGACCGAGCGGCCGAGCCTTAGCCTGGCGGACATGCTAGGCCCGGCCAAGAAGGTCCCAGGAGGAATCCCGGTGCCGAGCGATCGACACCAAGATGATCGCCTCTCGGTACTCGGCGACCGACCCTTGGCGACCGACCGTCTCTTGGCACCTGGCGATCTACCCTTGGTGACCGACCATTGGCGATCTCCATCCACTGGCCGATGGCGACCTCGGATGATCAGCTAGAGACGACCGCTCATGTCGATCACCACCGACGGACACCCAGTCGGCGAAGGCCGGGCCTCAAGACTGGCACCACGTGCAAGGGCCGAGACAAGATCCGCGAATCTCGGGCCATTGACCAAAGCCTGACAGATTCCCTCCACCAGCCGACAGGCCGCCGAAAGCTTGTCAGTAGGGCCACATGTTGACTGACTCCGGACACGTGATGGCTCCTTATTGGACCGCCGAAGCTGTGCCAGCCTCTTCCTTGGACTTTAGCCCAACAGCCCAGGAGATCGCCCCATTATAATATTGGCCGGCAGGCGGTCGGCACATTATTATATTGGCCGGCAGGCGATCGGCAGATTATTATAATGGCCGGCAGGCGATCGGCCACTACAGGACAGGACCCGGCTGCCCCTATATAAGCAAGGCGCCCTGCACTTGGACACTCCTTCTGCAACCTCACGATTTGAGCACACAATACAGAAACAATATACAGCACTTGGCAAATCTCCAACTCTTGGCAACAGCTTTCTTTCGGTCTTACTTCTCCCGGCCTTTTCTCCTCGAGCAGATTATCGGCGGGACGAAGAACACCGAGCTTCGCTCAAGAGCCGGATTAACAGAGTCTTTTTACACTCATTGTATTTAGATTTCTCTCATTAATACTTGTATCCACGAATATTTGTATTAATAACATCTCGCGAGAGCATTCAAGCCCGGGCCTAACAAACCCGGCAAATCTTGTATTATTTATCTTCTCACGGAAGTGCTCCCGCAATTGTTGTTTGTTGTCCGTCTTCCAGCAATATTACTCTTCGGATAAATATTTTGGGCAACAACACACATTAATTCATTTATACGCGCGTTTGTATGTTTGTCAATCATTCAAAATGAAAAAACAGAAAATAGTAACCTAGTTACTACCAACATATAGCTCATGGACCTAATTCCTAAGTACTGGGCCAAGCGAATGACCCAATAAATAAAAAAGCAGTCTTGATTCTTCGTCTTCTCGGTCGGTTGTCTTCGGTCTTCTTCATACCCAAAATAATAATTACATCATTGAAAAATTGCATCCTATACAAGTTTTTCTAGTAAATATAAATAGGCTCAAAACGGCCTTTACAACCCAATCGAATCGAACAAATCAAAAACTAAGTCCACGAGCTATATCACCATCACATAAGGATTCCATACAACATGTAATGGAAACGAGATTAAACAATTAATTTTAATATAAATTAATCTAATTAATCTTTAAAATTAATCTATTCAATTTCTACTATATTAATCGATTAATATAAAGTGGCATTAAAATTAAATAATCAATTAATATATATTAATCCAATCAATATAAAATTAATCTATTCAATTTTAATGGTATTAATCAAATTAATACTAATAATCATCATTTTAATTCGTTCGAAGTAATCCGGCCAAAAATAATATTCTCGTTTAATTTATTTCCCTTAACTCAAAAATATTCCAAATATTAATTTAGTCAAATTAAAATCCAAATAAAAATTCGGGAAATAATTACAACGAAATATAAACTTAAAGCGAGTCCGGACAATCCGGTTTAGGCCCGACCGGCCCGATTCAAAATCGGGCCAAAAACCCAGTGCTGGCCGAGCCTTTGCTCGGCGGTGGCGATCATTCTCGCCCCTGGCCGAGCACTCTCAGCCCTGGCCGAGTCATGGCCGAGCATGCTCGGCACACAGGCTGACGGCCAGGCGATCTTGCCGGCACCTGTAAACGACCGTTTCTTCGTTTTTCGGCCCGTTTCAAAAACGTGATGATACAAAGAACAATTTAAAATCTTCAATTATTCCAAACATGATTCTAAATCATAATCATCATTCAAAAGCATTCAAAATGCATAAATAATCGTATATACGGAAACATTGACCTCGCTCCGATACCCTTTGTTGGGATTAGAAAATAAAGCGAAATACGCAATGAAATAAATACGAATCCCAAACAGGATCGATCAAGTAACGTATATACGAAAAAATAAATACAAAGATAAAGATTCATACCCTTGAAGCCTTTGAAATAAATCTTCGTAAAATGTAGACGATGATCACGATCCGTCCGAACACGAAATCCCTTCGTTCCAAGCACCGAAAATTGAAGCCTCTACTTCACACGCGTCGGAAGTTGCCGGAAAATTCGCGTAACCGTTCTCCAAGAACACGGCTAGGAAATTACCGTAGGAATTTTCTCTCTATTTTTTCTTGAATTTCTTTCACCTCTAAGATGAAAATAACTTGAAAATAAAATTTTTCTCTCTCCCTCAAGAATACTTCACGGCTGAAGTAGTAGCAAGAAAGTATGTGTGTGTGTGTTTATAGTTGTTATCATGTGTGTTTAATATATATCTCTCAAACATATAATTAATATGTCTAATAATGAGATAAAATGTCAACACATAATAACAAAAATACAACTAACACATACACATGCATGGAAATGATTCCATGTGATGTGGGGAGAGGGAAGGTGGCCCATGGTAGAAGTTTCCTAGAAAGCAGGCGAGTCACTCGGCTCGTGTATGGACGTTAAATCAACGACTCCGTTAAATACACTCCGTTTAATCACCAATGTATTTATATTAATTAATTAATCTAATTAATTAATAATATCAAATAAAAATATATTTCTCTAAGAAATATAATTTATGAATTAAATTAATTATCCGGTAACTTAATTTTAATTCATAAGACCGCTATTTTGATTTATCTAATAAATCATAATTAGATATCGATATCTAATATTAATAGAGAGATAATAAATTCACATTTATCCATCAACGCTCACGATGCGCGACTCGTAGGTCCGTCTCGGCCGGCATTGGGAGGAACCAATGAGTGCGGGCGGCACTTAGCCCTAGCGGGCCGCCTTTGTAAACCCCGGCGAGAATGAATGAAGGGATCATTCCGAACCATTATGTCGTGAATACTATATACGTATAGACCCTTCATCGATGTCGGTCAAGTCTTGGGTCACGGTAAAGTCAAACCCTACTATTGACTAAACTCTATACATGTGTTAATGCAAATCAAGACCGATTGATTAATAGTGTATCTAATACGACTATATCGAATGCTTTGGCCAAAGACTTATGATCTTATTTGCCATTAACCGTATAGACATTCGCTGCTCACTAACAGAGATAGAATCCTTTCTGGCGTCTGCAAGAAAGATCGCTACCGCCCGTATAGTCCGCACTTCGAGGTCGACTCAAGAATTAAGCAAATGAGTCTAACTACTCTAATGACAAACTAAACATCACGGCACATCTTCTACCGAACCCTCAAGTCAAAGGTCCACGTATACTATCACAACCTTTCGATTCGTCATCGACTCTCCGAGAGTGAATACCGTGTGGTGAATCGAGTATGAGTCGTGTTCGAGTATCTGCCCCACCAATATACTTATAACTATGCTATCAAGACGTGCACACGTCCTAGCATCAGTTATACAAGTCATATTAAAACTTAATGCCCATTTTAAGTTTATTGACTTGCGAACAATTTACGTAAATAAACTTTAAACACTTCCAGTACATTTTCTCTTATCCCATAACGAGAATGGAATGTTCAATTTATTTACATGGACTTCACTTCAATGTTTACCAAGTCAAGAATGCAATTGAAATACAATAAACAGTGAATGAATCGTATTGCCTTTTTATTAATTATTCCATAATTACAAGTACAATGCCCCTACTCTCTCATCCCCTGAGTGGCATTCGAGGGCATATTCCTAACAAATATAAAACTTTCAATTTACCCGAACAGAAGGGTCACGAAATCGGGCCAAGCCCGAAAATTTAACTGAAATCCGATTGCCCCATCAGACGAAACCCTTCAACACGGACCAGATTCGGAACCCTCTTCCGCCAACCCGACTTTAAAACCCTTATCGGTGCAGCCCCACCGTAAGCCACCCACCACGGACTCAACAACCAGAAACATCTCGGCCTAACCTCGCCGACCTTACCTGTTTTGCTTCGTCGGAACCGCCGCCCACTGTGAGTGAGATTTCTGCCATCGCGTCGCCGACTTCCCCTTTTCTTTTCATCTTCGCCGCCGTTCCTTCCCTGGAGCGAAACCGTTCACTCACTTCGTGGGTGTGCGCGACGTACCATGTGTGTGTGTGTGTGAGAGAGAGAGTTCATGGCGGACTGTTTGTGTGATTTCTTTCCGGCCGATTTTGAGAGAGAGTTTGAAGAGAGAGAGTGAGGGTGAGAGAGATGGGAGGTGAGGAATGAAGTGAGTCGACTGAATTATTATATGTAAGGATTATAATTATTATCGTTATTATATGTAGACTTTATCGAGGATTTACGGGCTTAGGACTGTGAGTCGAGCACATTCATTTCAGTCAGACATCATCATCATCATTTATTCAGGTGGGAATTTTCACTATCACTTTAATTGCTTTAATTGGACTGTGTATGTGATCCTCTATTCATGTTTAAAATTTTTATGCACGTTGTAATTCAGGCTAACCTGTTTTCGTGTAAGAGGCTATCTTAAGATATATGTTGTTGCGGGGACACCTGCGCAACCTCAATATTCACATGCGTGCTCGATTCATGTTATGTGGTATTGTGTTTATGTTTTATGTTGTTGCGGGGACACCTGCGCAACCTCAATATTCACATGCGTGCTCGATTCATGTTATGTGGTATTGTGTTTATGTTTGATGTTGTTGCGGGGGCACCTGCGCAACCTCAATATTCGTGTATGCGTGCTCGATTCATGCTATACGTAATATTGTGAGTATGCAATTACGTTGAGGAAAAATGTGATAGATTCTTCATGTTATGCTTTCCATGAGATTGTATATTACTGTGATCAGTGTGATTTCCACGAGCTGAAAGAAGCTCACCCCCACCTTTATTGAACCTGCAGGTTGAACCTAGCCGGATGGACGAAGGAGCGAGCCGAGAGGGCATATGAAAGATTAAATTATTATATGATGTTTCTTTTATCAAATGTTTGAAAACTTATTTGGGGAAACATTGATTAGAAATTTATAAATTATGATTTATTTTCTTCCGCCGAAAATTTTTACCTCGTATTTATGATGAAATGTTACCTTAATTAAAGGTATTTATGTTTATGTCATTGTAGCGACTCGACTTTGTAGGCGAGAATTTTTATATTCTCAAGGAATTTTTTTTTCCTCGAAATTACCTTTTATTTATTTTCCCCTATATTTACCCTAGAAAGTCGGGGCGTTACAAACGGTGTGAAATCTATCACCTAAAAAAGTAGAAATTGTGTTGGTGAAAAGAGCTACACGTTAGCAAATAACGGTGTGAAAGCTATCACCTAAAAAAAATGGAAATTATGTTGGTGAAAAGAGCTACACGTTAACAAATAACGGTGTGAAAGCTATCACTAGAAGGGATGTAGTTTATGAGCAGATTTGAATTGATTAGCGGCTGAATTTCAATACACTCAATTTCGTGAAAAATCACAATATTTGATGACGCCAATGAAATTCTTCTTCATATTGAGTCGAAAAATAAATGAGTGATCGAGAGCAACCATTAAAGAGAGTCGTGTGTATCACGAGTGGGAAAGAAATAATCAACCTTTTTGGGGGAAACCTTGCATTTTGGAATTACAAAATAAAACCGTATTTTAACTTCAAAATCATTAGTAGATTTATTTTGAATCTTGATTCATTCTATCTACCGTATAAAGCTGGTTGTTGTGTATTAATGGCATTTTGATCTCCTTTTCTCTTTTTATATTTTTTTTAATTTTTGTGTGTATTATTATTTTTGTCTTATTTTTAAGGTTATTTTTAGAGTGTGATTAATAAAGAGTCTTGCTCGGGACTAGCAAGAATTCAAGTTTGGGGGTGTGATAAGTGTCAGTTTTATACACTTATCCATGGTTTGTATCGATAAATTTCACCCATAATTGAGCTAGTGTACTCGTTTTTTGCTTTTAATTAATTAATTTTTAATAATTTTATTTTTTATCAGATGAAAATGTAAATTTAGTCTTAATCAGATTGAATTACTGATTTACTCAAGAAATAACATGTTTATAAAATATTCTCTTTGTTGAATTTTTATGTATTCATGTTGTAGGGCTTTCCGAGACGAGTTCGGCAGTCTTTCCGGATTCAAAATCAGAGTTATATATCAAAAGTTATCATCCGAAGAAGATTTGGGGCGAAAACGCATAAGTCGAAATGCAGGCTAAAATGAAGTCTGAAACTCCATACGGGCGTAACATCTAAAAGTTACGGGCGTAACTCACAAAGCAACTAATGTGCAAAAAGCCGTAGCCATGTTACGGTCGTAACTCCTCAATGTTACGGTCGTAAGTCCTCATAGTTAGGGCCGTAACTCCTCAAAGTTACGGCCGTAACTCTTGGCAGATTATTGATCATTGCCTAATTTTTTATACTTTTGGTCTATTATTGAGGGGATGGCTGGCATTGATCCGATCTAATGTAATAATGTTTGAGTTTTGGAGCTATTAGATGACTTTAGGTGTATAAATAGACCCCTTAGATCCATCATTATTCATCATTCACCTTATATTTTTCCACTTTTTGTAATATTTTTTTTGTGTGAAGAACACACTTGTGTTCTTGAGTGATTTGTGTAATAGTGGTATAACATATGTTGTTCAAGGAGTTTATTGCTTCTTTCTCCTTTATCTACTAATGGAGTTAGGATCAATTCTTTCTCTTTTTCAACTAATAATGACCACTCAAACTTGTATTATGTTTATTAAACCCTTCATGAGATAAGTTACCTTAGTTGGGATTATAAACAAGGTTAGTCATGTTATTTAAGTTTGTATAAAGATCTATTATGAATTACGTATTATTGTACGTGATTTTCATTGTTTTACCAATCTTTATTTATTTGGCCAATAAATGATGATATTTATGGTCTTCATATGTTTCGAAAGAAAATATGTTTGATTAGATCAAATTATCTTCACTCTAAGTTGTTCTAGGGGATAGAAATATACCTCTAGACCTTAGATGATTCTTTGAGTTATTTTCATAAAACCTAATGCTATGTATTAAATCCAATCAACATAGAAATATAGTGGATTGATTCAATATATAAGGGGCGTTTTATAGTTCGAAAGAGAAACCGTCTTTTTAAGGAAAATCGAATCTACACAACATAATAAGTAAATTCATCTTATGATCTCCTATACATCTTCTATAACTAACGATGAACTAAGTTTGTAATCCCAACTATCTCATTATATCTTTTATTAATCTATTATTAGTGTAATCTTTTATTTCCTTGATATTAGAACTATTATTGCATTTTCTTTGCAATTGTCAAACCAAACTCTTAAATTGTGTATTTCAATCATATAAATATATATAACAAATAGTTAAATAGTGTATAATTCAATATATAACCTGACTTCCTCGTGGGATCGATAAACCGGACTCAAAAAGTCCACTTACTACTTGATACGATATCGTGCACTTACGATAGTTACACTAAAGAACGTGTCAGAGACCATTTCCCATCTTTTCTTGGAGAGTGATGTGGCTCGTGACGTGTGGGAGTTTTTTAGCTCATGGACACATTTATCCCTACCCCATACTCGGAATATTTTTGAGCTCCTGAGTTTTTTCGCACACGGCACACACTTTAGGCACGCGACTATCATTATTCCTTGTCTGGTCCTTTGGTTCATCTGGACAGAAAGGAAAAGTGCAAAGCATAGGGCGGTTACTTTTCTTTCCTCTCATGTTATTGTGCAGGTGGAGCGCCATGTTGCTTTATTGGCTGCTGCGGGACTGATTTCCTCTGAGTTATGGGCGGGGATGCTCGCCACCTGATCGTTTTCAGCGAGTCTCATCTTCACCCGCTCAGACTCGTCGCCCCGTTCCGGTGGTTTGGCTTCGACCCGAGACCCCTTGGATCAAGCTGAACACGGATGGATCGTTCGATAGAGATACTCAGATTGCGGGTGGGGGAGGTCTGCTTAGAGACCATCACAGAGAGCTTCTTCTCGCTTTCCACTCCTCTTTTCAGGCCTCTTCGAGTTTTGATGCAGAGATCCAGGCACTGGCGATTGGTTTGATTTTAGCTTCCCAGAGATCGAGACATATTTGGATTGAGCTTGATGCTGCTGCTTGTAACACCCCCATGATTTACGGAGATATTACAGCGCCGTAGATCCTTTTTAGAGAACCTACCAGGCTTAGACCCAAATAAAACACATTAAATACGACAAACATAAATGTTCATACATTCAAAACCAACTTCAATTTCAACATGACATACATCACAATACCAAACAACATATCATCCCGAGGAATCATAACCAATATGACCGTTCACCACGGGAATACAACAACATCATTAACCATTAATAATGATATGATATACAACACTGGACAGTACCCGCGCGAGTACAAAACCAAAACACGACTTTGACCATGACCATACGACCACCAACTCAAAATGATGTACGATATCAATGCTGCCCACCAAGCTCGTGTCCGTCCTGTGCTAGTCCTCCCACTGGACCTGTACCTGAATACACAAAAGTATATCCACCCCAGAAGGGGTCAGCAATGTAACACCCCCAATCCACTCAGGGATATTACACGCCGTAGACCCTCTCCTCGAAGATCTACCAGGCTGGTAACAACATTTAACATCTCGACAATGCCTTCAAGGCTAAATGACTCAGTAGACCGATTTGGTCTTTCAATAAAATATACAACTCAATTACAACATATACCCACGCAGGGGTCAAAGTACAATAAACTCCCGTACAACGGGGAAAAGATACTGCAGCGGAAAAGAAAATACAATTAGACCATTACGACATCAACGGGTCCTCGTGTGATTAGTATCGTTCATCTTTCATCATCCTTCGTGCCGACCCTGTGTTATGCTCCAAAACCTGAATGCAAAAATAGACATCCACCCCCCGAATACTCGGGGGTTAGCAAAACTCCACTGTTTTGCTAGTGCAAGAACAAAGTGCAAATACGAGCCATACAATTCACATTCCACGAATAACAATAACCAAGGATCCTCAAAGATCCAAACGAAACGAAAAGTACTTCCCGAGGCAAGAGTTTGAGAAAACATTTCAAAATCGAAATACCATAAATCAATGGAATAATTTATAAGACGGTTTAGAATGCCATCGAGAGTTTTAATAGAAAACCATTTAGGATTATCAAATCCTACTTTTCAAAATCCACAAGACAAAAGGGGTCACCGCCCCAAAAGTTTACTTTCCGTAAAATCACCTTTACCAAACCGTTGGGATTTTAGCCCCAAATCTCATCAACTCACAGTACACAAGAACGACCACAAGGTTCGTCTCCCAACATCAAAATCCACAAATAAAGGATTTAAAACAAACAACAAAATACTCTAGAGCCATCCTAGCCAAGTAGGCCAAACGAACAACTTACCTCTTACACACTTAGTCAATGCATGCAATCATGAAAACCATTCAAAAGCACTCATTTCCGGAAATGCCAATATCAAATCACATTTTCAAAATGCACCACAATTAACCGCGGACCCACAGCTTCGTGGATCCCTACCGAGACCCCGTCGGATCTAACCGGCAGTGGTTAAAAGCAAGCTCGCGGTTCCACAGCTTCGTGGAGCCCTACCGAGACCCCGTCGGATCTAACCCGCAGTGAGCATACACACACACACACAAACGTTACTCATGCAATACTAACATGCTAAGAATGTAAGTTCATTAAGAATACTCACTAGAGATGGCCATTAACTCGACACCATTATCAAACTCTTCAAAAATACAATAACAAGATTAAATACGGAATACACGATTCCATAACTTAAACAATAGGAGTATCATCATAAAAGAATTCAACGTTCAAAATAACCAAATCATAATCAATTCTCAAGACACCGTTCACAAACACACGCGTTTGAAAGAAAGCCTTTAACGAGGCCAAACCGAAATCTTTTGAAACTTCATTTCAAACAACCAAACAAACACACCAAGACGATCACCGATCATCATATCCACAAAATAAGAAAAGTATGGGCAAGGTACTTGCCTCGAATAACCACAACGCGGAGAATCGGCCGAAGTAGGTTGGCACGAACCGACTACGAACTCGCCGACTCCACCGAACGACAACCCGCAACAATGAACTATGAATGAAAACAATAAAAACGAAAATGAATTCCATAATACGACTCAAAGCCGTTGAATTCAAAGAACGAATGACGAAAGTTCAAGCGTTTCCCCCAACGCCAAGAACACGATTCGTTCTCCAAAACCCGAAAACGGAATTCCAAGTTGAAATATGGATATACAATCCATAGAATATGTTTAACAACATCATT
The DNA here is from genome assembly GCA_033398695.1 of Orobanche coerulescens. Taxonomy (NCBI): domain Eukaryota; kingdom Viridiplantae; phylum Streptophyta; class Magnoliopsida; order Lamiales; family Orobanchaceae; genus Orobanche; species Orobanche coerulescens. The sequence goes on along the minus strand of JAWKAU010000058.1, from coordinate 73,231 downwards.
TAACCATAATCGATCCATCAAAAGCGGATGAAAAACAAGATCAAGGACAAATTCCCCAAAAAGTCAATTTGAAGGAAATCAAGAAATATACTTGATTCGACGAAGAACAATGGATTAAATGATGTTAAACACAAGGATACTACCAACATTAATCATATCCATCATGAATTAATCGAATACGGAACGAATCGGACAAAACGCAAAAACCCCCAAATTCACGAAATTAGGGTTCTAAGGAAGGTTACCTTGATTATTTGGATCAAAGGACGATATAGGATGATTGATTGATGATATAACCTCAATAACTTCATGGATTGGTTGTCAAACAACATGGCTCCATGTTGATATCACCCTCACCGCGGACAAGTGAGAAGAAGGAGAAAATGGCCAAAAACCCGTGTGCGGGGCCATAAATAGCCGCACAGGTGTGCCGCGGCCAGTGGGAGTGTGCCGCGCACGTGCCCAAAAATGGCTCCTGGTCGGCGGCAGCCGCGGCTCGGCCGGAGTGTGCCGCGGCACCCGCATCAGTTTGGCCGAGAAAATGCCACAGTTGTGCTGCCCGGCCCGGCGTGCCGCGGCTTCAGATCGCCGCTAAATCGCTGATCACGCGGCCGTGACTCGGCGAGAAGCCGCCGAGCACTACCGGCCGTGACTCGGCCGCCGGCTGGGCCACTGTTGCCCGGCCATGACTCGGCCGGGGCCAACTCCGACGGCCCGAACGACCAAATCCGAACACGAATACGAATCGATGATACGGTTACGACGTACTCGCAAAGACGAATCTAAGAGCTAAGAGAACACACACCACCACCCGAAGGCTCGAATTCAACAACGAAGTAATTACCCAAAACTTTGGGAAATTACGAAAATGGCCCAAAACGTCCGAAAATCACGATACGCGATCGAAACACCAAACCAAAGCTCGCAACATGAATAATAACATTAAATGAACTTACGAAACTCAAACAACAGTTTGACGAGATTCGCAAGAATCGAACTCAAGTGCGGAAAAGTCGCTAAAAAGCTCGGAACTCAACAAAACGATAACGAAACGAACTAGGATGACAATAAGTGCATAATTAATCATTATAGGAATCACGAAACGGACATGAGCTAGTCGAAAAAACTGACTTCCTCAGAAAAAAGAAAATTACCGAAATTGAAATTGCGGATATTACATTCTACCCTTCTTAAAAGAAGTTTCGTCCCGAAACTTAAAACAAGTAGGGGGAAGCAATATACCCGCCAGGAAAACTCGACGAGATACACAAAAACAGAAAACTTGCGCCCAACGGCGAAATGCTGCAAGAAACACAAAGAGACATACGGCGTGAAAACACGCTCCACGACGACCAACACAACGTCCTCGTTAGGGATATAATAAAACCAACAAGTGACAAGCGTCATCAAATGGATAATACAATCAAGTCAATTATCCGACAATCACAAAACACAACGAACGAAAATCAATATGATTGACCAACCCAACGGTACATCAATCAAAACGCGAGCCAACCGCTGAACAAACACGGAATCCCACCGCCTAAGGGATGGAAGATCGAAAACGAAACTAATTTCCCGAATTGAAGGGAATTACGAAGGAGTCTGACTGCTTAATAATCACGAAACGAGAACAAAAACCGAACAAACAAACGATCGAGACAACAAAAATCGAACAATCATGTCCGAAACACGAAGGATAATAAAATTTCAAACAACAACTCCAAGGTTCACATCTCGACTCGAGACAATATATGATCCGGTGAAAACAACAGGATGTGCATTTGTTGTGTCACGATTTATGCATCCCGACAGGCGATCGACTATAAGGCCGAGCGACCAAGTCAACTCCAGTCAAACCCTGGCTAGCTCGCCAAATCAAAGTTATCAGACCCCCATCAGTTGCCCAGCGATCGACCCCCAAGGCGATCGCCCTTTGGCAGCTGGCGATCTACTCTACTAACCGGCTAAGGGCAATCGACCTGCGCCCCGAGCAGAGACGATCGCCCGTCAAAACCATCAAGGACTGGATCTCAGGAAAGCACCCACGTGCAGATCCACCAAAGGCGCTGACGAGATCTTCGCCAGCAGATAAGATCTTTGTCGAGACAAGACATGTGACCACGGCCTGTCACCTACCTCACCTACCGGCATGCGCGCCGAAAGTTGTCGGTGGGACCACCGCGGCGGCAACTCGGGACGCGTGTAAGCTCCCATTGGACCGCCTGATTGGCGCGGCAACTCCTGCAGACTTTGAGGGGACAGGCCCATGTGCTAAAAGACGATCGCCCGATTATTATATTGCGGTAAAGGCGATCGCCCGGCGTATCCAAGCCCTATAAATAGAGAACCTCCTCCTACTGGAAAAAGGTTCTCGATTCAATTCATTTGAACGAACAATTGAATTCACTCTACGATTCCCGATTCTTTGAATATACGGTTCGAATTCATTTGACTTACGTCCAAATACATTCCACCAAAAGTTCACATTCTCTCACATTCCGATACATCCACGGAAGTCTTGAAGAACACACATATCATCAAGCTCCCATTTGTCTCAGGAATCCATCTCAGGACTTCTCTCTCCAAATCTCTCGTCCGTAAGACGACGATCGGCGAAGACAAGTCTCCACTAGACAGATTCCAAGGGATTCATAAGCCCAGAAGCCCAAACATCCAGCTAAATACTCGCCGTGAGAGGCGGTCGATCTCTCACCGCCGCGACCGTTCATCACCTTTGTTACAAGAACTCACAGAGCATCAAATCTGGTTCTTCCGGCAATCTACACGCTCACTAGCTAAAGATAACAAGAAACTTTACACTCATTGTAATTGTATTCTTACATTAGTACTTGTATCCCCGAATATCGGTATTAATAATATCTCGCGAGAGCATTCAAGCCCGGGACTAACAACCCCGGCAAATCTTGTGTTATTTATCTTTCTCACGGAAGTGCTCTTGCATTTGTTTGCTATCCCCTCCATTCCAGCAATATCTATCTCCGGATAATATTTTGGGTAGCAACAGCATTCACATAAGATCCACAGGAAAGGGAATAGCAATTAAAAAGTCACAACGACAAACGAGTTATTCCGAAATGACACCACACTTGTTCGATAAACAAAAACAAGGGGCAGGACAAGCTCAGAAATGTCAACGAACATAGATGAGTCGACCAAGTAGAATATACAAAAGTTCAAAATCCGATCCCTTCGAATAAAAGGACTAGTAGAACCAAATGATGTTACTCCCGAACAAGGTTCACAAGAATCGAACCGAACTCAAAAAAGTCACAGCGATAACCAGATCGACCCACAACAAGGTCGTAGTTCGCCCGGACGATGAAACCGAAATACAGAACAAGTTCATAAAGTACCAACGAACATGAGCGAATCGATAGACTGGGGAAAGAGAAAACACAGAAGTCAAAATAGTACGGGCATTACCTCCGACCTCGTCCACGAAATTCACAAAGACGGGAGCAAGGTAACAAGACATTAAACAATCGACACATAACGGAACGATCACCGATGCACACGGTCATACCATACCAAGCTCTAACAGCTCGCACATACGCGACAATGCAGAAATCACCACGAGGCGACAACATTCAATACCAACATTCCGCCTCTCACAGGGGGCTAGCACAACCAATGTGTGGAAAGCGTCTCAACGCTCACACCGCCAATTTGATCATACTCGGGTGAAAGTATCAAAATGACAACGCGAACATCATACATTCATACCCATTACGAAGCGGGAATGGATAGGTTTTAAAAACGAAAACCTCGTTTTGAAAATAATTTAGAAGAATACCGGTTGGTCTTGAGTATCACCTTTCAAAAAGTACAAACTTGAAACATCGTTACCGAGACATTGGAGAACCATTTCGCATTTGATAAAAATGAGGACACTTTCTCTTAGTGAAAACTTTCAAAATATTCGACCCTCGGGTCTAAATAAAAGTGTTGAAAATATCTCAAAACATTTTGGTCCTCGAGGTAGAAAAATTTTGAAATATATTGTGGCATCTAGGATATACCACAAGAAAATAACTCATTTGAAAAGTATGTCTCGAAATTTGTTTTTTTTTTTCCTAAGATACTCAAGGTTTTCAAAAATTCAATAGGCCAGAATGCCCAAAACTCACACATATCGATGTTCACTAAAACAACTCCTAGCACACGCATCAAAACGTTTAAAATCAAGACAATATATGTCTTTAAACGGAAATAAACGATAAAATACCACATTCAGAACAAAACCACTGATAAAATACTCTCCCGCACTGGCTAGTGAACAAGTCGAACGCGTATAAGCACAAAGCTTCCACAATAGAACTTGTAAAACGTGCAGATCGATTCGAAATTCATCAGCCACAGACAAAAAAACAACAATAAAAAGACATCAAAAGCGACGACACTCCTCGTATAAATCAAATACGAGAGTCGACTAAATACATATCGTGAAATCAAAATTCACATAAGAATTCCACCACTTAACAAATAATCATAAAAATAGCTCGTGTCACACGAGGCACAACACAAAGAAGGGAGACTTATTTCCACAGGTCGCACGAAGATGATGATCGCCCCACGATACTAATCACGACCAACAAACTCAAACTACGCGTCGCAACACGACTCAGTCAGATAAAATCCGACGAAACAAGACTCAAACAACACGACTTGACCCGACAGCCTAGGTTTCCTCAACCTAAAGCTCCGATACCATTTATGTAACACCCCCAATCCACTCAGGGATATTACACGCCGTAGACCCTCTCCTCGAAGATCTACCAGGCTGGTAACAACATTTAACATCTCGACAATGCCTTCAAGGCTAAATGACTCAGTAGACCGATTTGGTCTTTCAATAAAATATACAACTCAATTACAACATATACCCACGCAGGGGTCAAAGTACAATAAACTCCCGTACAACGGGAAAAGATCTGCGGCGGAAAAGAAAATACAATTAGACCATTACGACATCAACGGGTCCTCGTGTGATTAGTATCGTTCATCTTTCATCATCCTTCGTGCCGACCCTGTGTTATGCTCCAAAACCTGAATGCAAAAATAGACATCCACCCCCCGAATACTCGGGGGTTAGCAAAACTCCGCTGTTTTGCTAGTGCAAGAACAAAGTGCAAATACGAGCCATACAATTCACATTCCACGAATAACAATAACCAAGGATCCTCAAAGATCCAAACGAAACGAAAAGTACTTCCCGAGGCAAGAGTTTGAGAAAACATTTCAAAATCGAAATACCATAAATCAATGGAATAATTTATAAGACGGTTTAGAATGCCATCGAGAGTTTTAATAGAAAACCATTTAGGATTATCAAATCCTACTTTTCAAAATCCACAAGACAAAAGGGGTCACCGCCCCAAAAGTTTACTTTCCGTAAAATCACCTTTACCAAACCGTTGGGATTTTAGCCCCAAATCTCATCAACTCACAGTACACAAGAACGACTACAAGGTTCGTCTCCCAACATCAAAATCCACAAATAAAGGATTTAAAACAAACAACAAAATACTCTAGAGCCATCCTAGCCAAGTAGGCCAAACGAACAACTTACCTCTTACACACTTAGTCAATGCATGCAATCATGAAAACCATTCAAAAGCACTCATTTCCGGAAATGCCAATATCAAATCACATTTGCAAAATGCACCACAATTAACCGCGGACCCACAGCTTCGTGGATCCCTACCGAGACCCCGTCGGATCTAACCCTTGATGGTTAAAAGCAAGCTCGCGGTTCCACGGCTTCGTGGAGCCCTACCGAGACCCCGTCGGATCTAACCCTTGATGAGCATACACACACACACACACGTTACTCATGCAATACTAACATGCTAAGAATGTAAGTTCATTAAGAATACTCACTAGAGATGGCCATTAACTCGACACCATTATCAAACTCTTCAAAAATACAATAACAAGATTAAATACGGAATACACGATTCCATAACTTAAACAATAGGAGTATCATCATAAAAGCATTCAACGTTCAAAATAACCAAATCATAATCAATTCTCAAAACACCGTTCACCCGATTATTATATTGCAGTAAAGGCGATCGCCCGATTATTATATTGCAGTAAAGGCGATCGCCCGGCGTATCCAAGCCCTATAAATAGAGAACCTCCTCCTACTGGATAAAGGTTCTCAGTTCTGAATTCATTTGAACGAACAATTCGGAATTCACTCTACAGTTCCCAGTTCACTGAATATACGGTTCGGAATTCATTTGACTTACGTCCGAAATACATTCCACCAAAAGTTCACATTCTCTCACATTCCGATACATCCACGGAAGTACTGAAGAACACACATATCATCAAGCTCCCGGCTGTCTCACCGGAATCCATCTCAGGAATTCTCTCTCCAAATCTCTCGTCCAGAAGACGATCGGCAGAAGCAGCAAGTCTCCACTAGACAGATTCCAAGGGATTCATAAGCCCAGAAGCCCAAACATCCAGCTAAATACTCGCCGTGAGAGGCGGTCGATCTCTCACCGCCGCGACCGTTCATCACCTTTGTTACAAGAACTCACAGAGCATCAAATCTGGTTCTTCCGGCAATCTACACGCTCACTAGCTAAAGATAACAAGAAACTTTACACTCATTGTAATTGTATTCTTACATTAGTACTTGTATCCCCGAATATCGGTATTAATAATATCTCGCGAGAGCATTCAAGCCCGGGACTAACAACCCCGGCAAATCTTGTGTTATTTATCTTTCTCACGGAAGTGCTCTTGCATTTGTTTGCTATCCCCTCCATTCCAGCAATATCTATCTCCGGATAATATTTTGGGTAGCAACAATTGGCGCTAGAAGGAGGGCATCTAACCCTCATATTTTTATTTCTACCGTCCCGAAGAACACTCACTGTTCTCGAGGCATATACTTGAAGTGACACTCACTGCGCTTCAAAGAAAACCTTCAGAATCATGACATCCGCCGGTACATCGAAGCAAGCTGCTCTCCGAACCGCCGGACACCATTTCCCGGCTCAGTCCGAACCCCAGCCGACGACAGGGGGAAGCCGCGGCAACGCGAGACTCTCGATCCCGCATCCGAGAGATGGCCCCAACCTCCCACTCGATCAGTTCCAAACCAAGGAACAGATCGAGGAGGCTATGGCCATCCTGGAGGAGCGACGGAGAGCATGCGCGCCGCCCGCGATAACTCCCTCGATCATCCGCCGCATGGGAAAACGGAAATTCAATGGGCTACTGAACGAGCGATCGTCTAAAAGCCCCAATTCGCGAGGACAGGCTCTCGCACGACCGGATGGATCCATATTCGATCGCTTGGGACGCGACCCATCCCGGCGACCGGGGCACTCTGTTTCCAACCTTGAAAAGACGGAATCCGAATCCGTCACCAGGAGTTCGGCCTACTCACCTCACAGCCGAACGCATGTCAGCCATCTGACTCCCGCCCGATCGCCGGGGACTCGGTACTCAATCGCCTCGGCTCCGCTCCGATCGCCGAGCCGCTGCCAAAGCCACGGCGATGGCCGCCATGCAACGTCGGCTCGGCGAGATGAGAGCACTCTTGGACACCGGGGCAAGCACCGGCAAGAAGATCGCCGGGCCGACCGAGCCACTCGCGGTCCACATCGAGCTTGCCCCCATACAACCAACGATCGCTCCTCCTAAAACACCTCTGTATAAGGGGGAGATCGGACCAAAACCCACCCGAGTAAATTCCGAATTTACATGGTAGGTGTGGGGCATCCGATGCAACCAAGTGCCGGATCTTCCCGGCCGACATTGGGCGAGCCGCCCATAAGTGGTACGTCTCACTACCACCACGATCGGTCACCTCTTTTAAGAAACTGGCGGATGACTTCACGTCATACTTCGCCAGCAAGGTCGCCAGACCAGAAGGCCCCCAGCGCATGATAAAAATCAAGCAGGGGAAGGACGAAACTGACGCAGATTACATCGACCGGGTAGACGAAATCATCCTCACCGGCGAACCCGTCAGTGATGAGCTCGCTCTCTACTCGGTCATGGGGGGATTCCACGGTCACTCTCCCATGTTCAGACATCTCTCCAAGGATATTCCCCCAACTTACACGATCTTCCGCGCTAAAGCTGCCAACTTCCTGGCCAGGCAAAGGCTACTCACCCTCCGCTTAGACGAGGAAACGCCACCTCTTGCCCAGAAGATAGCGATCGTCAAAGCAAAGAAGGCGATCGCCAAGACACCCGAAGATCTCAAAGCTTTCGAGGACATGGAAGCCCATCTCCTCCATACGTTCAACAGAACTCCGGCACATATGTTCTATACCATCAAGGGGCACGAAGAGCTCAAAAAGCCTAAGGCGATAAGGGACCACGGTCACCTGGACAACAATCAATATTGCGCCTACCACAAGAGTCCCGGCCACAGCACCAACAATTGCCGCGACCTCCTCAAGCAGCTCTGGAGACTGTTCGAGGAGGGCAAGTTGGACAGCTTATTGGTTTAGCCGAAGCCCCCGCCTATCTCTATAGACGATCGTCCGAGTCGAACGCAAAACAGGCTGGGAAGCTCATACGAGCCGAGCCCTGGATCAACCTCGGCGACCGTCTCTATATGCTTCAATCAAGAGAAGGAGACCACGGAAGTCATCCCGATCTCCCTCCTTATTCAAGAAACCGGAGGACTCGATCGCCATCTACAGTTCACCATATAACATGATGGACTAAGGCACGAGATCGCCTCCCCGCACAACGCACACGTCGAAGATCGACATCTACATGACGATCCAAGGTGAAAGAGTGCGACCATGGTCTGGTGGTCGATGGAACCATTGCTTAGGCCATGCAAGGTCCCTTTAGGCCAAGATCGCCCGCCCTTTGTTTAAATACGAGGCCGGCGTAGTCCGAGGGCCTCCAAAATAAATCGGTGGACACGATCGCTCGCCCTCAAAGGTTCATCATCTAACATGGTGAACCGACAATGCGACGTGCCACAACCCCGTCTCAACGTACACCGTCGAGGTCGGCCATCTCCATGGCTAGCCGAGGTGGAAGCGAGCTAACAAGCCGCGGGTGCGGAGTTGATTCATCCGACGCCGCCGCGCAAGGACTCCTCTAGACCGAGACCGCACGCCCTTCGTTTAAATACGAGGCGAGGCGCAGCCTAACGGAGGACCCTCATAATAAAGTGAGTCACGAGACACTCAATGTCTTCGCGCATCAAGACATGATCAAGGAATCGGTCCATCGAACTCCGCGATCGTGCACGGTTCCTCAAGATGGACGACCGTCCCCGAGGATTCGACAAAGTTAAAGACCGCTCACTCAAGGAATTATTTTCATCCCCTTACTTCCACTAAGTGAATAAAAACAAGGGGCAAGAAGAGTGCGGACTACCTACACGATTTATCGTCGCTATTCAACCACATAGAGATCGTCATTTTTCAGATGTAGTGCAGCGATCGAATGTGTTGTAAAAAGTTATCTTTATGAGTTTATCAATTCATTTGGAACTACCCTCGCAACGATCTCTCCTCACGCATTTGTACAAAGTCAAACAAAGACTTAAAAATAACCATTCATTCAAGTGATAAAGTCAGAAAGACAAATGCTCATTTCATTACTTGAAAAAATAGAGTACACGATCGCCCGAAGGCCTAAGTACTACAAAAGAAAGCTACAAACTACAAAGAAAGTAAGCTAAAAACATCAAAAGGAAGCGCCTCAAGCCCCTGCACGGCCTTCGCCATCGCATCCGGCGCGGTCCCCTCATCTTCGGAGCGTCGGGATGAGCAAGGCTGTCCGGAGACGGATACCGGCTCAAATCCACGCCGATGTCCGCCAGGTCCAAGATCGGCAAGGAGAAAGCCGAATTGAGAGGATGCTCCAATGCATATGACTTGAATTTCTCAAGAGGACCGACCTCCAAGCCTCCCTTCTTAGCCGCTCGGATCGAGTCGGCGAACGCCAAATAATAGGCGAACTCGTTGACATACTCCAAGTTTTGGAAGGGATCGGCCTTGGTCGCCTCAACCTCTCCTCTCGGCTCGGCCATCGCCTTTTGCGACCCACGGAGCTCGGCCTCCCTCGCGGCGACCTTCTCCTTCGCCTCCGCCACTCACTGGTCAGTAAGCGATCGTCACCTTCGCGATCGGCCTCCTCTTCAGCAACGTTCCTCGCCTGGACGGCGTCCTGCATCTGGTCCCGGAATCGATCGACCGCCATTCGATATTTCTCAGTCTCCTTCTTCTCCAGCTCAAGCTCATGGCTCGCCCGCTTGGCCGCCTCCAAGGAGTACTTCTCCATCGCTGCGATCTTGTCAGCAAACTCGGCGTTCTCTTTCCGAGCCGCCTCATGATCCTCTGAAGGCGAATAGTGGAGGGCCGCCTCAAACTCTGAGCGGCCTGACGGCCATGGTCGCCGTCTGAAGAGAAAGGGCGACAACGGCATCCATCGAACTCGGCGATGCCGGTCGGCGATCGCATCCAGATCGATTGTCCACGCCTTCGCAAAGCGTATGACCTTGCTCACATAGGGAGGAATGTCGCAGAATGGCGAGGAGATCGACTCGCCAGAAATCCACGACCATCGGTGGACAAGACGGAGTGCGCGACGGATCTGCACCAAAACACCAAGGTTAATACAACTCCTACGCAGATGTAATTGTCAACACAGAAATGCTATCTACCTCTCGGCCTTCTCGGGATCCCGACCGAAAAACGGTTTCCCTCGAGGAGTTTCCGCATCCGCGATCGCCGTCTCCGCGAAAAGCCGCAGAGGCGGCTCGCGCTCGGAGCAACGATGGTGATCGGAGGCGCGCGATCGGCACTTCATCGCCCGGGCGAAGCGAAGTTTCTTGCGGCCTCGGCCTCTTGCGGTCGCCGAAGCCCCTCCTCCGGAATTTCCTCCTCAACCTCGACTGCGCTACGCGAGGCTCCGGCTCCGCACGAGGCTCCGCCTCCGGAACTATAGGCAATGCGACGGGTGGAACCCGAGTCGACCTCTTCGCGCGAAGACGGACTAGGACTCTGGGTTCGACATAGCGATCTCACGGAGGCTCCAAAAAGCGAGGGAAACGAACCTCTGCAGTTAAAGACGATCGACTAACGGTGACACTGTCCTTAAAATAAGGCGATCGCCTAGTAAGTGAAGATCGCGGGACCACATACAGCAGCTGCGAGATGTCTCGGGAAGCGGAATAGTCGAGCCGACAACCGGCGACTCTCCTTGTTGATCCGAGTGGCGTCTAGGTCGTCGTTCGACAAGCTCCTAATTCGCTCCCAAACAACGAGGAAGTCGAAGGCGGCTCCTCGATCGCCGGAATATGAAAGCTTGAAAAGCAAATCAAATTAGATCACCAAAACACATCCAAGCGAAGGGAGAGTCTAAACCCTTACCGGGATTCCTCTCCCGAAATTCGATGGGGATCTCGGTTCGCTGTGGATTGTCGTCGCCGAAGCTCTCCACTTGCCGGCGACCCAACCATTTCGTCGATCGCCCCGTATCTTATTCGGAACTCCATGAATCACCCGGCCAGATCGGCCTTGGATGTGGTAACCGCCGACCAACCCTCTATGAGCCGTCAGTTTAAACAGATGCTTCATCTCCAACGGCGACGGGAGGCGGTACAGGCGGTGACCGCCGAATAGGGTGAAGGTGCATATGATTTGGAGCCAGGCGTTCGGCGTCAGCTGAAGTGGCGCCACATTCCAAGCGGCCAACAGATGGGAGACCGCAAAGCGAGAGGGAAGCGCGGCCGGCCTCCATAACGACCTCACTCACTGCCACCATACCCATCGGAGGCCGGTCGGCTCGTTCATTCTCGCGGGCGCGTAGATGTCCACATATGAAGGAAGTTGGAATCTTGTCCTCCAGACGGCGATCTCTCACGACGTCGAGCTCGTATTTGGCCGAGCGACCAAAGCGATGGCCGCGCGGCACGATCTGCGGCCGCTTGGGGAGCACATAGGGATAAGCGACCGAATATCCCTGAAGTCGAATCTCGGAGTAGGACCGGCTAACCTATCCATTATTTCAGCAAAGGCCCTATAGGCCCGTCCAAAATCACTATGTTGCTCCCGGTAAGCCACGATCGCGGATCTCTCTCGATCTGCGATCGTCTCTCCTCGGCAGCCGACTCCCTAGCGACATCGGCCTCATTGAACAAAGCCTCAACTTCAGCCGGGTCGATTCCGCACGAATTGCACCATTGCCGTCTCGGTGGAAGACGGAAGAAGTTTCTCCTGGCACCGATGTCCCGGCGGTAACCGGTTCCGCTCCAAACGATGATGAGGTTCGGCCATTTTCAGAGTTAGAAAGGAAGAGAAGGATTTTCTTACCCTAAAGTGAAATCGATCGACGATCGGCTCTTAGATCTTGAAAATTCGGCGGCAGGACCTTCTTTCTCCAAATGCGTACGCGTGAGTAAGGCTGCAGCCCCGCGCCCCCTTTTATAGGAGAAAGCGGGGACCCGATTGCAATAAGGGAAAACCTCGGGGTCGGATCTCAAACGGCGCACGGTTGACCCCCTCGAGACCCGCGACGCGTTTTCGAGGACGCGCGGCCGAGGAGTCATTAATGACCGTTGGCGTCCTCCAATAGAAGCGACACGTGCGCGAGACTTTTCAACGCCCGATGCTTTTCCTTGTGATTCGGCCAACCAGGTCGTCCAAACTCGGGATATATCAGCTCAAAGACGATCGCGATTCATAAAACACTTAGTCGCTCGTCAAAAATTCGGCGATCGCCAAGAAAGCCACCTCACCCCACGTTTCCAACGTATGAGCGAGCCGGGGCAATTGTTGTGTCACGATTTATGCATCCCGACAGGCGATCGACTATAAGGACGAGCGACCAAGTCAAATCCAGTCAAACCCTGTCTAGCTCGCCAAATCAAAGTTATCAGACCCCCATCAGTTGCCCAGCGATAGACACCCAAGGCGATCGCCCTTTGGCAGCTGGCGATCTACTCTACTAACCGGCTAAGGGAAATCGACTGCGCCCGAGCAGAGACGATCGCCGTCAAAACCATCAAGGACTGGATCTCGGGAAAGCACCCACGTGCGAGATCCACCAAAGGCGCTGACGAGATCTTCGCCACAGATAAGATCTTTTCCGACAGACAAGACATGTGACCACACTGTCACCTACCTCACCTACCAAAGATGCGCGCCGAAAGTTGTCGGGGACCACCGCGGCAAAGAACTCAGACGCGTGTAAGCTCCCATTGACCGCACGGTTGACCGCAAAGAACTCCTGCAGACTTTGAGGGGACAGCCCATGTGCTAAAAGACGATCGCCCGATTATTATATTGCGGAAAGGCGATCGCCCGGCGTATCCAAGCCCTATAAATAGAGAACCTCCTCCTACTTGAAAAAGGTTCTCAGTTATGAATTCATTTGAACGAACAATTCGGAATTCACTCTACAGTTCCCAGTTCACTGAATATACGGTTCGGAATTCATTTGACTTACGTCCGAAATACATTCCACCAAAAGTTCACATTCTCTCACATTCCGATACATCCACGGAAGTACTGAAGAACACACATATCATCAAGCTCCCATTGTCTCACCGAATCCATCTCAGACTTCTCTCTCCAAATCTCTCGTCCCGGAAGACGATCGGCGAAGACAAGTCTCCACTAGACAGATTCCAAGGGATTCATAAGCCCAGAAGCCCCAACATCCCGCTAACTCCTCGCCGTGAGAGGCGGTCGATCTCTCACCGCCGCGACCGTTCATCACCTTTGTTACAAGAACTCACAGAGCATCAAATCTGGTTCTTCCGGCAATCTACACGCTCACTAGCTAAAGATAACAAGAAACTTTACACTCATTGTAATTGTATTCTTACATTAGTACTTGTATCCCCGAATATCGGTATTAATAATATCTCGCGAGAGCATTCAAGCTCGGGACTAACAACCCCGGCAAATCTTGTGTTATTTATCTTTCTCACGGAAGTGCTCTTGCATTTGTTTGATATCCCCTCCATTCCAGCAATATCTATCTCCGGATAATATTTTGGGTAGCAACAGCATTCACATAAGATCCACAGGAAAGGGAATAGCAATTAAAAAGTCACAACGACAAACGAGTTATTCCGAAATGACACCACACTCGTTCGATAAACAAAAACAAGGGGCAGGACAAGCTCAGAAATGTCAACGAACATAAATGAGTCGACCAAGTAGAATATACAAAAGTTCAAAATCCGATCCCTTCGAATAAAAGGACTAGTAGAACCAAATGATGTTACTCCCGAACAAGGTTCACAAGAATCGAACCGAACTCAAAAAAGTCACAGCGATAACCAGATCGACCCACAACAAGGTCGTAGTTCGCCCGGACGATGAAACCGAAATACAGAACAAGTTCATAAAGTACCAACGAACATGAGCGAATCGATAGGCCGGGAAAGAGAAAACACAGAAGTCAAAATAGTACGGGCATTACCTCCGACCTCGTCCACGAAATTCACAAAGACGGGAGCAAGGTAACAAGACATTAAACAATCGACACATAACGGAACGATCACCGATGCACACGGTCATACCATACCAAGCTCTAACAGCTCGCACATACGCGACAATGCAGAAATCACCACGAGGCGACAACATTCAATACCAACATTCCGCCTCTCACAGGGGCTAGCACTAGCAATGTGTGGAAAGCGTCTCAACGCTCACACCGCCAATTGGATCATACTCGGGTGAAAGTATCAAAATGACAACGCGAACATCATACATTCATACCCACCAAAGCGGGAATGGATAGGTTTTAAAACGAAAACCTCGTTTTGAAAATAATTTAGAAGAATACCGGTTGGTCTTGAGTATCACCTTTCAAAAAGTACAAACTTGAAACATCGTTACCGAGACATTGGAGAACCATTTCGCATTTGATAAAAATGAGGACACTTTCTCTTAGTGAAAACTTTCAAAATATTCGACCCTCGGGTCTAAATAAAAGTGTTGAAAATATCTCAAAACATTTTGGTCCTCGAGGTAGAAAAATTTTGAAATATATTGTGGCATCTAGGATATACCACAAGAAAATAACTCATTTGAAAAGTATGTCTCGAAATTTGTTTTTTCTAAGATACTCAAGGTTTTCAAAAATTCAATAGGCCAGAATGCCCAAAACTCACACATATCGATGTTCACTAAAACAACTCCTAGCACACGCATCAAAACGTTTAAAATCAAGACAATATATGTCTTTAAACGGAAATAAGCGATAAAATACCACATTGAACAAAACCACCGATAAAATACTCTCCCGCTGGCTAGTGAACAAGTCGAACGCGTATAAGCACAAAGCTTCCACAATAGAACTTGTAAAGCGTGCGGATCGATTGAAATTCATCGACCACGGACAAAAACAACAATAAAAAGACATCAAAAGCGGCGACACTCCTCGTATAAATCAAATACGAGTCGACTAAATACATATCGTGAAATCAAAATTCACATAAGAATTCCACCACTTAACAAATAATCATAAAAATAGCTCGTGTCACACGAGGCACAACACAAAGAAGGGAGACTTATTTCCACAGGTCGCACGAAGATGATGATCGCCCCACGATACTAATCACGACCAACAAACTCAAACTACGCGTCGCAACACGACTCAGTCAGATAAAATCCGACGAAACAAGACTCAAACAACACGACTTGACCCGACAGCCTAGGTTTCCTCAACCTAAAGCTCCGATACCATTTATGTAACACCCCCAATCCACTCAGGGATATTACACGCCGTAGACCCTCTCCTCGAAGATCTACCAGGCTGGTAACAACATTTAACATCTCGACAATGCCTTCAAGGCTAAATGACTCAGTAGACCGATTTGGTCTTTCAATAAAATATACAACTCAATTACAACATATACCCACGCAGGGGTCAAAGTACAATAAACTCCCGTACAACGGGGAAAAGATACTGCAGCGGAAAAGAAAATACAATTAGACCATTACGACATCAACGGGTCCTCGTGTGATTAGTATCGTTCATCTTTCATCATCCTTCGTGCCGACCCTGTGTTATGCTCCAAAACCTGAATGCAAAAATAGACATCCACCCCCCGAATACTCGGGGGTTAGCAAAACTCCGCTGTTTTGCTAGTGCAAGAACAAAGTGCAAATACGAGCCATACAATTCACATTCCACGAATAACAATAACCAAGGATCCTCAAAGATCCAAACGAAACGAAAAGTACTTCCCGAGGCAAGAGTTTGAGAAAACATTTCAAAATCGAAATACCATAAATCAATGGAATAATTTATAAGACGGTTTAGAATGCAGTGAGTTTTAATAGAAAACCATTTAGGATTATCAAATCCTACTTTTCAAAATCCACAAGACAAAAGGGGTCACCGCCCCAAAAGTTTACTTTCCGTAAAATCACCTTTACCAAACCGTTGGGATTTTAGCCCCAAATCTCATCAACTCACAGTACACAAGAACGACCACAAGGTTCGTCTCCCAACATCAAAATCCACAAATAAAGGATTTAAAACAAACAACAAAATACTCTAGAGCCATCCTAGCCAAGTAGGCCAAACGAACAACTTACCTCTTACACACTTAGTCAATGCATGCAATCATGAAAACCATTCAAAAGCACTCATTTCCGGAAATGCCAATATCAAATCACATTTGCAAAATGCACCACAATTAACCTCGGACCCACGGACTTCGTGGATCCCTACGAGACCGTCGGATCTAACCCTTGATGGTTAAAAGCAAGCTCGCGGTTCCACAGCTTCGTGGAGCCCTACCGAGACCCCGTCGGATCTAACCCGCAGTGAGCATACACACACACACACACACGTTACTCATGCAATACTAACATGCTAAGAATGTAAGTTCATTAAGAATACTCACTAGAGATGGCCATTAACTCGACACCATTATCAAACTCTTCAAAAATACAATAACAAGATTAAATACGGAATACACGATTCCATAACTTAAACAATAGGAGTATCATCATAAAAGCATTCAACGTTCAAAATAACCAAATCATAATCAATTCTCAAAACACCGTTCACAAACACACGCGTTTGAAAGAAAGCCTTTAACGAGGCCAAACCGAAATCTTTTGAAACTTCATTTCAAACAACCAAACAAACACACCAAGACGATCACCGATCATCATATCCACAAAATAAGAAAAGTATGGGCAAGGTACTTGCCTCGAATAACCACAACGCGGAGAATCGGCCGAAGTAGGTTGGCACGAACCGACTACGAACTCGCCGACTCCACCGAACGACAACCCGCAACAATGAACTATGAATGAAAACAATAACAACGAAAATGAATTCCATAATACGACTCAAAGCCGTTGAATTCAAAGAACGAATGACGAAAGTTCAAGCGTTTCCCCCAAAACGACCAAGAACACAATTCGTTCCGTCAAAACCCGAAAACGAAATTCTAAGTTGAAATATGGATATACAATCCATAGAATATGTTTAACAACATCATTTAACCATAATCGATCCATCAAAAACGGATGAAAAACAAGATCAAGGACAAATTCCCCAAAAGTCAATTTGAAGGAAATCAAGAAATATACTTGATTGACGAAGAACAATGGATTAAATGATGTTAAACACAAGGATACTACCAATATTAATCATATCCATCATGAATTAATCGATGTCACGGAACGAATCGGACAAAACCGCAAAAACCCCCAAATTCACGAAATTAGGGTTCTAAGGAAGGTTACCTTGATTCGCTGGATCAAAGGACGATATAGGATGATTGATTGATGATATAACCTCAATAACTTCATGGATTGGTTGTCAAACAACATGGCTCCATGATGATAACACCCTCAGCCGCGGACGGAAGTGAGAAGAAGGAGAAAAATGCCCAAAAACCCGTGTGCGGGGCCATAAATAAGTACCGGTGTGCATGTGCGTGGGAGTGTGCGCGGCACAGGCCCAAAATGGCTCCAGTGGTCGGCGGTGTGCCGCGGCACCGTCTGATCAGTTTGGCGAGAAAATGCCACAGATTGTGCGCGGCCCAGCGTGTGCGCGGCTCGGGGCTGCTCGGCGAGAAGCTGCCGATCGCTGCCGCCGTGACTTCGGCAGAGCTGCCGAGCACTACGGCCGTGACTCGGCGAGTGCCGGCACAGGCCACTGGTGCCGGCCATGACTCGGCCGGGCCAACTCCGGCCCGAACGACCCCGAAATCCGAACCTAAAGACGAATCGATGATACGGTTCTGACGTACTCGCAAAGACGAATCTAAGAGCTAAGAGAACACACAATTCCGACCACCCGAAGGCTCGGAATTCAACAACGGAAGTAATTACCCAAAACTTTGGGAAATTACGAAAATGGCCCAAAACGTCCGAAAATCACGATACGCGATCGAAACACCAAACCAAAGCTCGCAACATGAATAATAACATTAAATGAACTTACGAGAAACTCGAAACAACGATTTAGAGACGAGATTCGCAAGAATCGAACTCAAGTGCGGAAAAGTCGCTAAAAAGCTCGGAACTCAACAAAACGATACCGAAACGAACTCGGATGACAAAAAGTGCAGAATTAATCATTCTCGAAATGACGAAACGGTCATGAGCGAGTCGTCAAAACGGACTTCCTCCGAAAAAAAGAAAATTACCGAAATTCGAAATTGCGGATATTACAAGCAAGAAGCCGGTGCAAGTACAATGATTCTAGAATATGTACAACAAGTGAATAATCAACAAAAATCACAGAAATCATAGTGCCATCACAGATATTCCGGAATACCACATCACAGTTATCATCACAAAACAACCTCCCGAGCTATACTGGCCCTGTACCTCTCAAGCAAGATACACACCCCAGAGACACCTCGTTAGGCCCTCCCTGGTGTATAGCCCAACCGATGATCCGTAGGGATACGCAGCCTACCGGACCCTAGGGGACCCTCACTGGTTTTACTCGGCTCACACACACTCGATCAACAATTGGCACAAATTCCATTTTTACATATTCACACGAAGTATAGTAAACACAATCAAAGTACTTGCCTCAATTTGAACGACACGAGAAACGGCGAACGGATGAATGTACGGTCTGAATTTCCTTCAACGATTCGATCCTAACACATCGGAATACCGAATCAAAACACAACACCACGGAAATGGAAGAATTCACCCTAAGTCCTACCCTTAGAGACATTTAATCGAACACTACGGAGGCGACAAAGGTCGAACCCAAGAACGGATTAAAAACTCAGAATTTAATCCATAAACTTTGAGGGAAAACAAAGGAACATGATTACAATATCATAATCTAACATAATCCAAATCCAAAACGAACTTGAATCAAGAATTCCCAACAAACCCCAAAATTCTTTCAAATAACTTGAAGCACTTCAACCACATACCTTAATTCAACCAAGAGATGGATAATTCTTCAATAATGTGTTGTTGCCCAAAATATTTATCCGAAGATTAATACTGCTGGAAGACGGACAACAAACAACAATTGCGGGAGCACTTCCGAGAGAAGATAAATAATACAAGATTTGCCGGGTTTGTTAGGCCCGGGCTTGAATGCTCTCGCGAGATGTTATTAATACGAATATTCGTGGATACAAGTATTAATGAGAGAAATCTAAATACAATGAGTGTAAAAAGACTCTGTTAATCCGGCTCTTGAGCGAAGCTTGGTGTTCTTCGTCCCGCCGATAATCTGCTCGAGGAGAAGAGGCCGGGAGAAGTAAGATCGAAAGAAAGCTGTTGCCAAGAGTTGGAGATTAGCCAAGTGCTGTATGTTTGCTTCTGTATAGTGTGCTTGAGTTGCGATATTGCTCAGGGAAACTGAAGGAAGCTGAAGAAGATGATGGAGTGTCCAAAATCTCGGTTCAGTGCAGAAGAGTTTCCGTCCCCGGACAAGTGCTGGGAGCCTTGTTTATATAGGGGCAGCCGGGTCGTGTCCTGCAGCGGCCGATCGTCTGTCGGCCAGTATTATAAGGTGCCGATCGACTGCCGGCCAATATTATAAGGGGCCGATCTCCAGGGCTGTCGGGCTAAAGTCGAGAAGATCTTGTCTGTCGGCTAAAGTCGAGAAGAGGCTGCCACCGCTGGGCGGTCCAATAAGGAGCCATCACGTGTCCGGAGTTAGTCAACATGCGGCCCTACTGACAAGCTTTCGGCGGCTTGTCGGCTGGTGTAGAGAATCTGTCAGACTGTGGTCAATGGCCCGGGATTCGCGGATCTTGTCCCGGTCCTTGCACGTGGAGTCAGTCTTGAGACTTGGTCTTCGCCGACTGGATGGTCATCGGTGGTGATCGACATGAGCGGTCGTCTCTAGCTGATCACCCGAGGACGCCATCGGTCAGTGGATGGAGGTCGCCAATGGTCGATCACCAAGGGTAGGTCGCCGAGTACCGAGAGGAGATCGTCCATTCGTAGGTCGCCAGGGGTCGATCGCCGAGTACCGAGAGGCGATCGTCTTGAGGTCAATCGCTCGGCATCGGGACTGGTCCTGGGGCCTTCGGTCGGTCGATGTAGCTCGTCCGCTGGGTTTAGGCTAGGTCACCAGGTCGTTGATTGGCAGAACTGACTTGGCCGCTCGGCAGTGACTCGGTCGCCCGTCCTCCTAGTCGATCGCCGGTCGGAAGGTGTTAATTCTTGACACAACAATTGCCCCCCAGCTTGCTCCTATGTTGAAGACATGGGGCGAGGTGGTTCTTGCTGGTGATCATGTAAGGATGAGGACGGGTGATCTGAGCTGAATTAGGACTCGGACTTGGGCTATCATGGTCGATTGGCTTAGCTATCTTTCGGTCTTGTACCTGCAAAAAACAACATTGGCCGATCCCCCACGGAAACTTGGTGGTTTCGCTTGCTTGAGGAATCGTGCACAGTCGCGGAGATCGATGGACCGACCCCATGACCGTGTCTTGGTGCACGAAGACAATGAGTGTCTCGTGACTCACTTTATTATGAGGATCCTCTGTTAGGCTGCGCCTTGCCTTGTATTTAAACGAAGGGCGTGCGGTCTCGGTCTAGAGGAGTCCTTGCGCGGGGCAGCGTCGGATGAATCAACTCCACGCCCGCGGCTTGTTAGCTCTGCTTCCACCTCGGCCAGCCATGGAGATGGCCGACCTCGACGGTGTACGTTGAGACGGGGTTGTGGCATGTGTCCACTGATTAATGTTGGAGAGCCCTCCGACTACGCCGGCCTCGTATTTTAACAAAGGTCGGGCGATCTCGGCCGAAAGGGACCTTGCATGGCCGAAGCAGCCGGTTCCATCGACTGCCAGGACCATGGCTTTATGATGCGCGGTGGAGGCGATCTTATGCCTTAGTCCGTCATGTTATATGCTGGACTGTAGATGGCGATCGTGCCCACCGGGTAGCTGATGATGTTGCGATCTGGCCGGAAGACTGGCGATCGTCGCTCGGCGGCCGATCGCTTTATTCGTAGGTCGAAATTGGCGATCGGGCGGCGGCTAGTCACTCATTTTAGAATGGACTGTAGGCGGGGATCGAGTCCTCCGGCTCTGCTGGGTAGTAGCGATCGGGCCGGGAGACTGGATGTCGTCGTACGGGCGCCGACCGATCTACTCCTAGGCTGAGAAGAAGCCTTTGCCTGGACAGGAAATCTGCGGCTCTAGCCCGGAAGGCTGCGTAGGTCGTCGGCAGGGTCTTCGTGAGATGCCTGAACATAGGCGAGAAGCCCTGAAAACCTCCTAGGACCGCGTAGAGGGCGGTCTCATCACTTACGGGCTCGCCGTTGAGGATGATCATGTCAACCTGGTCGATGTAGTCCGAGTCGGACACCTGTTCTCCTTGCCTGATTTGCATCATGCGATGGCGACCTTCTGGCTGTAATATCCGCGTTTTCTATCCTGGGTAATTTCTATTTTGGAGCATTTTCGTTTCAGACAACTCGCCTGGCACTGTTTTGTAATTCTGAACCTATTTTATTCTTGGAGTTTTTCCGTTTAGACGGGTCTTGACAATGTTTTTACGTAATTTCATCTCGTGTTATATTCTGTCGCATGTGTATTCGTTTCTCGTTAAATTCGTTCGATTTCGTCGTTTTCTTACTTCCATGAGTTCGTATGCTTATGTAGAGCATGTTGCGAGTTTCGGAATTGTTAATCCGACGTTGTGTCGTGACTTTTCGGTTGTTTGGGCCGTTTTTATAATTTCCTAGAAGTTTAGGGAATTTGTCCCTTATTCGACTTTGGTTGTGTACCTCAGATCGTTTTGGGTTCCGTACTTCCATTTCGTGTTATTGTTGCCCAAATATCGATCCCTGTTGCTTTATTCTCCTTCCGGATCATTTTTCGTCATTTTGGGACCCGAGGGGGGGTGTGGGCCGCGGCACAAGAATTGTGAGCCGCGGCACACACATCGCCCAGTTGTTGCCTAAACAAACTGTACCGTGTGCCGCGGCACAAGGATTGTGCGCCACGGCACACAGCCGAGTCAGGGCCGCGGCACACTTGTCCGGGCCGCGGCACACCCGTGTGACACTTGCCGGCCAAAATCGGCGTACGCGTGCCTTGATCCCGGCAGCGGTGCGCGGCACATGCCGAGTCTGAGCCGCGGCACACTTCAGATGAGCCGCGGCACAACGAGCGGTCAGCCGACCACTGGGCACAATTTTTGGCTCTGTGCCGCGGCACAGTTTAGCTGAGCCGCGGCACACGGCGCGGTCAGCGCTATATCTACTTCTTATTCAGCGAGAATCGCCCATTTCTTCCCCCTTCTTCAACCGTGCGAGAGAGAGAGAGTCTTGAGAGGGAGAGTTCCTCCATACACCACTTATTTGTGTAGATTTCTTCCTCTCTTTTCGATCGGGTGGCTCGGATTGCGGATCTAACACGTGGTTTCGGATTTGAGTGCTTGATTCTTCAAGAGGTAAGAATTCTTTTAACCCTAGTATGATTTTGGGGAGGGTTTGGTGGTGATCTTGTGTTTTAATCCGAATTAGCCGATGTTGTTGTTAGAATTGTTAGTATACTCGTGACCCTTGGTTTTCTTGTTTTTGATTGGGATGAAATCCCGTTGTTATACCATTGACCGATTTCATTTCCTTTTGTACTCTTGGTGTCCGACGAATTGTCCCAACGGGTAGAATTAGGATTAATTCTTACCTTTCCGCATTATTGAGACTTGTGTATACCGTTATTGTGTTAGGATTGGATTTGGGAGGATTGTTCGGACCGAAACCTTTTCCGTCGTCGTTTCCTTCGTTTCGTTTCATTCAAGGCAAGTACATGTATTACATTTCGTTATGTATATTGTGATTTTCGAAATGAATGATGAATGGTGAAATTTTGGGTGCGTGAGATGTGTTCCTTCCACCCGAAGTGTCCGACGGGATGTCTGGGGGTCGATACTAAGGGGTACGGCCGCGGAAGGGAACTTGTGTGCGTGTGTGATTGAACTTCCACCCGGAGTGTCCGACGGGATGTCTGGGGGTCAATACTAAGGGGTACGGCCGCGGAAGTGGTATCCCAATCGGAGTGTTCGACGGGATGTCTGGGGGTCGATACTAAGGGGTACGGCCACGGGATACCAGTTGTGATTTTGTGATATCGTGATGATTGGAAATTGATGTGATTGCCAATGTAGTATTCCGGAATATATATGTGGCAAATGACTTATGTTTGAGATGATTGTGTAAAACCGCATTTTTGTATATAATGTGGTGTAATTGTGTACTTGCACTAGCTATTCGAATGCTGACCCCTTAAATGGAGGAAATGCGTCTTATGCATTTCAGGTACCGGGAGAGCTGAGGAGCAGGCACGGGGCACGCACGCGAAGGATGGGATGGCTTGATGATAGTGGCTCGAGTCTGTTTTGTTCATTACTATGTCTGGTTATTGCATATGTCGAGTATTGGAATTAAACTGTTTATTCTTGAACTTGGTTTAAGTCCCCTGCGTGGGCATCGAATTGATATTTACATTATGTTTTATGTACTCCGTTGAAATGATTTGGCCGAGGCCACGGCCCTATTTACTTTTGAGTGCATCTTTTGGGGTTTTCATTGTGGTTATGTGTCATGTGTTAGCCTGGTAGACCTCAAGAGGGTTCTACGGCGTGTAATGTCCCCTTTGTGAATTGGGGTGTTACATTTATGGTATCAGAGCCTTAGGTTTTGAATACCTAGGCTGTCGGTGAATTTTGGAGTGCATCGGTTGCGTCATTAGAGTCGGTCATTGAGCCTAATATCATCATGCTACCGTCTTTTCGTGCGACCGTGGTGTAAGTCTCCTTGAACTCTTATATCTCTGTAATTCGTTTTCTTGCGCTGCTCGAATCGTGACTTGTGTTACCGACTTTGTGAATTGTGAATCTTTCGATCTTGTCCTTTTCTTACTTTCCTTGATATGTTGAGAGGTCGTGGTAGACCGGCTAGGGATGCGGCCGAGGCCGTGGTCGGGTCGATAATGAGGAGGGCTCACTTTCTCGGTCCTCTGCGGACTCGGCCTCTCACTCGGTGCCGTCGGGTAATAATGCCGACAGGGCTGCTCTTGCCGTACTTGATTGGTAGCCCAACTTACTCGATAGCTCGGGGTGGACGCGAATCCGCCCCAACACCGGAAGAGGAGGCTAGTAAGTGGCTTGACGGTGACTAAGATGCACCCTCCTCGTTTCTCGGATCCTCGACTCCCTCGGTTGGGAGAATTGGCTCTTTCAGTTGTCCAGGACCTTCGATGCCGTAGCTTGTCCTGAAGACAGGATGGTACATATTGCCCAGTACCTCCTGGATAAGGAAGCTGCGGAATGGTGGGAGGCCGTTGTGCCCAGCGACCGTCGAGCTACTTGGGAGGAATTCAAGGCTGCTATGGAAGCAGAGTATTGTCCGCCGCCAGTCAAGGAGCGCAGGTGTGGAGTTCTTCACCGCTACACCTCAGGACGTGCCTATTTCTCAGGCCATCATTACTTACAATCAGCAGTTGGGTTTCGTGAGAGATCAGGTGAGGTCGGAGGCCGATAAAATCCGTTACTTCAATATGCGCATGAAGCCGCACATTAGGCAGAGTATGGCACCGCTCATGTGTGCCACTTTGAAAGAATACCAGGATCGCGCCCTAGCGATCGAGTTGGCGGTTCCGGAATCAGAGTCGGTTTGAAGCTAAGAAGCGAAGACTACGGTGGATTCTCGGCCAGGAAGGGTGGTCGATTCGAGGTCTCGTTCGCTCCCATCTGGGAAGAGGCCGTTCCATCGTGCCGTGGATCTCGGGGTAACCGTTCGATTCGATCCGTCGCCGGGTGTCGGGGTTTGTTTTAAGCGCAACCAATATGAGCATTTGATGAAGGATTGTCCTTTTCCCCGTTGCTTGCTTCACTTGTGGGCGAGGCCAGGGCATCGGGCGACTCATTGTGAGAGAGCCACCAGTCGCTAGAGTTCCGACTACCACTACCGATCGGAGGGATCATAATACTCCGGCTACTCGGGTTCCGCAGGTTCGGGTCGCGATAGAGGTCGGGACCGGATCGCCGCGACCTCGAGCTCGGGTTGATCCACCCCCAATCGTATCGAGATGAGGCGCACGAGAGAGGCAGACATTCCGGTAGCGTCAGTACCACTCGGATCCTTACTCATCCGGTTTAGTGCTTTTCGATTCGGGTGCTACCCATTCCTTTATTGCGTCGGATTGTGTGAATCGTATTGGCTTTGACTGCTTGTTTGAGTGTGAACCGTTTGTGGTGGGTACGCCTAGCGGGGATCGTATGGTTGGGGACCGGGAAGTTAGGGATTGCCCCGTGAGGATCGGGAGCCGAGATTGGCCCTCGAACCTCATCGTTATCGACCTTAAGGGTGAGGATTTAATCCTCGGGGACGATTGGTTAGAGCGTCACGGTGCTATCATGAACTATCGGACTCGTACTATCTCGATCGTGGCCGAGGATGGCACCGAGCATACTCTCGTCGGCTGTAAGCCGGGTAGATCGGGGAGCGTGATTAGCGCCTTGAAGGCGATGAAACTTCTGAACCAGGGCTGTGTCGGCTACTGGTGCTATGCCCTGAAGGCGGAAGATGGTGGAGTTGACATGTCGTCAATTCCAGTTGTTAGTGAGTATCCCGATGTCTTCCCAGACGACTTACCGGGATTACCACCACAGCGAGAGGTGGAGTTTCCTATCGATCTAGAGCCGAATGCAGCCCCTATTTCTCGAGCACCGTACCGTATGGCACCGTCGGAGATGTTAGAGTTGAAGAACCAGTTGGGAGAATTGCTAGATAAAGGGTATATTCGACCGAGCGCATCGCCTTGGGGTGCGCCCGTACTTTTCGTTAAGAAGAAAGATGGGTCGCTTCGTTTATGCATCGATTATCGAGAATTAAACAAGTTGACCATCAAAAATAAATACCCTTTGCCCAGGATTGACGATTTGTTTGATCAGCTTCAGGGGGCGACAGTCTTTTCGAAGATTGATTTGCGATCGGGCTACTACCAGTTGAGAATTCGGGACGTCGATGTTCCGAAAGCCGCCTTTCGGACGAGATATGGCCATTACGAGTTTGTGGTTATGCCTTTCGGGCTAACCAATGCCCCAGCAGTGTTCATGCAGTTGATGAACAAGGTTTTTATTGAGTATCTGGACAAATTCGTAGTCGTTTTTATCGACGATATTCTTATCTATTCACGGAGTCGGCAGGATCACGCCTTACATCTCCGAATTGTATTAGACACTTTGAGGACTGAGCAGTTGTACGCGAAGTTCTCTAAGTGCGAGTTTTGGCTCGAGGAAGTGACGTTCCTCGGGCACGTGATTTCAGCAGAGGGAGTTCGGGTAGATCCACAGAAGATAGAGGCAGTGATAGCTTGGGAGCCGCCTAAGAATGTGAAGGAGGTGAGGAGTTTTCTGGGTCTCGCCGGCTATTACCGCAGATTCGTTGAGGGATTTTCTAAGATTGCTAGACCACTCACTCAGTTGCTCCAGAAAACTCAGAAGTTCGAGTGGACTGCAGACAGGCAGGACAGCTTTGATGAGTTAAAGAGACGTCTGACTACCGCGCCCGTTTTAGCATTGCCTCAGGGGAACGAGGACTTCGTAGTGTATAGTGATGCTTCGGGCCTTGGTCTAGGGTGTGTTTTGATGCAGAGAGACAAAGTGATTGCTTATGCGTCCCGCCAATTGAAACCTTATGAAGTAAACTACCCCACGCACGATTTGGAGTTAGCTGCGGTCGTTTTCGCCTTAAAAATCTGGAGGCACTACCTCTATGGGTCATCATGTAAGATTTTTACGGATCACAAGAGTTTGAAGTACATCTTGACGAGAAGAGTTGAACATGAGGCAGCGTAGGTGGTTAGAGTTAATTAAAGATTACGACCTCGAGATACTTTACCATCCTGGTAAGGCCAACGTAGTGGCTGATGCGTTGAGCAGAAAACCGATGGCTTTGCAGATGTTAGAGGTACTTACACCGCAGAGTAAGATCCAGCGAGATTTCATCCGTCAGAATATTGAGGTTTGGGTTCAGAGAGTTCAGGGCCAGTTATGTGCATTAGAGATCACTTCGTCCTTGACTGATGATATCAAGGCGAAGCAATATGACGATCCGTTTTTGGTCCAGCTGAGGGAGGATGTGAGGAAAGGGAAAGCCCCTGGATTTGTGGTTCACGATGATGGAGTTTTGAGGTTTCGCGGCAGACTTTGTGTACCATGTGATATGGAGCTGAGACAGAAGATCTTGAGCGAAGCTCATACCACGCCCTACTCCATACACCCTGGTACGAGTAAAATGTACAAGGACGTGAGGAGTAACTACTGGTGGAGTAATTTGAAGATGGATGTTAGCGAGTTTGTGGCGAAGTGTTTGACCTGTCAACAGGTTAAGATTGAGCATCAGCGACCCGCGGGGCTGTTACGACCACTTCCTATCCCGGAGTGGAAATGGGAGGATATTTCTATGGATTTCATTACCAATATGCCCAAGACTCGGACGGGAATGAACATGATTTGGGTCGTTGTTGATCGACTAACCAAATCAGCTCATTTTCTGAGTATAAAGGACACTTGGGGGCTGGAGAGGCTTGCACGAGTGTTTGTTGCGGAAATAGTGAGATTGCATGGGACCCCTAAGAGCATTGTTTCGGATCGTGATGGCCGATTCATATCACATTTTTGGCAGGCCGTTCATAGAGCTTTGGGAACCGAGTTGAGACTTAGTACATCCTACCACCCTCAGACAGACGGACAGTCTGAGCGGACGATACAGACACTAGAAGATATGTTGAGAGCCTATGCCTTAGATTGGAAGGATGATTGGGAGTCACACTTGCCGTTGATCGAGTTCACGTATAACAATAGTTGGCATGCCTCGATCAAAATGGCACCATTCGAAGCGTTGTATGGAAGGAAGTGCAGATCACCATTGTGTTGGGATGATACGTCCGAGCTAATCGGTACCGAGCCCGATCTGATAGTTGAGACGAGGGAGAAGATTACCCTGATTCGTGGTAGATTGCTGACGGCCCAGAGTCGGCAGAAGTCTTATGCCGATACACGTCGCCGACCGTTGGAGTTTGAGGTGGGAGATCACGTCTTGCTTAAGGTGTCGCCGACACGGGGAGTTTACCGCTTCGGTCGGAAGGGTAAACTTAGTCCGAGATTTATCGGGCCGTTTGAGATTTTAGATAGAGTTGGAGAACTCGCGTATCGGTTAGGCTTGCCGCCGTCCCTGAGCCGCGTGCATAACGTATTTCATGTTTCCCAGCTTAGGAAGTACGTATCGGACCCTAGCCATATTATTGATTTTGGAGAGATCGAGTTGGGGCCCGACATTACCTTCGAGGAGAGGCCGATTCAGATCGTAGAGCGTCGGGTTAAGCAACTCAGGCACAAAACCATCCCCTTGGTCAAAGTGCAGTGGTCGAGGCATGGATCCGAGGAGGCCACGTGGGAAACAGAGGAGAGTATGAGGTCGAGATACCCCGAGTTATTCGTATTGTAAGTTTCGGGATGAAACTTATTTTTAGGGGGAGATAATGTAATATCCGCGTTTTCTATCCTGGGTAATTTCTATTTTGGAGCATTTTCATTTCAGACAACTCGCCTGGCACTGTTTTGTAATTCTGAACCTATTTTATTCTTGGAGTTTTTCCGTTTAGACGGGTCTTGACAATGTTTTTACGTAATTTCATCTCGTGTTATATTCTGTCGCATGTGTATTCGTTTCTCGTTAAATTCGTTCGATTTCGTCGTTTTCTTACTTCCATGAGTTCGTATGCTTATGTAGAGCATGTTGCGAGTTTCGGAATTGTTAATCCGACGTTGTGTCGTGACTTTTCGGTTGTTTGGGCCGTTTTTGTAATTTCCTAGAAGTTTAGGGAATTTGTCCCTTATTCGACTTTGGTTGTGTACCTCAGATCGTTTTGGGTTCCGTACTTCCATTTCGTGTTATTGTTGCCCAAATATCGATCCCTGTTGCTTTATTCTCCTTCCGGATCATTTTTCGTCATTTTGGGACCCGAGGGGGGGTGTGGGCGCGGCACAAGAATTGTGAGCGCGGCACACACATCGCCGATTGTTGCCTAAACAAAGCACCGTGTGCCGCGGCACAAGGATTGTGCGCGCGGCTTCTGGCCAGTCGATCTGCCGCGGCACACTTGTCCGGCCGCGGCACACCGTGTGACACTTGCCGGCCAAAATCGATCAGGCGTGCGCTGCCGCCCGGTCCGGCGATCTGCGCACATCTTGAGTCCGAGCGGCACACTTCAGATGAGCGGCACAACGAGCGGTCGGCCGACCAGGCACAATTTTTGGCTGCGTGCCGCGGCACGGTTTAGCTGAGCCGCGGCACACGGCGCGGTCGGCTATATGCTTCTTATTCGGCGAGAATCGCCCATTTCCTCCCCTTCTTCAACCGTGCGAGAGAGAGAGAGTCTTGAGAGGGAGAGTTCCTCCATACACCACTTATTTGTGTAGATTTCTTCCTCTCTTTTCGATCGGGTGGCTCGGATTGCGGATCTAACACGTGGTTTTCGGATTTGAGTGCTTGATTCTTCAAGAGGTAAGAATTCCTTTAACCCTAGTATGATTTTGGGGAGGGTTTGGTGGTGATCTTGTGTTTTAATCCGAATTACCCGATGTTGTTGTTAGAATTGTTAGTATACTCGTGACCCTTGGTTTTCTTGTTTTTGATTGGGATGAAATCCCGTTGTTATACCATTGACCGATTTCATTTCCTTTTGCACTCTTGGTGTCCGACGAATTGTCCCAACGGGTAGAATTAGGATTAATTCTTACCTTTCCGCATTATTGAGACTTGTGTATACCGTTATTGTGTTAGGATTGGATTTGGGAGGATTGTTCGGACCGAAACCTTTTCCGTCGTCGTTTCCTTCGTTTCGTTTCATTCAAGGCAAGTACATGTATTACATTTCGTTATGTATATTGTGATTTTCGAAATGAATGATGAATGGTGAAATTTTGGGTGCGTGAGATGTGTTCCTTCCACCCGGAGTGTCCGACGGGATGTCTGGGGGTCGATACTAAGGGGTACGGCCGCGGAAGGGAACTTGTGTGCGTGTGTGATTGAACTTCCACCCGGAGTGTCCGACGGGATGTCTGGGGGTCGATACTAAGGGGTACGGCCACGGGATACCAGTTGTGATTTTGTGATATCGTGATGATTGGAAATTGATGTGATTGCCAATGTAGTATTCCGGAATATATATGTGGCAAATGACTTATGTTTGAGATGATTGTGTAAAACCGCATTTTTGTATATAATGTGGTGTAATTGTGTACTTGTACTAGCTATTCGAATGCTAACCCCTTAAATGGGGGAAATGCGTCTTATGCATTTCAGGTACCGGGAGAGCTGAGGAGCAGGCACGGGGCACGCACGCGAAGGATGGGATGGCTTGATGATAGTGGCTCGAGTCTGTTTTGTTCATTACTATGTCTGGTTATTGCATATGTCGAGTATTGGAATTAAACTGTTTATTCTTGAACTTGGTTTAAGTCCCCTGCGTGGGCATCGAATTGATATTTACATTATGTTTTATGTACTCCATTGAAATGATTTGGCCGAGGCCACGGCCCTATTTACTTTTGAGTGCATCTTTTGGGGTTTTCATTGTGGTTATGTGTCATGTGTTAGCCTGGTAGACCTCAAGAGGGTTCTACGGCGTGTAATGTCCCCTTTGTGAATTGGGGTGTTACACTAGCCGGGCGACCCTGGTGGCGAAGTATTCCGTGAAGACGTGCGCCAGCTCGTTAAAGGAGCCAATGGACCGAGGTGGCAACGAGGTGTACCACCGGTGGGCGAGGTCGTCCAGTGTCAGAGGGAACATTCGGCACCTGGTCGCGTCCGATGCCCCACACCCGGTCATGTAGATGTTGAACTTGTGCAGGTGTGCTTGGGGGTCCGATCGCCCCTGGTACACGGGTGTCTGAGGAGGAGCGATCCTGTGCTGCACCGGGGCGAGCTTGATGTCGATCGCGAGCGGCTCGCTCGGCGCGGCGATCGTCTTGGTGGCGCCTGCACCGGATTGCAGGAGCGCCTTCATGTCATTGAGTTGACGTTGCATTGCGGCAATCGCCGCGGCTCGGCTGCTTGCGGATCGGCTTTGGGAGCGGGGGCCGAGGCGATCGTGTACCAACCTCCGGACCCCGCTGCTGCCGACCTCGGGAATTTGGCGAGCTGGAGCCAGGCGGCTGGATCGCCTTGTGGGAGCCGGGTAGGCCGAGCTCCTGGTGACGGACACCAACTCCGTCGTCTCGTAGCTGGGGCCGGACTGCCCCGGTCGCCAGGTCGGGTCGCTGCCCAGGCGATCGAAGACAGACGTGCCCCGGCTGCCGAGCGCCTCTTCTTGCGGGCGAAAGCCTCCTGGCGATCGCTCGGCCAGTAGTGCCTTGAGCTTCCGCTTGATCTTCCGGCGAGAGACCGGGGGGGCGGTAGCTGGAGGCGCGTCGAGAGCACTCCGTCGCTCCTGAAGGACGGCTATGGCCTCTTCGATCTGTTCATTGGTTCGGAACTGATCGAGCGAGAGGCTCGGGCCGCCTTCCCGGGACGGGGTCGAGCGTCTCTGACCGCGGCGGCTACCTCCCACCATCGGCTGCGGCTCGGGCCCAGGACGGAGCAGTGCAGCCGAGGCAGTCGGCGGCTTTCTTCGACGCGGAGGCGGAAGACATGGTTTCTGAAGGATTTCTTTGAAGTGCAGTAAGTGTCACTTCAAGTATCTGCCCCGAGAACAGTGAGTGTTCTTCGGGACGGTAGGTGTAAAAAATCGAGGGTTGGATCGCCCTTCCTCTAGCGCCAATTGTTGTTGCCCAAAATATTTATCCGAAGATTAATACTATTGGAAGACGGACAACAAACATCAATTGCGGGAGCACTTCCGAGAGAAGATAAATAATACAAGATTTGCCGGGTTTGTTAGGCCCGGGCTTGAATGCTCTCGCGAGATGTTATTAATACGAATATTCGTGGATACAAGTATTAATGAGAGAAATCTAAATACAATGAGTGTAAAAAGACTCTGTTAATCCGGCTCTTGAGCGAAGCTTGGTGTTCTTCGTCCCGCCGATAATCTGCTCGAGGAGAAGAGGCCGGGAGAAGTAAGACCGAAAGAAAGCTGTTGCCAAGAGTTGGAGATTAGCCAAGTGCTGTATGTTTGCTTCTGTATAGTGTGCTTGAGTTGCGATATTGCTCAGGTAAACTGAAGGAAGCTGAAGAAGATGATGGAGTGTCCAAAATCTCGGTTCAGTGCAGAAGAGTTTCCGTCCCCGGACAAGTGCTGGGAGCCTTGTTTATATAGGGGCAGCCGGGTCCTGTCCTGCAGCGGCCGATCGTCTGTCGGCCAGTATTATAAGGTGCCGATCGACTGCCGGCCAATATTATAAGGGGCCGATCTCCAGGGCTGTCGGGCTAAAGTCCAAGGAAGATGCTGTCTGTCCGGGCTAAAGTCCAAGGAAGAGGCTGCCACCGCTGGGCGGTCCAATAAGGAGCCATCACGTGTCCGGAGTTAGTCAACATGCGGCCCTACTGACAAGCTTTCGGCGGCTTGTCGGCTGGTGGAGAGAATCTGTCAGACTGTGGTCAATGGCCCGGGATTCGCGGATCTTGTCCCGGTCCTTGCACGTGGAGTCAGTCTTGAGACTTGGTCTTCGCCGACTGGATGGTCATCGGTGGTGATCGACATGAGCGGTCGTCTCTAGCTGATCACCCGAGGACGCCATCGGCCAGTGGATGGAGGTCGCCAATGGTCGATCACCAAGGGTAGGTCGCCGAGTACCGAGAGGAGATCGTCCATTCATAGGTCGCCAGGGGTCGATCGCCGAGTACCGAGAGGCGATCGTCTTGAGGTCGATCGCTCGGCATTGGGACTGGTCCTGGGGCCTTCGGTCGGTCGATGTAGCTCGTCCGCTGGGTTTAGACTAGGTCACCAGGTCGCTGATTGGCAGAACTGACTTGGCCGCTCGGCAGTGACTCGGTCGCCCGTCCTCCTAGTCGATCGCCGGTCGGAAGGTTTTAATTCTTGACACAACATAATGAACTTGATATCTTGATTCTATAGTGTTTGGAACATGTTTATGGCTTGATTTTGGAGTTTAAGATGGAGGATTCTAGGTGGAGGATGAAGGGAAGGTGCTAGAATGCCCAAAAAATCGACCAAAGGATATATATAGCTCCCGAAATGGGTTTTTCATCATTTCTGCACTTCCGGTCGTGTCAAATGACACGGTCGAGTCAGGGGTCGTGTCACCCATCCAGAACGTTTTTGCTTAACCGTAATAGCTCGACACGCCCGCGTCAAATGACACGGCCGTGTCACTGCACCAGGGTCCGCTATTTCGACCATAACTCCTTCGTCCGGACTCCGATTGACTCACCGTTTGAACCATTGGAAAGCTAACTCAATTCTCTACAATCCTGTAGAATTTTATAATTTTTTGATTTTTTTTAGAATTTATGGTGATCGATCGAATTCAGACCTTGTGTAAATCACAATTCGGAAATATCTACTCTTATTCTATTAACACCCTTTTGGTAATACATTCATATCTTACGGCCATAACTCTCGAGTCACCACTTTTACATTCCGTCCAAAGCAAACATGCTCCGGAAATCACAAAACTTGACAATTACCAACCATAAACATTCCAATTCCGATCGTCAAAACACACGGTTCCAAATAACCATAATTCAACATGGAAATTACGAATAAATTCTCAACTAAATACGTCCGAAACAACACACACACGAATACTAAAATACACGGATATTACACCCTTACCCCCTAAAAAGAAGTTTCGTCCCGAAACTTAAGATACAAAAAGTTCGGGGTATCGGGCACGCATACTATCCTCGGTCTCCCACGTGGCCTCCTCAATTCCATGCTTAGACCATTGGACCTTTACTAACGGAATCACTTTCTGTCGCAATTGTTTCACTCGTCGCTCTAGTATGGTTACCGGTTGTTCTTCATACGTAACATCTTCATTAACCTTAATCTCTTGATAGTCAATAACATGGCTGGGATCGGGAACATACTTGCGTACTTGCGAAACATGGAATACATCATGAACATGGCTAAGCATTGGAGGCAACGCTAGTCGATAAGCTACATCGCTTACCTTGTCCAGGATCTCGAAGGGGCCAATATAACGAGGACTAAGCTTCCCCTTCTTACCAAACTGAAGAACTCCACGAGTCGGCGATACTTTCAACAACACATGGTCTCCCGTCTGGAACTCTAACGGTCGACGACGAACGTCGGCATATGACTTTTGTCGACTCTGAGCATTCAAAAACCTTTGCCGAATAATTGCGACTTTTCCCGTGTTTGAACCACCAAGTCCGGTTCTACTCCAAGTAATTCGTACGGCTCGTCCCAACAGATTGGCGACGTACACCGTCTTCCGTATAATGCTTCAAACGGAGCCATCCCAATCGAACTATGCCAACTGTTATTGTACGCAAATTCAATCAATGGTAAATGAGTCTCCCAATCTTCTTTCCAATCCAACGCACAAGCCCTCAACATGTCTTCCAGCGTTTGGATCGTCCTCTCCGACTGTCCGTCTGTCAGGGGATGATAAGCGGTGCTGAAATTTAATTTCGTACCGAGTGCTCGATGTACTACTTGCCAGAAATGCGACACAAAACGCCCATCGCGATCAGACACTATACTTTTCGGGGTACCATGGAGTTTCACAATTTCCGCAATAAATAACCGAGCCAACCTCTCTGGTCCCCAAGTATCTCTAATGCCTAGAAAGTGTGCGGATTTGGTTAGCCGATCAACGATTACCCAAATCATATTCACTCCAGTTCGCGTCTTTGGCATTCCCACAATAAAATCCATCGCTATATCTTCCCACTTCCATTCCGGAATTGGTAGCGGTTGCAATTCTGGCGGGTCTCGATGCTCCGCTTTAACCTGCTGACAAGTCAAGCATTTCAACACGAACTCCGTTACATCTTTCTTCATGTTTGGCCACCAAAAATTTTTCTTCAAGTCCTTATACATTTTACTCATGCCCGGATGAATCGAGTATGGAGTAAAATGTGCTTCATTCAAAATCACTTGTTTGAGATCATCCCGATTAGGTACACAAGTTCTACCTCGAAATCGAAGAACTCCGTCTTCATCGATTAAGAACCCAGGAGCTTTTCCTCTAACACTGTCTTCCCGAAGCTGCACGATTGAGAGATCATATAACTGTTTGGACTTAATATCTTCCATCACGGAGGACGTAATCTCAAGGAAACGCAACTGTCCTTGAGTTCTGTGAGGCCAAACTTCAATTTCCAGATCAATCAACTCTCGTCTAAGCTTCGGTTGAATGGTAAGTAGTTCCAACTTCTGCAACACGACTGACTTGCGGCTTAACGCATCGGCAACAACGTTCGCTTTACCTGGATGGTAAAGAATGTCAAGATCATAATCTTTAAGCAATTCCAACCATCGCCGCTGACGCATATTTAGCTCCTTCTGCGTAAATATATACTTCAAGCTCTTATGATCCGTATACACTCGACAAGAAGAACCATATAAGTAATGCCTCCAAATTTTCAATGCAAACACCACAGCGGCTAACTCAAGATCATGAGTAAGATAATTCATCTCGTATGGCTTTAATTGTCGAGACGCATAAGCCACTACTCTCTCATTTTGCATCAATACACATCCCAATCCTTGTTTAGAAGCATCAGTATAAATAACGAAACCTTCCATTCCTTGTGGTAAGGCTAGGATCGGAGACGTAGTCAAACGCTTTTTCAACTCGTCAAAACTCTTCTGACACTCATCACTCCACTCAAATTTCTGTGTCTTCTGCAATAATAAGGTGAGCGGTCGAGCAATTTTCGAGAATCCTTCAACAAATCGACGATAATAGCCCGCTAATCCTAGAAAACTCCGAACTTCCTTAACATTCCGTGGAGGCTCCCAAGCTAAGACTGCTTCAACCTTTTGAGGGTCTACTCGAATACCATCGGCTGAGATGATGTGTCCCAGAAAAGAGACTTCTCTAAGCCAGAACTCGCACTTAGAAAATTTAGCATAAAGCTTATTAGCCCTCAAAATACTCAACGCGATCCTCAAGTGTTCGGCATGTTCCGTCTCACTTTTGGAATAGATTAATATATCATCGATAAACACCACTACAAATTTATCGAGATATTCGATAAAAGTTTTGTTCATAAGCTGCATAAAGGCCACCGGAGCATTTGTTAAACCGAATGGCATAACTACGAATTCGTAATGCCCATACCTCGTTCGAAATGCTGACCTTGGGATATCCGAATCTCGAATTCGCAGTTGGTAATATCCTGACCTCAAATCAATCTTGGAGAAAACCGTAGCCCCTTGTAATTGATCAAATAGATCATCGATTCTTGGCAACGGATACTTATTCTTAATAGTGAGTTTATTCAACTCACGATAGTCAATACATAGCCGTAAGGACCCATCTTTCTTTCGTACAAACAATACCGGTGCACCCCATGGAGACACACTAGGCTGAATATAACCTTTGTCCAACAATTCACCCAATTGTTTCTTCAATTCTAACATTTCCGATGGGGCCATTCTGTACGGTGCCTTGGATATTGGCGCCGCATTGGGCTCTAGTTCGATGACGAACTCTACTTCACGATGTGGTGGAAATCCCGGCAAATCATCCGGAAATACGTCTGGAAATTCATTCACAACTGGAACAGAGGATAATTGTACCTCGCTAACTTCCGACTTCAACGCGTAACACCAATAACTGGTACAACCTTGTCGTAATAATTTCATCGCCTTCATGGCTCGAATAATCTTCCCAGAAGTACCAGGTTTCTGCCCTACAAAACCGTGTTCAGTACCATCCGGCGCGACTATTGAAATTATTTTCCGACGATAATCTACTATCGCTCCATGCCGATTTAACCAATCATCACCGAGAATTAAATCCTCTCCCTTCATATCGATCACAATCAAATCGGATGACCAATCTTTACTGCCAATGGTTACAGGACAATTGGCGATCTCTTGATCACCAACTATCCTTTCCCCACTTGGCAACCCAACAATAAAAGGTTCATATGTGGAGAGACCGTCTAGGCCCAAACGATTCACACAAGACAATGATATAAAAGAATGAGTAGCTCCAGAATCAAACAATACATTTACCGGATGCATCGAAATATAAACAATACCTGACGTAGTGGCAGTCCCTACGTCATCAGTCCACTTCATCTCATACAATCGGGGTAGGGCTGATCCAATGCTAGGTGCATCCTTATGCTCGATTTTACCTCTGCCACTGCCGCGTCCGACACTCAGAGTTGGCTGACCCGTAACTGTGCCAGCCGGGGTAGGAGACTGTTTAGAGAAGATTCTGCCCACTGACTCACAATATAATGCACGATGACCCTGCTTCCCACACTTAAAACAATCAATGGGGCGAGAAGTGCAATGAGAACTGACATGTACCGGATTTCCACAATTAAAACAAACTCTCGGCACTCCTCCACTAGGTTGAGGAACCAAGAAGATTACCTGAGAAGATTGAGGCCTACGCGATCCAGCCTCGGAAACTACCATAAAATTTTGGTTTCTTCGAGCTCAGCTGAGGAACCAGGCTGACACCATCTCATAAGCAAGTGCTCTATCCTGATATTCTCTCAAAGTAGTACACCCAAGGCCCGCCATATACTTTCGGACCTCCGGTTTCATCCTTGCATCGAAATGAAGTATTTTGTTTATCTCATCCTTAACCCGATCTTGGACATACACTAACTGCTTGTTGTATGTCTTGATTGCTTCAGAAATAGGAACATCTTCGGGTTGAGCTCTGAAGAACTCACTGACTCTTGCTAACTGTAATATCCGCAATTTTCGATTTCCGGTAATTTCTTTTTTTTTTTTTTCGGCGGAAGTCTGTTTTGACAACTCGCTCATGTCCGTTTCGTCATTCTGAGAATGATTAATTCTACACTTTTTGACATCCGAGTTCGTATCGGTATCGTTTCGTTGAGTTCTGTGCTTTTTAGCGACTTTTCCGCACTTGAGTTCGATTCTTGCGAATCTCGTCCGAAACTGTTGTTTCGAGTTTCCCGCAAGTCCGTTTAACTTTGTTAGACGTGTTGTGAGCTTTGGTTTGATTATTCGTTGTCGTATGGTGATTTTCGGGCAGTTGGGCCATTTTCGTAATTTCCCAAAGTTTGGGGTAATTACCTTCCGTTGTCGAATTTCGAGCCTTCGGGTGGTCGAAATCGTGTGTTCTACTAGCTCTTAGATTCGTCTTTGTGAGTACCTCGTAACCGTATCTTCGGTTCGTATTCGTGCTCGGGTTTCGGTGTCGTTTTGTTGAATTCGGGATTACTAAACGACTTTTCTAAGTATGAGTTCGACTTTGTTAGATCACCATTAATTTTTGGTGACTCCAAAATTATAAATCTTTGCAATATTATAGAACATCGAGTTAGCTTTCCAATGGTTCAAGCGGTGAGTCAATGAGTCGGACGAGAGAGTTATGGTCGTTTTAGTGAAAGGCATCGGTGTCGGGCACCGTCCGAGAGCCTTTCGGCCGATAGGGAGGGCCGATAGACTCTCGCCGGCATTTGTATAGGGTATCGGTTGGGCCTATCGGCCGATAGGCTGGCCGATAGGTCCCTTGTGTTACACTATAAATGTGTTGTTTCGGCGTAAATCGTTCATTTCCTCCCCTTCTTCAACCGTGCGCGAGAGAGAGAGACTTGAGAGGAGAGTTCCTCCATCTATCACTTACTTGTGTAAATTTCTTCATTCCTTTTCGATCGGGTGGCTCGGATTGCGGATCTAACCCGTGGTTTTGGATTTGAATGCTTGATTCATCAAGAGGTAAGAATTCCTTTAACCTACCTTTTTGGATAATTGGGGATTTTGGGGTTTTGTCCGATTCTTTCCGTTTGTTGATGGATTGATGATTATTTAGATGTATTATATCATTTCCCTTGTTATTCCATGGTTGGATCGTATCGATTCGTTGTTTGAGTTGAGTTCTTGACCGACGCCTTGAAGGTGTCCGGTAAAATGTCTTAGAGGGGTTTTCGGGCGTTCTACGATTATTCTTCCTTGTATGGTCGATGATTTATTGATTGTATGATGTTAGGGTCGTGTTTCTTGCGAAGAAACCGCGTTGAACCCTTTCGTTCGTCGTCGTCTTCCGTTTCGATAGCATTGGGCGTTTCGAAGCTTTCCGGTTGAGCCGTGTTCGTCGGAATACTTGCGTACCGATTTTGAGGCAAGTATCTTGTCCATACATTTCATGTTTCGTAGGCATAATTATTGATAAATGATTTTATGCGAAATCCAATGTTTAATGAACGTAATAAGGGATCGGTATGTTCTCGATAAATGTTGTCTTTCAACAATAATTCTTGTGATTCGTGAATATATGTGTTCTCGGAATATATGTGTTGGTTTTGTATGTTGAAAGATGCTACGATCACTTTGAGTGAGTTTAATAGACCGTAATCCTTTGCCGGGGATTACGTAATGTTATGTGTACTTGTTCGGTAAGAGCGTAATGTGTGCGATATTGGTTGTTATTCCTTCGTGAGGAGATTGTGACACTTGGTGTTGCTTGGTATTGGTATTTACTTGTGGTTGTGTGACATTAGTTGTGAGTGTACGTCGACTAAGGTGGCCATTCTAGCGAAGTACCTAGCATTTGTATGCACATTCTAGTATTCGAATTATGGCTTCCGTGGCGTTGTGGATGATATGTGTATGTTCACCTAGGGACGGTCCGACGGGCCTCTAGGGATACGTATTGCCGTGAGTGTGCGTATCGTGAGCGTGGTTAGCCACCCGGGGATGTCCGACGGGGCTCTGCGGTGGCCGTGAGTCTCGTACCGGGGTTAACTTTGAAATGCTTTGTTGGAGAAGCTGTGATTTTTGCGCATATTTCGTCGATTAGAATGGCAGTCAAATGGTAGGGTACTTAGTGGAATGGCACCAATAAATGTGTTGTGTATGATTCGTCTCTTGGTTGTGATAATTTGGTATGGGTACGTGAGTCCTGTGGTTGCTCTGTGCATTGTAGCTCTGTGGTATGTTGAGTGAGACTGTTGTCATGGTAATGTTGGATACGGTGTAATTTCCACCGGGTTATTCTTGCGAGTATGTGATGTGGATGATTTGGGTCGTGGACCCCTGTGTTGTGATTGGAATGTTATAATTGGGTCGTGGGCCCTGTTATCCGCTATCGGACTTGTATTTTGAAATAAACGATTGTTGTGCTATGTCCCTAAACATTTCGAAAGGCTTGAAAATTCTTAAATCCCAAACGTTTTCAAAAACTCCCGAGATCGTAAAATGTTTTGCAAGTTGTAAAATGGTTTTATTCTTATCTTTCGTAATCTAAATTGTTTTGATCAAGTGAATTATCTCGGGAAGTATATTCATGATTTCTATGTTCTTGGAGTATGATTTGTATGGCCTGTCTTTGTATTTATACTTGCACTAGCAAAACAGTGGAGTTTTGCTAACCCCTGAGTATTCGGGGGGTGGATGTCTGTATTGCGTCCGGTATTTGCGGGTTCCGGGGAGCAATTCACGGGATCGTTACGAAGGATGATGGAAGACGGCAGCGATACTAATCACATGAAGACCGGTGTTGAATATTTGGTGATGTCTTGTTTTGTCTTTCCGTTGTGTTTACTTTCCTATGCGGGATTGTTGATTTATGTTACCCCCTGCGTGGGTATGAGTTACGAGAAAGAGTAATGTATGCTCGATGTGTATGTTGTGGTAAAAGACCAAATCGGTCTAATGGTTCGTTTGTTAGCCATGTCGGCATGTATAGTGTTAATGTGTTTTACGTATTTAGCTTTGGTAGATCCTCACGGAGGGGTGCGGCGCTGTAATATTCCGAAGGGTTTGGGGGTGTTTCAGAATATGGGCTCAGAGCTTAGGTTGCTGAACCCTAGGGTGTCGGGTCGAGTTTTGTGTTGTCGGGTCTTTTCTTGTCTTGTCTTGTCGATTTTGTCCGACCGAGTCGTGTCGCGACGCGTCGTGCAGTGTCGGTCGTGATTAGTATCGAGGTGCAGCAATCATCTTCGTGCGACCTGTGGCTGTAAGTCTCCCTTCTTTGTGTTGTGCCTCGTGTGACACGAGCTATTTTTATGATTTATTTGCTAAGTGACGGAATCCTCTTATGGATTTTGATTTCTTGATACGTGACTATTTGACTCTCATATTTCTTTCATGTGAGGAGTAGTTGCTGGATTGTGCATGTTGGACTCTATTTCTTTTTTTTTCGCTGCGTGAGTTCCTTTGTAATAGCTTGCGGTATCTTACCGACTGAATTTTATTTCGAAAATCGATTCCTTTAACGGAGTTGTTGACCTTGACCGTTTTGACGGTAGTTGGGTGTTTTCAAATGATTTTGTGAGTTTTGATAAGTACTACCGTCATTGACCTTTTTGGGCATTCTAACCCATTGAATTATTTTTGAAAACCTTGAGTATCTTAGAAAATTGAAATGCGAGACGTACTTTTAAAACGAATTATTTTCTTGCGGTGTTTTCAAGGTGTTTTCTAATGCCGCAATACATTTCAAAAAAAAAAAAAAAAAAAAAAAAATTTACGGTTGAGGACCAAAAATGTTTTTTTGATATTTTCAAATGCGATTGCTTAGACCCAAGGGTCGAATATTTTGAAAGTTTTTCACTAAAGGAAAGGTGTCCTCATTTTTGTTCAAACGCAAGATGATTTTCAAAGTCTCGATAATGGTGTTTGTACTACTTTTTGTAAAATGATACTAAGATCAACTGTTGTTTCCAAACTGTTTTCAAAAGGTGGTTCTCGTTTTTTTAAAACCTATCATTCTGTTTGCGGACCGGAAATGCGTGTATGGTTTTCGAACTTTCGTTACGGTGTCAACCCGAATTGTGATTGAATTGGTGGCGTGAGTGTCGAGTCGTTCGCCACGCATATGTTTTGTTGGCCCTGCGTGAGAGGTGTGGTAGTGTTCTTGTTTATCGCCTCGTGGTGATTGCGTGTTGTCGCACTAGTGAGAGTTGTTAAAGCACGGATTTTTATGCGTTATACACATGGGTGATTGTTTCATGATGTTTGTGATTGTGTGATGGGTATCGTTCGGGATGTTGTAATCTTGAATGATGCCGTTGTTGTTGTGATTTTTGTATGCGTTGATATGTTATGTTGAGTTGGCATCTCCGGTATGTTGTTTTGCGGTGTTTTGATCCATTGTATCGAGCATTTATATTTTCGGTATGCCGAGCCGAGGCGTTTCAATCGTGATGTGCCGGGGCATGCACGTGTAAATTGTCTTTCTCGTCGATGACACATTTCAAGTGTGGACTCGAGGGACACCAATTCGGTTGTGAATTGGCTACCGAGACTTTCGGAGTTCGCGCTTCGGACAGATATCGAATCGGCTTTGAGAGGCCTTTGAAGGATGTTTCTGTCGGTTGCTTGTTGTGTCGTCACCTTCTTTTATAAGAGGTCGAATGTAGTACCCGTGTTGTTTTTAGACTTCTGTATTTTCTCTTTCTCCAGTCTGTCGATTCGCTCGTGATCGTTGGTACTTTATGAACTTGTTCTATATTTCGGTTTCATCGTCCGAACGAGCTGTGATCTTGTTGTGGGTCGATCCGGTTATCGATGTTACTTTTTCGGGTTGATTCGATTCTTGTGAACCTTGTTTGGGAGTGACATCATCTGGTTCTACTGGTTCTTTTATTCGAAGTGGATCGGCTTTGGAACTCTTGTGTTTTCGACTGCCGACTCATTTATGTTCGTTGACATTTCCGAGCTTGTCCTGCTCCTTGCTTTTGTTGATCGAACGAGTGTGGTGTTATTTCGGAATAACTCGTTGTCGTTGTGACTTTTCAATCGCTATTCCCTTTCCTGCGGATCTTCGGCAATGCATGTCTTGTAGTTCTCACGGATCATCCGGGAGTTGT
Organism: Orobanche coerulescens; assembly: GCA_033398695.1. Lineage (NCBI taxonomy): Eukaryota > Viridiplantae > Streptophyta > Magnoliopsida > Lamiales > Orobanchaceae > Orobanche > Orobanche coerulescens. Next base: position 29,806 of record JAWKAU010000058.1, on the reverse strand, counting down.
TGTTTGAACTTTATTGTTCTTTGTGATTCGAACATGATTCTTCGATCTTTGTTGTCTCGATCGTTGTGGTTTGATCGTTTGATTGTTCGGTTTATATTGACCTCGTTCCGTGATTGGCGAACATTCGCCTCCTTCGTAATTCCCTTGATTCGGGAAATTAGTTTCGTTTCGATCTTCCACTTAGGCGGTGGGATTTCGTGTTTGTTCGGTTGACTCGCGTTTTGATTGATGTACCGTTGGGTTGGTCAATCATATTGATTTTCGTTCGTTGTGTTTTGTGATTGTCGGATAATTGACTTGGCTATATTATCCGTTTGATGACGTTTGTCACTTGTTGGTTTTTATTATATCCCTAACAGCGACGTTGTGTTGGTCGCCGTGGAGCGTGTTTTCACGCCGTATACTCCTTTGCGTTGTTTGTAACATTTCGCCGTTGGGCGTTAGTTACGCATTCTTGTGTATCTCGTTGAGTTTTTCCTGGCGGGATATTTCTCTCCCTACTTGTTTTAAGTTTCGGGACGAAACTTCTTTTAAGGAGGGTAGAATGTAATATCCGCAATTTTCGATTTCCGGTAATTTCTTTTTTTTTTTTTTTCGGCGGAAGTCTGTTTTGACAACTCGCTCATGTCCGTTTCGTCATTCTGAGAATGATTAATTCTACACTTTTTGACATCCGAGTTCGTATCGGTATCGTTTCGTTGAGTTCTGTGCTTTTTAGCGACTTTTCCGCACTTGAGTTCGATTCTTGCGAATCTCGTCCGAAACTGTTGTTTCGAGTTTCCCGCAAGTCCGTTTAACTTTGTTAGACGTGTTGTGAGCTTTGGTTTGATTATTCGTTGTCGTATGGTGATTTTCGGGCAGTTGGGCCATTTTCGTAATTTCCCAAAGTTTGGGGTAATTACCTTCCGTTGTCGAATTTCGAGCCTTCGGGTGGTCGAAATCGTGTGTTCTACTAGCTCTTAGATTCGTCTTTGTGAGTACCTCGTAACCGTATCTTCGGTTCGTATTCAGGCTCGGGTTTCGGTGTCGTTTTGTTGAATTCAGGATTACTAAACGACTTTTCTAAGTATGAGTTCGACTTTGTTAGATCACCATTAATTTTTGGTGACTCCAAAAATTATAAATCTTTGCAATATTATAGAACATCGAGTTAGCTTTCCAATGGTTCAAACGGTGAGTCAATCGGAGTCCGGACGAGAGAGTTATGGTCGTTTTAGTGAAAGACTGTCAGCTGTCGGGCACCGTCCAGGAGCCTTTCGGCCGATAGGGAGGGCCGATAGACTCTACTGCCGGCATTTGTATAGGGTATCGGTTGGGCCTATCGGCCGATAGGCTGGCCGATAGGTCCTGCTGTGTTACACTATAAATGTGTTGTTTCAACAGAAATCGTTCATTTCCTCCCCTTCTTCAACCGTGCGCGAGAGAGAGAGACTTGAGAGGGAGAGTTCCTCCATCTATCACTTACTTGTGTAAATTTCTTCATTCCTTTTCGATCGGGTGGCTCGGATTGCGGATCTAACCCGTGGTTTTTGGATTTGAATGCTTGATTCATCAAGAGGTAAGAATTCCTTTAACCCTACCTTTTTGGATAATTGGGGATTTTGGGGTTTTGTCCGATTCTTTCCGTTTTGTTGATGGATTGATGATTATTTAGATGTATTATATCATTTCCCTTGTTATTCCATGGTTGGATCGTATCGATTCGTTGTTTGAGTTGAGTTCTTGACCGACGCCTTGAAGGTGTCCGGTAAAATGTCTTAGAGGGGTTTTCGGGCGTTCTACGATTATTCTTCCTTGTATGGTCGATGATTTATTGATTGTATGATGTTAGGGTCGTGTTTCTTGCGAAGAAACCGCGTTGAACCCTTTCGTTCGTCGTCTTCCGTTTCGATAGCATTGGGCGTTTCGAAGCTTTCCGGTTGAGCCGTGTTCGTCGGAATACTTGCGTACCGATTTTGAGGCAAGTATCTTGTCCATACATTTCATGTTTCGTAGGCATAATTATTGATAAATGATTTTATGCGAAATCCAATGTTTAATGAACGTAATAAGGGATCGGTATGTTCTCGATAAATGTTGTCTTTCAACAATAATTCTTGTGATTCGTGAATATATGTGTTCTCGGAATATATGTGTTGGTTTTGTATGTTGAAAGATGCTACGATCACTTTGAGTGAGTTTAATAGACCGTAATCCTTTGCCGGGGATTACGTAATGTTATGTGTACTTGTTCGGTAAGAGCGTAATGTGTGCGATATTGGTTGTTATTCCTTCGTGAGGAGATTGTGACACTTGGTGTTGCTTGGTATTGGTATTTACTTGTGGTTGTGTGACATTAGTTGTGAGTGTACGTCGACTAAGGTGGCCATTCTAGCGAAGTACCTAGCATTTGTATGCACATTCTAGTATTCGAATTATGGCTTCCCGTGGCGTTGTGGATGATATGTGTATGTTCACCTAGGGACGGTCCGACGGGGCCTCTAGGGATACGTATTGCCGTGAGTGTGCGTATCGTGAACTGTGGTTAGCCACCTGTGGATGTCCGACGGGCTCTGCGGGTACGGTGGCCGTGAGTCTCGTACAGGTTAACTTTGAAATGCTTTGTTGAGAACCGTGATTTTGGCGCATATTTCGTCGATTAGAATGGCACCCAAATGGTAGGGTACTTATGGAATGGCACCAATAAATGTGTTGTGTATGATTCGTCTCTTGGTTGTGATAATTTGGTATGGGTACGTGAGTCTGTGGTTGCTCTGTGCATTGTAGCTCGTGGTATGTTGAGTGAGACTGTTGTCATGGTAATGTTGGATACGGTGTAATTTCCACCGGGTTATTCTTGCGAGTATGTGATGTGGATGATTTGGGTCGTGGACCCTGTGTTGTGAATGGAATGATATAATTGGGTAGTGGGCCCTGTTATCCGCTATCGGACTTGTATTTTGAAATAAACGATTGTTGTGCTATGTCCCTAAACATTTCGAAAGGCTTGAAAATTCTTAAATCCCAAACGTTTTCAAAAACTCCCGAGATCGTAAAATGTTTTGCAAGTTGTAAAATGGTTTTATTCTTATCTTTCGTAATCTAAATTGTTTTGATCAAGTGAATTATCTCGGGAAGTATATTCATGATTTCTATGTTCTTGGAGTATGATTTGTATGGCCTGTCTTTGTATTTATACTTGCACTAGAAAAACAAGGAGTTTTGCTAACCCCCAAGTATTCGGGGTGGATGTACATTGCGTCCGGTATTTGCGTTGTCGGGAGCAATTCACGGGATCGTTACGAAGGATGATGGAAGACGGCGATACTAATCACATGAAGACCGGTGTTGAATATTTGGTGATGTCTTGTTTTGTCTTTCCGTTGTGTTTACTTTCCCTATGCGGGATTGTTGATTTATGTTAACCCTGCGTGGGTATGAGTTACGAAAGAGTAATGTATGCTCGATGTGTATGTTGTGGTAAAAGACCAAATCGGTCTAATGGTTCGTTTGTTAGCCATGTCGGCATGTATAGTGTTAATGTGTTTTACGTATTTAGCTCGGTAGATCCTCACGGAGGAGTGCCGGCGCCTGTAATATTCCCGAAGGGTTTGGGGTGTTACACTAATCGCATGCTACTGACAATATTGAGCTTCCATCAATTCTTTAAATTCTTCACAAGTGACATCACGGTCCTTGGGCTTAACAGCTCGCCACCAGTCCGAAGCGTCATCAACCGTCAGATATTGAGCAATCGGGACTCTCTTGGCTTCAGGACAACCAATACCGTCAAATATCTTCTCCAGCTCAACTAACCAATGATCCCAGTTGTTCGCATCACCAGAACCATCGAATCTGGGAGGGTTCATCTTCATAACTTCTTAAAGCCATCGATCCTCAACCGTCCTGCCAGTATTAATATTCTGCACCACTTGTGCCAGTTGGTGCACTTGTGTTACAACTTGTTGAAGAACGTTAGGCACTTCGGCCTCCGAGCCTCCATCTGAACCTCCCGAAGGGATCGGGTCTGACCTAGTTGCAGAACGAGATGCCGATTCTGAAACGGACTTCTCGGACTCGGACACTACTACTCTGCCACGGCCTCGACCACGACCGCGTTGACGGATAGCTCTACCTCTCGGCATACTGAAGAATAAGAATGATTCAACAAGGAAACGATTACAATAATAGATTGCACAATATTAAGGTAATTATTTCCGAAGGAAAGAAACAACCAACATCCGAAGAGTCTTCCAGCACAAGCAACACGAGGTGGTAGCATGCCAATGATATTGTAGACAACAACTGACTCAATTTAATAGACCCAAAACACCGACAGCCTAGGTACCCATAAACCTAGGCTCTGATACCATATTCTGTAACACCCCCATGATTTACGGAGATATTACAGCGCCGTAGATCCTTTTTGGAGAACCTACCAGGCTTAGACCCAAATAAAACACATTAAATACGACAAACATAAATGTTCATACATTCAAAACCAACTTCAATTTCAACATGACATACATCACAATACCAAACAACATATCATCCCGAGGAATCATAACCAATATGACCGTTCACCACGGGAATACAACAACATCATTAACCATTAATAATGACATGACATACAACACTTTGGACAAGACCAGCGAGTACAAAACCAAAACACGACTTTGACCATGACCATACGACCACCAACTCAAAATGATGTACGATATCAATGCTGCCCACCAAGCTCGTGTCCGTCCTGTGCTAGTCCTCCCACTGGACCTGTACCTGAATACACAAAAGTATATCCACCCCAGAAGGGGTCAGCAAGAAGCCGGTGCAAGTACAATGATTCTAGAATATGTACAACAAGTGAATAATCAACAAAAATCACAGAAATCATAGTGCCATCACAGATATTCCGGAATACCACATCACAGTTATCATCACAAAACAACCTCCCGAGCTATACTGGCCCTGTACCTCTCAAGCAAGATACACACCCCAGAGACACCTCGTCAGGCCCTCCCTGGTGTATAGCCCAACCGAGTGATCCGTAGGGATACGCAACCTACCGGACCCCAGGGGACCCTCACTGGTTTTACTCGGATCACACACACTCGATCAACAATTGGCACAAATTCCATTTTTACATATTCACACGAAGTACAGTAAACACAATCAAAGTACTTGCCTCAATTTGAACGACACGAGAAACGGCGAACGGATGAATGTACGGTCTGAATTTCCTTCAACGATTCGATCCTAACACATCAGAATACCGAATCAAAACACAACACCACGGAAATGGAAGAATTCACCCTAAGTCCTACCCTTAGAGACATTTAATCGAACACTCCGGAGGCGACAAAGGTCGAACCCAAGAACGGATTAAAAACTCGGAATTTAATCCATAAACTTTGAGGGAAAACAAAGGAACATGATTACAATATCATAATCTAACATAATCCAAATCCAAAACGAACTTGAATCAAGTTCCCAACAAACCCCAAAATTCTTTCAAATAACTTGAAGCACTTCAACCAGATACCTTAATTCAACCAAGAGATGGATAATTCTTCAATAATGAACTTGATATCTTGATTCTATAGTGTTTGGAACATGTTTATGGCTTGATTTTGGAGTTTAAGATGGAGGATTCTAGGTGGAGGATGAAGGGAAGGTGCTAGAATGCCCAAAAAATCGACCAAAGGATATATATAGCTCCCGAAATGGGTTTTTCATCATTTCTGCACTTCCGGTCGAGTCAGGGGTCGTGTCACCCATCCAGAACGTTTTTGCTTAACCGTAATAGCTCGACACGCCCGCGTCAAATGACACGGCCGTGTTACTGCACCAGGGTCCGCTATTTCGACCATAACCCCTTCGTCCGGACTCCGATTGACTCACCGTTTGAACCATTGGAAAGCTAACTCAATTCTCTACAATTCTGTAAAATTTTATAATTTTTTGATTTTTGTAGAATTTATGGTGATCGATCGAATTCAGACCTTGTGTAAATCACAATTCGGAAATATCTACTCTTATTCTATTAACACCCTTTTGGTAATACATTCATATCTTACGGCCATAACTCTCGAGTCACCACTTCTACATTCCGTCCAAAGCAAACATACTCCGAAAATCACAAAACTTGACAATTACCAACCATAAACATTCCAATTCCGATCGTCAAAACACACGGTTCCAAATAACCATAATTCAACATGGAAATTACGAATAAATTCTCAACTAAATACGTCCGAAACAACACACACACGAATACTAAAATACACGGATATTACACTGCTGTGGTGACCCTGCTATCATCTGGCCATCGTGGCTCTTGGCAGGTTCGTCACACTCTTATGCGTATCCGACACATTTTCCGAGATCTTCAGTTCAGAGTCACTCATATTTTCCGGGAGGGCAACAGGCCGACCGACTACCTCTCTGAGCTCGGCATGTCGTCCCTCGGTATTCAGACTTATACTTACGATACTGCTCCTCCGTTTTTTCTCTCCCTTATACGGATGGATCAGCTTGGTTATCCTTCATTTAGATTTAGGTAGGTTTTATTTTTGATTGATTGATTGATTGCCTATTGGTCCGCACATTAGCCCACGTTATCTGTGGTGCACCTTGTATTGATCTAGCGGGCCGTAGGCACTTTAGATTTTAGGCTCCGGATTATGGCCCATTTTTGGTCATATTTCGGAGTTGAGTTATTTTGGTCTACGGGTCCGCACACATTAGCCACGTTTTGTGCAAGACTTCAGATTTCTTTAATGGCCGTAGACTTCTTTGATGTTTGGACCCGAATTATGGCCCATTTTGGGTCATAATTCGGGACTGATACTTTGTACTTCTTGATTTCTTCTTATCTACAGGTTGGTGGGTTCCGCCTCAACCCCGTCCACACTCGACGTTTTTTTTATAAAAGTCTTTTCTAGACATATGTGGTGTCATATATATAAATAAGTATGAAGATATAACTGGCATGGGACAGAGGAGGTGATCGTAAATGGTAATCGTAAATGGGCTACGGGGAGGTGATCTGTCGAGGGGATGATTCGGGTTGTCTTTGGAATGTGTCTGGAGATGTTGAGCCAGGATTGGGTGGTGAAGGTAGAGCATGTGTACCGGGAACAGAACAAAGTGGCTGATTGTCTAGCCCGATATTCGCGTGCTAAATTGGATCCGTTTGGAGTTCTTGAAGGACCACCAGGTGTGGCGCTGCAATCTTTACATGATGATGACATGAGTTTGCTCTTCTCTAGATATGTTGCTTAAACCTGGCAATTCGTTCGTGTCGTGTATTTTCGTATCGTGTACTTTCGTGTTTCGTGTACCAAAAGTCCAAACCCATACACGACACTAAATGAAATCATGTCATGTCGTGTCGTGTACCACACAAATTCATGTCGTTTCGTGTCGTATTTTCGTGTCAGGCACATAATATAAAATAAATAATTAAATATCATAAAAAATAATAATTTTAATATTATAATATTATTTTTATAGAGTTTAGTAGACGAAATGAAACGAATGGCAACGAAAACACGCATGTTTACACGAAATTTATGAAAATTCACATTACATTTTCAAATTTTAAAGTTTAGTATAAACAGAATTCATAAAATATATATTTTTATTAAATTAAATATAAAATATTCTATTTATTTATTTATTTATTTATTTCGTGTACCTCGTGTCGTGTCGTGTACCCAAAGGGAAAACACAAAACCGACACTAAATCTCGATCGTGTATTTTCTTGTCGTGTACTCAAAATGCAAACCCAAACACTAAATTTTCGTGTCGTTTTCGTGTCGTGTTTTCGTGTCGTGTGGCAAATTCCCGGGTCTAATGTTGCTGTTTAATTTCTTCTTTTTTCCGGGTTAACACCTTCCATGTGATCGAAAAAAAAAAAAACTTTACATAATTATGCTTAACATTATTAATTTAAAAAATTTATTGCTATTTTTAAGAAGTAATTCACATAATAAAATAGTTTGATCTGACCTCGCGTTCTTATTTTAACACAAGTTCTCATTTATATATATATATATATTAGGATCACATAATAATGGTTTTTATGTTGTAAATTAAGAATAAATCTGAATCATTGATATGTGTGTGATGTACGGTCCAAATTGGCTTATGCATGCAATATATGCATTTGTGCATCAAACTTGCAATGCATAAAAACTCTGCATTATATGCATCAAAATATCGATACACTAGAATATCACATTCTATGCATACATTTTTGTGAGAATAAATCTAGGCCATCCATTTAATCAAGATATATGGATCAAATTCATTCTTATTTCTTAACTTAAGTATCATTATATATATATATATATAAGAAAAACTATTTAATTGGTCAATATAAGAACTAATTCAATTAATATTAGCTAAATTATTATGCCTCGTTAAAAAAGAATTTGATCAAATTAAGTTTTTAAATAAAAATAAACTATTAACTGGTGGTGCAAAATAATTATGAGGTGACAAAATACATATTGATTATGAATACTTATTTAGGTTATTCAATCGATGGAGCCTCGTTTAAAATCAAAGTGAGATTCAAATCTATAAATATTATCAATACAAATAAATAATTGGTCAAATTAAATTTTTAATAAAAATAAAGCTATTCATTTGACTTATTAAATAACTTATTGTATAAAATTAGTATTACATTTATTATCCAAATTAATATTAGCCAAATTTTTATCAATAAAAAATAAAATTATTAAATTTATGGTATAAAATAATTATGGGGTAAAAAAATACATTAATTTTAAATATTTATTTAGGTTTTTCAATAGGCAGAACCTCATTTAAGATCGATATGATATTCAAAATTTAGATAAATACAACTAATGCAAATTCGATATTTGGTCAAATTAGATTCTCCAATAAAAAACCGAGTAATTTATTTAGCTAACTTAATAATTGATATTATTAATATGGGTTCTATCTTTTATAATACCAAACCATAACAGTAACAAGTTATATATCCTCATTCATAAGAGTATATGTTTTTGATACCAAAAGACATTAATATCCTTAAATCTATCACTAAAAGGTAAAAAAAGGAAAGTCAACATCAACACCTTTTTGGAGGACATTTTTGTCTTTTTAAGAAAAATGGTATCAATAACTTACACTATTATGAATGAGGATATATAACTTATCAATTTTATGATTTGGTATTAAAAAATGTGAGAATCAATTTTTTAATACCAAACCATAAAATTGATAAGTTATATATCCTCATTCATAAGAGTGTAAGTTATTGATACCATTTTGCTTAAAAAGACTAAAATGTCCTCAAAAAAGATGTTGATGTTGACTTTCCTTTTTTTACCTTTTAGTGATAGATTTAAGGGTATTAATGTCTTTTGGTATCAAAAACTTATACTCTTATGAATGAGGATATATAACTTGTTACTTTTATGGTTTGGTATTATAAAAGATAGAACCTCTTAAAAAATTGATTCTCACTATTAATATTGGCCAAACTAAAATTTTCAATTAAGATTAAACTACTAAATTAATAAACCAGATGTGAGATTCAAATTTTAGATAAATAGAATTAATGTAATTTGGTAATTAACCAAATAAATTTTCACTAAAAAAATAAACTATTTATTTATCCAACTTAATAATTGGTGAAATTAAACATAATAAAATAAAATTCTTAAGCTTGTGCGTGAAGTAACAATGGTGTTGAAAAATACGCATTCAATTCTAATTATTAATTTATGTTCTCCATTAGTGAAGTTTTATTTTAAATCGATGTGGGATCCAAGACATTAAATTATATTTATTTAGGTTATCCATCAGTTAAGTACCATTTTAAATCGATATGAGATTCAAGATTTTAGATAAATAAAAATTTGAAATTAAAAGAATACCGCATAGGAGAGAGAATTAATGTGGTGCTTCAAATCCGTAATGCTCCAAACTAATTTTTTTAATTAAAATAAACTACTAAATAAAACAAAAATGAGATTCAAATTTTATATAAATATAAATAAAGTAAATTTAATAATTGATCAAATTAAAATTTTACTAAATAATTAAATTATCTATTTGTCCAAATTAATAATTGGTCAAACTAAAGACAATAAAAATAAAATTCTTAAGATTGTGTGTGAACTAACTATGAGGTTGAAAAAACAAGTTGAATAAGTATATATTTAGATTCTCCATCGGTGGAGTTTTAATTTAAATCGATGTGAGATTTTTTATTTATTTAAGTTATCCATCAATTAACTATTATTGTAAATTGATGTGGAATTCAAAAGATAAATAGGAATTTAAAATTAAGAGAATGCATGCGGGAGAGATAACGTGATGTTCAAATTCGTAACAATATATGAGGTAGATGCCTCCCAACCAGGGGGCGGATCGAATCGACTACTACATGGATTATTCAAAACTAGTAAGGCTCTGTTCTTTTGGACTGAATGAATCAATCGAATCGAACTAAATCGAATGAATCGAATCGAATCGAATGAATGGACTCGAATCGAATCAATTGAAATATATATTAAGGCTAAATAATAATAATAATAATAATAATAAATAATAATAAATATAATAAAATAATAATAAAAATAATAATATAATAAAATATAAATGATAAGTTGAGATCTATTTGATAAGGTAAATTATAATAATATTAATGATATTAATAACAATAACGATAATAACTATAATAATAATAACAATAAATATAATAACACATAATAATGATAAATAATAATAATAGTAATAAACAAAAACAACGATAGTAATAAATATTGATAATAATAATTGTAACAGCCCCAAAACAGTGGCTATTACAGTGCCGTGGACCCCCTACCGGGACCCACCAGGCGATATCACGATATACACTTACAACCTGACAACGTGGCACCGTACCACAATATTTATCAAAACCCCGATGTGGAGTATGAGTTATACATGTCTTTAATACGAGCAAACGTACACAGGATCCAAATTCGGTACAGACCATATGACGATGGGCGGTACCTAACAAATTATATTACATTCATCCGACACAAAGTAAAATGAAATTCATAATAAAACATAACCGAACATCAAAAGACTCGGGGCCCCCGAAATAGCATACTTCAAAACCCTCCGTCGCCATTGTGCTCCTCCTGTGCCTTGCCCTTTCCTCGCCCTGAAATACAAGTATTTCACCCCAAACCACAGGGTCAGCTATACATGATAATAATTCTCATGACATTATACAATTCACATATATACGGATCTCAAAGAAAACAATCGACTACTGATTATACCCCGCAGGCGTATAAACAGTCAGTCCCAACTGCCAAATATACGAACGACCATATAATATGACTCAAGACGGACGTCACAGTACGCCCGATCCGGAAATGTGTCCGTGCACATATCCACCTCGTATACGGAATCCAGAATATACGTGGGACGATGTACCTAATTAGCCTCACGAACTACGTCTCGTGTGCACGATCTAAATGCGGAAAACATCCACACATGATCATCAAGTGCCCGGCTAAAAATCCTACACATAACCAATCGGCACGCAGATATGAATCCAGAGATGTCACGATACAACATGACAACGAAACTCAACGAATTACACCTTTATCAAGGAATTGAACGACTCACCGAAGTGTCAACAAAGCTCAAAAGGACCAACGGTAACAAGAATGGTAATTTTGGGTATATCATCCCAACACCATGATAATACGATCAAGGACATCACCATATCACGAATCATAGATTATCAGTACATTTCATACACACGAAGCGCATAATAGTCACAAGAATTCAACCATCATTATAACCAAGCAAGATAACTTGCCTCAATTCCGTAGATGAATAATCCTTCTTTGAATGATCAAACGAACGGTATCCTCGTCTAACAATACTCACGTGAACAAGCAACCTTGAATGAAATGTAATTCATTCAACAACACATTCGTATGATAACAGTATTATTACATAAACAATATTCGTAAATTTACTTGAATAAATCAATTATCCTATTGATCACTTTAATGTTCCAATTATAAATCATCATATGTTTATCATGTTCATTCACATATTCTAACATTAATGTCAAATACTTGAAGTCCAGATTATTACCAATGTAACATTGTGAAAACATCTTTTCAAATCATCGGCACTTCCGATTACGATATAAGTTTGTGTTTAATTACGTTCTTCATTATTTTACCAACGATTACATTAAAACTGATTACTATATGAAGCATAAGTTCAAGTTTTTGGTGAACTAAGATCATCATCTTAATTTACGTCCCTTAACACACACGGATTAATGAAATGGAATTCGGCTACTCATCTACCGCATTCGTATCACCATATTCGATACAATCCTCTTAAGAATATTATCAACATATTAATGTAGTGATTAACACCTGTTTAAGTTATCAACGAAATCGATTAACTTGAGCATATGAAGATTACAACTTCCTTCGATCAAAATCTATTGTTTTACTTTTGAAGAATTTATTAAAAGCCTAGTTATATCATTGGATACTTGGAATTCTAAAAGTAACTTCATCCCATCTTGTGAAAATTATCTTCAAAAGGGTTAACATAATTCTTCCAACAATTTATTACAAAGGTATTGGTTTAGAGGCCAAAATTATGGTTCCATATTACCTTCAAGAATCAATTGAATGTTCAAGACAAGATTAGTACCTCTCACCTCTAATCATTAAGGATTTCATCCCTAACATGTTCCTAGTGTTGAGACTATAATCATCTTCCGATTATCATATTATAAATCCGGTTTTATCTATCATTATCAACACAACCATATTATGAAGTTATAATACCTCACGAAGTAATAATAATACTTCTAATGTTGATCCTCACTTAGTTTGAGCATGATTCAATTAATTTATCATGTTTTACACTAGCTTAAACTAACATTATGTGAAGTGATTATATACTAACATCATCATGAGCATAGATTTAGTATGAGTTTAAGAGAAACCAACCTCAAAATGAAGAACAACACCAACACTTCAAAGAACACACTCCAATCTCCAAATCTCCAAGTCACAAACCAAGTGTTGAAGCTCCAACACAAGTTAGAAGGGCTAGAAACGGAGTTGGCAGGGAAGGGAATCGTTTTTCTCAGTTGGGAGTTTGAATGGGTCGAGCAGGAAATGAATGGCAAGTCATATTTTTATAACCTGAACTCGGCATTACGTACGTTAAAGAAAGGGGTTAACGTACGTTATAGTCCTAACGTACGTAATCTCATGATCATTACGTACATAATCAATTCCATCAGATCTTTCTGACTTAAAACACGCAAATCGTTACGTACGTAAATACATAACTATTACGTACGTAATAGCTGTTGACTTGGCTGTTGCGATCGACTCCCGACCACCTACCCCCGTTCGGTCCCACCCGCCGAAAGGCGGGCTGTTGATGGATCTCTCACATTACGTACGTTAACATATGAATGTTACGTACGTAAGGCTACGTACATAGCGTACGTAAAGAAGATAGGTTAACGTACATTACGTTCTATAACAAACATAAATGGAATTCTCCCAATATCACCCAACAATTAATATAGTATGAATGACCATGATTCCAATTTAACATAATTCGTCGATATACTTGCTACAACAATACAGACATGGTGCGAAAATACTTGGTTTAAATCAGAAAATACAATAGTAAAGACGAGGGTATTACAATAATAGTAAATATTATTAGTAATAATAACCATAATAATTAAGATTAATAATAATAATAATAACACTGATAATAATGGTAAATAATAATAATAATAATAATAATAGTAATCAACAACAACGATAATAGTAAATATTATTAGAAATAATAACAATGATAATAATAATAAATAATAATAATAATAATAATAAGATGAACTGAACTGAACTAAATAGAAATGAATGGACTGGATCAATCGAATCTGCATCGAACGCACTGAATCGAATCGAATCGAATGGACTGAATCGAATCAAAATCAAAAAAGTCCAAAAGAACAGGGCCTAACTGATATATATATATATATATATATATATATATATATGTGTGTGTGTGTGTGTGTGTGTGTGCGTGTGATCAAATGAGAATGGTTCTTATCCTGCGGATTGCGAATATGCATTAGCTTTGTACTAATTATGCATGAAATATATGCATTTCGTGCATCAAAATTGCAATGCATAAAAATATGCATTATATGCATCAAAATATCGATGCATTAAAACATTGCATTATATGCATCAAATTTTTGTGAGAATAATCTAGGCCATTCATTTATCAAGATCTATGAATGAAATTCATTCCTATTTCTTAACTTAAATTGCATTCTCACCTGAACTGACCTATATATATATATATATATATATATATATATATATATATATATATATATATATATGAGAGAGAGAGACATAGGATCAAATGAGAATGTCTTTTTCAGTAAGAAATAAGAATAAATTTGAACCATTGATCTTTGTGTGATGTACGGTCCAGATTGGCTTATGCATGAAATATATGCATTCGTGTATCAAAATTACAATGCATTATATGTGTAACACCCTCAAGATATTCGAGGTATATTACAGCGCCGTGAATCCCTATATGGGACCCACCAGGCTGAACAACATCATACTCATCGACTCACATAGACGCCAGAACAATACCATGTCATAAAGACGCAAAACAGGATAAACCACCCGGTTCAACCGGTCAATATAACATTATCATCCAACACGACATAATAAGCAACAATACAATCCGAACGAACAAGAAGCCTTAAGTACTCGAGTACAACTATTATTTCAAAAACCACAAAAGATGAAAAGGTAAAAGACACTAAAGCATCACTCGTGCACAATCATCACGCACGGCCATCATCCGTGTACTGGTCCAGCGCCCGCTCGTCTCGATGAACCTGACCTGAAATTCATAAAACGAATTTCCCCAAAACGGGTCCCCAGAGGGGTTAGCAATTACGCTAGTACAAGTAACCAGATGAACAACTTACATCTTACACATATAGTAATGCATGAAGTTCAAGAAAACATAGTTCCAAAATACTCATTTCCGGAAATGCCAATGATCAAACCACATTTGTAAAAATGCACCACAATTAACCGCGGACCCACAGCTTCGTGGATCCCTGCCGAGACCCCGTCGGATCTAACCCACAGTGGTTAAAAGCAAGCTCGCGGTCCCACAGCTTCGTGGAACCCTACCGAGACCCCGTCGAGTCTAACCCGCAATGAGCATACACACACACGCAATTTCTCATACAAAACTACTATGTCAAGATCGTAAGTTCATAAGGGTACTTGCCTCGATTAATTAGACGATGACACGAACGGAACGGAAGAGTTGAACACGACCGCAAGGAACCGGCAGAAATGAACCTAACGATTCGAATAACACAATCACAACCAACTCTAGACGATTATGGAATTGGAATACACCCGAAACCCGCCTACGATTCATGTATATTCGTATATAAACAACAACGAGGGCGGACCACAACCAAACCCTCTCGATTCCGTAAAAATCACGAAATATACCATGAATCCGTAGGGAAACTAAGAATACCAACAAGATTAATAATATTCATCATGAATCCATCAACGAAACGGAACAGATCGGAAGGAAATCCCAAAACCCCCAAATTATCCAAAAGTAGGGTTCTAAGAGATTACCTTGGATTTAGGATGAGAAACACAAATGGATGATGTTAGTCTTACACCAAGAACTCAAGCACAAGGATCTCTGAAGTGATTGGAAGAAGAAAATCGCCTCAAATCGTCTCTGGAGTCGCTCGGCCGCGGAAAGAGGAAGAAATGAGATTTTGTGATTATCTCGGTCAACTCCCTGGTTTATATAGCCAGGGAGTGTTAGCGCACGCTAAAACCTCAAGGTTAGCGTGCGCTAACGGGATAGGATTACAAATCCTCCTGTTAGCGTTCGATCCGGTAGCGATTACGGCGTTAGCGTGCGCTACCATACGGGCGTAGCGTGCGCTAATAACTTCTTGGTAGCGCACGCTATCGACCAATAGCGTGCGCTACTTGGACATCGGCCGAGTCCGAGCTAACCGCCCAAACCTCACTCGACCCGTTAGCGTGCGCTACCATACCGGCGTAGCGTGCGCTAACTAGCATCGATTGAATTCGGTAGTAAGCGCGCCCGATCTTGGACAGTCACACTAGCGCGCCATCGAACAACTTAACGTGCGCTAGTCTCCGACATTAGCGTGCGCTAGACAAGATAGCGTGCGCTAATCCGATAGTCGAGGCACGGGAGTTAAACCGCCACTCCTGGGGCTAAATCGTTAGCGTGCGCTATTTAATTAAACGTAGCGTGCGCTACTAATGGATTTCTAGCGTGCGCTATACAGAAATTTAGCGTGCGCTAGATACGTAATATAAACGACCCAAAATACCGAATATGAGCGAAACATCAAGCGGAACACCTCAAACGCATCATAGCATAGAATGAATCCACGGCAACCCCAAACGACGGTTCCGCACAACAATTACGAGAATCGATCAAAGATAACGGAAAAGTTACCTCAAGGATACACGAGGGTCACTAAAATCGAGAATTACACCGGAAATACAATTACAAGGGAAAGAAAAATGCGGATATTACATTCTACCCCTCTAAAAATAAGTTTCGTCCCGAAACTTAAGGAACAAACAACTCGGGGTACCTAGCACGCATGCTATCCTCGGTTTCCCAAGTTGCCTCCTCGACACCGTGTCTCGACCACTGCACCTTGACCAAAGGTATGGTCTTATGCCTCAATCGTTTCTCACGATGCTCCAAAATCTTTAAAGGGCGCTCTTCGAAAGTAACATCTTCGGCGACATCAATCTCACCATAATCGTGTAACACCCCCAATCCGCTCAGGGATATTACACGCCGTAGAACCTTTCCTCAAGGATCTACCAGGCTGGTAACGACATTTAACATCTCGACAATGCCTTCGAGGCTACAATGACTCAGTAGACCGATTTGGTCTTTCCACAAATACATACAACCCAAATACAACTCATGCCCACGCAGGGGACAAAATACAACTACACCCGTACAACGGGAACAATACAGCAGCGGAAAATAAAGTACAACTGAACCAACACACGATGTACGGTTCCTCATGTGATTAGTATCGATCATCTTTCATCATCCTTCGTGCCGACTCGTGTTATGCTCCAAAACACGAATGCAAAAACAGACATCCACCCCGAATACTCGGGGTTAGCAAACTCCTTTGTTTTGCTAGTGCAAATACACAGTGCAAATCCGAGCCATACAATTCACATTCCACGAATAACAATAACCGAGGATCCTCAAAGATCCAAACGAAACGAAACGTACTTCCCGAGGCAAGGGTTTGAGAAAACATTTCAAAAACGAAATATCATAAATCAATGGAAGTAATTTATAAAACAGTTTAGAATGCCATCGAGAGTTTTAATAGAAAACAACTCAGGATTATCAAATCCTACTTTTCAAACTCCAAAAGACAAAGGGGTCACCGCCCCAAAAGTTTACTTTCTGAAAAATGACATTAACCAACCGTTGGGATTTTAGCCCCAAATCCGTAAAACAACTTTTACAAAACCATTGGGATTTTAGCCCCAAATCTCATCAACTCACAGTACACAAGAACGACCACAAGGTTCGTCTCCCAACATCAAAATCCACAAATAAAGGATTTAAAACATAAACCACAAAATACTCTAGAGCCATCCTAGCCAAGTAGGCCAAACGAACAACTTACCTCTTACACACTTAGTCAATGCATGCAATCATGAAAACCGTTCAAAAGCACTCATTTCAGGAAATGCCAATATCGAATCACAAATCAAAAAAAGCACCACAATTAAACGCGGACCCACACTTCGTGATCCTGCCGAGACCCCGTCGGATCTAACCCACGATGGTTAAAAGCAAGCTCGCGGTTCCACGGCCTTCGTGGAGCCCTACCGAGACCCCATCGGATCTAACCCGTAGTGAGCATACACACACACACGTTACTCATGCAATACTAACATGCTAAGAATGTAAGTTCATTAAGAATACTCACTAGAGATGGCCATTAACTCGACACCATTACCAAACTCTTCAAAAATACAATAACAAGATTAAATACGGAATACGATTCCATAACTTAAACAAGAGGAGTTTCATCATAAAATCCTTCAACGTTCAAATTTTTCAAATCATAATCATTTCTCAAAACCCCGTTCACAAAACACACGCGTTTTGAAAGAAAGCCTTTAACGAGGCCAAATCAAATCCTTTGAAACTTCATTTCAAATAACCAAACAAACACATCAAGGCGACCACCGATCATCATATCCATAAAATGAGAAAAGTATGGGCAAGGTACTTGCCTCGAATAAGAACAACGCGAGAATCGACCAAGTAGGTTGGCCCGAACTCGACTACGTCCGCCGACTCCACCGAACGCCAACTCACGTTCATAAACTACGAAGGACAAATAATAACAATGAAATGAATTCCATAACACGACCCAAAGCCGTTGAATTCAAAGAACGAATGACGAAAGTTCACGGATTTCCCCAAAATGGCCAAGAACACGATTCATTCCACAAAACCCAAAACGGAATTCCAAGTT
This sequence comes from Orobanche coerulescens, assembly GCA_033398695.1. Taxonomy (NCBI): domain Eukaryota; kingdom Viridiplantae; phylum Streptophyta; class Magnoliopsida; order Lamiales; family Orobanchaceae; genus Orobanche; species Orobanche coerulescens. The sequence continues at coordinate 11,135 of JAWKAU010000058.1, read as the reverse complement.
GAAATATGGATATACAATCCATAGGATATGTTTAACAACATCATTTAACCATAATCGATCCATCAAAACGGATGAAAAGCGAGATCGGGACAAATCCCCAAAAAGTCAATTGAAGGAAATCAAGAAATATACTTCGATTCGACGAAGAACAATGGATTAAATGATGTTAAACACAAGAATACTATCAAGATTAATCATACCCATCATGAATTAATCAACAACACTAACGAATCGATTTAAAAATGCAAAAATCCCCAAATTCACGAAATTAGGGTTCTAAGGAAGATTACCTTGATTATTTGGATCAAAGGTTGATAGCAGACGATCGATTGATGTTATGAACTCAAGGACTTCATGGATTTGTTGTTAAACAACATGGCTTCGTCGCCAGAATCGCCACTCGCGGACGGAGAAGGAAGGAAATGAAAACGAAGTGAAATGTGACTGCCGGCCATATTTATATCGGGCGACTTAGCGGCGCTAGCCTTCCGGACTAGCGTGCGCTATCGCCGCAGATCGGCCGAGTACCTCGGCCAGTGGCCCACACGACCCGGCATCACCGACCAACCCCGCCGACCGAACACGTCGACCCAACTCCGCTAGCGTGCGCTACGGGCCGGATGCTGCGCTTACTGGCCCATCGGTAGCCACTGGATCGAATCGCCGGCAGTAACGTACACTAGCCGTCCGGCGGCGCTACGCTGCCGACTAGCGCGCTACGCTCGGCGTAGCGTGCGCTACCTGCCGATCTGACCGAGTCAGAACCTCGAAACCCCACTGCCCGGGCCCGATAGCGTACGCTAGGCCACCCGGCGGCGTGCGCTACACTGCCGGTTAGCGCGCGCAGCCTTCCGGCCAGAAGCGTGCGCTTACGCTGCCTCGCGCACCGTCGGCCGGTGCCCGCAATCGTCCGGCCGCCCCGCCACTGTCCGGCCATTCCGCCACCGCTGTGGCTCGACGACCCGATTTCAAAACGTCACGGAGCGAACGACGAAAAGTTCGCGGACAACATAAACGACTCGAAATGAAAGCGTAATACCATAATTAGTCATACGCGACCAAGAAACGGGTCGAGACAACAATTACAGATACGGATACCCGTAACTTTCAAGAAATTACAAAATGGCCCAAAACGCCCGAAAATCACGATACGTGATCGAATAACCAATCCGAAGTTCACAACACGTCTAACAAAGTTAAACGGACTTGCGGGAAACTCGAAACAACAGTTTCGGACGAGATTCGCAAGAATTGAACTCAAGTGCGGAAAAGTCGCTAAAAAGCACAGAACTCAACGGAACGACACCGAAACGAACTCGGATGTCAAAAAGTGTAGAATTAATCATTCTCAGAATGACGAAACGGTCATGAGAGAGTCGTCAAAACGGACTCCGACCGAAAAAAGAAATTTACCGAAAATCGAAAATTGCGGATATTACATTCTACCCTCCTTAAAAAAAAGTTTCGTCCAGAAACTTAAAACAAGTAGGGAGAAGAAATATTCCGCCAGGAAAAACTCAACGAGACACACAAGAATGCGTAACTAACGCCCAACGGCGAAATGTCACAAACAACGCAAAGGAATATACGGCGTGAAAACACGCTCCACGGCGACCAACACAACGTCGCCGTTAGGGATATAATAAAACCAACAAGTGACAAACGTCATCAAATGGATAATACAATCAAGTCAATTATCCAAACAATCGCAAAACACAACGAACGAAAATCAATACGATTGACCAACCCTACGGTACATAGATCAAAACGCGAGCCAAACGCTGAACAAATACGGAATTCCACCGCCTAAGGGCTGGAAGATCAAAACGAAACTAATTTCCCGAACTAAAGGGAATTACGAAGGAGTCTGAATGCTCAATAATCATGAAACGAGAACAAAAACCGAACAAACAAACGATCGAGACAACAAAAATCGAAGAATCATGTTCGAATCACGAAGAACAATAAAGTTCAAACAATAACTCCCAGGATGATCTGGTGAGAACTACAAGACATGCATTCCCATAAGATCCACAGGAAAGGGAATAGCGATTGAAAAGTCACAACGACAAACGAGTTATTCCGAAATGATATCACACTCGTGCGATAAACAAAAACAAGGGCAGGACAAGCTCGGAAATGCCAACGAACATAAATGAGTCGACACAGTCGAAAACATAAGAGTTCCAAATCCGATCCACTTCGAATAAAAGAACTAATAGAACCAGATGACGTCACTCCCGAACAAGGTTCACAAGAATCGAACCGAACCCGAAAAAGTCACAGCGATAACCAGATCGACCCACAACAAGGTCGTAGCTCGTTCGGACGATGAAACCGAATTACAGATCAAGTTCATAAAGTATCAACGAACATGAGCGAATCGATAGACTGGAGAAAGAGAAAATACAGAAGTCAAAATAGTACGGGCATTACCTCCGACCTCGTCCACGAAATTCACAAAAAACGGGAGCAAGGTAACAAGACATTAAACAATCGACGCATAACGGAACCATCACCGATGCACACGGTCATACCAAACCAAGCTCTAACAGTTCGCACATGCGCGACAACGCAGAAATTGCCATGAGGCGACAACATTCAATACCAACACTCCGCCTCTCACAGGGGCTAGCACAACCAATGTGTGGAAAACGTCTCAACGCTCACACCACCAATTCGATCATACTCGGGAGAAAGTATCAAAATGACAACGCGAACATCACACATACATACCCAGTCCTCAAACGGGAATGGATAGGTTTTAAAAACGAAAACCTCATTTTGAAAATAATTTAGAAGAACACCGATTGATCTTGAGTATCACCTTTCAAAAAGTACAAACGTGAAACATCATTATCGAGACTTTGGAGAACCATATCACATTTGATAAAAATGAGGACATTTTCTCTTAGTGAAAACTTCCAAAATATTCGACCCTCGGGTCTAAATAAAAGTGTTGAAAATATCTCAAAATATTTTGGTCCTCGAGGTAGAAAATTTTTGAAATACATTGTGGCACCTAGGTTGTACCACAAGAAAATAAGTCATTTGAAAAGTATGTCTCGAAGTTTATTTTTCTAAGATACTCAAGGTTTTCAAAAATCCAATAGGCCAGAATGCCCAAAACTCACACATACCGACGTTCACTAAAACAACTCCTAGCACACGCATCAAAACGTTTAAAATCAAGACAATACATGTCTTTAAACGAAAATAAACGATAAAATACCACATTGAACAAAACCACCGATAAAATACCCTCCCGCACTGGCTAGTGAACAAGTCGAACGCGTATAAGCACAAAGCTTCCACAAGAGACTTGTAAAGCGTGCAAATCGATTCGAAAATCATCAACAACGGAGAAAAACAACAATAAAAAGACATCACAACGATTTACACTCCTCGTATAAATCAAATACGAGAGTCAACTAAATACATATCGTGAAATCAAAATTCACATAAAATTCCACCACTTAACAAATAATCATAAAAATAGCTCGTGTCACACGAGGCACAACACAAAGAAGGGAGACTTACTTCCACAGGTCGCACGAAGATGATGATCGTCCCACGATACTAATCACGACCAACAAACTCAAACGACGCGTCGCGACACGACTCAGTCAGATAAAATACGACGAAACAAGACTCAAACAACACGACTTGACCCGACAGCCTAGGTTTTCTCAACCTAAGCTCCGATACCATTTATGTAACACCCCCAATCCGCTCAGGGATATTACACGCCGTAGAACCTTTCCTCAAGGATCTACCAGGCTGGTAACGACATTTAACATCTCGACAATGCCTTCGAGGCTACAATGACTCAGTAGACCGATTTGGTCTTTCCACAAATACATACAACCCAAATACAACTCATGCCCACGTAGGGGACAAAATACAACTACACCTGCATAACGGAACAATACAAAGAATGGAAAATAAAGTACAACTGAACCAACACACGATGTACGGTTCCTCATGTGATTAGTATCGATCATCTTTCATCATCCTTCGTGCCGAACCTGTGTTATGCTCCAAAACCTGAATGAAAAAACAGACATCCACCCCCCGAATACTCGGGGGTTAGCAAAACTCCACTGTTTTGCTAGTGCAAATACAAAGTGCAAATACGAGCCATACAATTCACATTCCACGAATAACAATAACCGAGGATCCTCAAAGATCCAAACGAAACGAAAAGTACTTCCCGAGGCAAGGGTTTGAGAAAACATTTCAAAAACGAAATATCATAAATCAATGGAAGTAATTTATAAAACAGTTTAGAATGCCATCGAGAGTTTTAATAGAAAACAACTCAGGATTATCAAATCCTACTTTTCAAACTCCAAAAGACAAAGGGGTCACCGCCCCAAAAGTTTACTTTCTGGAAAATGACATTAACCAACCGTTGGGATTTTAGCCCCAAATCCGTAAAACAACTTTTACAAAACCATTGGGATTTTAGCCCCAAATCTCATCAACTCACAGTACACAAGAACGACCACAAGGTTCGTCTCCCAACATCAAAATCCACAAATAAAGGATTTAAAACATAAACCACAAAATACTCTAGAGCCATCCTAGCCAAGTAGGCCAAACGAACAACTTACCTCTTACACACTTAGTCAATGCATGCAATCATGAAAACCGTTCAAAAGCACTCATTTCCGGAAATGCCAATATCGAATCACATTTGTAAAAATGCACCACAATTAACCGCGGACCCACAGCTTCGTGGATCCCTGCCGAGACCCCGTCGGATCTAACCCACAGTGGTTAAAAGCAAGCTCGCGGTTCCACAGCTTCGTGGAACCCTACCGAGACCCCGTCGGATCTAACCCGTAGTGAGCATACACACACACGTTACTCATGCAATACTAACATGCTAAGAATGTAAGTTCATTAAGAATACTCACTAGAGATGGCCATTAACTCGACACCATTACCAAACTCTTCAAAAATACAATAACAAGATTAAATACGGAATACACGATTCCATAACTTAAACAATAGGAGTTTCATCATAAAATCCTTCAACGTTCAAAATAACCAAATCATAATCAATTCTCAAAACACCGTTCACAAATCACACTCGTTTTGAAAGAAAGCCTTTAACGAGGCCAAACCGAAATCCTTTGAAACTTCATTTCAAATAACCAAACAAACACATCAAGACGACCACCGATCATCATATCCATAAAACGAGAAAAGTATGGGCAAGGTACTTGCTTCGAATAAGAACAACGCGGAGAATCGACCGAAGTAGGTTGGCCCGAACCGACTACGTACCCGCCGACTCCACCGAACGCCAACTCACGTTCATAAACTACGAAGGACATATAATAACAATGAAATGAATTCCATAACACGACCCAAAGCCGTTGAATTCAAAGAACGAATGACGAAAGTTCACGGATTTCCCCCAAAATGGCCAAGAACACGATTCGTTCCGTCAAAACCCGAAAACGGAATTCCAAGTTGAAATATGGATATACAATCCATAGGATATGTTTAACAACATCATTTAACCATAATCGATCCATCGAAAACGGATGAAAAACGAGATCGGGGACAAATCCCCCAAAAAGTCAATTCGAAGGAAATCAAGAAATATACTTCGATTCGACGAAGAACAATGGATTAAATGATGTTAAACACAAGAATACTATCAAGATTAATCATACCCATCATGAATTAATCAACAACACGGAACGAATCGATTTAAAAATGCAAAAATCCCCAAATTCACGAAATTAGGGTTCTAAGGAAGATTACCTTGATTCGCTAGATCAAAGGTTGATAACGGACGATCGATTGATGTTATGAACTCAAGGACTTCATGGATTTGTTGTTAAACAACATGGCTTCGTCGCCCAGGAATCGCCACTCGCGGACGGAGAAGGAAGGAAATGAAAAACGAAGTGAAATGTGACTGCTCAGCCATATTTATACTGGGCCAACCTAGCGTGTGCTAGCCTTCCCGGACTAGCGTGCGCTATCGGCCGGTATCGGCCGAGTACCCTCGGCCAGGGCCCACACGACCCGGCATCACCGACCAACCCTGCCAACCGAACACGCCGACTGACTCCCGCTAGCGTGCGCTACGGCCGATGCCGCGCTAGCCGACTGGCCCAAAGTAGCCACCGGATCAATCGCCTGCCAGTAACGACGCTAGCCGGCCGACGGCGGCGCTACGCTGCGACTAGCGCGTGCTACGCTCGGCGTAGCGTGCGCTACTCGCCGATCCCGACCGAGTCCGAACCTCGAAACCCCACGCTTGTGCCCGGGCACAGACGCTAGGCCACCGGCGGCGCTACACTGCCGAAGGTTAAGGCAGCCTTCCGGCCGTAGCGTGCGCTACGCCGGTTCTGCCGCACCGTCCGGCCGGTGCCCGCAATCGTCCGGCCAGTCCCGCCACCGTCCGGCGATCCCCGCCACCGCGTGGCTCGGCGACCCGATTTCCGAAAACGCATTTAACGAACACGACGAAAAGTTCGCGGACAACATAAACGACTCGAAATGATAGCGTAATACCATAATTAGTCATACGCGACCAAGAAACGGGTCGAGACAACAATTACAGATACGGATACCCGTAACTTTCAAGAAATTACAAAATGGCCCAAAACGCCCGGAAATCACGATACGTGATCGAATAACCAATCCGAAGTTCACAACACGTCTAACAAAGTTAAACGGACTTGCGGGAAACTCGAAACAACAGTTTCGGACGAGATTCGCAAGAATTGAACTCAAGTGCGGAAAAGTCGCTAAAAAGCATAGAACTCAACGGAACGACACCGAAACGAACTCGGATGTCAAAAAGTGTAGAATTAATCATTCTCAGAATGACGAAACGGTCATGAGCGAGTCGTCAAAACGGACTCCGACCGAAAAAAGAAATTTACCAAAAATCGAAAATTGCGGATATTACAAATCGATGATGTGACTAGGATCCGGGACATATTTCCTCAACTGGGAAACATGGAAAACGCTATGAACATGACTCAAGGCCGGAGGTAACGCCAAACGGTATGCTAACCCACCTACTCGCTCGAGGATCTCGAAGGGGCCGATAAATCTCGGACTCAACTTCCCTTTCTTCCCGAAACGAAAAACTCCCTTCGTCGGCGACACCTTTAGCAAAACATGGTCTCCCACCTCGAATTCCAAAGGTCGACGACGGATGTCGGCATACGACTTCTGTCGACTCTGGGCAGTCAACATCCGTTCTCGAATTAACTCTATCTTCCGCCTCGTCTCTAAAACGACATCCGGCTCGGTCCCGACCAAATCGGACGCCTCATTCCAACAAATCGGTGATCGACATCGCCGCCCGTAAAGTGCCTCATACGGTGCCATCCGAAACGACGCGTGCCAACTGTTGTTGTACGTGAATTCGATCAGCGGCAAATGTTCCTCCGAGTCACTACTCCAATCGAGAGCACAGGCACGCAACAAGTCCTCGAACGTCTGGATAGTGCGTTCCGATTGTCCATCTGACTGGGGATGAAAAGAGGTACTCAAATGTAAACGGGTACCCAACGCCTTATGCACCGCCTGCCAGAAGTGCGATACAAAACGGCCGTCACGATCCGAAACAATAGACTTCGGAGTACCGTGAAGTCTCACAATCTGCGCGATAAACACACGAGCTAACTTCTCCGGGCCCCAAGTGTCCTTGATGCCCAGAAAATGTGCCGACTTGGTCAGGCGATCAACAATCACCCATACTATATTCATGCCCGACCTCGATCTCGGCAAACTCGTAACGAAATCCATCGATATATCTTCCCATTTCCATTCCGGAATGGGAAGTGACTGCTATAACTTGACCGGTCTCGATGCTCGATTTTAACTCACGACAAGTCAAACATCTCGCTACAAACATGCGACCTCATCCTTCATATCATTCCACGAAATTTCTTCTCTGGTCCTTGTACATCTTACTCGAACCAGGATGAACGGAATAAGGTGTAGCATGGGCCTCCCGTAAAATACTCTGCCTCAACTCTGAGTCGTTCGGCACACAAAGCCGACTCTGGAATCTCAAAATACCATCCTCGTGAATCACAAACCCAGGAGACTTTCCCTTAAGAACGTTCTCTTGGATTTGAGTAATCATCGGATCCTCTGATTGCTTCAGCTTAATTTCGTCGATCAAGGATGACGAAATCTCTAAAGCACAAAGTTGCCCGACAGCTCCCGGAAACGAGACCTCAATATCTAACTCGATCAAGGCCCTCCGAAGCTCAGACTGAGACGTAAGGATCTCAAGCGTTCGCAACGCAACTGGTTTCCGACTCAAGGCGTCGGCCACGACGTTCGCCTTACCTGGATGATAAAGGATTTCGAGGTCATAATCCTTAATCAACTCTATCCACCTCCTCTGCCTCATGTTCAACTCTCGCTGAGTAAATATGTATTTCAGACTTTTATGATCGGTAAAAATCTGACATGTAGAGCCGAAAAGATAGTGACGCCAAATCTTGAGCGCAAAAACGACTGCCGCTAACTCCAAATCATGAGTAGGGTAGTTCAGCTCATACGGCCTCAACTGTCTCGACGCATAAGCAATGGTCTTGCCGTGCTGCATTAATACACACCCAAGAACCTGACCCGAAGCATCGCTATAAACGGCAAAAACCTCGTTGCCAGATGGCAATGCCAAAACTGGGGCTGAAGTCAAACGCTTCTTCAGTTCCTCAAAACTCGACTGCCTCTCGTCATTCCAGACGAACTTCTCGGATTTCTGGAGCAACTGCGTAAGTGGTCGAGCCGCCGAGAAACCACGACGAACCTACGGTAGTAGCCAGCTAAACCCAAGAAACTACGGAGCTCCTTCACATTCTTGGGCGGTGCCCAATCCAATACGGCCTCAATCTTCTGCGGATCCACACGAACCCCCTCGGCTGAAATCACGTGACCTAAAAACATCACTTCCTTCAGCCAGAACTCACATTTCGAGAACTTCGCATAGAGTTGCTCGGTCCTCAAAATGTCTAATACTACCCGCAAATGATGGGCATGCTCTTCCTCATTCTTCGAATAAATAAGAATATCGTCAATAAAGACGACGACGCACTTATCCAAATACTCGATAAAAACTTTGTTCATCAATTGCATGAACACCGCCGGCGCATTAGTTAACCCGAAGGGCATAACTACAAACTCATAATGTCCGTATCTCGTCCGAAAGGCTGTCTTCGACACATCGGACTCTCTCACCCGGAGTTGATAGTATCCCGATTTCAAATCAATTTTCGAGAATACCGCAGCTCCCTGCAACTGGTCGAACAAGTCGTCAATCCTCGGCAAAGGATACTTGTTCTTGATGGTCACCTTGTTTAGTTCGCGATAGTCGATACACAAACGTAGTGAGCCATCCTTCTTCCGCACAAACAGGACCGGTGCGCCCCAAGGCGAGGCGCTCGGTCGAATATACCCCGACTCAAGAAGCTCGCTCAACTTCTTCTTCAACTCTGCCATCTCTGAAGGTGCCATGCGATACGGCGCCTTCGAAATAGGAGCCGCGCCCGGCTCTAAATCTATAGCAAACTCAACCTCACGGTCCGGTGGCAATCCCGGTAACTCGTCAGGAAATACATCAGGAAACTCATTAACGACTGGAATCGACGAAAGCTCGACTCCACCATCCTCCGCCTTCAAGGCATAGCACCAATAACCAGTACACCCCTTTCGCAGGAGACTCATCGCCTTCAAGGCGTTAATAACGAATTTCTGGTTCCCCCTCTTTCGCCCGGCAAAAGAGTGCTCGGTGCCATCCTCGGCTAACATGGTGATGATCCTCGTGCGGTAGTTCATGATTGCACCATGCCGCTCGAGCCCCCTTTCGCAGGAGACTCATCGCCTTCAAGGCGTTAATAACGAATTTCTGGTTCCCCCTCTTTCGCCCGGCAAAAGAGTGCTCGGTGCCATCCTCGGCTAACATGGTGATGATCCTCGTGCGGTAGTTCATGATTGCACCATGCCGCTCGAGCCAATCATCCCCGAGAATCAAATCCTCACCCTCAATATTCACAACAATAAGATTAGAGGGCCAAGTCCTCTCACAAATAACTACAGAACAGTCTCGAACCTCCTGATCACCAACGATCCTATCACCGCTAGGAAGCTTAACGATGAAGGGTTCACAAGGCATCAAACAGTCGAGACTCAAACGGCGTACACAATCCAAAGATATGAACGAATGTGTAGCACCTAATCGAAAAGCACACCGACAGGATGAGAAAGAATATAAACGGTACTGTTGCCACGGTAGCCATTGGATCATCGGCTTTCCGCATCTCATAGACACGCGGGTGGGCTGAGCCGACACCGAAGCTCCCCTTAGAGGGCTGACCCGACCTCTCCCGACTAGCACTCGGCGGAGATTGAGGAGCAAGCGATCCCCGATTCACACTTGGTTCCCTAGGCGCTGGAATGGAAGCCGGGCACCAAGGATTTTCTCTCTCTCGGACAGAAGCGCCTTGTGACCCGACCGCCACACCGATTACACGTCGGCCAAAGGGTTCGGACAAACACGACCGATGTGGCCTGCCGCCACGATTAAAGCATTTCACCTCTCGAGAAGGGGCAGCGGCCTACTGGGAAACCCAAGATCGAGATGGGCCACCACCGGAAAAGTTAGCAGATGAAATTTCACTGACCCCCACTTTTGTGGCCCGAAAAGTTCAGCGGACTTACGCTTACTCGCGGGCCGCCTCACTCGCCGTCACGGACATATCATAAGCAAGGGCCCTACTCGATAATCCTTCAATGTAGTGCATACAAGCCCCGACATATAGTCCCGAATCGGCAACTTCATCCGTCTGGAGAAATGGAAAATCTTGTCACTCTCCTCGACAACTTGGGTCTTCACATAACCCAACTCTTTGTTAAAATCGGCAATAGCTTGAGCTACGGGGATATCCGCGGTTGAGCATCATAAAAGCATGTACCCGAGCACATCGATCGGCCACGGCAATATTCGCCTCCATCAACTCTTGAAACTCGGTCCACGGCAAAGATGGTCTTTGGGCCCAACGGCCTCCCACCGGTCCGTAGGCCCCCGGTGAGAAAATATTGAGCAATAGGGACTTTACGGTCCTCGGGACGATTAGTGGCAA